>JAYESA010000003.1:100737119-101392119 GCA_036927795.1 Iris macrosiphon | reverse complement strand
GTGGCAAAATAGGTCATATGCATAAAGCTCAAAGCTGAGAAGGCCAAAGGTAAGGATGATCAGGAGGATCTCACGGTTGTGGAAGATATCATCATTATAACAATCGACACAGAGGAACCTTGTGTCATGTGTTATGACGATGATTGGGTCACGAACATGGGGGCCTCGTATCATGCCACTCCACATAAGAGGATCTTCACGTCATACCAAGGCGGTAGGTTTGGACGTGTGAAGATGGGCAACAAGGGTACGGTTGTAGTTGTAGTTGTAGGCATCGGTGATGTACACTTGACAACAGAGCTTGGTGAGAAGCTCCTCCTTGAGGGTGTGCGACATGTACCGAGTTTGCGCTATAACTTAGTTTAGGGAGGCTGGCGGATGATAGCTATTATAGCATTTTTTGAGACAATTATTGGATTCTTACGAATTTCCAACAGCTAGCACGAAGAGATTTATGTTGTGGCATGTACATGTTCAAGCCACTTAGTTGTACAGGTAGGCCACAAATATCAGATGGAGGCTCGAGGGGTGTTCGACAGGAGTTAGTGGATCGTCGAAAACTTGCTGAGGAAGATCTTCGAGACGTTTTGACGGTTACAAAGGATTCGGTTCGTCAAGACAAAGTGACAAATGGTGATGAGTCAAAGATTGAGGGTCAGTCTGTCGGTCCCATGACAGTTGGTCGGTCTCCAGGTGGGGATTGTTCCACGGATCCGATTTTGGTGACGAGTGGTTTGCCAAAATATTGCAGAGCGACACCGATTCCAGCAGTTCGAAGATAGGAAGGAATCAAGGTTTGCAGCAAACTTAATACGAGGTGGGTACATCTACATTTGCACAATTTTGGGGGAGTTGTGGGTCATCGACGGTGTGCACAGTTCATGATGTTTTGCTCGAGGATGCATGTGTACGGGGGAGCTTCAGTGTTGGATACGAAGGTAGGCATGTTTATGAGTCTTTATCTCGGAAGAACCGTACCGTCCGCTTGGTTGGGTTAGCCAAGGGTGAAGAAGCTCGTCGGAATGATAGTATGTTCCGGTAGAAGACGAAAGTCGGGAGAAGGCAGCCAGTACTTATGGTGAGGCTGATCGTCAGGGACTTCGGTCTTGGCTGTGTCATTGATATCAGCAGGATCCTAGTGGGGTAGAGGAGGTGCTACGCATGACAGCTAGTGACGACGTGACGGTCGAGGAGCTGGAGACGAAGGAAGATGCAAAGCAGCTCAGGGGATTGGAGATCGGTGGCATGGGGTACAAAAACTCTGTCGCGGGATGACAGGAATAGGGTCAACACTCTCTCATCAGACTGGAGGGGGAGTATGTTGGGTCATGTCTGAATTTGGTAACAACAAATTTTGGAGCCCAAATATGGTCAAAGATTTAATTTGATACGATTTAGAAATCTACATTAAATATTTGATTAAATTAGATTTACAAATGTGTATCAAATATTTAATTTGACCAGATTTGGATGTCCATAATTGATGCTGGCTATTTTAGGTAATGAGTTTCCTATTTTAGGGTTTCCTATTAAAGAATTCCTATGACCTAAAATAGGGTTTCTCAACTATATATATGGGTTGAGGTGGAGACACAAAGATAGAGCACAAGATAAAAATTCATGGTGCTTGTCCACAGGAGATCTAAGAGAAAGTCCATACTTTGCTCTTAGGGTTGCCATCCATGACAGAAGGAAGAGGAGATCTGATCGAGGAGTCATCGCCTTCGTTTAGGAAGATCACTACGGGTAGGGTGAAGGATTTCACTGTAATCTCTGTCTTTTTTTCTTGAATGTGGTGAGGGGGTTGAACCTATTAGGACAAAGGGTTCAACATTGATTTTTGTCAATATTGTAATTTTACCTGAGTTATATAGATTAAGATTTGTCTAGGTGACGTAGTCACCGCCATATACATTGTCTTTATCTATGCTTGGTATTCATTAGACGGGGGTTGGTTATCTCAGGTGGGTTGTCATAAGTTTTCACTACGGTCAGTTTCAGACATGGTGTCATAACGCTTGTAGGGCGTGTCCGATCCCAACATTTTGTATCTGAACATCTGACTTTGGTGTAAGATTCCGAACATGGTTTTGATGGTGCCCTTACTAATTTTCTTTTTTAATCTTCTACTATATAATGCGGCTTGGAAACAGTTCAAAACTGAGTCGTCCAAGCCGTTTGTAAATCCTAAACCTAATTTTTTTTTTAATTCTTTTAAATGTCACGTCTGTATTTCCTTCACCCTCATGTAAAAATTTCTAAAATTCTATCCAACTTAAATTCCTATATAATTTAAACTATTTTAATAAATATAAACCAACTAAATGATAATATCTTAATATATATCCTAAATTATATATATATATATATATATATATATATATATATAACAATTTTTAATTAAAATTATATTAAAATTATTTTAATATAATTTTAAATTTTATCTAATTATTTAATTATATTAAAAAAAATTACCTGCACGTAAATATCACTAGTAAAACAGTAATTAAATTAAAATTTTCAAAGAATAAACGCACGTAACTACCACGCCCGCCCTCTTTCTAATATCCCCAAATTGCCCTCACTTAAATGTCCCCGCCCTTCCTCTTTCAAAGATATCATCGAATTATCAGGAATTAGGGTTTCCAATGGCGTGTGAAGAAGAAGACGCTCAGTTAACCATTCCTAAAGGTACTTGCTTTCTCTCTGTTCCTTCCCTCCCTGCATCTATTGGCATTGACTTTTAGGGTTAGGGTTTCAAAAAACTTTTAGGAGCTCGAGAAGAAGAAGAAGAAGCCAATGGGAGAAAATGAAGAACCCTTTCTACCGATTAGGTTTTTTTTTATGTTGATGTTGTCCAATTTGATTATGTTTTCGATTTTGTATCGATCACAATGCTGAGGCTGCTAATTTTTTATCTCGTCAATTTTCATTTATTTCTTAATGAGTGAACCGGGTTTGGTTTCGTTTTCTTGCATTTTTCGTGTTTGAAGTTATGTCTGCTAGAGTTGGGATTGGGTTATTGCACGATATAATGCAGATAATTGTTTGTAGAAAGGAGCAGTGTGTGTGTTTGTGAGGGCGGGGGATTGGGTTGTCTACTAGGAAGCATGGACACTCCTGAGAATGTAAAATATAAGACCCCCCTCCTATACTAGTTATATTTCTTAGAAAAGTATCTCAATACTTAAAAATATACTCCCTTTTTCAATTGCCAAAGTTAAATAATCATTTGAAAAATACTTCTTTCTCAGATATTTCAAGAGTGTACTTAAACATTTCTTTTACAAGATAGAAATCTATTTTTTTTGAAAAAAAATAAAAGAGGATAAATATGGCCGAAGGAGTAAATGTGCCCCAATTTTCTGAGCTCGGCAAAATAAAATAATGACCTGCAATAAGCAGATCTCACATGGCTATAAACAACAACAATAATTACGAATGAGGCCCCACATCATAAATCCTACACAATAAGCTTGTAGTATGTTTGTTTTACGGTTGACTTTAAAATAATAAATAAATGTTAGTATAATGAAGGCTGACCTGCTATGAGTCCTATTCTTAAAAATCAACAATTGTATCCACGGTGTTATAAATTTTTGTACCCCTTCAAAGTATGGGCCGTGGACGGTCACCCAGTTCGCCCGTGCCTATATGGCCGGGCCTGGACACTCCAAACTTCGGTTATGCATCTAACGTATTGGATACAAGCGTAGTAGTCAAAGGCGCAGATCATAGCAAGACGCACCACCTGGATCTCACACCTCACTAGTCGAAGCGCCTTTCTCCAGGTGTGCCTTGTAGCAAGGCACCAACAAGAAAATGCTTGCCTAGATGTGCCTTTTTTTTATAGTGATGGGAGTACTAACGGTAATAATGATTTGGCGGAGTTTGATGAAGATCATTGATTGTTCTATTGGTTCTACTTTTATTTTACAATTTGTGTTTCTTGCATTTTGTAACTTTTTGTTAGAGAACACAATTTTTTTTTAGTTCTGTGGACTGCTGCTGCTGCTCTGTTACTTCACTTGGTTATGTTTTAACATATTTTTGTTGGTTTTAATATATTATTTGGTTTTATTTCTTACCTTACTAATTCATTTTTTTATTTATGTATATTTTTTCTTGTTTTTTTTTCTCACTTTGCTAGGGCGAGCACCTTAAGTGCGTCTCAGACGATATGGATCATTTGCGCTTCGAGTTTGCCTTACGCCTTTGGCTACCTTGCACACAAGACATATACTCCTGAAAGGCATTCAGACATGCCAAAATAAGTCCCAAATATGTGCCGTGGTGTCCGTATTGTTTCCTGTTTGTATTCATGGCCGTGCAACGCTACAACCTGATATGCATTTGTTTTGGTGTCTGTTCTGGTTTGAATGGCGGAATTGGTGCTCTTTTAATTTTTCTTTTCTTCTAGTGTGTATTAATGGTTTGTAGTGTGCTTTGATTTAACCAACTACTTTACTTTTATACTTTGAACATGAAAATGTTGTGTTTTATCTGCAAAATTCGTATTTGTGGATGTGGGGTGCATTTCCAATCTCTTTCTTTCCCACTCTATAAAAACAGGAGTGACAAAGTCTCATATTTTAGAGAAAGTTCTTAGGTTCCCTTTTCTGCTGATGCCTTTTTTCTATCAAAAACCTATGGGTAAACTGTCTTCATAGTTTTGATAAGTAAGAATTGTGTCAGTTTGAGAAGATCCTGATTGATTGCTTCTTTTATACTTGTCTTTCTATGCAAATTTTGTGTACTTATGTAAAATCTGGTTAGAGTTAAAAACATCATTCTCTATTATGTTGTATGTAGCATGGTCATACACTAAATGTCACATGCATGGACACCCAAAGCGGACCCATTATCCCGATATCAAATTTGGCATGTTGATGTATATTTTGGCATGTCCGCCATGGTCACAACACAAAAAATGTTATTAATAGAAGCATTTGTGGATCCTACATTTTGCTTCTTTCAGTCAGTGCTTGACCATTCTTAAAATGTCAATGGTGTAAATTTTGTGAAATCTTAGTACATAGTGACTCATCTGATATATAGTCTTCATAATTGTGAGAACAATTAATTTTGTTAGTTCACAACCCAAGTGATCAATAGACTGCAACCATCATTAATTGATTTCGCTCATGCATTATTTTAGTGTCCTTGATTTGTAGAAAATTTCAAGGGTGTCTATATCCTTATGTATTAGGATAAGATATTGACCCTTTGGATCTCCAGTGATCCATGGAACTAGTAAGTTAGCATCAGGATACAGTTTAAAGATGCTTAGGAAATAGGTTCACTGACCTAATGGCTGGAATAGGTATAGTGTTCATCCAATTTCTTTAGCTTTAGTTATCAATGCTTTGTTCTGAGCAACTTGTACTATGATAGGTCATAAAATATTCATTTGTTGACGTACCGTTAGCACCTATATCAAGAATAATTAAAACCTTCTTTTTAGTTTTTGTTGATATTTCTTTGGTTAATAAATTTGTTTTTGTGGCAAATGGCACTTATTGGGGTATTTTTCCCTCAGTTGCGTTTATTGGTGAAGCTGTTACCCTTTCAAAGAGCAAGGGGGATCTCTAAAGAACTATTACAAAGCCATCCTAAGTATTTGATTCTCTCTTTTGTTTTAAACCTTTGGATTACTAAAGTTGCGATAGCACAATTGTAACTCACTGGAGGCCTCTTATCACCAAAACTTGGGTTATGGTACTTGTCAAGTTTGGTTTTAAGTGGAGCATTAGTTTTTCCTTAATGGTGTTTACACCAGCTTGAAGCACATGCAATACAAATTAGTGAGTTTACAAGGATAGAGTCAGAGTATTTGAATAAAACAAAGTGTTTAAATCTAATCATTACCACACACTATGGTGCACTTGGTTAGTTCTTAAACTTCTCATTTATTTTTCATCCTTTTGTCGTTTCCATTTGAGGGAACAGTGGAAGATCGTACTACTAGATCTTTGGGAACCATAGGTTTGGTTCCTATCTTGTTACTGATGCCCACTTGTGAAGGTCTCCATAATTGGTTTTCTATTTGAAAGTCACTTCTTGAAAGTATCTAGTTATAATACTAACATATCTACTTTTGTTTTTTTAAGTCTGTAACTAATTGGATTCAAAATGTTTTTTGACTAAAGCTTTGAGTACTAGACAATGCCATGGCAAGTTTGAGAACGTTTAGCTATTGGGTCAAGTTCTTAGAGCATCATTAGTAAGGCCCATCCCACATTCTAGATTCTAGATTCAAAATGTAGGAGCTCATTTTGTAGAATAGTAAGTCTCATCCCTAGTTCCAATTTCTAGATTTTCGGTCCCATCCCACCCATAGGTGCTAAGGGTTGGGCCTCCCAATTTCTAGATTCTAGATTGTAGAAACTATTTTGTAGAATAGTCGGTCCCAATTTGGAGCCCAACTTTCTAGATTCTAGATTTTACATTTTTTTTTCCACATCAATTTTTGACCACACAATCTTTGGGACCGGAGCTCACTTTATCATTTCCTACTATTCTTATACAAACCCAACCCATTCTACATTTACCTTTTTTTTGAAATTTTGGGCCCCAAATTGCATTGGAGACTCCCAACTACTAATGATGCTCTTAGGGCCCTTAGATGGAAGACCCAATCTTATGAAGGCTGCTATGATAGTTTTAAGTTTTTAACGCAAATATCAAAGATGATTTCTCTATCTCTAACTTGTACTGATCTTTAATAGTGAATGCCTAAAGTGCTTGACCTTTTCAAAGAGCAAGGAGGATCCCAATTCTTTAAATTTACAAGATGCAGTAGTCCTTGTTTTTGGTTTATTTTCATGTTATTTTAACCTTTTGGATGGTGGTTATGGTGGAAGTGATTGCATATCTAGCAAAAATGGTAGTTGATCTGTATGGGGATGCTTAAACATGACATATCTTATGTTTGTTAAAGTTTTCTTATTGGCTTCAAGGTGAGTTTATATTGACTTGGTTTTAGTTTCTGACAGAATCCTTTGTGTACAGTAGCAATGGTGTTCGTTATTTATTTATTTAATGTATTATGTGATTCTTTAAATAGCTCATTTATATGTCTTTTGCAGAGATAAGGCAGCTTCCACATCTGGCACTTTAGTTTCAAATGGTCTTTCTCAATCTTTCCTCTACTCCCCCTTTGGTGGCTTCTTTGGATTTTATGAAAGGGGTGTTAAAACCTTAAAGGTTAGTTGGATTGCTTTGTTGAGGAAGTAAATGTCAACTATTTTTTCTTCCTCCATGTTTTAAAAATGAGTAGATAGCGCATACATAATGTGGCAGACCTTCCTGGTTCTTTTGGTCATGTTATCAAGTATTGTTTGACATGTTATTTTTGGTAGCTTGAGCTCATTATATGAATATGAGCTACTAACAATAATATTTCTCATCTTTCTTTTTTGTGCTTAGTAAATGGATAGATAGCTATATATAATGTGATACAACATCCTTTTGGCATGTTATCGAGTATATTTTAAGATGCTATCTCTGGTAGCTTGATCTCATTAAATAAATAAAGAGAAAAATATGAACCCATGAAATAGTTTTGCCAAACCAGAGTTGCAAGTTTTAATTTGGTGATTACCTATTAGCTAAAATGATATTGGGTTGCCTTGGCTCCTATTTACCAAAGTCTGAAATGTTATTAGAGATGGATGCTACTATTTGCCAAAGTCTGAAATGTTTTTACAGATAGATAACCAATAACTATCGAATTTTAGTGACCAAATAAATTGAAACAAGGAACTGACAAAGGAACATGCCTGTCTTTTTTGAGCTTACTTGGAGATTCATTTGATGGGAAGGCACTTAAAGGCAACAAAATCCGCTAACTCAGTTTATTATAATATAAAGCCAAAACAAATATTTTCCTCTGCCCCCTGGCTGCAACCTTTAAATACTACTTCAGTAATATCTGTTGGTTTGATTACCACCTTATTTCCCCAAAACATGACCATTTATATAACTCCCAAGTTTTAAATTTTAATATCTTACCTGTCGTATTTATATCTATTTGGAACATTTGTAGTTTGTTACTAGAATCAGATATATTTGTACTAGAGAGATATCTACAAGGATATAAATATCTTGTAGTTTGTTATTAGACATCTTATAAATAGACCCAATTTATCAATTTGCAGCAAGATATAAGCACTTTTATTCTTCAAGTAGAAAATGGGTGAAGAGATAATCTTGCAACATTACTGAAATGACCATATAATATATTTAATCTTTCTAAAACCTTTTTTTTTTTTTTTATCTTTCTTGATGATTTTTCTTTTAATATACTATGGATTCTATGGTGGGTAGATTTGGTTACACTGCACGTAGAGTAATGAGGAAATTTGTAAATTTTAGGATACGTGCAATATGACGTCCCTATAACCAACTATATTCCTGATTGTCTGTCTGTCTATATTAATGTCTACTTGCATTTTCCAGACTCAGTACGGGTAGATCTTGCTCTTGTTTCGATGTCGATCATTTGAACTTGAAACTTAACAGGGAGAATGGTCTCAATAATATTAGCATGCAACTTCTTCCATATTTATTTGTATATTCTTATTTATGTGCATTATGTATAATTCTATTCGTGTTGTATAATTCCATCTATCTTGTAATTGTTACTCTATAGATCAAAATCTTAGGACTTCCATATTTCCCATCCTTCAAGATTTGGGAGTCAAAACCCACCATACCCTTGGTAACACCTAAGAAGCTAGCACAGTCACCTTTTGTTTGTGATCTTTTGAATAATTGTCATGAAATAAATTATCGTTAATTACTTCTACTATATGCTTATGACTTGTCAGTTGTCTCATAAATTACACAATTTATTATATGTTGAGAATAATACTAAATGTTGAGTATGTTTCTCTTTAATGAATTCTTGTTCACAGTAATAAATGTCTTTGGAGTAATGTACCTGCAAATGTCTCAGACATTTTGCATTAGTCAACTGCATTTTGTAACTTACTTCCTAGATAGATGCAAAAGATACTGGGTTCAGAGAATCAGAAGACTTCTTTAACAAGGTGTTTGTGAAAATTTGTTTATGCCAGGATATACGAGGTACATTCTCTGACCACACCTTCAATTCTTTGGATGCTCTTATCTTATGAGAAGAAAAAGAAAGCTAAGAAGCCAATTCGCCAATTTGTGTGATAAGGTTTTGTGTGCGGTTGCACAATGCCGACTGAAGACAATTCACTAATTAACAATGGATTTGGGGATCGCGTTCAGAATTGAATTCATTAGATTCAATCTTATTCTCAACTTCCATACTACAATTTATCTGGAACATTTGTATCCTATGTCCATGAAGGAGATTTCTGGATAGGCTTTCTTAATGTATCTGCTACAGTTAAAGATTTGCTCTTGCGATTACAGGTGTACACACATTTACAGGTGTACACACAAGTAGTTTATATCATAAATATTGATGGAAAATAAACATGGGTAGATTTGTAATATATTTTTTATAATAAAGCTGCAGTGGGAGCCACTTTGAATCTACGGATTTAGCCTGGGTTTGGGATTGCTTATTGGAGACTGCTTATGTTCTTTCTCTTGGAAAGCAGTCCATGGCTGTTTGGTAAAGAGTTTACCAAAAAACTTTTGAAAAGCCATTTCAATTTTGGGGAAGCTTTTGACAATAGCCTTCCATCTGATGTCAAAAGTTGCTTATGTTGTGGCTTTTCAGAAAGCAGCAACAATCCCAAACCAAGCCTTAGAAAGGATTAGATCACCCCAAAATAGGAGGAAATATCCCACATAAATATGGTGGGTGGACTAGATGGATGTTCTCTCTTTTGCAAGTCTCCATATATTTCTCGATAACCATAATAAAACAAATCATAACAAACTCTTCTACTCCAAACCCTTCATTGAATTATTTGCTCGTATCTAGATTCTAGATTCAATAATGGCTACTGATCACCATTTACAAGCATCCATTGTGTAAGAAGCAAGGTTCAAAATATCGGTATCGGAATCGGTATCAGACCATTCCTATGAGTATCGGGATCGGCAGTATCGGTAGTATCGGCGATTTCGGATCGGAGTATCGGATTTTTTGGTATCAGAAAGCAAACAACTATTAGTAAATTATTAAAATTTTCGAGAATATATTTTATACATTTATGCATAATTTAAAGTATTTTCAGTATTGTTTCTTAGTATTTTTGATATTGAATGAAATAGTAGTCATCATTGTCGATTGATTTATATGCGATAGATAAATTTTTCTCTTTAATATGTTTTTACAACCTTACTATGCTTTTACACTCTTGTTAATTGGTTTTTTAATTCAATATTTTCTGCCGAATTGACCGGAAAAGAGACCTATAATGTCGGTATTGGTCAGTATCGGATATCGGTCGGTATCGGATCGGGACATGCCAAACTGTATCGGTATCGGCCGTATCGTATCGGTATCGGCCGATACTTTAAACTATGGTAAGAAGATGATTGATGCTGCCGAAACTAGAAATAGAAGGACATTCACAAAGATCAACCGGATAGGGAACACAACACTGCTCAGTTATTCATAATGCCATTGTCTACTGATTTCCTATTAACATATTAGTCTTTGCTGCTAACAATGATTTGTTATAGTTTATTTTGATTATTTATTAGTTTCTTGTTCTGATCATCTATGATTATGTTGATGTTGATGTTCTTGTTCTTGTTCTTGTTGAATAATTGAATTCTTTGTTCGAGATATATTATGCGGGATTGTAGGTTGGCTACGTGGTTCTTGTGCAGCTATTAATTTGTCTATTTTTTGTCTGCAATAGTCATTTTTTCTGAAATTATATTTATTTAATTTGGATATTTGAGCTAATATTGTCTTTATAATTTGTTGTGTGCTGTTGAGTTTAATATCCTTTTGTAGTTGTCTATTCACATTTTCTGATTGTATATTCATTATCATAAATGACATGATTTCCTATTCCTTGAAGTCTTCTGCTTCCATAATTTTATTATGTCAGGTATATGGCTTGATTGTGGGCTGCTCTGAAGAGTATTGGACTAAAGATGACACAATGGATCATCACTAAAGCTGAAACTGTTTGTTTATACTGAAATCAGTAAGTTCACTCAACTTAACTACTTTACTCGTGGTCGATGAGGATGAACTGAGAGCATGGCCGGGGTGGGAGGGTATTTGTGGGGGGTGGGGTGGGGGACACTGTAGTTTTTTTAAACTTTCATTAGTTATATTATGACTCTAAAAAACTTTTCTTTGAATTAATTCATAATGTTCAATTTTCGTACATTGAACTGTTAAGCTCATTGAAAGAAACAAACCTGAATTGATAAAACAAATTAATTCTAGTTTTAATTGATATAGAATTCCTTTTATCTTTTTTAACGAATCATGGCATCTCAATTTCAGTTTTGGTGACATTACCTCGAGGCCCATTTAAAATTCTTATATGAAATGTGGTACCAAAATGAGTGCAACTAAGTTCATTAGTAGTTTCAGTATGGAACAAAAAATAAATTAAAAGGAACGATTTCCATGTGTACAATTATTCATATATAATTTTTCATTATGAATGCTGCCCATTTTATATATGATGGATTTTATTTCATCGATCGCAAGTCGATTCTCAATGTCCATCAATGACTTTTCTAATGATTCATGTTCTACTTGCGATATTGAATTCACAAATGGAGTTCAACTGGAAAAGGAACATGTGTACGAAAGAAATAAATCAAATACATTTAACATGGATGATAATTCTTCATCTCTTTGCAGATGAACAACAAAATTGGAATCGGCACAACGAAGATAAGTATGGGTGTTGCATGCTATTGATGATGACAAATAATGAATTTTTTCCCCTTTTCGCAAGATACCTAAGATCATATTGGTTCACAATCAAGAGATGGTGGATTGCAAAAATCTAAAGAACAAGAGAAAAGGAATTCTCTTAATCATCCACCTATGACCTCTTTTTATCCATTATATATATTTTAAAAATATAGATAAGTACAATTATAAAATTCAATGTATCATCTTTATAATTAACAATATAAATGGTTAATTTTTTATTTTATACAAATTATATTATTAACCAATAAAAAATCAAAGGGTCTGAATCTTCTCATCAGCTTCAAGAAATCATAGTTCTTAGACAACAAAGGTGATCTGTTTTTTCCCCTTTGAACAAACAACTATATAACTAAAATGTACATTACGATACATGCAGAGAGAACTAGCTAGCTAGAGCAGACTTATAATGGGAAACCAAGAAGAAAGGGAAGGAAAATAATTTTCTTCAAAACCTACATGCTTTTAATTGTATAAACCAAAGGCAGAAAAATAACAGCTACAGGTGGAGACTCAAGTCTATTTCTATGCTGTCTTCCTCTTGATCACCTCCACCAATAATATCAGACACAGTTCGATTCGTCGACTCCTGACGAACATTGTCGTCGACAAGGCCTCTAGTCCTGTCGCAGTTTACGCCCTCCAATAGTGGCAGAACCACGGCTGTTTCCTCTACCATCGTAGGCGATGATGACCCTACATTCATTGGTTGACGTGTGTCATACCTAACAAAATATCGCTCACTAGGTGGTAAACAATACCTTGGCCTCGAACGATAACTAGGTATGTTTTTGCTGGCAGTCCAACGCCTGTGACTGAACTTTCGTGCGTATCGGGGACGAGGGTCGATCTTGGCGTGGACTTTGTTGAGTTGGCCATCCATCTTGTGAAGAACGTATACTAGGAGTGTGGTGGAAGAATGAGATGAGAGGAGTTTGGTGTGGAAGCACTAGCAATAGGTTTTGTGGAGCTTTTGTAGGACAATAATAATAACAATCCCTTACTGATAGAGGGGCCATTTAAATGTACAGTTAAATATGACTGAGTATATGTAAATTTCACATTAATATTTACTGTAGATATTGGCGTATTGCAATTTTGTGAAAATATTTTACTTAAATTCCATAATATATGAAACTTTCATTAGAAAATACAAAAAATATTTATGAGTATTTATTGTGCTTGCATTCTTTTTCTTTGTTTTTTCCCTTTACGTGTTTGAAATGAAAAATATATATATATATTAGGACATTTAAAGCACTAAACCGTATTTGGCTGTATGGACTCCGCTTATTCTCTACTTTACATGAGAGAGGAGAAAAGTGATAGGGTATGTATGAATCCAAAAGCATTAATTAAATGGATAATTACTTAATGTTACTCATTTAAGTCTTTTCCATCTTTGTTCATTATGGTCAACTATCGTCTGTCCTCTCCCTCTCTTCTTGACTTATTAATATATATTATAATTTAAGCATAATAGCCTTTATCTTGAGTTGACTCAAATTCTCACATGTAAGGCCCTGATGTGCATTCACTATCTATAAAAAGTTCCATTAAGAACGTTTCTTAAGACATACCACTTGGACCGATTGTTCGTTCCATATGGTGGTTTCACGGGTCTTTATGTCCTTTCCAAGATCTGACTACTTGGGCTAATGCTTGTTGATTATATAAATATGACCATCTCAACCATTCAATTGATGACAAAGCTATGTTATATTAAGCGTGAGGCGAGGCGATGAAGCTGGCACCTCGCTTAAGTGCTTAAGCGGGCGCCTAAGAGCTTAGTTAGCACTTCACCCATTTTTACCTACCTACATGAAAAATACTCTATATACACATAAATTTTAATATATTTTCTATACAATCCTATTAGTATATGCATGAACAACAATACCAATTATCAAGCAAGCAAAGACACAATATAAATTGTCATGCCCCGATTCCGTGGAATCGATAGTCGTCCCCCGGACGTGACGCCGTGCCGGCCTAGGTTGCGCACCGCACAAGGCTAAGATATTTTATTTCGCATAGAGAGCACATATTCAGAGTACGCAGATAAATTGAAACACAGATTTGAAACATGGAAAAGTTCTCTTTTATTGATAATATGAACATCTATTACAAACTCTTGAACTGAGTCATAAGGTTGCCACCCGGACTTACAAAAGTGTTGACACAAAATGAGATAGCAGTCATGTACATTACATCATTTACTAAACTTCAAAATGTAAAGACCTCATGGTGGAATGATGACATTTCCATGGAGCTGCATTTGAGTCCTTAAGTAGCTAGCCCATTTTCTTCTTCAAAATACTTCAAAAGGTGGCACGAATCAAGGCGTGCCTATAATTGGACTGGATTGGGGGATTGGCTTCTGTTCCTCGCTCGGCTCTCCTTAGTGCGGGGAACCTGTTTCAACGAGGGTCAGTACATCGAAACGTACTGGTGAAGGCAAGCTAACCCAACTATACCAATCAACACGTTGTTTAGATGAAGCATGCATATTTATTTGTGGTCTTTCTATCTTGCCTTAGTTCATTTTACAAGCAAACATTATATATATAAAATACTGAAATGAACTTGCCATCGTTCGGTGACTTTTACCTGCCAGTCTGAACCACCTGCACAATACTTACCATGTCCTTCCCTGCCACGAAGACACAAGTTAGTTGCAACAGGTTTTATATCCTAGGGGATCACTGCCACGTTGCCATAATGGACGACTAGTCTCGGGATGGAACGACATGCGACGCAGAGGACATGAGGCGCCACAAGCCACTCCATCTGAAGCAGACTTTTACCTGCAGTCTGATTTGGATGTTGAGGTGGAAGGAGTGGACAGTTGCTAATCTGATGGGTTGGATCACCACAACGGAGGCATGTGCCGAGCTTCTTGCGACAGTCGTTTTCGGTGTGCCCTCTTTTGTTGCAGAAGGTACAACATTGCCCCTGATTTTCTCTCTTTGACGCCCGCTGTGGTTTGGACGCTTTGCAGCGTTGTTTCCTCTTTCGTTGCTTTGGCGTTTGTGATTGGAGGTATGCACAGCGCCGGTAGGAACGTGATGATACTGCGGTTCAAGAGAAAGGGTGTGGTTTAGGACTTCCCTCATTGTCTGGTATTGTGGAACGACTACGTGCGCGTGGATGGCAGGACGTAGACCCCCTTCGAATCATCTGGCATGACTCGCTGCATCGGATAAATATGAACTGGCAAATTTGGCAAGCCTGTTGAACTCGGCGGAGTATTGCTTAACTGTCATGCTGCCCTACCGTAGTTGTACAAACTCGTTTTCCTTTTGTCGACGTACAGGTGGGGGTATGAACTCCTCCTCAAACGTGCCACGGAAAGTGGCCCATGCTATCGCTTCCCCTCCATCATCAACTGGAAGAGATCGTCAATGCACGTCCCACCAATCGTGCGCGTTGAGACGAAGCTGCAGTTGAGCACATGCGACGCGCTTCTCCTTAGGTACTTCTAGCAGTGAGAAATGGTCCTCAAGTTCGGCCAACCAATCTAGAGCCACTATCGGATCCTCAGTCCCCTTGAATGCTGTGTTGCAGACTTTCTTGAAGTCGCCAAAGTCGAAGGCAGTCACTTCCCTCTTCCTTGGTGTCTGAGGCATCTCGACTTCAAGTATAGGTTGCTCCACCGGAGTCGTCGCTGTTGTCACCGACTGGTTGGAGGCCAAGGTCTGAACAATCTGCTGCAGGGTATCTACCTGCTTTTGTTGGACTGAGAATCGTGCCTCTATATTGTCTTGAAACTTGAGTAGTCTCTCATCCGCTCGCTTTTCAGCCCGTTCATAACGAGCTTCATCCCTTTGTTAGTTAGCTTCTAACATCCGCATCATTTGCTGAAGCGGATCGACTCGAGACATGGCTCGCTGGCTCCGAGAGCTTCCTGAAGTGCCGGAACTGGTCTCTTGGGCTTGCGTCTCGCCCGGTGCTTGCGCTGAGGATTGCGCTTGAGCCATTCTTTCAAAAGAAGGTAAATTACATCAGGATCATAATGTATTATGGACTTATTGTATGAACGCATCTCATTTTGGCCTAACGAGTTCAAGAGTTCGCATAGGAATTTATCATTAAAGGAACTTTTCCCTTACAAGGGTCAAAGGAACTTGAAGCTGTACTCTGATACCAACATGTCACGTCCCGATTCCGTGGAATCGATAGTCGTCCCCCGGACGTGACGCCGTGTGGGCCTAGGTTGCGCACCGCACAAGGCTAAGGTATTTTATTTCGCATAGCGAGCACATATTCAGAGTACGCAGATAAATTGAAACACAGATTTGAAACATGGAAAAGTTCTCTTTTATTGATAATATGAACATCTACTACAAACTCTTGAACTGAGTCATAAGGTTGCCACCCGGGCTTACAAAAGTGTTGACACAAAATGAGATAGCAGTCATGTACATTACATCATTTACTAAACTTTAAAATGTAAAGACCTCCTGGTGGAAAGATGGCCTTTCCACGGAGCTGCATTTGAGTCCTTAAGTAGCTAGCCCCTTTTCTTCTTCAGAATACTTCAAAAGGTGGCACGAATCAAGGCGTGCCTACAGCTGGACTGGATTGGGGGATTGGCTTCTGCTCCTCGCTCGACTCTCCTTAGTGCGGAAAACCTGTTTCAACGAGGGTCAGTACATCGAAACGTACTGGTGAAGGCAAGCTAACCCAACTATACCAATCAACACGTTGTTTAGATGAAGCATGCATATTTATTTGTGGTCTTTCTATCTTGCCTTAGTTCATTTTACAAGCAAACAATATATATATAAAATACTGAAATGAACTTACCACCGTTCGGTAACTTTTACCTGCCCGTCTGAACCACCTGCACAACACTTACCATGTCCTTCCCTGCCACGAAGACACAAGTTAGTTGCAACAGGTTTTATGTACGAGGGGATCACTAGCACGTTGCCATAATGGACGGCTAGTCTCGGGACGGAATGACATGCGACGCAGAGGACAGGAGGCGCCACAAGCCACTCCATCCGAAGCAGGCGACTATCGGGAGTTCCGTCCGGATCGGATCGGTGCCAGTGCCCCAGCGACCGTCCGTAGGAACTAAGACCTTGTGCACAAGTTGTCCGTGATCAAACGTAGTACAATAAATTAGCAGTTGAGGCATATCAGAGTAATATCAGGCACATGACAGTAACAGGGTAAGATCTACTTTTGCATAGTCTTCCCGTTCAGTTTATTGCATTCAGGATGAGTTCTATACATAGCACAATTTAAAGAAGAGTATACATTCTAACTTGCATTTATGCATATGGTGAACATTCCAACGAACAAGCATGCAAATGAGTAACCGTTCACAAGTTTGATTGACAAGCATAATAATCCAAGTCTATTCCCTTTTTATCTTGACATCTTTTAGTTATTACTTGGTATCGATTGATCGGGGCAAGCAAGAATACAAGATTTTAGGTGTGAAGACTGGAAGAAGGGCCAACTGAATCGAATATAAGCCACTCACTTAGTTGGTTGGAAGGGAGAAGGAAAAAGATGCTTCAGGAGTCCGCTAGAGCGTCGCCTACTGTCCGTTCACCTGCATTGCCACGAACAGCTGATTAATACCTCTTCCACTCTTTCCAATATCGGAATTGAAGTGCAGTTCAATGAACGAAAATAATGAAATCCATCGAAACAGTTCAAGAAAACGCAAGCAAATCGGAAAACCAACTCAAGGCACGAAAGCAACAAGCGACAGCGAAAACTAGGCAACAAAAGATGCAGCGGAGAGGCCCCTCCTGACTCTGCTGCTAAGTCGATCCTGGGGGCACGGTCCACTGAATATGGAAATCGATTCCGAAGAAGCAAATCCATAACGAGGATGAGTTCTTGATTCAATCTATTTCGATCGAACGATACCGTCTTGTATTTCTTAGCCTCGCTCCCTGAATAGGGGGAACGGGGCACCACATAAATACTATAATCAAAATAAAAAGTCATCAAAATATCATGGTCAAGTAATAATTTTTTGTTTTTTAAAGCTTGGCGCTTTTTCCAGTGCCAAGCGGTAGGCGAGGCGTTATTAAGCGCCGCCTAAGCGCGCCTAGGCACAGGTCCATTTTTTTGGACGAGATTTTCCTAAGCGAAGCGTCCAGGTCTCCAAAACCTCTTAAGCGTCGCTTCAGCGCCGCTTAAGCGCATTTTTTAAAACATAGTGACAAAGTTGTGTATAAATATAAATAATGGATTTGATAGTCATGAAACATGCCTCGGCTAAAATCAAAATGAAACCAACTTGACTTAATTGGCGCACCTCCCTTAAGTCGGTATGCAACAAACTTAACTTTGTCGGTGTAATCTAGATATAGCAAAGAAGTGCCCCACCTCAACGATCCAATCAAAAGTCCCCTCGACTGGCATCTCCTAGCAACACTATATGGTAAGGGCACGGTGACAGATACAACATATATCTTGGTGTCCTAGTAGATTTTGGAGTGTTTATGGAGTGTTTATGGAGTGTCTGATGCGTGTCCGATACGTGTATGGCATGACACGACCATATTTTTGGAGTGTTCTTGATTCCTAGATGCTTTGCTCATTTACTTTAAGCCTTTCCTCTTTAATTTATTAATTTATCAATTGTAAAAGTCCTCTAAAGATAATGAAAAGCTTTCTTTTACGAGCTTTATGATTATCTATATTTCTTAGGATATGGTTAATGACTTTTTCTTCCTTATGATATGGTTAATGACTTAAAAAGACTTTATATACGGATTTTTTCGTTTAAAGTAATAATTTATAATATAATTATAAAAAACGGAAAAAGTTGGGAGAATTTGCATATGGGGGGACCACTCGCCAACTGACTTGGCGGGGTGCTGAGTTGGATAGCATCTCGCCAACTGAGTTGGCGGGGCGCTCTCCTCTAGAGGCCGCTCGCCAACTCAGTTGGCGGGGCGCTGACCGTTACTTTCCATCCATTGCACAACGGATACATTTCACCCCTATAAACACCCCCCCAAACACTCCTCACACAACACATTCTCCTCATTCTCCTCACATAACACATTCTCCTCCTCACACAACACACCCCCAAACACAATTCTCTTTCTTCTCCTGATATTTACTGGCGATGGCTACCCGCAATGACGGTCGTATTCCTGGCGGACCGACTACCGCGCTTATTATTAAGCAACGTAAAGACCACATTTCTAGTCAAATATTTACTAGCGAGGTAATTTTTGAAATTACAAGTTGCCAACTTTATTAATGCATATATTTTTTATAATGCATATGTTTACTTTATTAATGCATATAAATTTACACACAAAATATAATGCATATATTTTTTATAGTTATACGATCATGATCATGCTTTACGAACCCGGATCCATGTACATTGGCGGGCCGAAAGGAATTATCGTACGTGGGAGCTAAATTCGGTCCAAAAGGCTTTGGTGGAATCCTTTGGATTCCACTATATAGATCGTGTTAGATATTTAATCCACGACCTTCATTTAGTTGTAAGCCTTGCGGAGCGTTGGTGGCCAGAACGCAACACTTTCCAACTCCCATTCGGCGAGATGACGATCACCCTTTTTGATGTGGCGAATATACTAGGGTTACCTATTAAAGGTAACGCTATATATTTTGATCCGCACTTAAAGAGATCTGATCTGATCTGATCCGGAGGTATCTCGGTGTTAGCCCTCCTTCAGGTCTAAAAGACGGCAATTATGTGAAATTTACATGGCTCCGTAGCAACTTTATGGACCTACATCAAACTATTGATGGGGTGGTTGATGTAGATGAAATTCGGGTATGTATTTTTATTAGTAAATTTGTTTATTACTTAATTTAGTGGTGCAATTCTATATAACACTTAATAAATCCAGGTCATTCGTTGCACTAGAGCGTATCTCCTCTGTTTATGTGGTGCAATTCTATTTCCCGATGCATCGAGAAATATGATAAATGTACAGCTTCTACCATTCTTGGATGATCTGACAAAACCTACTGAGCATGCGTGGGGAGCTGCTACTCTTGCCTTTTTGTACGCCAATCTGACAGAATTTGTCAGATCCAATCGCAAGAGTATTTGTGGATGTATTTCACTGATACAGGTATGAATGAAAGACCTTAAAAAGTTAGAGTAATTTTATACGCAAATTTTGTTTGTACTAATGTCTTATTTTTTTTATAGTTCTGGTCCTACGAGCACTTCTATATTGGTAGGCCTGTTACCAGCATTCTCAGTGATGTTGGAGTATTTCCAGTTGCTATGCGCTGGCCTACAGACGTAGTGGATTATCAACACTACCAATACAGGACTGTAGATCTCTTGTCGATGAATCCCGGAGTTTATACGGTTCTTCTTTGGTCTTCCGGCTTTGCGTCTTACATCTGGCACCCCAATTTGTCCTCTTACCAAAGGACTTTGGATCTCGTAGGGAACTGGAATTGGCTCCATTTTTGGCGCGTATACAGTTTTCAAGTTTTCCGTTGAAAATACTGCAGGATAAAAAGTATCAATACTAATATTGCAATATCTACAAACAAAACATGCATGTATACATGGTATATAAGTATGGTACCATCTAAAACATGTACAAGATCTGTCAGTTATATGAACAATATAGGTTCTACTTGTTGCCCGGTCTATTATTTCAAACTTATAACTATCAATAGCTAATATTTCTAGGTGGTTCTTCTCTTTGATAATAGAAGCCATATTTTTTAACATCTTCGGACAATAATCTGTGTCTATATTTTCAGCAAACTTTCTACGATTGTCATGAAGTGTAATAATCTTGGCTCTAATACCATCGAGAAGTATTGTTATTGGCTTATCTCGTAATTTCTTAATCCAGCTATTGAAACATTCAGCAAGATTAGAAGTGCTAATATCTAATCTAGGACAAGTAGCATACGCTGTTATCCAATGTTCAAATCGACGACTTTCATCGTTTACACCAATAAGCCAATCGTACAACACTATGTTCTCGGCTTTAATTATATCAAACACACTCTCTGCATCCGTTTTATTATATGATCTAGCAAGCGAGTCTAACAAGCGTTGAAATACTGGTTCTTTTGTAACTTTTTTCATGTTTTGTTTAAAATGTTGAATACAAAAAAAATGAGGAGATGCAGGAAAAATAGCACGAACAACATTTATTAATCCCTTTTGCTTGTCAGATATAAATGAAATTGTACTCCAATCATTAAAACAATTTTCAAAAGATATTTTAAGAGAATTTAAAAACCAAGACCAAGAATCACTATTCTCACCTTCAGCAACAGCATAAGCTATAGGATATAATTGATAGTTAGGATCGTGAGCACAAGCAATAAATAAGATACCTTGATATTTAGACGAAAGAAATGTAGCATCAGTACTAATAATTGGTAAACATCCACTTAAAAATCCATCAATACATGACTTAAAACAAATAAAAATTCGTTGGAAGCTATTGTTTTCGGCAGTTTTAATAAAACATGTACTACCTGGATTTGTCTCCATAATTCTATAACAAGACTAGCGTATCCTCATCATAACTACCATTAATTTCAGCTAATGCTGTCTCTCGGGCTCTCCATGCTTTGGAATAACTAACTTGTATACGGTGCTCCCTATATATATCTTTAACAATTTGTGATGGACTGTATGACTGGTTATCTCTAATAATGTCAATTATCATGGTCTTAATCCATGAAGCGGTAGCTAGTCGATGACGTCCTGTACTAAGTCTTCCTAAACAAGAATGACGATTTTCTAATGTACTAACTTTAACTATATCGCCATTTCCAATAGATTTGACATATACTCTCCAATTACAATTCGGTTGATCACAACTATATATAATTCCACGAGCATTATTCATAAGACTAGCTGAACAACTAAAATTATATTTAATTGCTAAATTACTTATAAAGCTTCTAAATTGAGAACGACTAGGAAATGATTGTCCCTTAAATAATTCATCAGTGATAGCTTTTACAACATCATCATCTACCGTATAATCTACATTTTTAACTAAATCATCACTATTTCCATCGTCGTTGTCACTATCATCATCAGGGTTAGATTCATCTGATGAATGACCTTCTTGGATAAATGAAACTATTTGTTGAGAAGAACTAGCACCCGAACTAACATGCTGATATTCAGAAAATATTCATTATTTCTACTATCTAAGGTTGCTGCTACTTTAATAACATATATTTTTATATACCGTGATTGTGAATTAATCTCAAGAATATAATTCCATGCATCTTCACTATCTATCAAAAAACAATTAGAACAAAAAATAGACTTCAGAATAAAATCATAATGAATAGAACAACGTTCAATAATATGATTACGTATATTTTCAAAACTAATATTCGGATAAGTTGAAAAAATTATACTTTCTCCTCCTTCGTAATTTAACCCATTTACTTTACCGCCTTGCGAGCATACAATTCTTACGCTACGATCCATGACGGTTGAGAACTTTTGCTACAGAAAACTCAAATGAACTTTAGCTGCCGGCAGAGAGACAGAGAGAGTGTTGGAGACTTTGCTAGAGGGAAGAGAGGAAATAGAGGAAGTAGATTGAGTGTGAGATGATTTGGTTGAGATAGGTAATTTATAGAGGGAGAATGTAATAGCCGTTGTTGTTAATAGCCGTTGTGGAACGGTCGGGAAACGGATCCTTACTCGCCAACTCAGTTGGCGAGCATATTGCAACGGGTCTAAGCCAACTCAGCATGACCCGCCAACTGAGTTGGCGAGCAGCCTCTCGAGGAGAGCGCCCCGCCAACTCAGTTGGCGAGATGCTATCCAACTCAGCACCCCGCCAACTCAGTTGGCGAGTGGTCCCCCATATGCAAATTCCCCCAACTTTTTCCGTTTTTTATAATTATATTATAAATTATTACTTTAAACGAAAAAATCTGCTTTATATATTCATAACGTTTGGTGATAAATAACCTTAAGATTTCTCTAAAAAAGGAATAAAAGATACTAAGCTACATTTTAATTGTGATAATATTGCAACCAGAAATCATACGACGATCGACAATGATGGAAAGTACTGATTTTTCAAACACAAATAAATGAGTCCATACATATTTGATCAAACTCAACACTAGTATAAAACAATTTTTTAAGGAAAAAAAGAACATAAACAGACGGTGTTCTAAAAATCGCTAGGCGGAATCGGTGCGGCGGCCCTCCGTCTAGAACCTAGGCAGCCGCACAAATTTTTTTTCTTTTTGAATTAGTTTAGAATTTTTTTGATTTTTTTAATTTTTTTCCTAAATTTGATTTATTTATTTATTTTAATTTTTTTGAAATTTGAAATTTGAAATTTTTTTTTAATTTCAAATATGAAAATTTTGAATTTTTTTGAAAGTTTTGATTTTTTTTGAAAATTTTGAATAACCGTCTAGGCTGAATAGGCCCCGCCTAGCGCCTAGAACAGCCGCCTAGGCCGATTTTTAGAACACTGTAAACAAATAAACTCTGTGATAAATAAACCAACTAAAGGTAGAACATTTGAACTAAATTCATATATGTTCTCGATTGCATCCCCACTTAGGAGTGTCAATGGTAATCAATAACCGGATGAGTCGGATCCGATTATTTAGCATTATAGGGTTTGGATTTGAAAGGTAAACTCGAAATCCTTAACAGATAGCGTTTGAATATAGCTCCAACCTAACCCAAAACCTGATAAGAACCCGACAACGATTTTAATATAATAAATTTCAAGTTTATCACATATACCCGATTGAGAATTCTGAATGTTCTATCAATTTTAGGTAAATCTATGCTCAATAATATATCATTAATTGTATCACATGTGAAAATCATCTAAATTGTTGTCGAAGAAGTACAAAAAAAAAAAAACTTTTGAAATAAATAATACTTTAAACATCTTATGTAAAATCCGAAATCCGACCCAAAACCGATTAGAAGGAAAGGAATTTGGCACAGAATTGAATTCGAACCCGAAAACCTTACAGGATTCGGGTTTGGATCTTACATAAACCCAACCAAAATCCGACCCCATTGACATCCCTATCCCCACTACCACCCCTTAGTAATCAAAACAAATATTGGCTGTGGTAAAATCACCTGTAGCTTAATGGTAGATCTCCTTAGAATCCTTATCGCTTAGAAGCATTGAGTCCTCTATTAGTGGAGGCAAGTTCAAGTCAAGCAGATGAATGGTATTACTAACTATAGGTTTTGGACAGAAAGAGAACTCCAAGTCTTTTTGCATACGAAAGTTTATGTTGAAATGAGTAATGTTTGACAAAAGATTGCTCATTAGGTGGTAACAATACCTTGGCCCATATCCGGACCATGAATGTGAGTTAGCTTGAAATTTTGAAGTGGATAAGGGTTTGAATTTCCTCGTCTTTCGAAATTCAGCATCTCTTTCCTAGTATGGATACGTTGATGTCTGCTAAACTCTTGCTTGCTTTTGAAGGGTCTTTTGCAAGTAATACAATTTGAATTTGAATTTCCTTACCATGAACTTGTGGAAAATGCTTATGCCAAATTTGAATTTCCTTCCATATTTGTGTTCCCTTTATATATGCATATTTGTGTTTCCTTTGTGCATGACACCATTTTTTGTATGGATACATAGTGTAAACTTAGGCTAGGAAATTTGATTTATAGCTATAAATAGGAGCATTCTAGAATAGTGTGAATCAACCTAGACAAAGATAAGACAGTCGTATCATTCCAAGGAGAGGTTTGGCCACTGCAAAAGGTTGGGACACAATGAAGCTATTTGCTATAACTCATTGGCTACCCATCGAATTGGCAAAATAGGTGATCAAACGGCACTCAACTAGAGAACCTTTTTTCTCCTCCATTTGTTGCAAACAACACTCAAAGCCATTATGAGGAAAATGAATCAGGTACTTCCCCTATTGTGGGTCTGACCAAGGAAGAATATGATAAAACTCATTCCACTAATTGGTGCTGGAAAGGTGCATACAAATGAGAACGTTTCTGGTAAGAGTTCTTATACATCTTAATGGGTGGTTAATAGTGATGCATCTTATCATATGAGTAACACTGAGGTTCACCTCATTGACCCCAAACCCTTGTCTAATCCGAAATCCGACCTAAATCCGATTAGAAGGAAAGGAATTTGGCACGAAATTGAATTCGAACCCGAAAACCTTACAGGGTTCGGGTTTGGATCTTACATAAACCGAACCAAAATCCGACCCCATTGACATCCCTATACCCACTACCACCCCTTAGTAATCAAAACAAATATTGGCTGTGGTAAAATCACCTGTAGCTTAATGGTATATCTCCTTAGAATCCTTATCGCTTAGAAGCGCTGAGTCCTCTATTAGTGGAGGCAAGTTCAAGTCAAGCAGATGAATGGTACTACTCACTATAGGTTTTGGGCAGAAAAAGAACTCCAAGTCTTTTTGCATACGAAAGTTTATGTTGAAATGAGTAATGTTTGACAAAAGATTTCTCATTAGGTGGTAACAATACCTTGGCCCATATCCGGACCATGAAGGTGAGTTGGCTTGAAATTTGGAAGTGGATAAGGGTTTGAATGTCCTCGTCTTTCGATATTCAGCATCTCTTTCCTAGTATGGATACGTTGATGTCTTCTAAACTCTTGCTTGCTTTTGAAGGGTCCTTTGCAAGTAACACAATTTGAAATTGAATTCCTTACCATGAACTTGTGGAAAATGCTTATGCCTAATATGAATTTCCTTCCATATTTGTGTTCCCTTTATATATGCATATTTGTGTTTCCTTTGTGCATGACACCATTTTTTTTATGGATACAGTGTAAATTTAGGCTAGGAAATTTGATTTATAGCTATAAATAGGAGCATTCTAGAATAGTTTGAATCAACCTAGACAAAGAAAAGACAATCAAATCATTCCAAGGAGAGGTTTGGTTGCAACAAAAGGTTGGGACACAATGAAGCTATTTGCTATAACTCATTGGCTACCCATCGAATTGGCAAAATAAGTGATCAAACGGCACTCAACTAGAGAACCTTTCTTCTCCTCCATTTGTTGTAAATAACACTCAAAGCCATTATGAGGAAAATGAATCAGGCACTTCCCCTATTGTGGGTATGACCAAGGAACAATATGATAAAACTCATTCCCCTACTTGGTGCTGGAAAGGTGCATACAAATGAGAACGTTTCTGGTAAGAGTTCTTATACATCTTAATGGGTGGTTAATAGTGATTCATCTTATCATATGAGTAACACTGAGGTTCACCTCATTGACCCCAAATCCTTGTCTAATCCTCTTTTAATTCAATTGCCTAAACATTCTCCACTTGTTTAAGGAAATTCAAATTTGAACCGTTGAATATTTTTCACACGTACAAAATCATTTCATTCCAATGTGGTAGAAGGCAAAGGGAAATGAGTATAAGAAATAACTTAATCATTTATTTTGTGTTCCAAAGATAGTTCAAAACAAGAGAGGATTTATTAGATATCAGAGATCCAGAATATCCAGTTAGTAAAGTGATGCTTAATACTGAAAGTCAAGGGAAGAGTTCAAACCCTTATCCTCCTCTATATTTTCAAAAGCAACTAACTTTCGTGGCTCCGCACAGGACAAGCTTCAACTGGCAACCTAGGGTGACAAGCAATTATGTGCACTTGAAATATATTGAGTCCAAGATACTGTTTACTACACCATGACTGATCCATGTTTCAACATGAAACATATGTGTGTACTTCAGTTTCCACGATGACATGGCATTCCCTTTATTAACGTGTATGGAGAGTAGTATCATTCCTTCACCTGATTTGAACTTGATCTCTCTCGTCCAGGCCTAAATGCCTATAGGTGACTTGGAGCCTAATTGTGATGAATTCAAAATTTGAAGCTTTGGGTGGTTTTCTACTGCCGAAAACCTGTTGGTTCTCTACTAAAGGGTTTGTTAATCATGAAGTGGTCTGCAATATGGAATTAATCGGAACTCCAAATGTGGTTGGATATTTATCTCATCACTTCTGCTCACTGCAAAAATATATAGCTTAGCAACCCATTTGAATTTATAGAAGTTACCATTGGGTGTTAACCAATTTTTATATGCGAATATTGCTAAATATTGTAATTAGGTTATGTAATTTTGATGTTTGTTATATGCTCTCTTGCAGGATTACTCATCTAGTACATTTTCTATTTGTGGTTTTAGCTCGTAATATTTATAGGCTAGATTCTATGTATACAACTAATTGATCGAGAATATAATTTAATGTTCATATGAGTAAGAAAGTTACATGAACCACAAAATAGTAGTCATAAAAGTCATTGTCATAATCATCCAAGCTTTCTCCCATCGGAATGGGGTATATGCTTTATATTCTCTTTACCAAAGTAGACAGAATTTTATAACCGGTTTGTCGACTTGATGTCAACACTATGGAAATCATTGAAGAATTGTTAGATGACAACCAAGAGATTTGATATCTGCCAACTATAGAAGATTTGCTAATTACCAACTATATTGTAATTATCACCTTCATAATAATAGGAGATATGTCATTATAGGAGATTTGCCAAGTGTATTGTAATTATCACCTACATGACTATAAGAGAGATTCCATTATAGGAGTGTATTTATACACATGAGAAATACTCACCAAATCAATAAAAGGAGATTAAAAATCTTACATAGTATCAGAGCCTACGATCAAGTTCTTTATTCCCATGGCTTCTTCATCAAACCTTGAAGTTACCTATGCTTCTTAGAATGCATCTTCTCCATTGTTTGCCTTTAAATCTATCAAACAAGACATCTTTCTGAAACTTTCTCACACCAACTATCTTCTTTGGTTAACACAAGTCATCTCTATTCTCAAGAACTATAATCTTATGGGGTTTGTTCTTGGCGACAATCCCAAACCTGTTCTTGATGTCAATGGAACAAATTTTGATGTAGTATGTCAATGAGATCGTCTTGATTAGATGATCATTGGCTGGCTTACCTCTTCCTTCTTCGAATTCATGCTGCCTCTTGTTGCTAGTAAAGAGACGACTCACTCCATGTGGGCCTGCTTGGAAACTTTCTTTGGTGCTCAAACTCGGATTCATGTTCAACATCTCAAAACCGAGTTGCAAACCATCACCAAAGGATCTTGTTCCATGGAGGATTATATTGAGCATGCCAAATCTTTGTCTCTTTCACTTGCTAGTGCTAATAAAAATGTCGATGATGGTGGTCTTTCTTTTTGGCTTCTTTGGAGCCTTGGATCTGAGTATGATCCTATTGTGGATGCAATCAATGCACAACGAATTTCTCTTTCTATTGACGAAATTATTGGTTTGCTTCTTGACTTTTAGTTAAGATTATCCTCCTCTAATGGCAGTACTACTTTTCATATAGTCGCGGCCAACCACTTTTCATTCTTGGTGTACCACCTGCTCGTACTCAGTATCGTGGCCGTGGTCGTGGAGGACTGCGTGGTGTGTTTGGCCGTGACAATTCTAGTTGTGATCATGCTTCCATCATCATATCTTTCCTCCGTCCAACAACAATTAGCACTTTTCTTCTTTTTCTCGTCGAGGGCATGCCTTTACTGCTCTTATGCGGCGTTTGGTACACGGAGTACTATATAGCTGAAAATTCTATATTCTCGGAAATCAAATTTCTGGTAATTAAATATCCTTGAAAATTATATTCCCATGTTTGGTGAATATATAAATATTTCCAAAAAATAAAAAAATGGTAAAAAATGACAATAAAAAAGATTAAAAATTGAGGAAGAAAATAATAATAAAACAACAACAAATTCTTAAAAATTAAAAAAATTAAAAAATGGGAAAAAATGATAAAGATGAAAAAACTGAGAAAAAAAACTTAAAAGATGAAAAAAAACTGAAAAAGCAAAAAAAAAAAAAAAAAAAAAAAATTGAAAAAGGATAAAACAAAAAAGGAAAAATAAATAAATAAAAGAATATTGCATTTTTTTGTCCGGGCAAAAAAATATGTACCCAAGTATTCATACGGGATAGGATTTCCATGTTTTGTAGGTAAATTATTTATCTGGATATTCACACTTTTTGGAAATAATTTTTTATAACTAAACAAAAATGGGAATAGATTATCTACCCTAAATTTTTTCGGGAATAAAAAATACTTTTGTACCAAAAGTCCCGTTAGGCGCATAACTTGTTTCAAATGTGGTAGTCTCGTAGGGTCAATGTTCGTAAGGCTTCTGATGATGAGATTTCTGAAACTTCTCAAGCCTTCATAGCTATGCATCTCACCGATCATAATGATGTTGAGTGGGTTGTTGACAACGGTGCTACTCAACACATGACTTCATCATGCATTCTTATAATGGTCCTGATGATATTATGGTTGGCAATGGAAATCATATGTCTATCTCACATATTTGATCTACTTTTATATCTACTTCATACGGTTCCTTGCACTTAAAAAATATATATGTTGTTTATGCTCTTCGTCGCAATTTGTTATCTGTGGCAAAATTAACAAAGGATAACAATTGTATATTCATATTTATATTTTTTATTATTTTTATTAAGGACATTAAGACATGAAAAATCCTCCAGCGGGAACCGCTTGATGGTGATATCTATACTCTTCGTGCCGCCAGTCAGAATAAGCTAACTAGTCTTTCTTCTTTTTGCCTCATTGGTGTAAAGACGTCAGCAGATACTTGACATGCTAGCTTAGGTCACTTGTCGAATGCAATTTTACGCTCTTTAAGCAATAGTTTGCCTCTTTATAATAGACTTCTTCACGCATGTGAAAGTTGTCCATTATACCAGAGAACTCGATTGCCTTTTCCTTCTTATTATGATGATGTTTCTTCTTTATTGGAACTTATACATTGTGATGTTTGGGAACCGACTCATGTTCCTTCTGTTGAAGGTTACCGTGCTTTTATGTTATATTAGTTGATGCCTACAGTTGCTTGTTCTTTCCATTATATCGAAAGTATGCTATTTTTTTCCTACATTTGTGGCCTTTCAAAAATTTATGAAAATTTTGTTTGGTAAGAAAATCAAATATTTTCAAAGTGATGGTGGTGGCTAGTTCCTCAACAATAATTTCAAAAATTATTTTCGGAATTACAACATATCTCATCGGGTATCTTGCCCTCGTACTCCTAAACAAAACGACGTTGCTAAGAGAAAGCATTGTCACCTTGTTTAGATGGGATACTTTAATGGCCCACTCTCATGTGCCTAAGGATCTTTGGTATCATGCCTTTAGTAATGATGTTGATATTATTAGTCGACTGCCTACTCCATTACTTTGATCATCAGACTCCATTTGATCGAGTATTTCATAAACCACCTGACTATACATTTCTTTGGGTATTCGGTTGCAGCTTCTATCCATGTCTTACAATATTTGGTCAATCCAAATTATCATTCAAATCAGAACACTGTGTTTTTCTGGGATATAGTGAAGCTCACAAAGGTTACAAGTGCCTCAATCCAACCACGGATAAAATTATCATCTCCCGCCATGTTTTATTTGATGAACTCTCATTTCCATATGCTTCTATGTCTACTTCTCTTCACCCACCACCTCATACACCAACATCATCCTTCACCTCTAAACCATTTCCCACAAACCTCTTACCCATCCTACATCCGATTACCACCTTTCAAAACCTACCTATTAATAACCAACCTGCTAACCTGTTGACCAACCAGATTCTTCTCCTTATACTCTTCCCAATTCCCAAACATTTTCTTATGTTCATCTTATGACTACCCAAGCCATGGATGGTACTCGACGACCTAAAGTTCTCTCCACTAAACATTCTCTCTCTCTCTTTTTGCTTTCTATAAAAGAAACTGAGCCTCGCACTTACACAAAAGGGATTCTAAACATCCACAATGGTGGGAAGTGATGGCTATTGAGTTTAATGCCTCAGTTAAAAACTTAGAACTCTTATACCTCGATCACCTTCACAAAATGTACTTGACCATAAATGGGTTTATCGAATTAGAAGGTACTCTAATGGAACCATTGAGCATTACAAAGCACGCTTAGTCGCAAAAGGATTTCATCAACTAGTCAGGATGGATTATTTTGACACATTAAGCCCTGTTGTCAAGCATGATACTATCCATCTTGATCTTTCTATGACAGTTTCTCTTCATTGGCCTCTATTCCAATTAGATGTCACAAATACATTTTTTCATGGTACTCTTGAGGAAGAAGTATATATGACCTAACCCCTTGGATTTATTGATCAAGCTTACCCGGACTATGTGTGTAAACTGCATAAATTCTTATATGGTAATTTTTGACCCACTATTGGCCAAACTACTTGGGCACTGGGTCCAATGTGAGTAGGATCGCTTAGCCATGCTTCATAATTAGAAAAATGGGCGCCGTGGATTCGAAGATACAAATTGTTCTTTTTTTCTTTTCTATTGGGATATAAACCGACCTAGGTAAATCCATGAGTTCGAAAAAGAAGAGCAAAGCAAACGTAGCATGTCCAAAAGTGAACCAACCCCCCTTCAATAGGCACCTCATGCTTGGTATCCGACTTTCAGCAATTGTCTCTAGCAAGTTGGTTTTATGGGTTGTCCCTATGATGCATCCTTATTCATCTACTCTAGTGGTTCTGACTTGATCCTTCTTCTTATTTATGTTGATGATATCATTTTAACTGGTAATTGTTCTATGCGGATCCAACAACTAGTTATCCATCTTGGCTGGCAGTTTGAATTGAAACCACTTGGTGATCTTCATTTCTTTTTGGGCATCCAAGTACAGCGGACAATGTCCAAACTCTCTTTGCCAGACGTGGTATGCCCTTGAGCTTCTACAATGTTCGGAATGGAGGGTGTCAAACCTATTGCCACTCCTATTGCTTTATCTTACCAGCTGAGTCTCATTGATGACTATCATCCAGTTGATGTCAGTGGGTATCGCCAAATAGTTAGTACCTTGCAGTACCTTACTCTCATGCATCTAGACATCTCCTTTGCGGTGAACAAGGTGTGTCAATATATGCATGCTCCTTGGTTCACTCATCTTGTTGCTGCAAAAAAAAAAAAAATTATGTTAAGGGGACTCTTGAGTATGACCTTCAATCTTCTTTCTCTGCTAATCTTCATCTACAATGCTTTTGTGCTATCGATTGGACAGGTGATTCGGATGATCATTGCTCTACCACTGGATATTGCATCTTTCATGGACCAAACCTTATTGCATGGGGTGATAAAAAGCAAGCAATTGTGTCTCGTTTTAGCTCCGAAGCAGAATATCGAGTTGTTGCCACTTTAGGGGCAGAGCTTCTATGGCTTCTTCACTTGTTTCGTTCTATTCATCTTCGACCTCCACGTGCTCCTGTAATTCTTTATGAAATGTGAATGTTGTGTATATGTCATCTAACCATGTCTTCAAGAGTCGGGAGGAAAAAGGGGGAGAGCTCTCTGTTCCTGGTTCTTCTGTAACTGGATTCTTCGAAACCACAAGAATCCTTAGAATGAGATTCCAACTCAGCACCTTTTTTGTAGATTTTGAGAAGAGTTTCTCTTTGGAGAGCACAATACGATAAAAGTTATAAGTTGTGTTCAGGGTGGAATTATTGTCTATCGTTGGTCTCTATGATAGAAGTAGTCGGGGAGGCCTGAGAGGTGGTGGTTTATTATGGGAAGCGTACCGTACAATGTACCGCTTTTCTATAAGTCGGCTTTGCAAATTAGATCTCTTTCTGGTAGCAGTAGCAGGTTTAAGACTGTGTGAGGATACCGAGAGAAGTCTCTCAAGCGAGGAACAAGATCAGATGATCTGAAGCAAGAAAAAGATCAAAGCTATCCATGAGGGGAGCAACAAATGCTCGCACGAGGCACATCGAAATTGATGTGCACTTCATCTGGTAAAAGTTGGCTTCTGGCACCCTTACAATCAATCAGACAAATTCTTGAAGATGAATAAGTTGCTGATCTCTTTACCAAATGACTGCCTCACATGCTAGTTCGCTATCTTCAATCCGAGCTTCGTGTTCACACTGCTTCCACTTGAGCTTGTGGACGGGTGTTAGATGATAACCAAGATATTTGACATCTGCCAACTATAAAAGATTTGCCAATTGTCAATTGTATTGTAATTATCACCTTCATCGATTATAGGAAATCTATCAACTATTGTATTTATACACATGAGAAATACTCACAAAATCAATAAAAGGAGATATTCAAAACCTTAGAGAATATATCTGTAATGATTTTATAAAAGCTCTGAAGAAGATATAGAGAATTATATGTAAGAACAGTTGTAAATAAGAGCCAAAAGCTGTCAAACTCAGAAGGGTCCAATCTAAGACTAACCCAAATTATCTACCACTAGACAAGGCTAGGCTACCAACAGAACACGACCCTCTGAAACCCATACGCTGAAGATAATAACAACACAGCACTTGCAGAGAAGCAGAAGCTGAGATACTTGCAACCATGTCCTCTGCCTGTGGAATCTTTGAGCCTGGAGAGCACACTGTTGAGCTCCAAAACATAGAGCCTAGTTCTTGTTCGTCGCCACCGAAGCCTCTCTTGTTTGCAGCTCCACGCAACGAAGGAGAGTTCCCTGTTCTCCTATTCCTCCATGGTTATTTGCTCTCCAATTCGTTCTATTCACAGCTCGTTTGTCATGTGGCTTCTCATGGGTTCATCGTCGTCGCACCTCAGGTCAGTCTTCAGGACTGCTCAGAAAGTTTTGACCATCTTAACAACATTACAATTTTATCTGTGATTGGTCATACTTTCTGTTTCCTGGTAATGAAATCAAGTTGCCCATAGTTGCAAGTATCTCTAAACTAAAATTTTGAGCCATTCAAACATATATATAGCAAACTGTCAAAAAGTAGACAGGTAGTGAGATTGGTATCTGTTTAAAAGTTTTAGCTTCAGCCTGCTGCTCAATCTGGGAGAGATTTCCATCAAATTTGACTTCTTTGTTGTATGCTTTTACATTTAAAACGCTACCATGTTTTTTTAATTTTTTTTTTTCAGTTATACTCAGTCGCAGGACCAGATTCACAAGAAGAGATCAAATCTGCAGCAACGATAACAGATTGGCTAGTCGACGGGCTTATTCGTGTGCTCCCTCGAGGTGTCCGACCCAACTTATGCAAGCTTGCGCTTTCTGGGCATAGTCGAGGTGGGAAAGTTGCGTTTGCTCTTGCATTAGGCTATGCTAAGACTAGCCTAAAATTTTCGGCCTTGATCGGAGTAGACCCTGTCGACGGAATGGCCATGGGGAAGCAAACAAACCCTCCCATCCTCACCTATACCCCTCGCTCTTTCGATCTTAAAATGCCCGCTTTGGTGATTGGTTCGGGTCTAGGAGAGTTGAAGAAGAACCCTCTGTTTCCCGCCTGCGCCCCCAGAGGGGTCAGCCACCAGGAGTTCTTCGATGAGTGCCAGGCCCCGGCGAGCCATTTCGTGGCGAAGGATTATGGACACCTGGACATGTTGGATGATGAGACGAAAGGGTTGAGGGGGAAGGCCACCTATTGCTTGTGCAAGAGTGGGAAGGATAGGAAACCAATGAGGGATTTTGTAGGGGGGGTGATTGTTGCATTCATGAAAGGCTACTTGGGAGGTGACATGAAGGATCTATTGCTTCTCAGGGACAAACCAGATACTTCGCCAATTGAGATTTCAGTTGAATATTTGGAGTGACATAGCCAGTTACAGTCAATATAACACTAGAGATAGCATGATTTATGCTTATACTGTCTTCTGTATAAAAATGTCATGTATTTGTAATGATTGGAGATGCATTCTCACGAGCATATGGTGTTTATGCTGTTTTCCGCAGCAATTATAATTATCATGCATTTAAATCTAACTTACGATCAGCTGTTATTTACTCGATTTTCTTGGCAGAGTGTAAAGCTATATCAGCGCCGATTCTATATTCTCACCTATATAGCGATAATTTTCTCATTTGCAGAAACATTTGGATTTCTTACGGTGTGAGCTGATAAGAGTATCAGTTAGCAAGTCATGATTCTGTCTTTGGAAAGCTCGACTCTTGTCCTCCCCCATCTCTCTTTCATGGCTCGGGTGATATATTCATCCTACACGAAACAAAAACAGGTCTAGTTTGCGAAAAATTATTCAGTGGACCGGCGTCACCATATTGTAGTGGTGAGGTACTGTTTCCCTCCATTAAGGGCATGACATATCATTAAACTAAATTAGAGAAAGAAAACAGACAGTGGTGTGTCATGCTATTATTGGAGAAGAGAGACTGACCCACTGAATAATTTTGCCTGAAGGAAAAATAAAAATTAACATCACAAAGCCTAATAAATGATTAATCAAAAGACAGAATTTTTTTTTTCCTTCAACTTGCTCTATGCTCACCAGTTCCACCAGTGTTGTCTTAGCTGATCATTCTTTCATCATTAGTAAAAAAAAAAACAATTCATTTAGCTGTTGTAGCAATCAGAAGAGAGATCCAAACCTCTGGATTCCATTCCATTGTCAAAAAGAAAAGAGAATTTATAAGGGCACTACAAAGTTTACTAAGGGCTAGCCCAGGATTGGGGCTAGCCCATTAATGAAGAGAGTTTACTCACACTAGCCCATTTTTTACTCATACTAGCCCAAACAAAGTTTACTCACACTCCTCCCAAACCTCCCAAAGCCACCGGAGCCCTCCCCCCTCCCGCCGGAGCCCTTCTCCTCGAGTTCGTCCTCCTCCTCCTTGTCGATGGCTCCTAAAGTCTCGAAAGAATCAAGGTACAAATCTTCTTTCTCCTTGTTCTATTGCATTTAAAAAATTCTCCCAAAAATTTAAAAAATCTTATTACATTTCGAAAATTTTGAGTGATTTTCTTTCTATTCTTCAAATGAGGGCATACAAGTCATGAATGGAGTTTAGGATATAGTTTTAGACGTTTACTTGGATGGTCGAACCCGATTTTAGGGCATACAATGTCGACAATCGTCGACAGTGTCGAGCAGTATCGGGCGGGACTGTAGAATTTTCTACAGTCCCATATAGATTTAGGACTGCAGAGTTACCTACAGTCCTATATAAATTAAGGACTGTAGAAATTTCTACAGTCCTTAATTTATAAAGGACTGTAGAAATTCCAATAATCCTAAAAAATTAGGACTGTTGAAATTTCTGCAGTCCTGTATACGTATAGAACTGTAGGAATTTCTACAGTACTCCTGAATGTTAAATTAATTTAGAATGTTAAATAAAAATTTATTTTTTGTCCTATAGTCATGACCCTCGGAAGGGCACTGTGGATGAAGATATCATCAGAAGACGCCCTACTGCGTCGATGCGTAAGGAACGCAATGTTTCGCGTACTATTGCACCAGGTGTCACTATCCGCGAGCCCGAGGCACGCCCTGAAGTGAGGAAACGTCGAATGACGAAGAAGACCGTCACTCGTTCGAAGAGACGTGCTCCTCCTAGTTCTTTCGGTTCTTCTTCCTCCTCCGATGAGGACATGCCAAATGTCCCACATCGGCCTACTGATGGTTCAGGACCTTCGCAGCCTGCAAATAGTTCTGTCAAGAGTCTCCCACAAACCCTCGAAAACCGGGCTACTGATGGTTCTGGACCTTCTAAGAAGCCACATAGTCCAGTCGAGACTCGTCCAAACGGTTGCTCTATGTTACCGTCGATCGAAAACTATATTGCATACCAAATATGGAACAATCCGGTAAGTACATTACGTTATGAGAATTTTATATATAGTTGTAAGTTCAAAGTTCATCCAATTATTTATAGATAAGTATATTTTACATAGAGGTATAACTTCATCCAATTGTTTACTTTTCAGGAGAGTTCTCGTATGTTGACGGTGATCAACCACGGGAAAAAATGCAATACATGAAGGTATGAATTATTGGGAGACGATGTGAAGGCAAAAATCAGTCCCACCGATTTACAATATTTGGGTAGCTACTCATATACGGCGGTGGATAATGCACTGATATCAGCATTTGTCGAACGATGGCATCCTGAAACCAGCACTTTCCATCTACCCAATGGGGAGTTGACGATTACCCTTGATGACATCCATCATATATTGGGACTTAGGGTTGATGGTCGAGTCATGATGAATCAAACTTTTGATGAGTGGAGCATCAACTTTTACGACCATATTGTGGATTATGTATCAGGGTGTCTGGGAGTTGATGCCACTAGTTTTACCGGTCTTCGAGAATTCAAGAAGTCCTACGGACTTCCTCTAAAATATTTGGAGGAGATATTCGCTTATCCGGACCCCGAAATAGATAATAGCGATAATGTGGCCCGCGGATATATGCAGTTCATCTTAGGGGCTGTTGGCATTACGGATAAGTCTGGAACGTCCATACATGCCAAATATCTCCTTAATTTGGACAACATTGACACATTGGAAGAAATATCTTGGGGAAGCGGTATACTAGCATACCTTTACCGTGAGCTTGGTGCGGCATCCCGTGTGGGTTCGAAGATAATATCCGGATGCCAGACTATACTCCATGTATAGATATATCTTTGTCAACTTGTATACATAATTTTAAATTTTGTTGTTTATTTTTGGACTAATGTTTTTTTAACCTGGTTATGTGAAGGCATGGATATACGAGCACTTTTCAACCCTGGAGCGGGCGAAACTGAACCGAGGGTATGACGAGAACCTTCCTAGAATGTGCCGATGGAAGCCAACTAAGGAAGATGCCAAACGTTCTCACACATTGGCCGCCCTACGGAATGCACTCGAAGATATGACGACAGAAGAGGTAAATTTAGACCTAATTTTGTACTTAATTGGTATTAATTGACTATGTTATGCTAAATTTTATGCGGTGCAGATTGTTTGTGATCCATACCGTGATTTGCGATAGACTACTCGTCCATTGCAACCAGTCGCTTTATATCACGGTCTTATCAGTTGTCATGAAATCGAGGAGGCTTATATGCCGGATAGAGTACTCCGTCAGTTTGGCTATGTTCAAACTATCCCAAAGCGCACTTTGAAAATGATAACTCCTCCGCGTGGTACAAAACTGCTAAACTATATTCCTGCGACGTTTAATTGGGTATCAGACTTCTTCACCGAGTGGCAACGCCACGTTATTAGATATACCGAACGGCAAGCAGCAGTCAATATGACGGAGTGTAGCGACGACTACCTCGCCTACTACGCCGGTGTCGGACTACCTACCTTGTTCCAACGCGGAGGTGATATTATGCGTGTACCTTCAGATCTTCCTGCCAAATCGGTCTTGTATACTGCATTGGTCAAGATGGTGAGCCAACTTCTACACTTTAAGTTTGATATTTGTAAATGTTTATTACAAATTTTTTTAATTCTCATGAACAGGCAAGAAAAGTGAAGAAGTTGGGAAGAAGCCTCGTAAGTTGCCAGGGTTCGAATTATATGGCAATCAATGACGAACTCCAATAAATCGACAATGCTGAAGATTTTTCTTTCTTGGAAAATAAAGAGCAACGTACAAAGAGGCGGCATAAAGTTTAGGCCCCGTTTGAAGAATTGTAAAACTTTCAATGAATATGACTTTTGAGAAATGTAAAAGTTTAAACTATGAGTTTGAGTTGTAAAACTTTGAATTAATTTGCTACTATTGACACTTTGAATGAATTTGCTTCAATTGCTATAATTTGAAAATTTGCTATAATTGCTACATACATACAATTTGAGTTCAAATTTTGCTACATACATACAGTTGTCATTTCTTTATACAGTGGAGCTAATTTTACTTATAACTGTGTATACAGACAGTGGATAAAGTTTAGGACTGTCAACAATTTGACAGTCCTAGTTTCTTCCAGGACTGTCAACATTTTGACAGTCCTAAACTTTATCCACTGTCTATGGACAGTTATATGTAAGTTTAGGACTGTCAACATGTTGACAGTCCTAGTATATACTAGGATTGTCAACATATAGTATATACTAGGACTGTCAACATTTTGACAGTCCTAAACTTACATATAACTGCCCATAGACAGTGGGTAAAGTTTGGACTGTCAAAATGTTGACAGTCCTAGTATATACTAGGAATGTCAACATTTTGATAGTCCTAGTTTCCTGGCACTTTTACATATTGACAGTCCTAGTATCGATTAGTATCAATGCATAACATACAGTCAAAGTCGATTAGTATCAATTAGATAGCTCCATTCATTGCACAACATACACACAACATACAGTTCAATATACAGTTAAACATACATGGCTCATTGCACAAAATATATTTCTATATACAGTATCAATCGATTAAAATATCAAAGTAGTCGTTCGGCATGATTTTTGGATCCTCCATCTTCATCATCTTCTTATAGGCAGCCATTGCATCCGTGTAGGGTATCGTCCATGCGATCGCTTCCTCTGGTGCGTGTTTATACCAAAGCGTAGAAGGTGGCGGAATAGGAGAATGACCGATCAACCTTGGGATAACGAAGTATTTTCCGACAAGCCCTATGCAACATAGAGTGGATACTCCGTGTTCGGCCGGGGAGCACACATTGGAAAGAAAGTATTGTTAATACCTTGTGAGATAATTACAATAGGTATATTATACCTATTAGAGAATACGTAAGCAGCAGGCGGGACATCCATGTAATGGTCTGGTCCGGTAACTATTTCCGTACAAGGTATGCTTGCCAACAAATCTCCAACAATTTCTTCGCCGAGTATCTGCCTATAGAAGGGTAGTCGAGACTCCAACTCCTCGTACAGCTCTTCCCTAACCTGTCTCCATCCTACTTCAACTGAATAGCCTAGTTTTCTTGCTAGTGCATGATATCCATAATGTCCATCCTTAGGAACATCAACAATAGACCAAATGAAATTCCGTATCTCAGGTAGGAAATTTTCAATGTATAGACTATAAGAATCATCGTTCGTTTTCTGTTTCTTTCCCCTTCGAATAGTAAGCTTACTCTTTTTCTGCAGAAATACCACCCCATCCATTACGGACTTTGCCTCCAAACTGCATTCAATATGTTCAAACAAGGATGTATCTCTTTTAGTTGACTCCTCCTCCTTCTTGACTGTGGTCTTCCCTTAGGAGTTCGAACAACATATGGCTCTTGCAATCGAGTTGTTGTCGGGACTGCAATTTCTTGGATTTTAATCTCAATGGATCTTCTCTCCGGTTTCGATGCGACACACCACCTTGCGTGCAGAAGTTTTACTTGTGGCAAAGCAAAGAAATCATCTTAAACTTTTACCTTCGGCATTATCGACAGTTGTCTCCAATGTTGATCAACAACATCTATTGGAATAGGTATAGATTCACGACGATATTCGTTGATCTCATGCGCACAAGGAAGGCCGAGTGAATGTCGATATGAACAACCGCAAACCTCGGGATCATAACCCACCGACTTAGATCTACCAATCTCCTCAAACAATAAGCCCAATACATTGTGAGATACTACATGGATTAAACCATCCAAGAGGAGTTCATGCTTGTATTCATGCTTTGCAATATTTAGGCTCATCTCAAATGATGCTACAATCTCGTTCACCGTGGAAGTCATCATCAAATGAATCGATTGCCAAATGGAGACAATTACCGACCGACGACCGTAGATATCTTTTTAAACTTGAGTGTGATCCTTCGACCCGGTTCGTAGTGATTATGCCATAATGCTTCACCATGTTCGTCCATGCTAACACGAATTGCTCTTTATGTGGTTCTAGCCAAGTATCTTTGATATAAGATATGCATGTCTGGTTACTCGTCTCCCACTTTTGTTGGAATATGTACCATGCTGTGTCGTAGCTGTCTGTAGTACTTGCTCGCCATACAAGACTCCAATCACTGTAGAATTCTTCGAAGCGAAGCATGTCGATTTTACCGTCCACATTTTTAAATTTTCTCTTGCATTGAGCTTGGATATTTCGATTTATATGCCAAGTGCATAGTAGTCTATGCGCATGAGGAAATACAATCTCTATAGCATTTATCAGCGCATATTCTCTGTCGGTAACAAAAACAGAGGGCTCTTTGTAACCTGTGTAAAGGGATTGCAGTTTCCTCAACGCCCATGTGTAATCCTCTACTGTCTTACTCTTCATAAAACAAAAATCGACTGTAAATGTTTTTCCCGTAGACGTAAACCCAACAACGTGAAAAAGAGACATCTTGAACTTGTTGGTCTTATATGTACAATCAAGGATCAACACGTCTGCGAATGACCGAGCCAAGTGTGTGCAATCATGATGAGCCCAAAACAACGAAAGGAGTTCATAAGTTTGTGGATGTCTTCTATGGTACTCCACGTAGTGATGCTCCCCAAGCAACTTCAATACTTGCTGCATCGCCATTCTTCCTTTCATACTTTTAATTTTTGCTCTGGCCAAACTATTATAGATGGTCCTAATGGTAGACTTGTTCCCATCTTCTTTTTGTCGCACGGCAGAATATTTTTTTTTCGGTGCAACTTCGGAAAGGAACAATTCTTCAACCAACTTTCTCTCATCCTCCTTCAACCGTGCCACGTAGGCATGACCCGTAAGTGTCCCTGGAATAGGATGATTGTGTCTTCCATTCTTAACTTCGATTATCCACTTCACATCTTCTACTTTTACAATCAATACCTTCAATGGACAACCACAATTTCTCGTCCCAACGTTTTTCTTAGGGATTTTTTTTTTCAACAACACCCTTTTTTTTATGATGCTCCCTAAACACACCTCCTCTTTCGCACCCCAGCTCTACATATTTTCGGCCCGGCCGAGATCTGATGGATCTTGTAATGACAATTACTACGTTATGTCGTCTTTCAACTTCTCTACATCACTCTAATGCTTCTTCCTGGGTTGCAAATTGAATATCCGTTGAGAATATATCATCCACATCAACACCAATAGCATGATGTACCACAAATCTGTACAAGGTTGGTCCTATAACCAATATAAAATAATATAAACATTAATAACTTCATATAATTATCCAGGACTGTCACTAGTTTGACAGTCCTATTTGTATATAGGACTGTCAAAATAATGACAGTCCTACTTTTATATAGGACTGTCGAAATTCTGACAGTCCTATATTTATATAGGACTGTAGAATTATTGACAGTCCTATATTTATATAGGACTGTCTAATTTTTACAGTCCTTACACGATGACTGTCGAATTAGGGTTGTCGTTTGACGTACCGTACTTACTTCGGAACAACCGACATGTTCTTCGGAACGTCCGGAGTGCATATTTAATGGATTGGATGATCCGACTTCGTCATCGAAGATATTTTCATGCATTGTTCCTACAATAGTAAGAAAAAAACTAAATTTTTTTCTGACAATCTCAAAACTTATTCATCGTATGTTGTCGAAGACATACCGGAAGAATATTCGTTGGACAATCACCAAAGCAAAATTCTCCTCCACTTGGGACCACAACTATCAATTTCCAAATTTATGTTTTCACTTGGAGAATGAGAGTTTCTTCAAGTCAAGGAAAAATGCCTAAAATAGAAATTTTGTTCACTTATATACCTTGGTGTGGGCTAGCCCCAAGTAATTTTATGAGTGGCAAACTTGTAATTTTGGGAAAAATAACTTTGGGCTAGCCCCAAGTAATAAGTGTAGTGCCCTTATAAATTCCCAAAGAAAAAGGAAAGAAAAAAGAAAGAAAGAAAGAAAGATAATGCTATGAATTACAGAACTAATTCTCACTCGCATAAAAAGTAAAATCCTTCTCCAGATAAGGAGATTATTGAATTACAGAACTAATTCTCATTTAGCTGTTGTTATATATATATATATAATATATATATATATATATATATATAACAACACCAAATGAGATCACTCGCATAAAAAGTAAAAATCCTTCTCCAGATAAGGAGATCATTGAATTACAGAACTAATTCTCATTTAGCTGTTGTTATATATATATATATATATATATATATATATATATATATATAACAACAACAAGAAATGAGATCACTCGCATAAAAAGTAAAAATCCTTCTCCAGATAAGGAGATTATTGATGCCAGCAGGCAAGAAGCACACTTGAACAAAGAAAGAAATCAGGAGGGCTGAACAACTACTTGATGGATGATGAGACCTCCCTTCCACATTCCCTTCCAAATCTCGTACATCCCAAACTGAAGCTTCTCCCCTCCCCCCACCTTGTCAGGGACCTTGAACTTCAGTTCCGGATCCCTTGGGATCCAGAAGGGCTCCCCCCCGGCCTTCTTGGTGCTCAGGTCAGCTTTCTTCCAGTTGTGACCTGCAGCCTTTCCGGGCTTGGCCATGAGGTAGACCGGGCTGTCCGCCGTCCACCCGAACGCATCGCGCTTCAGGCTTACTTGGAAGCTCACCCTGTATTCCTGACCAGTCTTCAGTTTCTCAAGATCAATAGAACCACTCACCTCCAGCCAGCTCACCTGCACCAGCTCAGCTGCATCTCTGCATCACATGCATTATAACCAAACACACATAAAACTTACCTACCTATATGTACACATATATCTGATCAGTACAAGAACCTTACTTAGGATCGGCAGGTTTGCGCCAATATCGCGAATCACCACCCCAGACAATATCAAGCGCATAAGGCTTGATTATGAAGTTGCTCCCCTCCTTGTCAATGAAAAAAAAAGATTTTATTAATTAATACTTCTAGGAAAATATATTCAATGTCATAGACATACCCATGCCACTGAGCTCTTAAGCCTAGTGGCTAAGAGGGAGGCATCCTCCCTGAGGTTGCTAGTTCGAGCAAACAGGTGGGGGTGCACTTTAATTCTCTTTGTTGGGAATAAAGTGCGGTGGTGATGGGTGCGGTGCAGGTGTGGCCAGGATGCGGGTGCAATGCAGTGCGGTTCAGGTGGGTGTGCGGATGCGGTGTCGGTACGATACGGGAGCAGAAGGTTTTCGGACTGGGATGTAGTCTTCGGATTAGGATTTTATATAGGCCTTCGGACTGAAATTAGTTGTAGGTCGGACCAGAATAATATTTACCTTTTTCGAAAAGAAAAATAAACATTCACATGCATTGCTAACTTATTAAATTAGAACATCTTAAATTGTTTAATAGGAATGTGGAAACATGTATGCCTAAATTGCACTCCTTGCTAGACTCGTTGTTGTTTGGAATACACAACTCTAGACCTGTTATAACATAGTAGAGCATCCATACATCCCAATCAGAGTCATTTCTGCATGTACAAATACTAAAAAAATTGGTTTTTTTTTAACCACTCTAAAAAAGGCTACACCCTAATTATAGAATTAGATCCCGCGTCGGTTTGGTATCAGAGCTTAGGTTTAGACTAGTTTATGCATTTACATAGCGGAAGATTTTTTTCAAATATGAAAGATAGTGTTTTGTTTGATAAATTGTCTTCATTGATTTTAGACTCGAAAAAAATAATAATATCTGAATTAAATTATAAGTTCAATGCACTTGATGTTAAGGTAGAGACTTTGAATGCTAGAGTCAATCAAATAGAAGCAATATATACCCTTAAACAATTCCACCAAAAAGTCATACATAATCCATCCTATTCGAAAATTGGTACAATCGTCACAGAATCAAATACACCTCTTGACAAATTATAATGACATAAAAAATTCAATTGAGTGTCTATCCAAGCCTTTGATACCCCTTGAGCCATCACCATTACTACTAAATAGTCCACCTAGTAAGTTTGTTAAAATTATTGAGCCTGTCAACACCCTAACCCCGCAAGTTGAGTTTTTGTCACAATATTTAACTTCTCAACACATAGTTGTGAACAATAATTATTGTATATTTGCCATAAACCTTTTTCAATAAGTTGCAGTTTGACAAGTGGACAAAAGATGATTGCTATCTAAGACAAAGTACTACATCAGGAGTTGCCTCTTAATTGCATCGACTCGGGACAATCATACGTCCTATTCTTTCAAGAGAAGCAGTTACTATTTTTCAAGAAGTCGTGTTGTTGATTCCTCTACCACGACTATCAATACTATTGTGGCATTCTTCCGAGATTTCAGGATTTCTACGGTTATCATTTTCTCCAGTACCGCCTCCACCCCATGGCCATCTTGGATACAATTTTTTTTTTGTTTTTTGACTTCCAGCAGTACACAATTTATCAGGAGGTAAATCTTTCAAAGCGGAGGAGAATGATGGGGGACCAACACTAAATTAGTTTGTTGGGATTAAAAATAATATTGGGAGTTTTATCCCTTTTGATTAGTTTAGATTCTTTTATCTTTATTGTTATTTGTTTGTTATTGGGAGGTCAGTTTGGATGATGTTTTAGTTGAAGAGTTAAGATTCTTTTATCTTTATTGTTATTTGTTGGGAGGTTAGTTTGAATAGGAAGCTTATCTTCCTTAGGATTATTTTGTGTTATCTTTTGGTTGAATGCATGGCTATCTAAATAGGACAAAAGACTTGTAGAAGGAACACACATAAATGAATAATGAAATTAAAATTTGAGTTTTTATACTTTGGTGCGATGCCTAAGTAATTTAAACTTAAATTTCAAAATTGTCTCGTCTACCACAATCTTCTTCTGTGCGCACTTCGTCAATATCTCTTCAACATTGGATTCTTAAATCTTCGGTATATTTCAAAACTTGCATTTAAATTCATTGATATTTTTTTGTGAAATTATATCAATAATTTTATTCACAATTAGAAATCTTCTATAAATCCTAATTATAAAATTAGATTAGTTGAACTTAAGTCCCCGTCCCACGTCAATATGTTATTAATAATTTAAGACCTTGTCAAAAATATTGAATATTTTGCATGTCAGTCAATATATATACATAAAGATCACAGCTTTCTTCCACTACCAATAAAAACACTTCAATCAGAACCCACAAATCAAAGATCACAACAAATCTAAACATGGCTTGGTGGAATTATGCAAAGTAACAAACTTTATATGAAGAAGGAAAAGCGATAGAATAGAACAGAGGAATAATACATGAATAGATAGAGGAACCCAACCCCCAAATCAGAAGACAGGATCGTCCTAGCTTTCGACAAGACCGACCCTAGTTTCGCCGTCGATGGGACTGGCCCTAGCTGCGCAGCGGATGGGACATAATATTTGTTTAGGTGTAAGTGGGCTGAAACTCGATTACTTTTGGAAACTCACCAATCATTAACAAGTTTCGCTGTTTGGTTCGAGCATTAAAACTTCTCTTGTTAGTCCCGAGGCTTAATCAAAGATGACAGAACTAGAAGTTGAAGTCGAGATCAGATGTTCACATAAGAGTTCCCTTCCTGATATCTCTTGATCCAACAAGAAGATAATAAAAAGGATTTGATTACAACTAAAAACAAGATAACAAAAGAATCGAAAAAAACTATCTTCTCGTTCTTCCTTGCAATTGCATTTGCAAACGGACAGAACATAGTTTACAACTAGCAAAAGAGAAGAGGAAGAAAAATAAACTCTGCTTGTTGGGGTGATGAAGATCACCGTTGCTCAAAGCAAGATTCGCCTAACACGATTTGCTCCGAGAACCAGCAAGTTCACGAAGAACTTCTGGAACACTCGTGTCACCTCTTTGCTTGGACTCGCACGAACTTCCTGGACTGCAATGGCTGCTGGTGCAACTTTCTTCGTCTCCTCTATTTCGAAGTAAGCCCTCAAAGAGGCACGAAGAAAGTATTTATAGAGAGGGTGAAAATCCTAACCGCCTAACAGTTACGGAAAGATAGGAACAGATTAATTACGAATCCTTATAAGATAGGCACGAATTAATTTCAAATCCCACAAAAAACGGATTTGAATAACAGACCATATCTTTCCATAACCGTTCAAATATATCCGCAGCAGCAGCAGCACATGTGGTAGCGCAAACGGCAACCCATGCGGCAGCATGGCAACCCGCCGATGTGCTAAGTGCAAAGTGCGCTAACAAAGCGCCACTTTGCCCCCGTGTCCGAGTCGCTAGCTCCTATGGAAGAAATTCCAAGAAAATGACAAAAAGCATAAATGCTTTCATTAAGGAGTTAATCCTTCTTCATCCTAATAAAATACCCCCACATGGCACTCATGTCCCTCACCACACCCCATGTGCACACCTCAACACAAGCAAAGCATTATATTGAAATATTCACTTGGTGGTGTAGCCAATATGGAACTATCTTTTTATAGTCCAAAGGCAAAAACACCAACACCTCTAGTCATCATGATCATCAGAAGCCTTGCATTCATCCAGACTTAAAGATCTAGAAAGTCGGGTAAATTAAGTACGTACCTGGATGATAGCCGAACTGTAATTGGCAGAGGTCCGATCTGGCTTGTAGTGAGGAGAAGTCATTGAAGAGGAGGATGTAGCACCTTCCTGAAAGCCAAGGCAAATATATCGATCTTGATGAAAGAAAGAATAAAGAAGGCTGCAGAAGCTCTGTTAAATTGAAGAGGGTTGAGGTTTGATTGGCATAATATATAGAGGAGAGCAACATCAGGGAAAGTGGACCAAGAATCAAACAATCTCAACTTTTTTTTTAATGTATGTGGAATAAAGTTTTGATACTAGCTTATCATTTTGCAACTTGTAAATGCCAACATACATGAGTATACATGATATTTCTTGCGTAACAAAATTTCACAATCAGTAATAAAGTGAAAAGTGATAAAGTGAAAAAGAGTGCTTTTTGTTCGAGTGGGTGGATTTTTTTACCTATGTGGAGAACATTCCGGAGTGCGACGAGCTTGTCTGTGGTCAGAGAAGCTCGGGGAGGCGAAGAGAGCCATTTGAGAGGTCGAATAAACTCGGGAGGAAGGAGGAGCAGTCTGTTGTACAGGGGGAGACAGAGTTCGGGCCGAACTCGGTCCGAACTAGGTCCGAGTTCGGTGTGGTGTTCCAGAACCTCAAAACCGAAGTCGGTCTGAGTTCGTTCGGCGGGCTGAACGAAATTTCAGAGGTATTTTATACACCATTGGATCGTATCCTACGGTTTAGGATTAGCTGCGGAATTAGGGAATATATATTAGGTTTTCCTAACCCTAATTCCTAATAGAACACATAATATATCATCTCAAGAAAGAGGAGAAAAGGAGGCTAGAGCCATGCTGCAATCTTGGGAAGGAGAAAAAATGATTTGAGGCCGTTTCGGAGGAGGAGATCATTTTGGGTAATTTTTTATTATCTTCTATCTTCGTGGTGTGATCTATTTTCTATTCCTAAGTGTTGTGGTGATCCATGTTGGATCGGGAGGAGCTTGTAGAGGGTGTATTCTCTTTATTCCATTAGTGGAGGTTCTTCAGGGTTGGACTCCGATTGTCCCGTAGCTTTTTTTTCGCAAGGATTTTTTACGTCGAAATACTCTGTCTGCGTGGATTATTTTTCTGTGGTTTGGTGTTTGATTTGTGCGTTGTATTGCTCGATTCTCTCGCAGGTACTCTCTGATCCAGGGGAAGATTTTCGCTCTTCTTTCCCAATAGTGTAGTATCAGAGGGAGGTTCTGAAATTTCAGAAGGGTGTCAAGAGTTGACAGGCAAACCAAGGAGGAGAGATGGACGCGAAGTCGGTGCGCATGGTAAAAAGATGAAGGAATTGCTATTTGTCAAGAAGCTGTATTTGCCGGTATTTGCTTCCGAGAGGCCTAGTGACGAATTCGAAGAGGACTGAAATTTTGAGCATATACAGGTGTGTGGGTACATCAGGCAGTTCATTGACGAGAACATGTACAACTACGTTGCCAGTATTTAGCACACGATGACACTATGGGATAAGTTAGAATCTTTATATGCGAAGAAGACCGGGGTAAATAAATTATTCCTGATCCGGACGATGATGGGTCTGCGGTATAAAGATGGGGCATCTATTACGGATTACTTGAGTGAGTTCCAGGGCCTGGTTGACCAGCTATCCTCGATGGAAATCAAGTTCGACGACGAGGTTCAAGGACTATGGCTGCTGTGTACATTGCCAGACTAGTGGGAGACCGTACGAGTGTCTATGATCGCTTCTGCTCCGGAAGGCTTGGTCAGTCTGGAGTTTGCCAAAAGCGAGGTATTGAATGAAGAGATGCAGAGACGTTCTTAGGGCACTTCATCAACATCGAACTCAGAGGAGCTTGTTTCAGAGAAACGCGAAAGGGGTAAAAGCAGGGGTCCAGGCGGTGGCAGAGATAAAAGCAGGAGAAGGTCCATGGGTCGGTACGAGGACTCAGAGTATTATCATTATGGCAAGAAGGGCCACATAAAGCGAAACTATTTCGCTTGGAAGAGAGAGAAAAAGGGCGACAAGGGAAAGCAAAGTGAGAATACTACAGCGATGACCTCGACACATGGAGATGGCATGATCATTGTAGGTGATGAGGTAGTTATGAACCTCGCCTGCGATGACAACTCTTGGCTAGTGGACTCAGGTGCTTCAATGTACGTATCTCACAATAGGGCACTATTTGCTACTTACACAACAGGCGACTGTGGAGTGTTGATGATGGGCAATGGAGATGTGTCAAAGGCGGTTGCCATTGGAGATGTACATTTGAGGACAAAGACGGCTGTATTTCTTGTTCTCAAAGTCCATCATGTCCCTGATATCTGTTTCAAACTGGTGTCGGTTGGAAGGTTGGATGACGAGGGTTTCTTCAGTCTCTTCGGGAACAGTCAGTAGAAGATTTTCAAAGGTTCGATGGTGATTGCCAGAGGAAGCAAGAGGTCGGACTCTACTATATGAAAGGGAGCATACAATTGCACATGAGGTTAACGTAGTTACTAATGTGTCTACTGAGTTATGGCACAGGCGGCTCAGCCATATCAGCGAGAAGGGGATGAGCTACTTGGTGAACGGGTTAGTGATTCCAGGGCTAAAGTCTACAAAGTTGGAGAAGTGCACGCACTATTTGGAGGGAAAGCAAAATATGGTGTCTTTCCAAATTCACCCAAGTTCAAGGAAGCCGGCATTGCTCGAGTTGATTCACTCGGATGTCTGCGGTCCTATGAAGGTAAAATCTATTTGATGCTTATTGCAAAGAGCAAGAGATACGATACCAGAAGACTCCACCAAATATACCATAGCTCAACGGTGTAGAGGAGCGGATGAACATGACGCTGATGGAGAGGGTGTGGTGTTTGCTGTCAGAAGCAAACTTACCGAACAGCTATTGGGGTGAGGCACTTTACACAGCTGCTTATATTATTAATTTATCTCCTAGTTCTCCTTTGCAGGGTGATGTTCCTGACAAATTATGGTACGGCAAGCCGTCATACAATCACCTACGAGTGTTTGGTTGTAAGGCCTTCGTGCATGTACCGAAGGACGAGAGATCCAAACTTGAGCCGAAGACGAGGCGGTGCGTCTTTGTCGGCTATGGTCGGGATGAGTTTGGCTATAGACTCTACGATCTAGTGGAAAGAAAGCTCTACAGAAGCAGGGACATAGTATTCGTCGAGGATCAGACCATGACCAACACTCAGGATTCCGAGATGCCTTCTGAGGATGAGGAATTGCCTGAGTTAGAGTCATTTCGCTTCGAGCGATTTTCAGGACATCGCAGAGGATCCAGTTATAGGGGAGCCAGTACATGGAGTTGCTTCCAACCTTGACCATCAGTCTGCTGATGGTGGTCAGGATGACCCTCAGGAGGATGAGCATGCTGATGAGGCATTTCCTGAAGGTGAGGAGGCTGTTGATATACAGCCCGCACCAGTGGTTCCGTTAAAGAGGAGCAATAGAGAGCGTCGACCATCTACGAGATACTCACCGGATGAGTATGTGCTACTGACTGACGGGGGAGAATCCGAAAGTTTTACAGAGGTTATAGAAGACGAACACAGGCAGGAGTGGATGGAGGCCATGCAGGAGGAGATAGTTCCTTGGAGGCTAACTCTACTTATGATCTGGTGCGGTTGCCAAAGGAAAAGAAGGCTTTGAAGAATCGATGGGTGTTCAGAGCGAAGTAGACAGATGATGATATTCGTCCTCGATATAAATCGAGGCTGGTAGTAAAAGACTACAGTCAACAAAAAGGCATAGATTATGATGAGATCTTTTCGTCAGTCGTCAAGCAGTCGTCTATACGGGTGGTGCTAGCATTGGCAGTCAGTTTTGACTTGGAGGTCGAGCAGATAGACATGAAGACGGCATTCCTCCATGATGATCTTGAGAAGGAGTTGTACATGGAGCAGCCAGAGGGATTCTGTGAGAAGGGCAAGTCACACTTGGTCTGCCAGTTGAGGAAGAGCTTGTATGGTCTGAAGCAGGCTCCGAGACAGTGGTACAGGAAGTTTGAGTCATTTATGGGGGAGCATGGTTTTGCACGGACGACGTCGGACCACTGTGTGTTTGTGAGGTACTTTGCCGAGGATGATTTTATTATTTTACTGTTCTATGTTGATGATATGCTACTGGTGGGTCGGAATGCCACTAGGATAGCGGAGTTGAAGCGCCAACTGGGCGCGACCATCTCTATGAAGGATTTGGGTACAGCGAAGACTATTCTTGGGATGGAGATCAGCCGAGAGAGATAGTCCAAGCTGCTATACTTGTTCTAAAAGAAGTACATTCACCGGGTACTTCAGCGTTTCGGGATGGACGGGTCAAAGAAAGTGAGTAACCCCCTTGCGGCTCACTTTAAGTTCACTGAGGAGTAGTGTCCATCTATCGAGGACGAGAAGGAAGATATGGAGCAGGTCCATATGCCTTAGTCGTGGGAAGTCTTATGTATGCTATGGTATGTACGAGACCAGACATTGCTCACGCAGTCGACACAGTTAGCAGGTACACTTCCAATCCTGGAAGGGTACATTGGAGTGGGGTCAAGTGGATTCTACGATATCTTCGGGGCATTGTCAATTGGAGACTTTTATTTGGTGGTGACGAGCCGAAGCTGGTTGGGTATACCGACACTGATATGGCTGGAGATATAGACACGAGGCGATCAACTTCGGGCTATGTGATGATGTTTGTTGGTGGAGCAATATCATGGCAGTCGCGTTTACAAAAGTGTGTTGCCTTGTCAACGACGGAGGCAAAGTACATTGCGGCGACGGAGGCTTGTAAGGAGTTGATGTGGATGCAGAAGCTGTTGTAGGAAATTGGGCTAAAGCATGAGCAGTATCCTTTGCTTTGTGATAGTCAGAGTGATATTCACCTTATGAAGAACCAGACATTTCATAGCCGGTCCAAGCACATTGAGACCCGGTATCATTGGATACGGGATGCTATTGAGAAGAAGAAAGCGGCGCTTGAGAAGGTTCATACAGACGAAAACAGAGCAAATATGTTCACAAAGATTCTTCCAAGGGAAAAGTTTGAGTACTACAGGCAGATCGTCGGGATGACGATCCCCTCCACATAGTTATGAAGGAAAATATTTGTTGGAGTGGGTGGGGTTCCCAACCTATGTAGAGAACACCCCAGAGTATGACGAGCGCCGTTTGTGGTCATAGAAGCTCGGGGAGGCGACGATAGCCATTCGAGAGGTCGAAGAAACTCGGGAGGAAGGAGGAGCAGTCTGCTATACAAGGGGAGACAGAGTTCGGGCCGAACTCGGTCCGAGTTCGGTGTGGTGTTCCAGAACCTCAAAACCAAAGTCGGACCAAACTCGGTGTGGTGTTCCAAAACCTCAAAACCGAAGTTGGTCCGAGTTCGGTCGGCAGGCTGAACAAAATTTCAGATGTGTTTTATACACCGTTGGATCGTATCCTACGGTCCAGTATTAGCTACGGGATTAGGGGATATATATTAGGTTTTCCTAACCCTAATTTCTAATAGAACACATAACATATCATCTCAAGAAAGAGTAGAAAAGGAGGCAAGAGTGCCATTGCAATCTTGGGAAGGAGAAAGAAGGATTGGAGGTCGTTCGGAGGAGGAGATCATTTTGGATAATTTTTCATTGTCTTCTATTTTAATGGTATGATCTATTTTCTATTCCTAAGTGTTGTGGTGATCCGTGTTCGATCGGGAGGAGCTTGTAGATGGTGTATTCTCTTTATTCCATTAGTGGAGATTCTTTAGGGTTGTACTCTGATTGTCCCGTAATTTTTTTTCGTAAGGGTTTTCCACGTCTAAATTCTCTATGTCTGCGTATATTATTTTTGTGTGGTTTGGTGTTTGGTTTGTGCGTTGTATTGCCCAGTTCTCTCGCAGGTACTCTCTGGTCCAGAAAAATATTTTCGCGCTTCTTTTCCAACACTTTTATCCTCATGCCAGTCCTTATCTATAGGATTAATTCTGGCTTCTTAGGACTACTAATTGTACTATGCTTTCTATCCGGACCTTTGCTAAAAATAGTTGGAAGAAAATCTATGTGAAGACTTTTTTTGGGCAAGGCAAAGATCATCAAAGATAGGACAAGAGATAAGCAAAGATTTCTCTGCGTCCGCTACTATTTCATCTGCTGTTATTTTGAAGTGATTTGTGTTATTTAAAATGTTCATTATATATATATATATATATATATATATATATATATATATATATATATATATATATATATATATATAGCAACTTATAATTTTTCTAGACAATAACTACATTTCAGAAGTAGCAACATGCCAACTCTTAGACTAATCAATGGTAGGTTAAGTTGATTTTTTGGAGGATGCATATTTACACAAGACTATTAATCAAGGATATGGTTGATTGCAAGGTAGAAAATATGTAAAAAATAAATTAATTTTACAGAATTATTTTTCTAGGAAAAAAAGTCTTTGGAGTTTTAGAAATTTTCTCATAGAAAACTTAATTTGATGTTTGATTGTTATTATTTTTATGAAAAATATCATTTTTTTATGAAAAATAATATTTTTGTATGAATTTGACAAGTTTTGTTTTTCATATTTTGGAAAAAAATATAAAAAATTATAGTTTTTTAAAAAATAATTCTATAAAAAATATAAGCTATAAAATACTATAATTGGTAAAAAAAATTGTGATGGAAATATTTTTCATCATACAAGCCCAATTAAACACAGGTTGAACCACAAGATTCATGTTCTTTACGAATGTTTCTCATATTTGAGTGCAGTAATAAGAATAGGCTGTTGATAAGGGCACTGCAAAAATTATTCGGGGCTGCCCAAATATTTACCATTGATAATTACAAGTTTGGCACTCCAAAATTTACTCGAGGCTGCCCATTCTTGATTTTTTTTTTATAATTAAGACTGTCAAAATTTTGACAGTCCTATAAATTGTTAGAACTGTCAAAATTTTGTCAGTCCTTCTAATTGGTAAGACTATCAAAATTTTGACAGTCCTAAAAATATATGTTGATTTTTTAGGACTGTCAAAATTTTGACAGTCATACCAATTGGAAGGACTGTCAAAATTTTGACAGTCATACCAATTGGAAGGACTGTCAAAATTTTGGCAGTCCTATGTAGAGTATTCTTTCTGTAACTTCTCAGACATGCCATCCAGCACAGAAGATGAGGAAAGGGTATGTCAGTTATATTATATGCAATGAATAATTTGGATATCGAATCTATCAACTCTTAGTTGTCTAGCGCCGTTACAAGCTACTAGTTGATGTATATTTTGATCTAACATGACCACTTATTCCTACTGTCTCCCAGACAAATCAAACAAAGTATTTAGCAGTTACTTCAGTACTAGTTAATTTAATAAGCCCATGTTGAATTTGCAAACCTTTTGCTCTACTACCTTGTTGGCATCCGCTACCAAACCAAATTTTTAGGACTGTCAAAATTTTGACAGTCCTTCCAATTGGTAGGACTGTCAAAATTTTGACAGTCCTAAAAATATATATTGATTTTTTAGGACTGTCAAAATTTTGACAGTCCTTCCAATTGGTAGGACTGTCAAAAGTTTGACAGTCCTAAAAATATATGTTAAATTTTTAGGACTGTCAAAATTGACAGTCCTAAAAATATATATTAATTTTTTAGGACTGTCAAAATTTTGACAGTCCTTCCAATTGGTAGGACTGTCAAAAGTTTAACAGTCCTAAAAATATATGTTAAATTTTTAGTACTGCCAAAATTTTGACAGTCCTTCCAATTGGTAGGACTGTCAAAATTTTGACAGTCCTAAAAATATATGTTGATTTTTTAGGACTGTCAAAATTTTGACAGTCCTTCCAATTGGTAGGACTTTCAAAAGTTTGACAGTCCTAAATTTTTTGACATTGCCATTTACCCATCTTAACTCACCCTATTAGCAAGATTTTGCTCATTCTCCTTGAACATTCTCTAATGTTTGTGAATGATTCAGTCTTTTTGATCGTTTTGCCACTTACCTATCTTAACTTCCCACTTACCCAACTACTATCCTTTCACCTCAAATTATTTTTGATTATTTTGCCACTGACTCATTCTCTATGTTAAATTTTTAGGACTGTCAAAATTTTGACAGTCCTTTCAATAGTGTATCATTCCAATTTTGGCAGTCCTGGTTTTTTTTACAGTCCTCCACGACGCTGGAGTGGAGGACCTGAGGGTAGCGGAGGAGGAAGGAGGGGAGGGAGGAGCGGCGGACGACAAGGATGCCGAAGTAGTCGATCTTGAGCTGGGTAAGGGTGGGACGGGAGTAGAAGGAGGTGGGGGGTGGGTTCGGGTGGTGGATCCTACGCAGAGGTTGAAAGGGAGGACGAGGCGGAGGAGCGGGAGGGGAAGGAGGCGGTGGGGGAGGAGGCGGAGGCGGCGACGGGAGGCGGCGACGGAGGACGGAGGAGGAGGAGGAGGCGGAGGCGGAGCGCTCACGCGGTGGGACGGCGGTGGAGGACGGGGGAAGCAGTAGGAGGGAGATGAAAAGTTTGGGCTAGTATGAGTAAACTTTATTCATTAATGGGCTAGCCCCAATCCTGGGCTAGCCCCAAGTAAATTGTGTAGTGCCCTTATCAACAGCCTAAGAATAAGCTTTTTTGTTAATGTTAAATAAGAGAAAGCCCTCAACAGAGGTGAATGAAAGAAAAGAAATCAAATAGTCGACTCCAAAATAAAGGCTTTTGTTATTGTATACTTAAATAAACTATAGAATCATTTACGTGATGGCGAATTAAGTTTCTTTCCAAATATTAAATGTTGATTCTTCCAATTATTTTTCTTACTTGATGTATCAAAAACCATTATGGGTTAGAATCGTAAACTACTTATAAATCAATTAAGCATACACAAAAAAATTGGCAAGTTTAAACCTCATCATGTTTACTAAAAGAAGGTTTGTGACAAGGGCACTACAAAATACACTCAGGGCTGCCCATTCATCTCTCCCTAAAAATTACTAGTTTGCCACTCCTCAAACTTACTTAGGGCTGTCAACACCAACCTATATAAGTAAAAATTATTTCTCTTTTTTCTTTTTCACCTTCACATGAAGAAATCTCTCATTCTCTCAAGTCCTAAAATCTAAACCTAACTTTGGTGATAGTTGTGGTCCCAAGTGGAAGAAAATTCTGATTTGGTGATTGTCCAACGGATATTCTTTCGGTATGTCTTCGACAACATACGATGAATAAGTTTTACGATTGTCACCAAAATATTTAGTTTTATTCGACTATTGTAGGAGCGATGCATGAAATTATCTTCGATGAAGAAGTCGGATCATACAATCCATTAAATATGCACTCCGCTCCTTCCGAAGAACATGTCGGTTGTTCCGAAGTACCTACGGTACGTAAATGACAATCCTATTTCGACAGTCATCGTGTAAGGGCTGTATAAACTACGACAGTCCTATATAAATATAGGACTGTCAATAATTCGACAGTTCTATATAAATATAGGACTGTCATAATTTTGATAGTCCTATAGACTATGTGGAATGTCAAAATAGTGACAATCCTGAAGATAAAATGGTGACCAACGTATTTTCTTAAAGACTGTAAAATTTTTGACAGTTTACTCAATACATTAGTCTATACAAATTATGAAAATTCTAATTTGGACTGCCAATTATTTAAAGTTATTAATTTTTATATTATTTTATATTAGTTATAGGACCAACCTCGTACAGATGTTGTGGTATATCCTGCTATTGGGGTTGATGTGGAGAAAGTATTCTCAACGGATATTTGATTTGCATCCCACGAAGAAGCATTAGATTGGTGCAGAGAAGTTGGAAGACGACATAACATAGTCATTGTCATCGCAAGATCGATCAGATCTCGGCCGGGCCAAAAATATTTAGAGCTGGGCTGCGAAAGAGGAGGTATGTTCAGGCAGCATAAAAAAAAGGTGTTGTTGAAAAACAAAATCTCCAAGAAAAATATTGGGACGAGAAAATGTGGTTGTCCATTTAAGGTGTTGATTGTAAAAGTAGAAGATGTGAAGTGGATAGTTGAAGTTAAGAATGGAATATACAATCATCCTATTTCAGAGATACTTACGGGTCATGCCTACGTGACACGGTTGAACAAGGATGAGAGAAAGTTGGTTGAAGAACTGTTCCTTTCCGGAGTTGCACCCAAACCAATTTATTCTGCCGTGTGACAGAAAGAAGATGAGAACAAGTCAACCATGAGGACGATCTATAATAGTTTGGTGAGAGCAAAATATAATAGTATGAAAGAAAGAATGGCGATGCAGCAAGTATTGAAGTTGCTTGGGGAGCATCACTACGTGGAGTACCATAGAAGACATCCACAAAATGATGAACTCATTTCATTATTTTGGGCTCATCCTGATTGCACACACTTGGCTAGGTCCTTCGCAGACGTGTTGGCCCTTGATTATACATATAAGACCAACAAGTTCAAGATGCCTCTTTTTTACATTGTTGGGTTTACGTCTACGGGAAAAACATTTACAGTCGCTTTTTGTTTTATGAAGAGTGAGACAGTAGAGGATTACACTTGGGCGTTGAGGAAACTACAATCCCTTTACACAGGATACAAAGAGCCCTCTGTTTTTGTTACCGACAGAGAATATGCGCTGATAAATGCTATAGATATTGTATTTCCTCATGTGCATAGACTACTATGCACTTGGCATATAAATCGAAATATCCAAGCTCAATGCAAGAGAAAATTTGAAAATGTGGACGGTAAAATCGACAAGCTTCGCTTCGAAGAATTCTACAGTGATTGGAGTCTTGTATGGCAAGCAAGTACTAAAGACATCTACGACACAGCATGGTACATGTTCAAACAAAAGTGGAAGATGAGTAACCCAACAAGAATTTCTTATATCAAAGATACTTGGCTAGAAGCACATAAAGAATAATTCGTCTTAGCATGGATGAACATGGTGAAGCATTATGGCACAATCACTACGAACCGGGTCGAAGGATCACACTCAAGTTTAAAAAGATATCTACGGTCATCAGTCGGTAATTTTATCTCCATTTGGCAATCGATTCATTTGATGATTATTTCTACGGTAAACGAGATTGTAGCATCATTTGAGATGAGCCTCAATATTGTAAAGCATGAATACAAGCATGAACACCTCTTGGATGCTTTAATCCATGTAGTATCTCACAAGGCCTTGGGCTTATTGCTTGAGAAGATTGGTAGATCGAAGTTCGTTGGTTATGATCCTGAGGTTTACAGTTGTTCATATCGACATTCACTCGGCCTTTCTTGTGCACATGAGATTAACGAATATCGTCGTCAATCTATACCTATTCCAATATATGTTGTTGATCAACATTGGAGACAGTTGTCGATCATGCCGACGGTGGAAGTTCACGATAATTTTTTTTCTTTGCTACAAGTGAAACTCCTTCACGCAACGTGGTGTGTCGCATCAGAACCGGAGAGAAAATCTATTGAGATTAAAATCTAAGAAATTGCAGTCCCGACAATAACTCGATTGCAAGATCCATCTGTTGTTCGAACTCCTAAGGGAAGACCACACTCAAGAATGAGTAGAGCAAAAAAAAGGAGGTGGAGTCAACTAGAAGAGATCTATCCTTGTTTGAACATAGTGAATGCAATTTAGAGCAAGTTGAGTCAAAGTCGGTTATCGAAAGTGTGGTAATTTCGAAGAAAAAGAGTAATCTTATTATTCAAAGGGGGAAGAAACAGAAAATGAACGATGCAGTCACAGCGGAGGGTTTATATAAATTCTCTGATTTATATAGTCTATACATTAAAAATTTTCTACCTGAGATACGGGATTTTATTTGGTCTATTGTTGATGTTCCTAAGGATGGCCATTGTGGATTTCATGCACTCGCAAGACATCTTGGCTATTCAGTTGAAGCAGGATGGAGTCAGGTTAGGGAAGAGTTGTACGAGGAGTTGGAGTCTCGTCTACCCTTCTATAGGCAGATACTCGACGAAGAAATTGTTGGAGATTTGTTAGCAAGCATACCTTGTACGGACACAGTTACCTTACATGGATGTCCCACCTGCTGCATACGTATTCTCTAATAGGTATAAGATACCTATTGTACTTATCTCACAAGACATTAACAATACTTTCTTTCCAATGTGCGCTCCCCCGGCCGAACACAGACTATCCAATCTATGTTCGATTGGGCTTAACGGACAATACTTTGTCATCCCAAGGTTGATCGGTCATTATCCTATTCCTCCACCTTCTACGCTTTGGTACAAACACGCACCGGAGGAAGCGATTGCATGGACGACACCCTACATGGATGCAGTTGCTGGCTATAAGAAGATGATGAAGATGGAGGATCCTAAAAACTTGCCTAAGGACTACTTTGATATTCTAATCGATTGATACGGTCACGCCCCAGTCCGAAAATACGTAGGACTAGAAACATGTAAGCATGCCAACCGCATGGATATGGCAACTCCAATATATGGAAACCAAAATCCACATGTACGCTGTAATATGAATATCAATCCACAAGTGGTATAAATCTATCACAAGTCACAGGGTATAATCTAAATTTCATCCACATAAAATTAATATAAATAAATAACCAGTATCTATGAAACTAGATCTCAATATAAGTATCTAAGGATGATAGTTGGATGGAAACAAATCTACTACCAACTCGAATGGAAAAGTACAACACAATAAACACAATATAGGAATACCAGCTAACAATCATGGGCTCGAAGAGAAGACATCCTCGAAACATATGTAACCATCCGGATCTGCGCTCCTGCAAATACTCAAGAATAGATACACCTGGCAGGGGACCAGGTCCTCAGAGGGACGTAACAAGATACAGAAAAGCGAGCCAATTTGAATACAGTAAACATGCATATAATTTGAAAATAAATAAGTACGCTGTACAAGACAATCTATATGAATACAAATGAGGACAACTTTTTGACGTATGGGCAAGGGTAGGCTACTCGATCTAATCCTCATAACTCATATGCTCGTTAGTGGACATCATCAGCCGACATACCTTTGGGGTAGCGACCCTCGGACTCCATCAATCGACATACCTAGGGGGTAGCGACCATCGGACACGACCACCATAGTGCGTGCTAGTTACTACGGTTTACCAGAGTGGTTAAAAGCCCATACGCCTAATGATTGTCCTCCATGATACTAAGTGTCAAGTGTGTGTCAACATATCTAATACATAGTAATGACTGAAGGAAAACTACACATGCAAGATCTATACAGAAATGCAATAAATATACAGAAATATACTAAGCATGCAAAATTCTGTAAGCAATTTGGCAAGGTATCTTGCCTGGTCTGAAAAGGATGAAGTCTCAACTCAAGGCGTCGTCCGATCTACCCGTCACATAAATTAAACAAGTTAGGTTACAAAAGTGGGTGAATAGTTTTCGCTATTTTAATCTATTTTAACTCTGAATAAAATAAGATAAATTATTATTTTAATCTTATTATAATCTGATTTTATTATTAAGCTCTAATTTTTGGTCCAAAGAAAGTCAACTTTAAGGATTTGTGATTCGTGGCACGCAAATCGAGGCAATCCGTTGACCAAAAAGTCAACTGAATCAAATCCTGGATTTGTGTGTGGAATCCTATATATTTCAATACTACGTGAACACCATATTCGACGGTTTTATAAAATCACAAGTCGGTAAAGAGTTATGTCCACTAGGACGCACAGATGATAGTTTTTGGTGGTTTTCTATTTACGTCTACGTTGCACAAATTTTACAGTAGAATAAACTTATATTTTAAATCCTGGAAAAATAATTTTCTGGAAGTTCATCATCTCAGCTTTCCGAAACTTTAAACGGTTCGTAATTCCAAGTTCGGGATCTCCCGAAATCTCAAAAATACCAAAACGCGTCTGATTTTGGACAGCTGGCACTTTTAGAATTTTATGGAAAAATAGGTTCATAAATTATTAAAATAAATTATATAATCAGAAAACTAACCTTGATATAGTTCTAACAAAAAAAACTGGAGCGCGTTTGAAGTCCGGAGCTAGGAGATATTGTCTTTTTAATTCATCATAACTAGTAGAAAATGAGGCTGAATTTATGACGAATTTTGACTATTTTTGGACGAAAAAGAGAGGAATTTGGGAAAGAAAAATATGAAGGATGAGGTATTTATAATAGTGGACACTACTTAATTAAATACAACTATGATTGGTTAAATTGGATAGGATTATGATGAATTTAAATAAGGATAGGATATGCATGAAGTTGCTTTCCTAGTAGGTTCAGGATTTGAATTAATTTAAAATAGAGTTTAAATTTATCTCAATAATTTATAATCTTAAATATAATTAAATATAATACAAATAATTTATAAAATCTTATTAATATCTATTAACACTAAATTAGCATCTATCTAATATTAAGACTATATATATCCAAATAAATCCTAAATAATTTTAAAAATCTAAATAAATTTCTTAAATTTCTAAATAAATTACAAAAAAATATAATTAAATATTTTAAACTAAAATAAATATTTGGTAGGAACAACATGCAAGTATGGTCGTATAGTAAATCATATAAGTCCTAGAAATTTATGTTTCCTAAGTTTTAATTACCAAAAATTCTAGAAAAAAATCTACAAAAATCTAAAATAACCTAAAAATGATTCTAAATAAATATTTACATAAGTAAATATACTAAGAAATTTATTTTTTTAATTAACTAAGAGAATACTCCAAAGTAATTCAATATTTAAAATAATCTATAATAAATATAATAATATAAAATACACACAAAATACCTATTTTTGGTGAGGGAGTTTACAGATACATCTTATACTTTTGTATTATTTTGTAATTAAGTATGCGATAGAAATGGAACTTTACATCTTGTACTTTTGTAGAGTGATAGTGCAATAGATAGTGACTATGAAAGAAATAAAATAAAGTATCGTATGTTGTGCAATGAGTCATGTATGTTGAGCTTTGGTATCTTTCCCAACATATATATATATATATATATATATATATATATATATATATATATGTGTGTGTGTGTGTGTGTGTGTGTTTAAAGTCCAAATTTTTTTTTTTGGAAAATGTAGGACTGTGTGGGTTAAACTAGGACTGTCAAAATTTTGACAGTCCTGATAGCTTATGGGTGACAGTCCTAGTTTTATATATATCGATATGTAGAGACAGTGGGTTAAAACTAGGACTGTCAGTATTTTGACAGCCCCATAAGCTATCAAGACTGTCAAATTTTTGACAGTCCTAGTTTTAGCCCACTGTCTCTGCACATTTATATATAAAACTAGGACTGTCAGGATTTTGACAGTTCCATAAGCTATAAGAACTGTCAAAATTTTGACAGTCCTAGTTTTAACCTACTGTCTATGTAGATTTATTTATAACTAGGACTGTCAGAATTTCTACAATCCCATAAGCTATCAGGACTGTCAAAATTTTGACAGTTATAGTTTTAACCCACTGTCTTTGCACATTTATATATAAAACTAGGACTGTCAGGATTTTGACAGTCCCATAAGCTATCAGGATTGTCAAAATTTTGACAGTTCTAGTTTTAACCCACTGTCTCTGCACATTTATATAAAATTAGGACTGTGAGGATTTCTATAGTCCCATAAGCTATCAAGACTGTCAAAATTTTGACAGTCCTAGTTTTAACCCATTATCTCTGCACATTTATATATAAAACTAGGACTGTCGGAATTTTTACAATCCTGTAAGCTATTAGGACTGTCAAAATCTGGACAGTCCTAGTCAAAACCCACTGTCTCTGCACATTTATATATAAAACTAGGACTGTTAGGATTATTACAGTCCCATAAGCTATTAGGATTGTCAAAATCTGGACAGTCCTAGTTTTAACCCACTGTCTCTGCACATTTATATATAGAACTAGGACTGTTATGATTTTTACAGTCCCATAAGCTATTAGGACTATCAAAATCTGGACATTCCTAGTTTTAGTCCCCTATCATAGTTAAACAAAAATAACCAGTCAAAAATAGGATAACCAACTTAAACAAAACATAACCAATAAAAATATTGAAACACAAAGTTACAGCCAACTTCAAAGTTTTACATGTCAAGATTAAGCAAAACATAACCAGTCAAAGTTTTACAACTTTAATGTTTTACATGTCTCGAAACACAAACTGTAGCAAAGTTTATATAAAAGGCTTCTTGAAACATGGCATAAACTTCATGCCGCCTCTTTGAACGTTGCTCCCTATTTTTCAAGAAAGGAAAATCTATTGTCGATGTGCTGTAGCTCCTCATCGATTTTCATATAATTTGTACCATGGCAAGTGACGATGCTTCTTCCCAACTTCTTCACTTTTCTAGCCTATTGATGACAATTCATAAAATTTGTTAGGTTATAAACATTTACATATCTTCAAACTGAAAGTTAGTTGCCTCACCATCATGACCAATGCAGTATACAAGACAGATTTTGCGGGGAGATCTGATGGTACACACACAATATCGCCTCCGTATTTTAACAAAGTAGGTAGTCCGACACCAGCGTAGTAGGCGAGGTAGTTGTCGCTATATTCTGTCATATTTACTACTGCTTGTCATTCAGTTTCTCTAATAACGTGACGTTGCCACTCAGTGAAGAAGTCCGAGACCCAGTTGAACGTCACAGGAATATAGTTTAGCGGTTTTGTACCTCTTGGAGCACTTATCATTTTTAATGTGCGCTGCGGGACTGTTTATACGTAGCCAAACTGACGGAGCACTCTATCAGGCATATAAGGCTCCTCGATTTTATGACAACTTATCAGACCGTGATATAAAGTGACTGGTTGCAATGGATGACTACTCTGTCGTAAATCACGATATAGATTCCAAACAATCTGCAACACATGAAATTTAGCATAACGTAATTTAGCATACGTAATTTAGTAAATTATTACCAAACATAAAAAAATTAGGTCTCAATTCACCTCTTCTATCGTCATATCTTCAAGTGCATTCCGTAGGACAGCCAATGTGTGTGGACGTTTGGCATCTTCCTTAGTTGGCTTCTATCTGCACATTCTAGGAAGGTGCTCGTCATACCCTCGGTTAAGTTTAGCCCGCTTCAGGATTGAAAAGTGCTCGTATATCCATGCCTTCATGTAACCAAGTTAAAAATAATTAGTCCAAAAATTAACAACAAAATTTTCTATTATGTATACAAGTTGACAAAGATATATCTATACATGGAGTAGAGTCTGGCATCCGGATATTGTCTTGGAACCGACGCGGTATGCCGCACCAAGCTCGCAGTAAAGGTATGCTAGTATACCGCTTTCCCAATATATTTCTTCCACCGTGTCTTTGTCGTCAAAATTCAGGAGATATTTAGCATGTATCGACATTCCAGACTTATCCGGAATGTCGATAGCCCCTAAGATGAACTGCATATATCCACGGGCCACATTATCGCTATTATCCACTTCGGGGTCCGGATCAGCGAATGTCTCCTCCAAATATTTCAAAGGAAGTCCGTATGACTACTTGAAGTCTCGAAGGGTTGTAAAACTCGTCGCATCAACTCCCAGACAGCCTGATACATAATCCACGATATTGTCGTAAAAGTTAATGCTTGATTCATCAAAAATGTGATTCATCATGACTCGATCATCAACCCTAAGACCCAATATATGATGGACGTTATCCAGGGTAATCGTCAACTCCCCGTTTGGTAGATGGAAAGTGTTGGTTTCTGGATGCCATCGTTCTACAAATGTTGATATGAGTGCATTATCCACCGTCGTATATGAGTAGTTACCCAAATATTGTAAACTGGTGGAATTGATTTTAGCCTTCACATCGTCTTCAAAAAATTTAAAACCCCATATATTGCACTTTTTTGTCGTGGTTGATCACCGTTAACATACGAGAACTCTCCTGAAAAGTAAACAATTGGATGAACTTATACATATATATAAAATATAGTTATCTATAAATAATTGGATGAACTTAGAACTATATATAAAATTATCATAACGTAATGTACTTACCGGATTATTCCATATTTGGTATGCAATATAGTTCTCGATCGACCGCAACATAGAGCAACCATTTGGACGAGTCTTGACTGGACTATCTGCCTGCTAAGAAGGTCATGAACCATCGGTAGACCAGTTTTTGAGGGTTGGTGGTCGAGTCTCGACTGGACTATATGCATGCTGAGAAGGTCCTGAACCATCAGTTGGCCGGTTTTGGACGGTTGGTATGTCTTCATCGGAGGAGGAAGAAGAACCAGAAGTACTAGGAGCACGTCTCTTCGAACGAGTTACAGTCTTCTTCATCAGTCGACGTTTCCTAACTTGAGGGCGTGCCTCGGGGTCGAGGATAGTGAGAACTGTTTCAACAGCACGCTGAACATTGGTTTCCTTATGCATTGACTCAGTAGGGCGTCTTCTTATGATACCTTCATCCTCGATGTCCTTCCTAGGGTCGTGACTGTAAGACAAAAAAGATATATATTTTAACATCCCAAAATTAATTGAATATTCAGGACTGTAGAAATTTCTATAGTCCTATATTTATACATGACTGTTAAAATTTCTACAGTCCTATATACATAAAGGACTGCAGATATTTTAACAGTCCACAATGTATATAGGACTGTAGAAATGTCTACAGTCCGGTATATTTTTGTCCCATACGTTCGACGAATGTCGAACTTGCATGCCCTAAAATCGAGTTCGAGACTCCAGAAATACGTTGAAACTACATCCGAAACTACATTCATGACTATAATTTTAAGATTGAAAGATAATTTTTGGAAATTTTTCGAAATACAATAGAAATTATTAAAAATTGAAGGAGGAGGAAGAATTGTACCTTGATTCTTTTGAGAGTTTGGGAGCCATCGATTAATGGTTGGAATTTGAGGAGATGGAGATTGCAAAATTTTAGGTTTCAAAAAGAAGAAGTGGAGGAGGAGGGATCCGACAAGAAAGGGAGAAGGAGGGCTCCGGTGGTGAGGTTTGGGGGGTTTGGGAGAAGGGAGTAATGTTTGGGCTAGTATGAGTAATGTTTGGGCTAGTATGAGTAAACTTCATTCATTAATGGGCTAGCCCCAATACTGGGCTAGCCCCAAGTGTATTTTGTAGTACCTTTATCATCAGCCTAAAAAAACGTCCAATCCAACAACTATTCATTGAACCTCGCAGTCTGCTGAATCTATTTTTGAAATATATTCCCAAAATTGAGGTCATGGTTCATATAATATCTTTATGTTATCAGCTTCCACTGTCAATATGACTGAAATACCTTCCTACAAACACTTCATAACTGCAGATTGAAAAGCTTCAAAATACGGGGAAAAATTTATTCCTTGTATCTATGATCATGACTCGTATAGGAATAATGCAATTATAAGATATAAAAGAAGTCCCGTGTGTATCACCGGACATCTCACATATATATATATATATATATATATATATATATATATATATATATATATATATATATATATATATATATATATATATATATATATATATGAGACTGGTATCAATTTTGCAATGTGTACTTGGTGTAGAGTTTTTGCATAACTTGTCCAAGGGGGAGGAGAGAGTAATTTGGTCAATTTTTATTTTTATTTTGAAATAAAAAAATATTAAACCGTGACTGACGAAGGGTATCAACTTGAAAATATTCAATAGTTGAGGGTAGTGATTGGAATTATATTAAATTTTAGGGTATCAAATTGAAAAACTTGAATGGTTGAGGGTGTCTAATTGAACTTAAGCGAAAAAAATTATTGCCTTCATTCACAGCTAATCTTATGTTGGCAATCAAAATATTTGCTCAATAAATATACAGAGTCCTCTCGACTTTAAGTTATGTTCGCATTGCCGACTCTATTATTATGAGACTCGTCTCACAGTATCTATTTGTATACAGATACGTATTTTATATTTTATATTGTATTTCTTGGATTTCGTGGAACCTTAGATTTTGTCAATTTTGAGATTTATCTCCCTGACCAGTATACTGACGCTATACTATGGATACCGACGATATACGATCGACAGATATTTGTTCTACTTTTGAAATATTTTTGAGATATTTTGATGAATAGTGTTAAGATATTTTCGTGAATAGTATTGATAAATTCTATTATCCAATGGTTTCTTGGTTTTATTTTGAGTTGATGAGATTGAATTTAAATCGTGACTTGGATCGCTGATGATACGGGTCAGACGGTCACGATTAATCCGCCTTTTCTATATATATCACTTGATTTTCTCTCGCGTCTATTTTTTCTTTCTTTCTTCTCTTTCTTCATTTCCTTTCCACTTTCCTCTAGAGTTTGGAGCTTGGTATTGAGGCCTAAGAGTGTGGTTTTTGAACACCTCTTGGTGGAGAAGTAGAAGGATTAGGCTGGGAGCTTGATTTTTGGCAAGTACATTTGCCAAAATCTTGAACGACATTATTTTATTGCAGTTTTTGTCTTCCATGATTTTATATGTTTAAAATTTCATGGAACTTATTTTGTTAAATATATTTCTCTCATGATTTTCATCTATGTACATGTTTCTGAAATTAGTTTGAGCTTGATTTTGAATTTCAGTAGGAACCATGGTATTTTACCTGATAGAAAACTCGGTGTCGAAAACGATAACCGGAGTGGTTGCCATGAAACTTAGTATATATGCTTTATGAGACTTACCCCTATTTTTGACATCTCGTTAGACCAGTTTCTGTTGAATTTTGGGACGTAATTTCGGTCCAGAAAATCCATCCTTCTACGACTTTTCCTAGAATTGCCTATGGGAACCGGGACACCGATGGTATACTGGTGTATACCGACGGTATACCAATTTTTGTCCGACTTGGAATTGAGAAACCTATTATGATCTAAACTGGCATACCGACAGTATACTGGTCTGTACCGACGGTATACCGATTTATTGGAATCTGAAAGTTGTTGTAATTTTGGTCGGCATACCGACGGTGTGCTGGTGTATACCGACGGTATACAGGTTTGCCTGACCTTGTTTTCCTGACTTTCTGGTTGTGCCTTGGACGACATACCGCCGTTATACTACAATATACCGACGGTATACCGATTTTATACTCTTTTTCTTATGCTTTATTTTTTTGGTGTATTTTCTCTAATCTTCTTGCATGGCACTTATGTGCATGTACTTTCGACACGATTACTTGTGACCTTGTAGTGCCTAAACATGATCAGACACTTGTATAGCTAGGGGATGATTTATACCCTAGATACATTCGACATGATTACATGATCAGGCGACCTTGTATGTTATGGGAGGACATACACCGTATATACACTTGACATGAGTACATGCTTGATAGTGACTCGTACTAGTGCACTCATGATCCTTGACCCGTACATGGTAGATAATGACTCGTAGTTGTGCACTCACGATCCTTGTCCTTGTATTATATCTATTGTGGCATGTTATAGCCACGCTAGTCATGCCCATAACCGTGTGGTTGTATTCTTGTTCAGTCTTGTACTTGTGCTTGTTAAATCATTGTCTAGTCTTGCATATCCCCAAGGGGAGTACATGTCTATGATGGATTCTGCGGAATGCCACACCCGAAATCCTAAATAAAATGTTAAGGATTAATAACTAGCTTGAATAACTAGAGCATCGGGATGAGAGAATCTCTGGGTTGCATGTAGTCCAGTCTAGCCATATTTCTTGGATGGATTTAGAGCATTCCGTCGTGAGGGGCACATTTCTAGCACATCGTCGAGTGGGACAATCATATATATATATATATATATATATATATATATATATATATATATATATATATATATATATATATATATATGACTATTAGCTCACTGCTGTGTGGAACATACTTAGGCTCACCATTAGGTGATGCCACTTTATAGGATGCAGGCCGTTAGGTTGGGCATGTCGATATATATATTAGCTTAGTCTGGCTGGATTTAACTTGGATAGTATCATGCCCCAATTCCGTAGAATCGATAGTCATCCCCGGGTGTGATGTCGTGCATGCCTAGGTTGTGCATCGCACAAGGACAATGTATTTTATAAAACTAGCACATATTCAGAGTACGCAGACAATTGAACACAATATTGAAACATGAAAAAGTTTTCTTTATTGATAATGAACATCTTTTACAAACTCTTGAACCAGTCGGATAATTGCTGCACGGCTTACAAAGTGAACGCAAAATGAGATAACTGTCATGTACATCATATTATTTTACTAAAACTTCAAATCTATAAACACCTTCGGGCAAAGATATCGCATTTCCACGAAGCTACATAAGTTATGTGCATGAGCTCCTGGAACTTTAAAACGTCTCTTCAAAGGCACAATCAGGTCATGCCGGTAGGTGGAATGGATTGAAAAGTCTCTCTAGCTTCTTTCAAGATCTCCTTGGCGCAGAGAACCTGTTGCAACGACGGTCAGTACATCAAAATATACTGGTGAATGCGAGCTAACCCAACTATACAAATCAATACGTTATATTTTGTGAAGCATGCAAGTTATTATGTGGTCTTTCTATCTTGCCTTAGTTCAATTTTACAAGCAAGCAATAGATATAGAAATTTACTGAAAATAAATATGCCACCATTCGGTGACTTTTACATATCCGTCTGAACCACCTACACAATACTTACCATGACCTTCCCTGCCACGAAGACATAGTTAGCTTGCACAGTTTAAATATACGAGGGGGGTCACTGGCATGATGCCATAGTAGTCTCGGGGCGAAGATGACGGAGGTACAGGTATCGCTATATGCCATCCTGCCCTGGACAAGAATGGTGTGCAACGCAAGGGACATGGGACGATATACCCATTCATGCCCAAAGCATGCGACTAAACATGATGTTTCGTCCGGATCGGATCGGTGTCAGTACCCCAGCGATCAACTGCAGGAACTAAGACCTTGTGCACAAGTTGTCCGTGACCAAGCAAAGTCTACTAAGTTATCAATCGAGGAAGTTTAAGGCAACACAAGCATGAGACAAGTAACAGGGCATGATCTGTTTTGCATAGTCTCCCTAATCAGTTTATTTCATAGCAAGGTGTGTTCTATAAATAGCTTAATAATAGAAGAAGTATATATATTCTAACTAAAATTGAAATATAATAAAAGAATATTCTAAATGAACTAGCATGCAATAAGGTAACTGTTCACAAGTTGATTGACAAGCAAAAGAAATCCAAGTTTATTTTATTTTATCTTGACATCTTTTAGTTATTATGGTTCCGTTTGATCGGAACAATAAAAAAGACAAGATTTTAGATATAAAGACTTGGAAGAAGGGTCAACTAAATCGAATTATAGCCACTCACAAGTTGGTGGGAAGAGGAAAGAAAAAAGGTGCTTCAAGACTCCGCTAGCACGACGTCTACTGCACGATCACCTGCATTTTCACAAAAAGATGATCAATACCTCTTCTACTCTTTCCAAGCTCGAAATAAAATACAGTTCAACGAATGAAAGCATTGAAATCCATCGAAATCGTTAAAGAAAACGCAAATCTGAAAACCAACTTGAAAGCACGAAAGTAACAAGGCAACAACAAAAACTAGGAAAAAAACTTACAGTGAAGAGGCCCCTCTTGACTCTGCCGCTAAGTCCATCCTTAGGGCACGGTCTACTGAATATGGGAATCAATTCCGAAGAAGCAAATCCATAACGAGGAAAATATCTTGATTCAATCTATCCCGATCGAATGATACCGAAAGTATTTCCTTAGCCGCGCTCCCTGAAAAGGGGGAACGGGGCACCACAGATAGTCTATAGGGCATGTGACCATTAGAGAGGTTCTCAAGATTGTATTTGTTAATAATTAGGTTTTTTGATAACCCTAATTAGCTTATAATAGCAAGCCGTAGAACATGCTTGGTTGTATTTTTTTGGTTGTGCGTTGTTTACTTTATGCTTGCGTAGTCTCTTTTTTTCTCGTCTTGTCATGTGTATCAATAAGTGGCAGAAACTAGGTTCGACTCGAGAAAATATTTATAATCTCGGACCTTGTTTGGTTTAAGGATTATGGCTCCGATTTTGAGGAGTTTCCAAGTTTTATTGTTGCTTGCCGACTTATTCTTTTTTCTACAGTTATTGTTTACTTACATGTTCCTTGCTTATGCCATGCTTCATAATTTTGTATTTACATGTTCATGTTCACTTGACATGACCCGGTATATGTTTACATGATTCATGTACATGTTCACGTGCTCAGTTTTACTTTACATGTTACTAGTTTACTTTTATGTTTCTTGGTGCACTATATATCCTGATGGTTACATGTTGGTTTAGTATATACTTATTTGGTGTTGTTTGCTGTTTTTAGTTCATATTTTTTGGCTTTCTTTGTGGTACTTGCTATTATAACGCCCCAGTCCCAAAATACGTAGGACTAGAAATATGTAACATGCCAGCTACACATTCGACCAGACTCTGGTCCGATTAGAATACGTATAAGCTGTATTATAATGGTCACTATCTAAATAATCAAGTAAATATAACTATATATGCCTCAGTCCATAATGAACAGAATACAACAAGAATGGACTACATGTGCTAAAGTCGGTCGTCCAGTAACACACAAACTCAAATAGACTCGAGAAAGAAATATGAGTCTATAAAAACTAGGCTATATCAGCAGATGAATCAATAATATGAATAAATAAATATAACTCTGGTAGAAATGATATAAGTACCTGGTACCAATGCCCACATAATAAAGCAACATACATTAGCAACTCCAGACAGGCTCCATAACGATCTATGCTGCAAAACTGGCAAGGGACCAGGTCCTCAGAGAGACATAACAAGGTACAAGAAATAACATGCCAAAGTAAAATAGTAAAATAATAAACAATGTGCTCAAGTGTATCTATCATAACCAGCTAAGTGAATGCAAGTGAGACGTACTCGTCCGCTAAACCACCGGTTTTATACATATACTAGGGGTACTAGTGATAGTAGTAATAATAGTAGTAGATACGTACAAGCCCCGTCAAGGTACCTGCAGTACTATAATACTAGTAGAGTTTGGTAGCCCAGAGGTATGGTAAGTTCTCCCCAACCCCATGTATCTCACGTCTCATGTTACGAAATACAAGATAATCACTATCTATGTCTCAAGTCTAGGTGTAAATAACATCATGTCAACTAGCACATGTCTCAAGTCATGTCCTAAAATAGAAGCCAGAATCCTCGAATATCTCAAGTGAGGCTTCTGTACATGAGAGTCGTGTATAGTGTCCTAAAGTAATTAGTTCAAGTTTTGCACGTATACGGTATACGATGACAATGCAATCTAATGATACCTGACTCCGCGCACGGAAGTCAGCACCCGAATATGATTCAGACGCAAAGTATCATCACGGTCCTAGGGTCACAATTGAGTACATGTATTAAAATATAAACTATAAACTACAGTAAAAATTAAGCATAATTTACTGAGACAAAGGCAAGATACACTTGCCTGAATTCTGGATATGGCGACGTCCAAGTGGCGAGCTCAATGCGTCAACTATTTCTGAAAAGATGGAATCTGCACGAACGATCTCTGAATGCTACAACAAACATCATCAATATTTCCAAAACATAATAAATAGCTAGGATTGACTACCCATAAGTCCAATTTGGACACAGGGGCAAAAACAACAGTTTTGGGTCAAAGCGGTGTCCAATTGTGGCCCACTTTGCACCATAAAATGTGTCAGAGATAAAGTTCTCCAAATTTGACAAACTTAGTATCCACAAGTCCAGAACGATGACATGAACTCAATGGAGTGTCCAAAATTGGATTCCGGTAAGCCGGTCACAAAATCACCGATCAAGCGAAACCGTGGGGCTCGCGAAACGGTATTTCGTCAACGTTCTCAGAATCGAACCAAACTTGGGTCACATGACCAGCGTAACTCTGTGAATCCGATGGTGCAAGTTTTATTGTGAAATGACAAGCACACACGAAGTTATGACAAGGTATCGGAATAGGCCGATATGATATTTTTTGGCGAATACGCGTCGATTCTGACGTGTACACACGTCCAAATCAAGTTCTGTGAAAGTCCACACGTCCACATTTATGTTACGCACCATTCGGTTCAATCCGTACGTGACAACGTGGCCTCATTTGGCGGGACCTACCCCGTATCGAGAAATTTTGGATTTTTTAAAATAAGTTTTTCTAGGTTTTGGAACTCAATTTTACAGAGATTAAAACCAACTAGAAATAAACTAAAAAAAGGAAATTAATCTTGGATATGTTGTTTAAAAATTTGTTCAATTATATTTTTTAAATGGTTAATATTTTGGGAGAAAATAGGCCATGAACATGGTGGTTTGGGACAGTTTCAAATATGTTTCGAAAAAGATTTTTAGTCGACTTTGGATCAACTTTTCTCTCAATCCAGAGCACCAAAAATTGATCTACTTGAAAGGGGTGGAAGAGGTTTATGTTGTGAACGCAACGCAACTGTCCGTTCAAAAAATGATGTAACATGGAGAAAGATAACGCACCCGAAACAAAGGGGGTTGAGTCCGCGCTGTACTGCGCGCGGATGACAGCGGGCGACGGTCCGACGGCCACTGGCAGCAGTGTACGGTTGTCGAAGGTGGCGGGGGTGAGCAAGATTGAATCCAGCAGGGTCACGCAGAGTTCGCCAGAAGGACATGCATGTCCGAGCGGAGGAAGCGCTCTGATTCGGACATGACAACGTCGCGGAGGTTGGCGGATCGGGAAAACGCGGTGGCACTCGAGCACGGATCTGCTCGCTGGTGCTGCGATGACCGGGAGGTGCAGGCGTTCGACCGTGACTTTGATGCTGTCGATGATGATGAGGTAGATCTCGAGTCGCCGGACTTCGATGACCGCCAATCGAACTCGCAGAGGAGGGGGCGGTAACTCGTCGCGTTCGGGGATGGACGGTGGATCACCGATGGAGGAGCGCCGCCATGGCTGAACAGAGCCTGAGCTCTAGGAGGAGGAAGAAGGAAATAGGGTTAGATGTATAAGTTATACATATATATGGAGATAAGGGGGTTACAATTTTGGGAGCAGAGGGGTCGCGGCTGAGCTGGGTAGCGGGTTTAGGATTTAGGTTTGGGTTTGGGTTTTGTATTTTCCTTTTCTTTTCTTTCTTTTATTTAATAACTAATATATATGTAGATATACATATATAAATAGAACCCCCAAAATACTTAGTTATGTATAAATTAAATTCATAACTTTGTAACACTTAATAAATAATTTTACTCTAGATATTTTATATAAAAATTTACTATCTATAATGTAAATATTTATATAGATTAAATAATTCAAGAAATTTTATTTGTCTAACTTAGCAAAAATATTTAACCAAAATTTTCCTATAAATAAAAAAAAATTAAATAAAAAAATTTGAGGGGTTCTACAGCTATTGGGGGTACGACCCCACTGGTTTTACATGGTCAAATTTCATAACGGAACCCGAGGATCTCTCTTACCTTCCGCTGGATGGGGACCATCCGGAGCACTTGACGTCCTGAGTGGGTTCCTTTCCTTTCCCCACTAGCTCTTGTTCTTATATATTCTTTTAAGGTATTTAGCCACCGAGCATGTGTTAGCTCGTATTTTGTACTTGACTTCTGTCATGCCCCGATCTCCCGTAGGATTGGCCGTCCCCGGTAGGCGCGAATCACCGTGCCAGCACTCCCGTAAAATGCTTGTTCCCATCAGGACGTGATACCGCGCGAGCATAAGCTACGCCCGAGCAAGGCCATGATCCGAACAGGCGAAGAAATAGCTAAGACACAGAGTCGCATAAATAGTCTACAATGTAGCAGAATTTGAACAACACGAGTAAATGGCCGTTCGATAACGTATTCACCAAGTCGATATAGCGAAAGCACAGAATAAACACAAGTATGATAGATAAACAAGCTCTATTTTTATAATAAATAAGGTTACAAGCAGCGCTAGGCTGAGATTATAAGTCGCTCAAGCCCTCCCGCCATATACTTGCTAGGCTATTAGCGTGACTATCCATAATATTTCGTCCAGACCGAATTGGCCCCACTACGACCAGCGTACCATCCGCAGGAACCCTACCCTTGTGCACAAGTTGTCAATAACCATACGAGTCTTTTATCTTATCTTGTTCCCTTATCTTATCTTTTGATCTACATGAGCGGCGATGGTTGTAGACACATGATCGAACCCGCTACAAGCCATTCCAAATAAACGACGATGGTTGTAGATGTCACCCTTATATTTTCATCCAAGGGTAGTTTGGTAATTGTCAATGGGTATTAATTATTTTAGGATAATTTAAATTAATATTTGTGCATCGCATGATTTATTTATTTATTATATTATTAATTATTGCTAGTTGTAGATTGTTATGGACTTGTGTAGTGGACCTAACCCAATTATTTAGAATGCATGAAACAAACATTTAGACTAGTTTAATTTGAGCCCATGAATTAGGCTCATGAATAAGGAGGCTTGATTAATTAGTGAAACCTTAAACTAAAACCTTCCCTCCCTAATTAATTCCTTCATGAGAGGCCCCAAGGGGTATTTGTGTCATTTCACATTGCTAGAGGGATGTATATAGGCCGGCCACCTCAAGGAGGAGAGAAAAAATCATTTCATTCATTCCAAATTCTAAATTCTAGATCTACTTTTTTCCTATTCCAATTTTCCTCCATCCCCTCATCAATTCTTCACCAATCTCTTCCCAAATTTATCATTGAGGTTGCTACACCAAGGATCTACAAGAAGGAAGCAAGGAGCAAGGAGGAGGAGGCCAAGATCTACAATAAGATGAGCTACTTGACAATTGGGGACTTTTTATTAGAAATCCATCTCACAATAGGTACAATTCAGTTTTTTCCCTTCTAATAGACTCTAGATATAATATTTTACTATGAGAAACCAACCCACATGCATAGGCTACCCATAGGATTTGGTTTTTGGTCAAACCGAGACCTACGGTGGAAGTTATGACCAAATTGGTGCTAATTTTAGGGGAATTCTGAGATTGGCACATGTAGTGCTTGTTATTAGAACTAATAGATATAATTGACACTTGATTGCTTGTTTGTAACTAGTGTCGTGTCCACAATTGGATACGGGTATGCCGTATCTCGTCAATTTGACGAAATAGGTTGATTTGGGGGGGGGGGTTCTCCGACACGGGACTTTGTGCATATCACATTATGACACAGACACGTAGACACTCAAATTACTATACGTATTGTTCATAATTTATTTATTAGACTTGTTCGCGTCCTTCGGGATACATTTGGTTGTGTGTTGGGGCCGTATCGCAAGCGTATCATAGAAAAAGTATGATACGGGTGCGATGCGCTCCATGTGTTTGTTATGTATATATGTGTGTCTATAAGTGCATATGTATTTATATACGTATATGCTATATATGTATTATTTAGAGTATATAATAATGTACCTTGGGTTATGTATATATGTGTGTCTATAAGTGTGTATTATATGTATCTTATATATATATATATATATATATATATATATATATATATATATATATATATATATATATATATATATATATATATATATATATGAGTTTATATATGTATTTGTTCATGTGTTGGTCTTTAGAGAAGTATATATATATATATATATATATATATATATATATATATATATATATATATATATATATATATATATATATATATATATATGAGTTTATATATGTATTTGTTCATGTGTTGGTGTTTATATATATATATATATATATATATATATATATATATATATATATATATATTTCAGTTCATGTATCTCTATGTGTGTGTGTGTGTGTGTGTGTGTGTGTGTGTGTATATATATATATATATATATAGGAGTATACAGTGATATATGTATATATCTATATGTTGATTTCATATTGTTAGAGAGGTATAGTGTTGTGTATGCATTAGTTATCAGTATGTGTGTTTATATATATAACTATGTATAGACCTATACCTATAGGTGATTACATGAGTACTTATATTTATATGTGTAGTGTTGTTTTATTAGTTGTGGGTAGTGTTAGTGACTGTGCAGTGTGTTGCGGGTGTGTGTCAGTTTCTGCCACAACAGGATCGGGGCAGTCCACTGTGCAGTCTACTGGGAGACTCGAACAGTGAAGTAACACATCAGGCTTAAGAAGGACAGCAACATCAGGCATATGAAGTGAAGCAGCAGAGTTATTCGTGTACACAGCAGCTGCAGCAGAGTTATTCGTGTATGTTTGATAATAAATGAAAGAAATAAAACAAGGTTTATACGAAACCCTCTCTTTGGTTTACAAACAACAAGTACAATTAATCATATACGAGGATGTCAAGTACAAATTTTAATCTGGGTAAATATTGCTATAGGAGTCTGATCTGCGGTCGATCACTTTGTCCCTTGGACCACACGATGATGAAGAAGTGCTGTAGAAGACGGAGAAGCTTCAAAGATTGCAAAAGGGAGTGGATGCTCGATGCCAAAATCGTCGATCACTACTCTCTGTCTGTGCTCTAGATTCTTCTCTCTAAGAAAGTCAATTTTCGACCTTCGACCTTAATTCTTCGACCCTGGAATTTGTGACCTTGGACCTCTGTCAATAGAGGTCTCTATTTATAGGGTTTGACAGTAACCGTCCAGTCGGCGTAGAAGCCTGACAGTGGAGAGTGTGGCACTTTTTACGCGACGGTTATAATAACTGCCACCCACGTATAAATGATCTTCTGAATCTGCGTGTGATGCGTGTCCCATGATGAGGTAACACGTATAACCGCTGCGAGGATCACGGCATGCAAGCCACGTAGGTAACTGTCCCCTGCGTAGAAAAGGTTGGCGTAGAAGCCAATAACTGTCATCATGGCGTATAAGCTAAATAGTTTGTCAAGTTGGCATAGAAGCCAAGTAGTTGTCGAGTCAGCATAGAAGCCAAGTAGGCGTAGAAGCCTTGTAGGCATAGAAGCCTGATGCTGCATGAATAGGTAGCTAGCGTAAAAGGTAGCCGGTCCCCCTTCCTTGACTGAGGTCTTGAGCGTATTCTGGACCAAATAGCCTTATCACGCACCCATACAAATATAGCCTGAGTTGGCGTATTCCGAGGAGATAGCATACGGCGTACTCCTTATAGCTGAAAATAGCCCGGTTGGCGTATTTCAAGGAGATAGCATACAACATGCTCCTATAGCTGAAAATAGCCTGATGGCGTAATGTGCAAAGGTGATGATGTGGACGTATTAGCCGTAACTATGGCTCACCAATCTTTGAAAATAGAACCAAATCTCGTGCATTAAATGCAGAGATCTGCCCCCATCCTGCGCATTAACTGCAGAGACGTGCCTCGAGCTCTGTACGAAGAGCAGCTTTTGACGTGGCGGTTCATTTTGTCTTCTGCTGAGCGTAAAAGCTCACATCTGCCTGTGTAAAACTAGGCAGCGTATTCTCTTGTATGCGTAAAAGCACTTTGTATCAAGAAAATGTCACTAAACGACGGTCTGGGTCTCTGTGCCACACCACCATTACAGCCGTCGTCTGGATAGTTGTGCAGTACTCTTTGTCAGGAGTCAGGTTCACTGCATGATCTGACAGGTTCATTTCGAGGAATACGAAGAGTTCCCCGTACAACTTCCCACCGCATTAAAAGCGAGTAGGTTTTACGCCAAAGTGGCGATGTAACAACCTTTTTACGCCGAAGCAGCCTGGAAATACTGCATTACGCGGGTTGTCCTAGAGCTTATATTTTATGTTGTACTAGGGATGAAGCTCTGTTGTACGCCGATGGCTATGAAGTCATGTTTTATGCCGCCCAGCACTGAAATACTACTTATAACTCTACAGCATATTTTTTATGCTTCTACAAGACCCCCTTCAAAGTTTTCAAATTCCTCGTAAGTTGAAACACTTTGAATGAAGCATAAAACGGTCAAGTCTGACTCATTCCTTGAGGCTGACTTCTCGGCGAATTTTTGGGATCTTGTTGGGATTCGGTGTGTTCTCTTTTGCCTATATAAAGGCTGATGAGTTAACCTGTTCTTCCCATATTTTCTTCACCACACAGAGATGATTGCCGGAGTTCGTCGGGTCGACTTGAGGAAGAAGAAGATCATGTTCTTCCAGCATATAAGGAGCCAAAAAAGAAGGCATCTTCGAGCAAATATCCTCTGCAATGATGGATCATGGAAGGATATCATAGCTTCCTTTGCTCAGGATAATCAGCAATTTCATATGGCAATTCGTCTAGGAGAGAGAAAGGGTCACATTCGACCATACAGCTTGCAAGCTATATTTTCTCCCGCCGTTGGTGGACGAGGGCAGACAAACTAGCCCTGTCTTCCAGTATTAAGTTGGGTCTTAAACCTCAACTCAATCTGTCATGGCGTATGGAGGATGGGCTCTTGAATAATTTACACAGGCTCAGTTTTGTATCTTTGCGTCGTTAATCATTTTCTTGTTAATCGGCCGCGGAAACCGACTAACTGTTGAAGAAGACGGAAGAAGATCTCCACCAATACGAGAACCTGACAGAACAGACTCTTTGTGTGATCCTTAAACGAATATGAGAAACCCTTGGTAGAACAAGGATTTCCATTATATATAATCATGAAGATGAAAAACCCTTTATAAACTGGAGTTCCATCATATGTATTCATGATTTAATAAAGTTGTCTTCTTCTACGCATCTGATGATTTGCCATATTTTTTTTTGTTGTGATGAAGTCTGAATATGTGTAGCTTCGACACGTCTGAATAGCTTTACGCCGACTCTGATAAAAAGAGTATCTGATCTCGTCCTGTCTTTTACGCGTAACTGAAGACGCGTAGAAAGCTGCTTAGCATTTAAGTCGCATATTCGAACTGTCCTGCTATTTTAAACGAGGAATTGCGTAGAATTCTGAACTGTCACTTCTCTGATAAGAAGAATTCTTGTTCAGACCATCATCTTCAAGAATGATTTCCCGAAAAATCCCTTAAAATAAGGCGAGAAATGGCTGTCAAAATTGAGTCGCCATCTTGAACTGTAGAGAAAATATTCAGACTGGATTTTGGATGAACTTCCAATCGAACCAAGAAAAAGAGTCATTTTTAATGCTGAACTCTGTATGCTTTGGGTACTTGGGATGTTTTGAGGCCAAGAAGGAGCATCTCCTGCGTGAACCCTTGCAATTAACCGTCTTGAGATTTGTTCAGATATACGTATACTCTGGCCTACATATTTTAAGATATGTGAAAAGTCATAGATCCGTAGTGTAGATGAGCATAAAATCGTAAGTTGGTAGCCTCTCGAGCGTAAAAGCTGCTGAGCATAAGAGCATCCGGGCATAAAACTGTAGATTTATAGCCTCTGAAAAGAAAACTTCCGAGCGTAAAGTCGTAGATTTGTCGCCTCTGAGCGTAAAAAGCTTCTGAGCGTGAAATCATAGATTTGTAGCCTCTGGGGTAAAGTCGTAGGTTTGTAGCCTCTCGAGCGTAAAAGCATCTGGGCGTAAAACCATAGACTTATAGCCTCTGAGCGTAAAATCGTAGATTTGTAGCTTCCCGAGCGTAAAAAGCTCCTTGGCGTAAAATCACGAATCTGCTCTGCACGAAAAACTTTTTAAATTCGCTGACTGTCCGCCTTCCCTGAATAATAGGCTGACGTGGTCCCCAATCATAACCGAATATTAAATATCGGATTTGGTTAGGGATTCAAAGAGTTTATCTGAACTCTATAAGTACCCCAAGGTCTTCAGAGAGAAAAATTTTCATCTGTCTTTTGCGAAAGAAAAACCTTCGTCTCTTTGAGAGCTCTTCTTCGTTTCTTCTTTGAACACTCTAAGTTTTTTTTAGCAATGGCACCGAAACAATCTTCCACGACCAAGGGAAAGAAAGCTGCCTCCTCTTCTCACTCTTCTGCCCAAGCAAGAGCGACTCCCATCGGGCAGAGCGAACCTCGCTCGGAACGAAGTATCCCACCGTCAAGCTGTGCACCGGGCGTTATAGGTAAAGCTTTTGGGACGACAAAAATAAAGAAAACCCTTCGCACACGTTGTACGTGAACGCGCTAGGTCATCTTCTGTGCTAAGAGCCTCTTCGAGGAAGATGATGCACAAAGATGTTTTATCTTTTACGCCCACATTCCTAATGTGTCAGCATAAAAACTCTATATTTTTGCAGTCTGGCGTAAAAGTTTTGACTGTCGAAATTTGGCGTATACTACAAATTTTGGGTGTTACGCTCTGGATGAAAATTTTGGCGTAATAACTCAAACTTTGGTAGTCTGGCATAAAACATAGACTGTCAAATTTTTGTGTATACTGCCAATCTTGAATTTTATGCCTCGGAATGAGATTCCAGCATAAAAACTCAAGTTTTTACAGTCTTGGCGTAAAAGCACAGACTGTTGCTCTTTGGCATAAGTTGCAAGATTGTGAGGTCTAGTATAGAAACTGACATATTTTTCTTGCACTTTGTAGTTAACTTGCAGATACCAGCGTTGGCTGAGGTGATGGGTTCTGCTGCTGGGATGTTGAACTCCAATTACCTGGAGGATTTGTCCCATGTGATATTTCCTATTTTTGGACCCCAGTATTCTGAAGGAAGGGGAATCCTGATATCGTCTCAAGGAGAGCGAATGTTGTTGAGCATGATCAACGGAGAGCCCCTGACGTATATAGACGGGGCAAAATACATAAAACCAGCTTTCCTCTTCGGGGATATGATTGATAAACAATCCCAGACGAAGCCCAAGAAGAAAAAGTGGGTTTTTACTGCCGGGGTCATGGTAATGTACCTGCCTAAGATGCTGAGGGATTATCCTATCTTGGCATTCTTCTATGCCACGCATCCCAGGAGGATGTCGTGGACTCTGACCCCTAATCTTCACGGCCAGCCGGGAAAGATATTTTATCAGAAGGGATCAGACCAAGGGTTATTTGTAAGCCGTCCTTCCGGCCCGGTCATGCCTTTCAGGGGATTATTTTCGGACAGTGTCCCGAGTGAAGACACTTCATTGCTCCAACCAGTCCAATTACCGACTTTCTGCAATGACTTCATGGGGCATGGAGGAGTATACCCCAAGGTTAATCCTCGGACCAATGGGTGGCTTACCCCTACAAATCTTCGATGGGATCGTTTAGCTGCCTGGGCCGTGAAGCATTTTCAGACGGAGCTGGAGAGCATTGGTCTGTACGCGGCTGTGAGTGCAACCAGTGTTGGGTTACCTCTCAACCCCAACCTATTTTTGGCTTTGATGGAGCGATATATCTCGCTCACTGGGACTTTCGCTACTCCGCTACGGGAGTTGGGATTGGCCCTCCACGAGATGGCAGAGATTTCAAGACTGCCAATGGGGGATACTCCTTATGAAGAGCATGTTCCCAAAAATTGAGAGTTGGAGGATACAAACCCTCGGGTGGTGGCAGTGTACCAGAAGCTAATGAGCTACTATTTAGCGTGCACCGCCTTCTATAATGAGCCCTCTGATTTGGCTCATACCAACAAATGGGCATCCTACCTCTTCTTCCATCAGGCTAGAGATGCTAAGCCAGACAAAGTTGTGGATAGAAGGGATAGGCCTTTAAGCCTTCTGAGCGTGCTTAATGCTCAAGTAGTCGATGACCTTATTGAAGATGCTGGGGCTTCAGATCAAGTTCTCGACGAAGGGGTAGGGAATTATCCTGCAGGCACTAAAGCCTACAGTTTTTTGAGGCATTACCGCAGGCCGCTGTCAAGGGAAGCTCAACTGGCTGACTTTCTCTCTGTATGGCTACGCCGATTGGTAGTACCTGGCATTGCATCTTCGGATCGCATTCACCGTAACACCTTATGGCCTGCAGTACGTTTGGTATTTGGGGCAAGACTGGGCTTGCTCCCTGCCATGGTATGCCGGATACAAGCTGGCCTGAGGGCCATTACTGATGGGCTGCTTGCCGATGAAACACGGCGTGACAGCTTTCCCAGGGTAGAATTAATGTTCCTGTATTTGATGGGATGGCTAATTCTTCATAACCCCAGAGTGATGTCTCCCGACTCTGCTAGTAGTTCGGGAATATTTTTTTGTTGAATTACAAGAATTCCACCTGGAACGTGACCACCGTTGTAGACTGTCGACGGGCATTAAATTTTGCTCACAGCTGGAAGCTCTTCTGTATCGTCCCCACTGTACATCTCAATCAACAGGGGAGCAGGCTTCAGGACTCAGGTGAAGGGAAGACCATTCTTTCTCCTGAAGCTTTTTATTGGTTGGTCTGCATTAGACCTTCCCATTTATTGTACAGAAGTGAAGACCATTGCTTCTTGGAGCCCTATCTGCCTAGTCGGTTCGCCAGGCAGTTGGGTATGACCAATTGCACGTGGACAATGCCATCACCAACTTCAAGTCCAGAGGTGGACTTATTGATGGAGCAAGAGGATGGCGGTACTTCATAATGGGTTGTACTGGAGTGACCTTTACTGTGCCCGCAACTTCTCTCTCCATGGAGTTGCGTATCCTCCATTCGTACGTCCAGTTTTATGTGTCCATCAATATCTTCCATCGTGATTTTGATATGCATGGAAGTTTTAGGATGCCTCCACATAAATCCGCTGGAAAAGAGGAAGTCCCATCAGTTTCCTCTTACGAGGGTGAAGACTCTGTCAATCCAGATGAGCTTTTGCTGGCAGTACCGAGAGGCGTAATACCTCTGCCTGCAGAGCCTCTGGTTATCCCTGGAAAGCGAAGGGCTCCTGTTCTGAAGGAGACTTCCCCTCGCAAGAAAAAGAAGACTGTTGGTGGTCCTGTCAGGACTTCCGGCCATGAGGCTCCTCGGAGTGAGCCTGATGTTTCCCCTATTGGGGATGATTCTTTGACTAGAGGTCCTTCGCCTATTAGAGAGGGAACCTCCACAATTTCTGCTGGCAGTGTCGGAGAATCTTTGCTCGAGGTTGCTGTCTCTGCTACCGCTTCAGGTAGTGGTACGAGATCGCCTTCGGGGCCAAGCCAAATAAGAATATCTTTATCCAGACCAGCAACGGAAGAAACCCCTGTCGCGTCTGTAAGTATACGCAGCGAGATTCCACCCAATGAGCCTCGAGTGGATCTCGATGAAGACCTGGAAGAATACCTGTCAGTGTCAGTTGGCATACCCCCTTCTCCAGGTATGACAGCTCGCTTAGCATCATTAAGAAATGATTTAGCTGTACTGGCTGCAGACGCGCCATATATACCATCGGCCATGGGTAAATGTCGTCTTTACGCCTCTTTTAGAAAAATTAACATCATGTTGATATTAACTTTCTCTTGTCTTCTTTTCAGGGGAAGACATCTACGGGGAGGGCAGTGTCGACGCAACTTTTGGCTTTGTTTCAGCTCTTGTCGATGATACGGAGGTGCCCGACTTTGAAGAGAAAATATTTTTGGGTGCTGGCTCGCCCGAAATGGTTCCGATATCTCGAGAGGAGGATGAGCCTGTCATTACGACTATGTCTTCTTTGAGTATGCCAGCCACTTCGGCCGTTGTCGGTGCCTCTACCTTTGCTGCGCCCTCTACTGAAGTGACGACTGTGACGACACCCTCTGCAGTCGTTCCTGGAAGGGGGTTCGTCGATATTGCAGCCACTCCCAGCACCCAATCTAATTTCGCCATGCTGATTGAGCAGTATACTAGTATTTTATACACCACTTTAAAAACGCTGATATCAATGGTGCTGGAGAAGAATCTAGGTTTCGAGGCTCTGAGGAGGTCCTCCCAGTTTGTGATAGCGTCGATCAGAGATTTCAACGACGCTGGGAGAGCTGATACACTGGAGCAGATAGTTAATGGTTTAGAATAACCCATTAACAATTATTTGCAATTATCCCAGGGCAACATTGATGACCTGGTCCAGACTGAATATGACTCTTTGACTGCGAGGCTTGTTGGGGAGATGGAAACTCTGAGTAAGTCTATCGAGGCTCAGCAGAAAGAGATGAATGAGGAGCATGCCACATTGGAGTATGTCATTCCCCAGCTGGCCAAGTGTGAGGCCGAATATGAGGAAGAGGCAGTGAGGGTCCGCCAATTGGAAGACAAACTCGATAAGGCTAAGGAGAAGGCTCTCTCTTTGTCGGCAGCTCGAGATGTGTTGAATGACCGAAGGGAGATATCTCAGCAGAACCTGGCACGTGTGGGTGTCATCTACGCAGATTTTGTACGTCATTGGTCTGAAATGTCTGCTTTGAACAATGAGGAGGCAAGGTTGGAGCGGGCTCACGCTACCGTTTTGAGCTCCAGGAACGAGAAGATGGCCGTACTGGCACAGCAGATCCGTGATTTGACTGCTCCTCCCCAATGATGTACTATTTGCTTTTATATGTAATTTTGCTCCTCTCGAAAATAATAAAGAAATTTTATCTGACTTTGGTGGACCTATCATTTTGGAATATAAACGATAGGGTAGAGTGAAAGTGATATCAGAGGTAATATAGACGTGATATCCCTTCGGTAAGCTTCAGCTGGACATATCTATTCAAAGGTTATATGGACATGATAGAATATGATCCAACTAAAATTTGTACACAAAACACTATCAGAGGTAATATGGACGTGATAGGTTTTGATGTTCCAACTTAGTTTAGACATATCTATTCAGAGGTTATATGGACATGATAGAATATGATCAAACTAGTTCTTTGGAAATAGTATAGTCAGAATGAGATCTTCACCATACTCTGTTTGAGCAAAGGAGATTAAGCGTAGTACCTCTTCAGGAATTTGCCGTTGATAGGAGCCATTAACAAGTCTCCATTAGGCTGGGCTAATCTGTAAGCGCCGTTTGAGAACGTCGTCTCGATCACATAAGGGCCTTCCCATTTGGGCTGGAATTTACCCTTACTCTTGTGAGTAATAATCATTGGCCTCTTCACGGCTAAAACTAGCTCGCCAACTTTGAACACCCTTTCCTTCACTTTCTGATTAAAAGCTTTGGAAATACGTGCCTGGTAGAACGCAATACGTTGTTGATCTATAAGGCGTTTCTCGTCTAATCCTTCTAGCTCTTGAAGCCGCAGTAGATCATTCTTTTCCTGAGTCAACTCATTAGCCACTGCTATTCTGAGTGAAGATTTGAACTTCAATGGGGAGAACTGCTTCACCCCCGTAAACCAGTGAGAATGGTGTACAACCCGTCGGTGCTCGTACCATTGTGCGGTATGTCCAGAGACATTCTCCTAGCTTCTCGTTTCAATCCTTTTGTTCGAAGAAACGAACTTTTTCAAGAGTTTGATGATGGTTTTGTTGAATGCTTTCGCCAAACCATTAGCAGCAGGATTGTATGCCGTAGAGACCACATTTATTATCCGATTTTTATCGCAAAATCGATGAAACGCTTGGCTGATGAATTGAGGGCCATTGTCATGAATTATCCTTCGGGGAATCCTAAAGCGATAAATGACATGATGCTTGATGAAGCTGATCACGTTAGATGTCTTTACCTCAGCAAGAGGGACTGCCTCTACCCATTTAGAGAAATAATCCGTGATGGCCAATATGAACCGATGACCTCTGGAAGAAGACGGGTGAATAGGACCAATGATATCCATACCCCATGCTTCAAAAGGCCAGGATGCAACCGTAGGATGTAAATGTTTAGAAGGTTGATGTATAAAATCCGCATGAACCTGGCAGGCTTTGCATTATCTTGCATATTTTATTGCATCTGTGATCATAGTAGGCCAGTAATAGCCCATCCTCCTGATACGGTCCTGTAGCTTAGGACCGGGTTGATGTGCTCCGCATATGCCGTCGTGAGCTTCACGGATAATCCGCTGTGCCTTATCATCGGAGAGACATCTTAATAGCAGTCCATCATAGGTTCGGCGATATAGACATTGTGAAGATGCATCGAAATAGAAGCGTAATGATCGTCTTTTGACGGATACTGCTTCTTTAGGATCCTCCGGCAAGATTCCGTATGCCACAAAATCTATAAAGGGACTTCTTCAGTCTCTTTTGGGAGGATCTGTGTTCACAGCGTAGCTGCGTTCGATGTAAAAGTTATTTTTCACACAGAATAAATCTCTGTTAAGAAGGATCACTGAATTCTGCCTTCTTATAGGAATAGCTAAATCTGCAGCTAGACTGGCCAGGGCATCAGCTTCCAGATTTTGAGATCGAGGTACATGCACTAGGAAGAACCCTTTGAAAGACATGGCTATTTCGATCGTTGCTTGGTGATAAGGGATGAGGTCTGGATTACGGACTTCATATATTCCTCTGACTTGATTGACGATCAGCAGAGAATCACCGAAAGCTTTCTGATATTCGACGTCCAACTCTTTAGCGACTTGGAGCCCGATGAGTAGGGCATTATACTCTGCCACATTATTAGAGCAGGGTTCGCTAAGAGAATATGCTCGATAGATGACGAGTTTATCAGGAGTAACCAGGACCAGTCCTGGAGGCACCATCGAAGAATAGCTGCCATGTATCACTTTCTATTGCGGAATTACATTCTACAACTTCGTCGGAAATATCCTCTTATAATCTGGAGGTTTCCAGAATCGGATGAACAGCTAGGAAATCAGCCAATGCTTGGCCTTTGATGGACTTTTGGAGGACATACACCATATCATATGGTGTTAACAACATCGCCCAAGTCGCGAGTCGGAAATTAAGAACGCTTGGCTTGTTCATCAATACCCGAAGGGGATTAATCCTGGAGATGATATGAATAGTCTGGCCTGTGATATAGTGTCGTATTTTCTGAATGGCGAACATTAGGGCCAAACATTCTTTTTCCACTAGATTATACCAGTGTTCAGCTCCGACCATCATCCTGCTTAAATAGTAGATAGCCTGTTCATGACCCTCATCGTTCTTCTGTGCTAGGAGAGCTCCCAGAGAATGATCCATTGCTCGAACATACAGTAAAAATGGTCTTCCTATGACGGGAGGCACCAGAACTGGAGGATTAGTGAGGTAGCATTTGATATCATTAAACGCTTGCTGACAGGCTTCGTCCCATACAAAAGATACACCTTTCTTTATGAGGCAAGAAAAAGGATGACATCTCCCCGAGAGGTTGGATATGAATCTCCGGATATAAGCCAGACGACCTTGAAATCCCCTGAGTTCTCTCAGATTGCGGGGTGGTCGCATTTCTAAGATGGCCTTGACTTTATCAGGATCCACTTGAATGCCTTTAGCGGTAATGACAAATCCCAGAAATTTGCCACTGGATACACCAAAAAATGACTTTGTAGGATTTATTATGAGTTGATGTTGGCACATCAACTCAAATACTGTCTTCAAGTCTTGGATGTGATTATCCTTGAGGCGACTTTTGACAGCTATATCGTCTACGTAATATTCTACTGTTTTGCGTAAATGCTCATGGAATATGTTGCTCATAGCTCGTTGGTATGTAGCCCCGACATTCTTCAGTCCGAAGGGCATGATTGTATAGCAATATACCCCCAATGGTGTCCGGAAGGCAGTATGCTTGTCGTCTTCAGGATGCATCTTGATTTGATTGTATCCTGAAAATCCATCCATGAAAGACATGCGTTCAAAACCGCACGTATTATCGATCATGACGTCTGTAATGGGAAGAGAAAACTCATCCTTGGGACAGGCTGTATTCAGATCTCGGTAATCGATGCAGACACGTACTTTCCCACTTTTCTTCATGACTGGGACAACATTGGCGACCCAGTCAGGATGTTGTTCTTCCCAGATGAAGCCACAGGCTATCAGCTTCCTAAATTCGGCTTCGATAGCGTCCATCATGTCCGGACGGAACCGGCATTGATGTTGCTTCACAGGCTTCGAATTGGGTAATATATTGAGCTTATGAGTAGCCACTTTAGGATCAAGTCCTGGCATATCCTCATAATTCTATGCAAAGACGTCGATATATTCTTTTATCAGCTGGATTATTTCTTTACTTTCTTCTTCGGAAAGATTGTTACTGATAAATATCGGCTTTGGCAAAAGTTCATCCCCAACGTCGATCTGGATAATTTTATCTTCAGTGGGCGGTTCTCTTTGCTCGAACCAGAGTTCCCACTGTGTATCCATTTGCTGAGCCCAAGAGTCATTCTCAAACGGTTCAGATTCTTGTTCGTCTGCTTCGAGAGAATCTATCAATATTGTATTTACTGATAATGCTCATTCGAAATCATCATATGAGCCGGAGGACGACGAGCCATCTTGAGAAGAGGAAGAGATATCCTCATTTGACTCAGAAGTTGCAAGGGAGGTGGCATACCCTAACCCGAAATGAGTTCGTTGACAGTAGGGATCACCGTGCAACGGCATTAGCCTGTCTTTCCCGTAATTGAGGCATGGCTCCAGCTTCAAGTCATAACCCATACTTTGCATAATCTTCAAAGCTTGCGGGCTGTATCTGTGAACCTGCATTTTACCATCATCGTTATCGGGAGAATCTTCTTGTACAGTCGGTTCATTGCGTATGCGACCGAAGACTATTGAACGCTGACCGCTGCGAGTAGGCGGGACAATAAAGATAGAATCCTCATGTGGCCCATATGTCATGATGATATTAGATGGTGACGCTACTTTGCACATATACGGATGATAGGAATCTATAGCTTTCAAGAAATTTTGTGCTATAGGTTCTATATCGTTATGGGGATATGATTCTTGTTTAGGAATTTGAGCGTCAATGTACTGGAAAAGATGATCTTTATTATCGTCAGAAACCATGTTCCTGGTTATATTTACATCAATCGGCTGCTTGTTACGCCGAAGGTTGATGACCAAAGGTGGAGGCTTCTGGTTCAAAGTGATCACTAGAGGATCACCTCCCTTTCTTAACTTGGCTTTTTTTAGGTGGATAGCCATGGGTTCCATGACTTTTGGACGAGTAGTTCGCCCCTTCACCTTGATTGATAGAGGTTGTTCGGCAGAGGGATTTTCTGGCTCCCAGTGGGATTCCTCCTCTGTCTTGCCTGACACCTCCTCCATGTAGTCTTGAGTGTACAACATGGCATCGGAGTAGTAGGATTCGACTCCTTTGAACGGGTTAAGGTCAGCAAATTCTGTTTGTACTGTTCCTTGGGCATCTATATATTTGAAGCATTGATGTAGAGTCGAATGAACGATGTTGTGATCGTGGATCCATGGTCTGCCTAGCAGAATATTGTAGGACACCTCTGAATCAATGACATAACATGTAGCCACTGATCTGAGGTCGCCAATCTGGATCCTCAGACAAATTTTCCCCAACGGCTTACTTTTTCTGGCGTTGAAGCCCACGATTGTAGTGGTGGTGTAAGCCAATTCGCTGGTAGGAATCCTCAACGGTCTGAGCAGACTATGAGGAATAATATTGATCGATGATCCCGGATCTATGTGAATCCGGTCTACCTCCATGGTAATAGAGGGGTCTGTCATGCTTGTTATGTTTCAACAGTATGTCATCTTGGGTGAAAGTGATATTCGGGACCACCTCCATCACACTATGGCATTGAGGACATGCCACAGGTTCTTCATCAGGGGACTTGAGCTGGGTCAAGTATGCATCCGCCTGCATTAATGCTTCACTCAGGGCTTGACGAGTATCTTTAGAGAGCCTGAGTAGTTCAAAAATGGACAATCTGGCTGGTGTATTAGCCAACTGGGCCAGGATATCGAAGTTATATGGCTTCTCCAAACCTTTGTTTTGAATATTCTTCAAAGGTTTATCAAAGTGCACTTCTTTTTGCTTGCCCTTGTCCGCCGAAGTTGGTCTCAAAGGACCGGCCTCTGGTATGACAGGTTCCGATTCTGAAGGCTTGGCAGCTGAAGCGTCTGCCGAAGCATCTTCCTGACTTCCTCCATAGTCCTTGAGGTAGGCTTTCCCTGAACGGGTTCCAGTAGCCAAAACCTCTTCTTCTGATGTCGAGGATACCGTAACCATATGACAAGGTTTACGCTTCGAGTTCTTCTTAGACTTAGCCTTAGCAGCTTGAGTCTCTTCCTCGATCTCTGACACCAGATCTGGATGAACCCACATAATCTCGCCCCGCTGGGTAGTTAGGGGTACCAAGTTATGATTTTAACCCCTGGCTGGAGGAAGATTAATGATGTTCATCGTTGTCCGGGAAATAGGTACAACACCATCCAAAATTTCTTGAGGAGGCAGATTGCCAAATTGAAGAGAGATCATGTTGGCTGTGACCGTCTTCTCGCTGTTGTGCAGAGTGATGTCCTTAGAATCGATCAACTCCTAGATTTTCCTCTTTAGTACATAACATGCCTTTGTGGGATGATGTATGTACCTATAGAAAATACAGTACTTGGGGTTATTGGTACTGCCGACTTCGTTAGGCCGCTTTACCTCAGAAAGGGTAATCTTGCCGCTTTTGACTAGATACTCGAATATGCTCGGAATATCGTCGTCGTCAAAAGAGTACACTTTAATGGGCCTGAAAGTCCCAGGTTTCATCTGTGTGGTTGCCACAGTCTTTTTTCTGGACGTATTGATCGTCAGAGCTTCTTTTCCTTTGGAACCACGAGGATGGTCGCTGTTGGAGGATGACCTCTTGCCTCTGTCAGAGGCAGATATCATAATTCCATTATCACGCACCTTCCGACTGTTGTCTTCAGCGGCTACCGCTGAGATGATGAACGAGTGCCAATCATGGAACTGATATGGTCCTGTGAACACCGAGATCACTGGAAGAAGATTTTTCCTGCAAATGTCCACCAATGCTGAGTCTGGAACTCCAGGAGGCATTTGCAAAGTGGCTTGACGAAAACGTTCGATGAAAGTACGAACGTTCTTTTTTCCTTCTGCTTTACTTCGATGAGAGATGACATAGACATGTCCATCCCTCCTTCGTAGAATCGCGCGAAGAACAAAGTCTTAAAATCTTCAAAAGAAGTAATGCAGTTGTCCGCAAGACTACGGTACCACTGATAAGCCACTCCCGAGAGACAGCCTTTGAACACTCGAGTGAGAAGGGAGTCATTCCTTTGCAATAATACCGTCATCATACCGAAGTAGTTCATATACTGGCTCGGTGATGTCTTTCCTTCAAACAAAGCCAGTCTGTGGTTTGTATTTAGGAGGGAAAGGGATCTCATCCTAGATAGCTGGGTAAGGCTGGTTGATTCCCAATTTCTTGAGCTGATCTTTGTGCTTCAAGGCATCAAATTGGGCTTTCAATTCCTGCACCGCCTGCATTGGATCTTCAGCAGGTAAAGGGACCGCGGAGTGATGAGAGATCGGTTGTATTGCAACTCCAACAGGGGCCAATACATTCTCCGAGATAGGAAGTGGGGGATCTGCTGACTCTTGATCTAGAGCAGGCTCCTGGTTCGCGTTGGATGGTGGTAAGTCCACCCCCACACGTATCTGAGTCGGAGGGACCGATGCTTGAGCTATAGCAGCTGTGTGTTGAGTCAGCATCATCTGGTGCATATTTTCCATCATGGATTGTATCTCTTTCAGAGATATCTCCAACACAGCAATGCGTTGCTCAGTGCTTCCTGATGGGGAAGCCTCTTTGCGTTCATCTCCAATGGCATAGACTCTCATTTCTCTGGATGTCATTGAAGGGTTAGTATAGGTCTCCGTAGAGATTGACTCTATACTTTCAGTGTCTGATTCGGGAAACTGGCGACCCCAGTGTCAGAATCAGAAGAATACAAAGCCGGCTGTCATGACCTTGAACGGGTGTTTCAGAACACCCCAGCTTCAATGTTCTCAAGGAGTTTGTTGAATCTCTTTTGGCTTGGAGTTCTAGTGGGATGCCGTCTTGAATTCGACCTTCCTCTAGGAACGTGTGAAGCCATGTTCACTGATGCATATGTAGGCTCTTCTTCCTGGAAAGACAGAGAGTAGTTCAACCGGTCAAAAACCGACCATTTTGCTTCAGAACAGCAATAATTAACTACAATCCTATGACTATTACAATAGTGTTCCCTAGGAGGCGTAATAGACATGCTGGAAGATCCCCTATCCTTGCGCTTCTGGATCAGATATTCACGCAAGTCAGGAGGATTAACTGAAGAGGAAGAGGAAGATGGCTTGTTCCTCTTATTTACATCAGTTGGCATGCGGATATTGAGAACCATAACTTTTTCCCTGCCACCCGTATACAGCAGGTTAGCCATCTGAGTAGCAGACGATCCCCGAGGAGTGTGTCTCTCCGCAAACCGAGCCTTCTTTACGCTGAGGGGCTTAACCTGGCATAATTTGGAACTCTGCTCAGGCTGGCGTAAAACTGAGGAAGCCCTCAATCGACCATCAGCTTCTCGCGTAATCTGGAGAGCGGGCAGATTCTTCTCTTGCTGGCGTAAAAGCCGAGAAGTTGAGAATTCCGCCACTTGTTTTCCCTTGCGTAGTTTGCAAGGACCATCTGCTTTTCCACGGAGGAAAGATGCATCTTTACGCGCAGAGCGCGTTTAAAATTTCTGATTTGGCTCTGAGGCATTATCAGAAATTTTGTCTGCCACGTCACAGACGGGAGACTAAATTTTACACGCAGAGCGCGGAGTAGACTTCTGGATTAGCACTGAGACATCACCAGAAGCTTTGTCTGCCACATCACAGACGGAAGATAGAGTTTTACGCGCAGAGCACGAAGCAGACTTCTAGACTAGCACTGAGGTATTGCCAGAAGTTTTGTCTGCCGCGTCACAGACGGGAGACAGTTTTACGGCGGGGCGCGGAGGTTGCGAAGCTACAACCTTGTTGGTCGGAGAAATCAGAGAGTCGGCAGGAATGGTAGGGGATGTCCGGGGCATCCAGACCTTATGCAGTTTCCTGTTGTCTTGGACAGAGAGAGAGTGAGAGCTACCCCCTGCTCGAAGCATATCTTCGTAGGCAGATTGGTCGAACTGGACGACCAAGGTCTTCTTCATTGATCCTACTGACACTGCATCATGTTGAGCAATTGCTTTCTCGTTAGATGAGAAAGAGGTCCCCAGCAGAGTCGCCATCTTGTATTTGATAATAAACGAAAAAAATAAAACAAGGTTTATACGAAACCCTCTCTTTGGTTTATAAACAAGAAGTACAATTAATCCTATACGAGGATGTCAAGTACAAATTTTAATCTGGGTAAATATTGCTATAGGAGTCTGATTTACGGTTGATCACTTTGTCCCTTGGACCACACAATGATGAAGAAGTGTTTTAGAAGACGGAGAAGCTTCAAAGATTATAAAGGGGAGTGGATGCTCGATGCCAAAATCGTCGATCACTACTCTCTGTCTGTGCTATGGATTCTTCTCTCTAAGAAAGTCAATTTTCGACCTTCGACCTTAATTCTTCGACCCTGGAATTTGCGACCTTGGACCTCTGTCAATAGAGGTCTCTATTTATAGGGTTTTAGTGACAGTAACCGTCCAGTCGGCGTAGAAGCCGAACAGTGGAGAGTGTGGCACTTTTTATGCGACGGTTATAATAACTGCCATCCACGTATAAATGATCTTCTGAATCTGCGTGTAACGCGTATCCCATGATGAGGTAACGCGTATAACCGCTGCGAGGATCACGGCATGCAAGTCACGTAGGTAACTGTCCCCTACGTAGAAAAGGTTGGCATAGAAGCCAATAACTGTCATCATGGCGTATAAGCCAAATAGTTTGTCCAGTTGGCATAGAAGCCAAGTAGTTGTCGAGTCGGCATAGAAGCCAGGTAGGCATAGAAGTCTTGTAGGCGTAGAAGCCTGATGATGCATGGATAGGTAGCTAGCGTAAAAGATAGCCGGTCCTCCTTCCTTGACTGAGGTCTTGAGCGTATTCTGGACCAAATAGCCTTATCACGCACCCATATAAATATAGCCTGAGTTGGCGTATTCTGAGGAGATAGCATACGGCGTACTCTTTATAGCTGAAAATAGCCCGGTTGGCGTATTTCAAGGAGATAGCGTACAGCGTGCTCCTATAGCTGAAAATAGCCTGATGGCGTAATGTGCAAAGGTGATGATGTGGACGTATTAGCCGTAATTATGGCTCACCAGTCTTTGAAAATAGAACCAAATCTCGTGCATTAAATGCAGAGATCTGCCCCCATCATGCGCATTAACTGCAGAGAGGTGCCTCAAGCTCTGTACGAAGAGTAGCTTTTGACGTGGCGGTTCATTTTGTCTTCTGCTGAGCGTAAAATCTCACATCTGCCTGTGTAAAACTAGGCAGCGTATTTCCTTGTATGCGTAAAAGCACTTTGTATCAAGAAAATGTCACTAAATGATGGTCTGGGTCTCTGTGCCGCACCACCATTACAGCCGTCATCTGGATAGTTGTGCAGTACTCTTTGTCAGGAGTCAGGTTCACTGCATGATCTGACAGGTTCATTTCGAGGAATACGAAGAGTTCCCCATACAACTTTCTACCGCATTAAAAGCGAGTAGGTTTTACGCCAAAATAGCGATGTAACAACATTTTTACGTCGAAGCAGCCCGAAAATACTGCATTACGCGGGTTGTCCTGGAGCTTGTATTTTACGCTGTACTAGCGATGAAGCTCTGTTGTACGCCGATGGCTATGAAGTCATGTTTTACGCCGCCCAGCACTGAAATACTGCGTATAACTCTACAGCATATTTTTCATGCTTCTACAGTGTACACAGCAGACAACAAGAGAAAATCAGTAGCTTCAGGTCTATACTGTGTGCAGTACATACAGTGGATGAAAATTAAGCCACAGCAAGTGCAGTAGCAGAAACTACTATGAAATTCCTGTGAGCAAAGGAAATTCGAAGGTTACAGTTCAGTTGGGTGAAGTTTTCCACTGTGCAGTATCAGTTAACCATCACTGATAGCTGTGCAGTCCAGTATTTGGTTTCAGTTAGTTCAGTAGGTTCTAAGGATAGTTGTGTATACTATTGATAGGTATAGTGGTTTAAGTAGTAGTTGATCTATTAGTTGTTTAAATTGTTAGTTAACTTGTTTAGAATGTTAGTGTAGATATATACCTTATTAGTCTAATAGTTAACTATAGGTATGTATGCTAGTTGAGTTGTTAGCTATTAGTTAGTTAGCTACAAGTGTATGTGTATATTGTATAAATAGTTATCCTATAATAGTTAGATATAGTATAGCGTAGTTGCATAGCTAGTATTAGCTTTGTTATATACGTATTAGTTAATTTAGAGTTTGGTCTACCTCGAGATACCAAGGTATCACCAAGGTATTGGGTCGATACCCAAGTTTTGAGTCGGGTATCGTGTTAGGTGTGATACGCATTGGTGCAAGACCAAGGTATCCAAATTAAATTGGTTTTAAGTGTTATAATGTTTGACTTGTATACATAAATAAAATCATATTTTTATATATAAACTTGCGTATCTTAGGATACGGCTTTTTGAATACATTGTTGTCTCTTAGATTAGTTTATATATCATAGCTTCATAGTGTATCGACTTAGTGACTTAGTGTTAGACTCTTGCAACCTATAATTCATTGGTTTGACTTAGAAATGGTGTATTGACCTAGAACTTCATCAACTTCACTTATTTTTATTATTGAACCTTGTATTGATGTAACATACCATATATAGGTTGTGAGACACCGGCTTGGGCATCGAGAGACATACCTTGATTAGGACGTCAGGCGAGTACATTTCTCTGATTGTTTTTAATTCATAATATTGTATATATGCATGTTCTAGAATTGTATACATTGATCCCGATACAATAATTTCACGGACTGGTGTTATATGGATCCCGCCATGAGATATTATCCCTACCGTGTTCAGCGGGTACTCGTGTACATTGTATCTCATTGTGTATATTGGGTATTGATGTTACTTCGTGTTCACACACTGCTCGTATTCAGTGTGCATATTCGTGTACACCCACCGCTCGTGTTCGGTGGTTATGATATTCGTGTACACCCACTGCTCGTGACATTGGTTATATTTTTGTGTTCGTAGCGTGTCGTGATTGGATCCATCGGTATTAGTTGGGGGTGGGAGAGTAGGAGTTGATTATGTGATCAAAGCCATTGTTACAAATCGTGTACATTCTGGTTACATACCTCACTTGTAATCTGTCTTACCTGATCATGTTCACCCAACCCGATCACATAATGAACTCGTATTCTAAGGCACATTAGTTAGTGTAGATTGAAGTTACTTCATCATATTGCTGATATTCATATTGTTGATCTATATTCTCGTATATTACATGTATATCTTTTTTATCATTCATATGTTTAGTGATCTTGTATTTCATTTCTATATCTGTTTATATGTTCGATTATGTTATTGGAACTGCTTTCAGAGGTATGTACTTCGCTCCAATCCTGACTGGATATATTTTTCCAGATGACTGGCTTATAGAGCAGTGTCCCACATTCTACGGGTCGCAGGACGGCGTACCTATAGAGGACACTCTTATTGACCAGGGGGACTTAGTTGTAGAGCCCGAGGAGGTCTAGATTATTTTGTATCTTGGATTGTTTTGGACTATTCTTTTAGTGAATTTACATCTTGTATATTATTCGGATTGTGGATTGTACCTTTATTATTTCCTTCGCTATTTTTATTCGTGCATTATTTCTTCCTTAGTTTGTTTTGTGATTGAGATTAGATATTCATGTGAGATACCATATTGCTCATCCGTTTGGAGTTGAGATGATTGACAGGTACCATATTATATTGTTGAGATGTTAGATAGTTAAAAATAAACCAGATAGCGTTATACCGCCGATTCTGCGGCGTAGGCTGGGCGTAACCACGTACTCGTGCCCGAATATCCGGGTGCGGGTCATGACAGTAGACGCAAGAACGAAACCGCTACAAGCTACCCCGAACCATGATTCTTGTTCTCTTTACTTATCAGTACAGTTCAGTTCTTTTACTTGATACTTCCATTCCTTTCTTATAGTTTTTTCAAATCTTTTTATGCAGTTTCCGGTACGGGAAACCACATTGGAGACCATATGGTACCAAAGCCTTTTCATATTTTCTTTACTTGGCTTGGAACGACTATTTCGATAGTCTTTCAGACTCAGGTAAGTGAACCATGTTCTGTGTTCCATACCATGGCATTATCCTGTGACAAGCATTTCATATAAGACAGATAGCATAAAGACATCAACTCGACCAGTTCGAGACAATAAAGCGGAGTCTACTTGTACGGAGCCAAGGTAGCATGCGAGGGTCTAACTATAAGCTAAGTTTCATTTTCATATTCTAACACAAGCAATACAAGATGGGATTATTTTCTTAGCTAGGTGCGTTGTATTCTTATTAACATGCAATGGGTGATTAACCTAGCGACTAGCACGTATCATCCATATTTTTAAGTGTGCAGGCTAAGCAAAGATAGGTTAATCGTAGCCACCTACCTTAGCGATATTTCACAACGGCTGAGCGATACTCCGAGCGCGCCTTTGAATGTCTAAGTCTGAACTCCATAAGGGCCAAGTTTGAATCATTTGCCTCAAGAGAGTCTTCTCACTGAGCAAGGCGGGACAGGTCGTCGCACTTGTGCCGTTTGAATCAGCTATCCGTATTGATGCAGAACGGGTCATTATATTATACATCACTCAGAACAAGTCTCGTCCTCGAGACTTCCTGAGCGCAAACCGTTCTATCGTACACTATCGAATTCATCTAAAGCGTATTACTCAGTATCCTTCGACCCGTTTCGAATATAAGTTCCTAATTATTTTTCCACATTTTGTGTCACATGTGTGCTAGGTCTGTTTTATTGAATGACTCTATCACTCAATCCAAGTTGGCTATATTACTCGAACGTCGTATTCTCTGACTTGGTCTCCACCGCGCCTTAGCGCAAAACTTATATTGCTTAACACGGGACAGTATCTATCATGTATGATGATCTTAGGCTGAGGCTGACTAATCCAATTTGTTATACTCGTCTATACGAATCTAACATATTCACTTGCACTAGCATTCGAGATTAGCATATCACTAGTTTGGATCTTGCACATATTCAAGGCGTCCTCCAAAAATATACATGTCAACCAACTTAACGATAGCAAAGTCTTTGTACTCAAGTTCAACATATCACTGAGTCTTGGATCATGCACACGTTCAAGGTGTCCCTCAAACATATTCTTTCAACCAAACTTAGAGATAGAGAAGTTGGACAAGCTACTAGCAAAAATCTCAAGAGTTCTAATTTATGAATCACCATAATACCTCATGCAGGGTAAATCAAAATCAAGTCAGTTTTAATTCCACTCAAATCAAGCATCGTACAACCGTCAAGCATGATCTATTCGACCGACCGACTAGCGTCCATATTCTATCGTCCATTCCATTCGTGTCAAACATAGCACACACCTACCGTTCCAACCCTAACTCTAAGTCTTGCTGCCCAGTTCTATGGCTTGCTCAAGCAATACTCTAAAGTCGGTCACACAAGTTCTTTCACTCGACATAGGGTCGTTTGCCTATCTGCTAGGTCAGCTCACAAGGTCATAGGTACACTACAAGTTTACTATTCTCATCGTGCAAACTCGTTGCATGATACTCCCTCAAATTTCTAAGGTCAAACCATTATTCTTTTGTTCGGGGTATTCTACCCAAGCTTGTTTCGCTCAGATTATTAAACATCGAGCACAAATCATCCTATCCACATCAATATGTTCATTTGCACAGGGTTCGAGTCTATTTCAATAAAGTCGTTCCTAAGACACATTCGTTCAGCCGAATCCATGATATATCCATGCTTTTCTAAGTCTAGACCACCAAGTCATAATTCAATTCTAAATCTTTGATTCAATCATAAGTCTAAATCGTCCAACATGATTTACGTATTCGTTCACGAAGCCATCAAGCATAACTTATTTCACGTTCTAGACTAACTCCTCATCGAATTACTTTTGATTCACTTGTATTCCTGAAACTCATATTTTCGTGTCAAACCACAAGTCAAAATAATCCTTTAATTATCACGCTCTGGTCTCCTGCAAGTTCAATCATCTCCGTTGGACGTGAGATCACCACGTCAACGCTCCCGCGGGATAATCGTCCAAATTTGGACGTGACGCATATGCGAGCATGGAGTTGCGCTCGCCCAAGATAAGAACGTCAAATGTTATGGTGATCATCGAACGAATAGACACCTTATAGTTATACTTCATTTCATCCAAGTTATATATAGACCCACCAAGTCATGTTCATCTAATAACCGTTCATGCCACAATCATAATTCGTCTAGCCAAATCGTCCGACTTCGATGTTACCGTTCGTTCAAACCGTAGTCTACTTCTAGCATTCTTCAAACAACTAAGTTCAAATAATCGAGCCAAAGTCTATCCACCTTTGTTATATTCTATTTCATCGAGTTCGTCTGACCATCGTACATGTTCCTGCGAGTTCGATCATCCTCGCTGGACGTGAAATCACCACGCTAGCACTCCCGCGGGATAATCATTCTCTGTCGGGCCTGATTGTCGAGTGTTATCCTTCGAACTAGATTCAAGATCGTTCGTCCAAATCAAGATTTAGTCTGTTATCGCCTATATCAATCATTGAACCACACAATTCCTTAACTTGTATCAATCCGTGCTAACTTCCAACTTATCGATATCGTATCAAGTCTTCCAAATTCGAAACCATAACATCCGCACTCAATCTGAAATTCCATCGAGCGATATCCTACTCAATCCAAATTTTTCATGCGCGATATATATCATTCGTTTGCGCTATCATTTTAATCGTGTTAACTTCGATCGCATCCTCGATTATTCTATCTCAAACTCAAGTTTTAATCCGTTTGACTCAATTCGAAATCGCCCGTACGATCCACTAAGTTTCCCTCGACCCAGATATTGATTCCAACTCTTTGAATTCCTTTATGATATAAGCCTTTTTTACTTGCTCAACGCATTCTAACTTGATCGAATGAAATCTCGTACGATACCTTCGAATTCGCTTACTTGTTAGGCGTTACTTATACTAAGGTTTCGCACATTCATGTCATTTGCTGCTAGACTCATTTGCTATTCCGAAACCCTCGATTCCCTCGAACATTTCTAAGGCAATCAATAAACCACTTAGGGTTCGAGCTATACTCTACGAATATTTTATTTGCTTATTCGTTCCTAAGCTATAGCATACACCACTCAAAAATTGAGTCATTCAATTAAATCATGAATCGCATTCGCATTTTTTACTCATATATCCAATTCGTTCTTTAGAACTCCAATAAGATCTCTATGTGTTGTCTCGATAAATCTTAGTCTTATATATTCCTCTATCGGTAGTCATCCATACAAACTATATTTTGAGTCGTAACTTATCGATACGAATAACCGTTTGAACTATGTCTCAAAATCCAAGCATGCATGATCCTCTATATTTGTCGTAGCGATAATCTGATAACGTCTCTATTGGTTGTCATTCTAAATTTGACTTATCTTATCCGAACGATATCCCAATCTCGCTGGCAAACTTGCTCGCAGCAAATGATTTTGGCGTGCGATACTCAACACAACTTAATCGAAAGGCTATGTGCATAGCTATTTGTCCGAACGATATCTATCTCGCACACTAACCTGCTTGGTAATCACGTATAGGTATTCGGGTCCATGCATAACTTACAAATTTTAAGTACGAGTCTATTCCCACAAGTCTGACACAGGTCGATACAAAGGCCTTGACATTATTATCCCGTTCAAGCAATCATATCATTCACATGCACTTTCAAAAATATTTAGACTCATTGTATAGAATATCCTATTGGACCATTGAGAGAGTGTGTATTGTACAAAACCTACGAACGAGCTTTCGAAAATAAGAGAATCGATAAGAAGTCCAAGGACGTAAAGTCATGCTCTGATACCAATATGTCATACCCCGATCTCCCGGAGGATTGGCCGTCCCCGCTAGGCGCAAATCATCGCGCCAGCGCTCCCGCAGAACGATCGTTCCCATTAGGACGTGATGTCGCGCGAGCACAAGCTGCACCCGCGCAAGGCTATGACCCGAACAGGCAAAGAAATAGCTAAGCCACAGAGTTGCATAGATAGTCTCCAATGCAGCAAAATTTTAACAACACGAGTAAATGGTCGTTCGCTAACGTGTTCACCAAGTCGATATAGCAAAAGCATAGAATAAACACAAGTACGATAGATAAACAAGCTCTTTATCGATAATAAATAAGGTTACAAGCTGCGCTAGACCGAGATTACAAGTCGCTCAAGCTCTTTCTCTCTCTCTCTCTCTCAAACAATAAAGGCGTGCCAAGCGGCTTCCAACTTGGGATGATACATAGGCGATGTTCCAATATTATGTCCTGTATATGTGCTTCAGCTCTGGACGCAACACTCCAAGGCTCCAGAGCTAACTTTATGCCTTAGCGCGCACGAGGGGATACTCCGTACCGAACGAGGTTCTCCCGCACCCTGCAAGAAATCTGGTGGATTATCAGTACATGAATGCACTGGTAGGGAGGCTTCTCGCCAGCTCGACAAATCCAAACACGTTATATTAGTTTCGTGCACCAACTATTATGTTGTCTTTCTAGTCTTGCTTTAGGATCAGTTTTATGGCATAAGATATAAAGCCTAACTCGTGTGGCAGTGCATCGTGCAATATAAAAGAACACGGCGATACTTACCAACTTACCATTTGTTCTTCCCTGTCTAAGGATAAAACCAAGTTAAGCCAAGCACGAATATATATAAGAAAATCTAAGAAATTACATAAGCAAACACACGTGTCATGAACGTATTCCTAATTCAGGTGCACGAGTTACTCATATTTCCCAGATTGTGATATTCAGGTGGTTCAGACATGTTATACACAGATTCGAACTAATTCAGACATGTTATTAACATATTTCAGGTTGATTCAGACATGTTACTCAGACTCGGATTCAGGTTGGACGCAATGCAATAACTCGCACGCGAATTATAGCAATCGAGCCAAACTTAGTCTATATGAATGGTCACTGGTGCTACAAACCATTTTGGACGATAGTCGGGTAAACGACGACGGTTGTAGACGCAGGTAGCGAACCAGCTACAAGCCCTCCCGCCATACCCTTGCTAGGCTATTAGCGTGACTATCCATAATGTTTTGTCCGGACCGGATTGGCCCCAGTACGACCAGCGTACCGTCCGTAGGAACCCTACCCTTGTGCACAAGTTGTCCATGACCATGCGAGTCTTTTATCTTATCTTGTTCTCTTATCTTATCTTTTGATCTGCATGAGCGACGATGGTTGTAGACACAGGATCGAACCCGCTACATGCCATCCCGAATAAACGGCGATGGTTGTAGATGCAGGAACGAACCCGCTACAAGCCACCACGAACCATGATTATTGTTCTCTTTACTTATCAGTACAATTCAGTTCTTTTACTTGATACTTCCATTACTTTCTTATAGTTTCTTCAAATATTTTATTATGCAGTTCCCGGTACGAAAAACCGTCTTGGCGACCTTATGGTACCGAAGCCTTTCCATGTTTTCGTTACTTGGCTCGGAACGACTATTTCGATAGTCTTCTTGCCACAGGTAAGTGAACCATGTTCTGTGTTCCATACCGTGGCATTATCCTGTGATAAGCATTGCATATAAGATAGATAGCATAAAGACATCAACTCGACCAGTTCGAGAAAATAAGCACGGAGATAAGGTAGCATGTGAGGGTCTAACTATAAGCCAAGTTTTATTTCCATATTCTAACACAAGCAATACAAGATAAAATTATTTCCTTAGCTAGGTGCGTTGTATTCTTATTAGTATGCAATGGGTGATTCGCCTAGCGACTAGTACGTATCGTCCGTATTTTTAAGTGTGCAGGCTAAGCAAAGACAGGTTCATCGTAGCCACTCACCTTAGCGATGTTTCGCCTCGGCTGAGCGATACTCCGAGCGCACCTTTGAAAGTCTAAGTCTGAACTCCATAAGGGCCAAGTCTGAATCATTTGCCTCAAGCGAGTATTCTCACTTAGCAAGGCGGGACATGTCGTCACACTTGTGCCGTTTGAATCGGCTATCCGTATTGATGCGGAACGAGTCGTTACAACTTCTGGCCTACGAGTATGACATGATTAGTGTATTCTAGACTATAGCTAGAGTTGATTATGTATGACTTATACTCTTGCTAGTTCTTCATTTTGTATTACTAGCTTCATGATCATCTATGTATACATGGTTTGGAACGCTTTAGTATTTTGCTTCTGATGATCATATATCTTGTATATTATTCTATCTGCTTGTGATTGAGAGACTAGATTGCATGACCTAGATTAACTGTTGGCTTGTAGTATTAACATTTCATGTCTATTTACAGCCGTGACCGTATCTCAGAATACTGGCGTACTTTGATATACGTAACTGGTCGAGTTGTGCCCCCCCGCTCTCCAGTATTATAGTTCTAGGACGTGACAATTATGAAAAGAAAAGAAAAAAAAACGTTTGGATGCTTGTTAACTTGTTCCTATCCCAAGGAACTGAACATGATTATGCTCTATCAAAACTTAGCCTCAAACCAACGAAAAATATTAAGCCAACTCAACTCCAACAAGATGAGCCCCCCCCCCCCCCCCCCCCCCCCCCCCCTTGTCCATCTTTATGAGAGGAATCTTATATTTATAAGAAGAATCTTAAATTTGTTCCGTAGATGACAAATTTTTCATGATCACTAACTCTAGCCAGAGTCCTCTCCACCATCAAAAGGTGAAGCCGCCCCCAAAAAGTTTATGCAAGAAATGCTTTATTTCGATTCCTTGATCAGAAAGCATCAAATTCTGTGTATTAGATGGTGACCTCCAAACCAAGATAAGATACGGAACCAATGAAAACCTACAAGTTAAGCATATGCTTGAGGAAAAGATGATCAATGTCGGCACGTCGGAGTCGGAGTCGCAAACTTTGAACATAAGATCACCAACCACCATGGTCAGCCTTCTCTTAGTATCTTCCTTCCCTGATACTTGTTATTCTGGAAATGTCTGTTTCTGCAACCTTGATAGATTATGTTTCTTTTGTACAGAAAGTTTACTGCAAGAAAGCTTCAAAGCAATGTTCATGGTCTTTTTGTCAATGTTTTTAAGCCTACTTTAGCATGCAAAAGCCAGCAAGCAAATCCCTTAGTTAGGCTTTGAAGGATCGAAAGAAACAGAAAACTTCATGGTGCTAATAGCATGTTGTTAAGTCTCTCTAAGCTAATGGAAGCCTCTTGACTGTCAAGTCAGACACTAAAATAAAATAGCATATGCCATCAAGACCCATCAATACGAAATATCCTACAAAATATAAAATTCATGGTCATAAAAACTCACTAGGTTGTGAACTTTATGTATAAGAAGAAAGAAAGATCACGTGTTATGATAATAATCCATTGAAAACTATAACATGTGATTTCTACAGACTATATTTGTATGATCAAGAGGAAAATGAACAAAATATAACTGGAACGTGGGAAGAAAGAAAAATGATAATAATGGGAACATGGGAAAGGTATATCTCCCAATTTATTAGTAAATTGGCACATAATGCATTCTTAATCCAGAGCTTGTTAACCAGGGGAGTAATATGATAGCAATAACTGTGTTTCTAACAATAAGAGAAAGGATATAAATCCATAGCTGTTACAACGTACAAAGTTTACCAAATAGACAATGGAATCATGGGAATTATTCATAAAGAAGTTAAATATTATATCAGCAACTTTTCAGCTAAGCACTTCTTAATCACACCCTCTTACAAATCTTGGAACTGTACTTCCACCATCAGTCAAATGATGCACAGCTGGAAGGATCATGCATGCAGTTGAAGCAGGAAAGTGGACAGCATCATGGAACAAGAACATGTGGTGAAGAGAAAGACTTCTTCCAAGGATGTCAAAATACTAGATTTCAAATGACTGAAAATTTTGGAAGATTACACTTCATTTTGTTCACCTAAGCTCAAGATAGAGGTGCATTCTTTTAGTACACAAATCACAAGTCACAAAAGTGAACACTGAGTAGGGACTTGTCTCCGCCTCGAGAGCATACTAAAATTGCCATATAAGTGATTGTAAGTAGTAGGAAAGGTCTCCTCAATAGACACAACAAAAGTTACTAGGTTAGATCTTCACATTCTCTCAGTCCATTTGATTCTTTGGGCCTGGAATCATTGCAGCGGAACACAATTCTTCTGATGTGATTGGCTTGTGTAGCTGCATACACACACACACGTACAAGCAGTTACAACAATGCATAAAATTCAAGAATATAATATCTCATCTCAAAAACAAATACTGTTGTGAGTTTGTGAGGAATTTCAAGAAACAAAAAAAAAAAAACAAAAACAAAAACAAAAAAAAAATCCCAAAATAAGGTAACAAAACTATAATAATCCTAAAGGTTATTTACATGCCAAATCTTCCATACTTGCAGGTAGAGCAAGCTTGTTGGAAAAGCCAGAAGAGTTGTTACTCGCCATATTTGTTCAATATTTTAATTGCAAATTTTGCAGGGGAAAACTTGATTAAAGTGAGAACTCTCATTTGGATCTGAGATCGTACACAATCTACAACCAAACCTGTAGGCTAAAGAGTACTGACCCAATACTAGAGGACTCCTGGCTGAGATACACAACCTACACTCAAACCCTTATCTACACAGTTCTAACTCAGTACCCAAATATAAACAACATTTCAAGTAAAGATCCGAGTATAACTCAAGTCTGGGTTTCAATATGTGCGGTCCCTGCAAGACCCTGACCAGCCAAGATCTAGGCCCCAGTCATGGTTTTGGATAGCGGGTAGGTTTCAAGTGTGCCTGATGTAAAGCCAATGCAAATCCTAAATAATACACAGTACTGATTATCCATATCGTAGCATAATTCGTATCTAACTGAAGTTTGTTACTCCAATAGTCTGTAGATATCATACCAACTATCAACAGACAAAGTCGATCGATTTCCATATCACATCTTACTCTAAAAAATACTGCCTCATAGAATCTAGATAAGCTTCTGAGAAAATTATGACAGAGTATACCTTGTTCAAAATGTTGCTTCTTAAACAAAAAGTTTGTTATCAATTCTTTGCATTTGAAATCTTTGGTTTAGTAGCTGTCTCTTAAGAAAAAAGTACTTAAGATGGGGAGAGAAAAACTGAAAAACATTCAAAAGAATATGTTGTACCCTAGACTGAATTCAGTTGGGCTTCTCTTAGAATGGTCCTTCAGTTTGACTGCTTTTACTTAAAAATTAGTAGTATTATAACATAAGCAAAAAATTCTATAAAAAGTTAAATCTTGAACATGTTTTAAAGAACATATAGTTACACATTCCTGCTTTCCACCTAAATCATACACCTGTGGAAAATAATGGCTAGAGTAAGGGTTCTCCCATTATATACCCGGTTTAGGATCCCAACCAGTACTGGACATGACTCCCAACCAAATCTTGGTTATGATTTGAACATTATGGCTACAGCCGAGTATGAACCAATACCCTTTCAGAATCTTCCATCTTTTATTTAAAAATTTAAGAGAAATAGGCAGGTATGCATGAGTTTGGTGGAATGAGGAAAATGAAGTTGAATTCAAAACTAATAAAAACAGAGCTAAGATGCTAGTGAATCATTATATAGTACATGATTATAATGAAGTTCAATAGCAACACAAGACAAAGTATATCATAAAAAAACAAAGTGTGAACAGAGTGCAACAGAAGAAACCATCACAAAGGAAAAGTAATTTGAAAGAAATATCAACTACCCTAACAGAAGAAAGAAATTGACGAGACAATTGACGAGACGTTATGGCATGTAGTTTATTACTTATTAGCCATGTTAAACAAAGGAAGCAATTGATGATAGCATTTCAACAGCATGTGAATGACAAATCAGAATGATTGTTGTCATTTTATAGTATCTCAAATCTGGTTGGCCTGCCAAATCCCTTGTTCCTTGACTACTTGCATCTCGGATTCTCAGTAACATACCACAGAGAATCAACTTTTTTTAATGTGATTAACATGTTAAAGATACGTCCATAAATGAAACCATCGAACTTCCAACAACCATAGTAAGAAATATCAAGCGATAAAACTCACAGCATCTGCAACAGCAAACCAATGGAAACAGCGAGAGAGTGGATCATCCAATGAAGGGGGGGTATCGTGATTCCAATAAGTTAAGTTCCCAAACTCTGCTCGAGATTTCCAGTTGCTAAACTCACCATCTGAAGTCTCTGCTCTCTTCCCTTTCCTCAAATTATTCTTCTCCAACACGAAGCCTGCAAATATAGACAAATGCAGAATTGATCTTTTCCCTCCTCTCTTCTGAAGTTTGAAGATTCCATTATTGCATATAAAAGAAGTTATTGCATATAAAAGAAGAGATGGGCATTAAGAGAACAGGATGAGGAGAACGATTCATGCAGCGGACCCTGAAGAATATAAAGCACTGTAATGTTGTTATTGTAGGTAATGGTGTTGATATTATGAATCTTTCAGCTCTTTCACTATTTCTGGAAAATATTCCTTCTTTATACCTGTAATGAAGACCCTAATATAGATTTCATCAAGCAAATTAATTGTTTTTTCACCAAGAGCCATCTAGAAAGCAACTTGAGGATTTTTTAAAAGCTACTTTATGCTGGGAACAAAATACATGCAATCAGACCATGTACATGAAATGCCCAAAATAAATAATCTTACACTTTTCTTCTTCCACTATCTAATCCTGCACTGAGTTAGCAATTCTAAAAAGGCAAATCTATAACAAGCCTCATAAGAAGTTACTTTGAAAGAAGCACCTTGCCATGTGTTTGTATCCAGCTAGGAAGCATAGATACTCCAAGAATTGGTATTCTAACGTGTCAACCGTATCATACACAATGTGAAGATTACAAAATACACAAGGACATGTAAAAATCAGTCCCCTGTCCATCTCGTCCTCTCCGTATTATTTTTTTGAGATAAAAGGATGGGATCAAGGAGACCCCAGCCCAATTTTATTGAAGTAAAGTCCTCTCCATATTATGTCATTTCATATTTGTGTCCGTGCAGCTAGGTATTCAGCAAGAACAGGTTGTAGAAGCATTTTCTGCTGGATCGTGGATAAAAGTTGTAGAGCAGGTACATTGGAGTCGAGCATACATGCAATCTACATGGATTTTTGACTTATCTACATATGATCATATGACGTCTAAACCAATTTTTAGAATGAAAATTGCAGGTACAATGTACTTTGATCATGTTGAGTCTAAAATCTAAATCAGACTAGGGACGCATGTAGCTTGAAACTTGCTGGACAAACACAGACTTAAATTGAATTCGCTCAGCTAAACATCTGTTTCACTAATTGGTTTTAATTTTGCTAAATTTGGTCATCCGCTGGCTCTGACTACATATTTAGAAAAACTTGCTTCTTATACTAACGATACCTCGAACCACTGTTCTGAAAAGAGGCGCAACGCGCCTGGTGCCTGCCCGATGGCCGCCTAGGCGCCTGTCTAGTCCCCCTCAATGTCCGACTATGCATGTTTTAGGGTTTCATTGACTTTTTTTTGCAATTTTCAGTATTTTTTTTTTTAATTTTTTTGAACCGTCTAGATCTAGGCAGACTATGCGCTAGGCGGCAGATGCCCGCCCGACTAGCTTCTAGTGCTTTTCACAACCTTGCCTCGAACCCAACAGGCAGGATACTTTGTTCCTAAAAATAGACCCAAGACACGAGCTTTCGCATTCAAACGTGCAATATACATTCTCTTAAAGCAATACATGGCATAATAATCAATAAGTAGCACTACTAGTGCACTAGCAAAAAAGACTGAATCTTTACATCTCTGATCATATGACATCTAAGCCAAATTTTAGCTTGAAACTTGCAGGTACAATGTACTTTGATCATGTTGAGTCCAAATCAGACTAGGGATGCATCTAGCTTGAAACTTGCTGGACAAACACCGACTTAAATTGAATTCGCTCAGCTACGCATCTGTTTCACTAATTGGTTTTAATTTTGCTAAATTTGGTCATCCGCCGGTTCTGATCACATAGAAAAACTTGGTTCTTATACTAACGATACCTCGAACTCAACAGGCATGATACTTTGTTCCTAAAAATAGGCCCAAGACTCGAGCTTTCGCATTCAAATGTGCAATATGCATTCTTTTAAAAAGTAATATGTGACATAATAATCAATAAGTAGCACTAGCAAAAAAAGATTAAATCTTTACCAACAAGAAGAAAACTCACCATGATACCCTTCGGGAAGAGGAACGGTGACCCCCTGCAACTTTCTCCCTCTAAAGAAAGCCTCCTCCACGCTCAATCCGTCCACAACCACACCTATTTCGAACCAGACAGAGTCGATTTGGTGAAACTAGGGTTATGAGAAAGAAATTTTTTTGGGGATTTCGGAGAAAACTCCTAAAACTGACCGCTCTTTCTCGGCTTGAAGTACTGGGAGACGGGGCTGTGCCCGTTGTGCTTGATGGAGCAAGGGAGGAGGTGGACGTGGTCCGTCAGATCGGCATCGGACGGCGGATCGACGGGGCGGAGATCGATGGTTCCGGTGATCCCGGCCTTCATCTTGTCTTCTTCCATGGCTGGGGACTCGACGAAACCCTAACCCAAACTATCTCGGTGGCGGTCGAATAAATGATGGATGTGATAGTGGGTTTTCCCGCGCACTTTCAACGGTCGGATGTGGTGCGAGTTTGGCTAAGGTTTTGGAAAAAATTATATATAAAAAAGTATACTCTTAAAGTGAGCTCACATTCCCCTAGTTAGCAAGCAAACAAAATAAAAGGTTTTCTTAGATAATAGCAAAAAAAAGTCTAATTCTAAAGAAACATCAACATTTGTTCAGAATAGTCCAATTTTTTTTTTTTTTACAATTAGAACAATTATTCGTGGTTCTCCAAATTTTTTTTAGACATGTCAAAAAAAATGACATTCCTTCAAATTGGAAGGACTGTCAAAAATTTTGACAGTCCTCGACGACGACGATGACTTCTTGCGGCATCGGGCAGGAGTTCGACAGCGAAGAGGGCCTGGTCGTGGCACAGGCGGCAGGGGAGGTGGCGGTTGGTAGCGGCGGCGGCGTCGTCGTTCTGTAGGATTTCGATAATGGAAACTCCAAGACGCAAAACCGAGCCTCTCCCAACTCTTCTCCCTCTCTCCGCCAATGGGAACTCCACTCCCGTCAAACCCCAACCCCAACCTAACCCTAACCAACTGGAAGCACCGTCGCCTCCGCAACCATCACCCCCCCTCCTTGCTTCCCCAATATTGCCCGCATCTCCTCCTTCGCCGTCGTCGCCGTCGTCCAACAACCGGCTGGTGAAGAAAGTTTTGAAAACCAATGTCGCCTCACTTATGGAGCTAAACATGATTAAGAACCTTGCTGGGTCAGCTGTGGCTGGAGCTCTTGGGGGTTTTAATGCTCACGCCAGCAACATAGTTTCTACTGTCTTCGTTGCGACTGGTCAAGATCTTGCTCAAAATGTGGAGTGTTCTCACTGCATCACCATGATGGAAGCTGTAAATGATGGAAGGATCTACATGTCTCCGTAACCATGCCTTCCATTGAGGTACTACGGGACCTGCGGACTTGGACGTGGTACCGGATCCCCGTTATCAACAGCCGGACGCAGGCAAGTGTACCTTACCACCTTGTATTTCAGTTACCAGATATTTATTGATTCATTATATACATTGTGCGCATGTTTGATTAAGACCGTTACTTCGCGTCCGGATCACAACCGGGTGCAGACGTTCGTCGTAACGTCTTGTAACGAATGTTAGATGTTCGTAACACCTCGATGTACGTACCTGAGTATATCGTCACCCCAGGACACATTCATACACTGTTATCGTGCCAGATTTCCTGTATCCTGATACTGACATTATGACCGGAGACTGGAACGACCTTAGGGTCGTGTCTGTTGAGTTATTTCTGTGTGACGAGACTGTTAGATAGAGGTTCAGGTTCAGCGCACCATCGTTGACCGCTTGGGATGGGGAAGACAGTTACTAGACGTTTGGGCTCCTCTGCACGCGCTTTATATATGTATGTCTTGTTGATGTAGTGTTCCTGTATCTGGAGAAGTAGTATCACCCGTGTGACTCTGTGCTCGGAGATACGGTACGCCCCATGTGTCTCTGTGTTCGGAGCTACGATTTTATTTTAGATAGCCTACGCATCGAACATTGTCTTCAAACTGTGTCTCACTTAGTTGGTTATGCTAGACTACACCGTCGTTGCACTTGTACTTTCTGTTGTACTTTGGCATGCTGTATTTTTGTACCTTGTTACGTCCCTCTGAGGACCTGATTCCCTGCCAGTTTTGCAGCATAGACGATTATGGAGCATTTGGAGTTATTGTTGGAGTTGCATGTCTCGCGGGCATTGTACCAGGTACTCATATCATATCTACCAGCATTATGGTTATTTTATATTGATTATTCATCTGCTGTTGTAGCCTAGTTTTTATAGACTCATATTTCTTCTCGAGTTTATTCGAGTTGGTGTGTTATTGGACGGCCGACTTTAGCATATGTAGCTCTTTCTTGTATACTTTTGTTCATTGTGGATTGAGACATAGATATTTACACTTACGAGATTTTTAGATAGTGCCCTTTATTATACAGCTTATACGTATTCGAGTCAGACCAGAGTCTGGTCGAATGCGTAGCTAGCGTGTCGCATATTCCTGGTCCTATGTATTTTGGGACTGGGGTGTGACATATTTTTGTGGTGGCCCAAGCAGGTCCATTTTAAATCGTCTTGGTCACCTGACTGTGCCAAGCGAGCCTGCAAATTAGGAATAGATATTATGATTGTTTAATAGGATCTCAATCCATAATCGATTTTAAAAAATCACTTGTATGTGATTATCGCCCTTGGACTTCCAATTTGTATTCGTTCAATTTTCGTTAATATCGTTATCATTTTTTCTCATCCCCTATTATTCGGGAAGGCGAACACTTGTGCCTGATGATTCCTTCCAGAAGAAGATCGTAGTCCAGAAGACAGAAGACAGATTTTGTATACTATTCCCTGAGAAGATTGTTACCTTATTAGAATAGTTTGATAGGTTCTTTTTGTATTCTAGAACTAGTGTGGAAGGCTAGCAAGAGAATTGGACCTAGTAGTACCCTACCCGTATTTGAGATAGCAGTGATCTTGGAAGTACTGTGAGCTAGAAAGATTGTTGATCATGACCTAGAATAATTTTTGTAAATGCATAGCCCGATGCTGGAAACTAGTGGTTGTATATAATAGCAATACCAGGAACGATATCATGGACTAGAGGAGATGAAATTTTAGGCTCTCACCTGGAAGATGATGATCTAATGCCAGAAATTCTAGTTTGTGCTTGGGTGATACCATTATTATAATTGCACTATGTGACCCGAAACAATAAATAACGGAAAGAAGAAATTGGAGGAATAAAATTTTAGGGAAAGCTTTGAGGAGAAGAGAAATTATACATTAGGCAAGAAAAAAAAATTGAGGATTGATGTTAAAAATAGAAGGAAGAATTTATTATGAGGTTTAGTCTAGACTATGACAACGTCCTAGCATGAGTTGGTTAAGCCAATACCACGCGACGCTAGATTGTCGACGTGGTTGCATTATATTTAGACCACCAGGTTACCTTGAGTTGAGTTTCTTCAGGGAGCCCGGGAGTATGGTGCCCATCTACCTTAGGGGCACACAATGCAAGGTGAACCAGTGTACCCCCGTATTATATCAGAGTTGGAGGATGTGTTTCTAGAGAACCTTTCAGGCCGGCCACCTGACAGAGAGATAGAGTTTGCTATAGAGTTGACTCCAAGAGCCGAGCCGGTTATTTTCTCGTCTTCAGACTAGCACCGATAGAGTTGGTTGAGTTGAAGGTCCATAGTAGATGATCTCTTAGACAAGGGTTTCAGTCGGGCTAGTATTTCTCCATGGGGAGTACCCATCTTATGATACCGAAGAAGGATGGGACGGTACGTTGTGTATCGATTACAGGGCGTAAAGTGCTATAACGATAAAGAACAAGTACCCTATGTTGCGCATCGATAATTTATTTGATTAGCTTAGCGGCTCATTATGTATTCACAAAGATCGATCTCAGATTAGGATATCATCAGATCAAGGTACGGAAAGAGAACATTCTGAAGATGGCTTTTCGGACGAAGTATAGATACTATGAGTTTCTAGTCATGCCGTTTGGTTTAACCAACGCGCCAACAGTATTTATGAGTCTGATGAACAATGTTTTCCACCAGTACTTAGATAAGTTCGTGGTGGAATTTATCGACGACATCTTGGTGTATTCCAAGAGCCAGGAGGAGCATGAGAGACATCTCGGGATTGTGTTGGAGGCGCTGAGACAGGAGAGGCTGTACGCCAAGCTCAGCAAATGTGAGTTCTGCTTGGATAGAATACCATTTCTGGGATACATAATCACCGAAGATTGACTATCAGTTGACCCAGAGAAGATAGCTGCAGTTGAGACATGGCCTACCCCTACATCAGTTACAGAGGATAGGAATTTTCTCGGACTTGCAGGATATTATCGGGGTTCATGGAAAATTTCTCGAGGATCGCAGCGCCTATGACGCGACTGACGCGTAAAGGCGAAGAGTTTATCTGGACCGACGAGTGTTAGACGACTTTCGATGAGCTGAAGAAGCATTTGACATCAGCACCGTTTTGACACTACCTTCAGGATTATGAGGATTTGTAGTATACAGTAATGCATCTGGGAGCGGATTAGGATGTGTACTAATGCAACACGGCAAAGTAATAGCCTACGCATCGAGACAGCTGAGAGTTCATGAGAAGAACTATCCGACGCACGATCTAGAGCTAGCTGCAGTAATATTTGCACTAAAGCTATGGCGACACTACCTTTATGGTGAGCGTGTTGAGATTTACACAGATCACAAAAGTCTGAAGTATGTCTACATGCAGAAGGGGCTCAACATGAGACAGAGGCGCTGGCTAGAGTTGATGACAGATTATGATATAGAGTTGCAGTACCACCCTTGCAAGGCAAATGTAGTAGCAGATGCCTTAAGCAGGAAGCCCATGGCCTACTTTTTGACGACTCAGTGGCAATTGCTAGAGGATCTCCAGGAGCTTGGGATAGAGATTGTATTGCCAGGCATGGATGGACAGATGGCAAGTCCTGAGGTTCAGTCTACATTGATTGAGAGGATCAAGGCAGCCCTGCCTACAGATGCGAGATTTCGACGACTGCGAGAGAGGACAGAGGCCGGCATGCAGACGAGACTCAGGATTCATGAAGACAGAACATTGAGGTATAGAGATCGCCTATACGTTCTGAGTGGCGAGCTACGCCAGGAGTTGATGACCGAGGCCCATAGCTCAATTTATTCTATTCATCCCGGGGGTACGAAGATGTACCGAGATTTGAGACAATATTTCTGGTGGCATGGGATGAAGAGAGAGATTACAAGATTCATGGCGAGATGTTTGGTTTGTCAGCAAGTCAAGGCTGAACATCAGAGGACTACAGGACTATTGCAGCCGCTTCCCATTCCCGAGTGGAAGTGTGAACACATTACCATGGACTTCGTCACAGGATTCCCGCGGAGCCATAGCGGGAAGGATGCAGTTTGGATTGTCGTAGACAGACTCACCAAGTCTGCACATTTCTTGCCCTTCAGAGTTGGGCAGTCCACGAAGATATTAGCTGACATGTATATGAGGTAGATAGTACGACTACATGGAGTGCCTGTCAGTATTGTATCGGATCGTGATTCCAGATTCACGTCACATTTTTGGCAGAGTATGCAGGAGAGTCTAGGAACTCATCTCAAAGTTTAGCACTGCATATCATCCACAGACTGATGGCCAGTCAGAGCACACGATACAGATACTAGAGGATATGTTGAGAGCGTGCATGATCGATTTTGGAGGATCTTGGGAGGACCATCTATACTTGGTAGAATTCTCTTATAATAACAGCTACCAGGATAGCATACATATGGCACCATATGAGGCACTGTACGGTAGGAAGTGTAGGTCACCAGTATGTTGGAGTGACGTGGGAGAGTGTCAGATAATTGGTCCAGAGTTGGTGACACATACAGTGGAGAAAGTTAAGCAGATTCAAAGCCACTTGCGTGCAGCACAGGACAAACAGAAATATTGGGTAGATGCGCACCGCAGGCCTTTGGAGTTCAAGGAAGGTGACAATGTATTTTTAAAGATATCGCCTACTCGTGGTACCATCAGATTAGGAGGCAGAGGCAAGCTGAGTCCGAGGTACATCGGACCTTTTGACATCTTGGAACGAGTTGGCGAAGTGGCTTATCGTCTTGCATTGCCTCCATCATTAGAAGGAGTACATGAGGTATTTCACGTATCCTAGTTGAGGAGATATGTGGCAGACCCTAGCCACGTGCTTGATCATTCAGAGATTACAATCGGACCCAGTTTATCTTACGTAGAGCAGCCAGTGGAGATACTCGATCACAGTGAGAAGACTTTGAGAGTTCATACTATTCGACTGATCAGAGTTGCATGGAAGCATCAATCGCCAGGTGAGTCTACCTGGGAGCGCGAGGATTCCATTCGACAGCATTTTCCGCATTTATTTGAGGACCAATGTACGAATTTACATACCACATTTGATTACCAGCTTACTTTTAAATTCTCTTAGCTATTATCGTGCTTTACTTTTAATTTCGGGGACGCAATTTTTCTAAGTTTGGAAGGATGTAAATCCCCTCATTTAATTCTATAGATAGTCTGGTATGGGATAGAAAATTTTGGTTTAGCAGCAGATGATTGAGGTTTAGAGTAAGGTTACAGATGTCTGATTATATTAATTAAATCCTTGGCGCACCCTACCGTTGTTAAAATATTCGGAGCCCAACATTAGCCCATAAATTCCAACAAATTGTTACACTTTTGACTTGATAAGCCAATTTAGGCGCTGGACTTTTCCGTCACTCAAAATCATATTTCCTTGTGCTCTAAATTAATTGCACAATTTTCTGTAACCGAAATCCTTATTTAAATCCTGTGTCGCGCACCTGTGTCGTTGCCATCAATTTTGAGACACCAACTTAACCCGTTGAGCCAGACCAATAAAAGGGTCCAAGACTGACACCAAGCCTACACCATTCATGACCTTTGTGTCACTCCCAATTGAGATCCCATGTGCCCCCATTTAATTTAAGAGCACATAACAATTTATTCTAATTAAACTGGGGATACCAACTTTGACTAATCCCATTTTAATTCCAATTTTATTTTAATACCCATTTAATTAAGCCCATGCAAAACACCCAACACTCGCTCACCCTACAAAACACCAAACATTGGTGACCCATATTTTTTCTATTATTTCATGTGTTTGTGCAAATACCCAAACTTAAGGGGCTAAATTACAAATATTGTAACATGTGGCATACCCTCATTGGGCAAGGCCAAATGAAGAAGCCATCCCTCTTCCTTGACCGGTCAAGCCTCCTCCTCCCTCTACTTTGCATGAAGAAATTAATTCCTTCATGTGAAATCTCCACCACCCATTTGAATTGGACTAATCCTCACCATCCAATCCTCACACCACTCCCTATATAATGTCTTAATCACTACACACAACCCCATGCCGGCCCTAATCCCAATGCCTAGAGAAACCCCCACCCCCTCTCTCTCTCCTCCCTCTTCATTACACAACCGTAGGTTATAATTTCCTTTCTTCTTCTTCTTCCTTTCTTCCACTTCACATTCCTTCCTCCCCGTGCCCGCTCCTTGTCGACGCCGCCGACAATGCCAAGGAGGAGGAGGAGGAGGAGGAGACGAAGAAGAAGGTCATCGTTTCCATCGCCGATGACGTCAAAGACGAGGAGGTCATCGCTTCAGTCGTGGCGGGGAGCGTCCCTTCCTATTCCCTGGAGTCCAGGCTGGGCGACTGCAGACGCGCTGCAGGTGTTCGATGCGAGTCCCTAAAGAGGATCACCGACCGCAAGATCGAGGGGCTCCCTCTGGACGGCTTCGACTATGACCCTATCCTCGGACAGTGTTATAAGATGCCCATCGGCTACGTCCAGCTCCCCACCGGGATCGCGGGCCTGCTCGTGCTCGGTGGAGGGTCCACTACATCCCAATGGCGACCACGGAGGGGTGCCTGGTGGCCAGCACCAACAGGGGGTGCAAGGCCATCGTCGAGTCGGGCGGGGCGGCAAGCGTCGTGCTCAAGGACGGGATGACGAGGGCACCGACAGTCAGGTTCGCGATCGCAGCCAGGGCCGCACAGCTCAAGTTCTTCCTAGAGGAGCCTGCCAATTTCGACACGCTCGCTGTCGTCTTCAACAGGTCAAGCAGGTTTGCTAGGCTCCAAGGTATCCGGTGCTCACTTGTAGGAAGGAATCTGTACATGAGAATCACTTGCAGCACATAAGATGCAATGAGAATGAACATGGCGTCCAAAGGTGTCCAAAATGTCTTGGATTACCTTCTGAATGATTTCTCTGACATGGATGTTGTCAGCATTTCTGGTAATTTCTATTCTGATGAGAAGCCAACTGCTGTTAATTGGATCGAAGGGAGGGGGAAGTCAGTTGTATGTGGGGCAATTATCAAGGAGGATGTGGTGAAGAAAGTTTTGAAAACCAATGTCGCCTCACTTGTGGAGCTAAACATGATTAAGAACCTTGCTGGGTCAGTTGTGGCTGGAGCTCTTGGGGGTTTTAATGCTCACGCCAGCAACATAGTTTCTGCTATCTTCGTTGCGACTGGTCAAGATCCTGCTCAAAATATGGAGAGTTCTTATAGTATCACCATGATGGAAGCTGTAAATGATGGGAAGGATCTACATGTCTCCGTAACCATGCCTTCCATTGAGGTACTACGTGACCTGCAGACTTGGACGTGGTACCGGATCCCCATCATCAGCAGCTGGACGCAGGTAAGTGTACCTTGCCACCTTGTATTTCAGTTACCAGATATTTATTGATTCATTATATACACTGTGCGCGTGTTTGATTAAGACCATTACTTTGCGTCTGGATCACAACCGGGTGCAGACGTTCGTCGTAACGTCTTGTAACTAATGTTAGATGTTTGTAACACCTCGATGTACGTACCTGAGTATATCGTCACCCCAGGACACATTCATATACTGTTATCGTGCCAGATTTTCTGTATCATGATACTGACATCATGATCGAAGACTGAGACGACCTTAGGGTCGCGTTTGTTAAGTTATTTCTGTGTGACGATACTGTTAGATAGAGATTCAGGTTCAGTGCACCATAGTTGACCGCTTGGGATGGGGAAGACAGTTACTAGATGTTTGGGCTCCTCTGTACGCGCTTTATATATGTATGTCCTGTATTCAGAGTAGTAGTATCACCCGTGTGACTCTGTGCTCAGAGCTACGGTACTCTCCGTGTATCTCTGTGTTCGGAGCTACGATTTTATTTTGGATAGCCCACGTGTCGAACATTATCTTCAAACTGTATCTCACTTAGTTGGTTATGCTAGACTACACCGTCGTTGTACTTGTACTTTCTGTTGTACTTTGGCATGCTGTATTTTTGTACCTTGTTATGTCCCTCTGAGGACCTGGTTCCCTGCCAGTTTTGCAGCATAGACGATTATGAAGCATTTAGAATTGCTGTTGGAGTTGCATGTCTTGAGGACATTGTACTAGGTACTCACATCATATCTACCGGCATTATGGTTATTTTATATTGATTATTCATCTGCTGTTGTAGCCTAATTTTTATAGACTCATATTTCTTCTCGAGTTTATTCGAGTTGGTGTATTTTTGGGCGGCCGACTTTAGCACATGTAGCTCTTTCTTGTATACTTCTGTTCATTGTGGATTGAGACATAGATGTTTACACTTACGGAATTTTTAGATAGTGCCCTTTATTATACAGCTTATACGTATTCGAGTCAGACCAGAGTCTGGTCGAATGCGTAGCTGGCATGCCACGTATTCCTAGTCCTATGTATTTTGGGACTGGGGCATAACAGGCTATGAGGCTGACGTCGAAGTTTAACAGCGACAGCTCCCTCTTCTTCCACAAGGTGTCATTCCGCCTCTTCGACCGCTTTGCCAAGCTCACGCTCTCCTTCCAGAATGACCGCAATGGGGACACCTGCTTCCCGCAGCTCGGCTTTATCACCCACTACTTCTTCGTCCTCTACGACGTCAATTCTAGGAATGCGCTCCTCAATGGCTCCCTCGACCTCTCCCACTCATTGTAGCTCAAGGCCACCCAAGAAGTCAAGGTACGTATTAGAGTTTTTGGGGTAGTAATATGAGGTGCTTTTGGTGGGTGATAGGGAGGGGTCGAGGGCGGCGAGGGCGCCGGAGAGGCCGAGGCTGTCGAGGGCGAGGATGACGACGGTGGCGCGTTCGGGGTCACAGGTAATCGGGGTTGGGGAGTGGGGGTGAGAGCAGCACATTGTTATGCCCCCGGCCCCACAGACCGGATTGATGGAACTGGGGATCCCCAGGACCACAGATTTGTGTACATATCGATCGATAAAATATTAACAAGTTTAATATATTATCCAACCCTTGAAAGGCGGAAACTAGGGTTCACAAATTATACCTGAAGTAACGAGAAGAAGATGAAGGTTTTCGGCAACTTTGGTCAGTTAGCGACCCCAAGATCTTCTACACGTATTCCTTTCTCGGATTGGACGTCGTGTAGGCGACGATCTTCCAAAAAAAATTCTCCTTGGCCGACCCTCTTTCTTTCTTTATGTGAAAAACAAATTTAGAGAAAGTTGTTTGCTTCTGACATATTATGACGACTAGATAATAGAAGATATATGTATAGGCTACGGCAGGGACCATAAGAAAAAATAGGGTTAGATCTCCTAACAGATTTGGGTATCCCATGTTGAGCTCGAACACACCACTCAGGCCCGTTAACAATAGCTCGGTCCACTAAAGAGCTATTGTTGCACTACCTTCCTAATCTCAAATTACGTTTATGGACTCATTCTTATTATATGCATGTTCGTCTTCCCATATTAAGATATCGAATGTCCATCGATCAAATAAAGTTACTGACAATTTTATCCTTAAGTAGTACCAATCAATTTTATTTGTCATGTCGGATATAATCCACCTGCAGGATTTACATGACACTCCTCATGAGTTCCTAAAGGGATATAAGTACCATTCTCGAAAATCATAAAATAATTTTTAAATATAGTTTTAACTCTTCAATATCATCTTTCAAAATCAATTTTCTAAAATAATAATTTTTTAAATTTTTCAAAAAGGAAATTTCTTAAAAAGATTAATAAAACTGTAAATTATGAAGAGGGACCGGTAACTTTTGTAAATAATAAGAAATTACTTAAGGGAACATTCTAGAGAAGGGTTATATTAAGATTTTGGACATGTGCCTAAATTAAATCCATCTAGAAATATCCTTTGTTCTATTTAAATAGGACACTAGAAACCAAGTCATTCACTCTCCATCAAACCCAAAATCCCTAATATTGTTCCTGGCCCACCCATCTCTGCATAACCAAACCAACCCACACCCATTATAAAACCCCAAAACCAAACTATTGTTCTCATTTTCCCTCCAAAATTCCAATCAAGAAACTGTTAGACCCGAGCTCGAAAGTGGCCATGTCGTCTTTTCTCCGACAACGACTTCTCCCGGCGGAGCAGTGACTCCGGTGATCTCCTTCCTCCGCGCGTCCATAAAGTTTGGCCGACACAAAATCCCACCAACTCCTCCGCGATGAGACCGGCGACTCGCCTGGAGCTTACAACAGCGATCTTACTATTGCAACCCGCTCATGATGCACCAAAGTGGCCGTGACGGCCACTTCATGGTGGACTGCGACACCGAGCGTCAACGTGATTCAGATCGCTCTGATTTCTCCAGCATCGATTACAGCAGCGGCGGAGAGATTCCTCTTCGGTGACTAGCAACCCTTCGTCGTCCAAGAGAATGAGCCGTGCTCGATCTTTTGTCTCCGAAGACAATGATCTCTGAGCAAACCGAGTCTAACTTTGAACGAGCCGTATATTGAAATATTTTTTTTCTAAAGTGCTCATCGACTGTTGCATGAATTGCCATAGAGAAGGATCTGTGGTTTAGTTTGATCGGCTGACAGTAGAACATCTTGTTTAAAGAAGATATAAACACAGCTCTTCGTTCAGTCACTATTCGTATCCGACACTTGGATACCTCGATTTCAAGTATGAAGTTAATCCTCCCCTTTCTCTTGAGTTAGAATGAATGGCTTAGGTATCAACTCTAACAGATTCTTGATTTATGTATGAGTCATAAAAGAGGATCGACTCTTAACTTGAGGAAACCGATTTCGGTTCCTGTGGCCAATAGGCTGAGTCTGGCATGAAGTAGAGATCGAGATAATCAAATCAATCTTTAGAGTTTGGTATCCAGAGCACTATGGATCAGAGACAGAGAAGAATCTGTTTAGATTTAGAATTTAGACTTGGTGGGTCAACAAATTGGACTTAAGGTAAGTACTCCGTACTTATGTTCCTCCTTACTTAATAAATACAAGTTTTTTTTTTATTTTCTAGTCTGATTGTATCTTGCATATTGAGACACGACTCTGGCATGATGAGATTTTTGATTTTGTATCCATGATATGTATCCGATTCTGATTTCTGAACCATGGGGAGGAAAAATGTTTAGTGGATATGTGGCTAAACCCATTGTTGTACGAATCATAGCTTGACATACACTGCACGTATGCTCGAGCCTGACCAAGTCTGAATCTAACATTAGCCGGCCACATATTGAAAATGATATTTCAATTCACGTAGGAATTAGCATGAATATTATTATTGTTTCATGGTCTGATTCTCATGGTTTATAGTGTTGCATGTTGCATCTCATTACCTCGTTCAGTTGCATTGTCTGGTTCTTTTTTAGTATCTATTTATTTTGTATGGTGAAACATTTTGTACGAGTATGTACTTTGCACTTTTTTCGATTGGATCGTTAACAACCAGATGACAGGTTAGCATGTATGATGACTTCGGTGGATCGTAGAAGACTTAGATGTATTTGATGTACTATTCAGTATATTTGATGTTGTATAAGTTGTATTGTATTAATTTTGATGATTTACCTGATTTGTCTCTGGAGTGAGATGAACATGTATGATTTACCAAAACACTACTAGTGGATGTGGTGATCGCGTGCGTGTGTGGGTTTTCGTTCTTGTCTTTTCTCGTGCTCTATTTTTTGTGATTGAGCAAAAGATTGATGATTATGGTTATTCGGTGATTATTAAGGTCTAGACAACTGACTACTGCTGTTAACAATAGTAGGCTGTGCGCGCTCACAACTCGCATGACAAGGGGACATAATCAACCTAATGTATCGGAACATGGATTCCTTTTATAATCAACAGTTCATCATACACACAATGTCATTACCCAATTCATAGAGGTTATTGACCCATAATGAATCACACTATTTTATGATTCAAAGTATTGCACACTGCATATACATGACTGTTATTATATCCGTATTAAGAGAAAATGCATCTATAATAACAGATGTTTTTGTTCTCTTATGTGATCAATACACACAAAGTGTACTAGTGTAAACCTATAGTCAAGACAGACTAATACCAGGTTACACTACAATCTTACCAATGGTTTGTCCAAATCCATCTAGGTTGTAAACTATTTATATATTCCACATGGAACTGATAATATGATCATATGTGTGACATCATATACCATATTATCTACAATATAGAATAACAGACACTTGCATTAACATTATAATAAATACAACATGCAAACATTTCCTATATGATTCTCATTTAAAAATAAGGAAATATAGTTAATACAAAGTGATGATTTTAGTATATAACTCTAACACAGACGTTCTCACATGGGCATGATGCCGCACGAGCCTAAGTTGCGCCCGTTCAAGGCAAGCACCGAAACGGCCGATAAAATGCTAAGTCATAGAGCCGCACAGTTAGTCCCTAAGTAGCGGAAGTTGAATAAACACACATATGACATGAAACAAAGATCTTTATTGATATTGAAACGTAGATTACAACTGCGCTAGGCCAAATATTACAATCGCTCAAGCACTCTCCCAAAATAAAGAAACGTGCAAAGCGGCTTCCAACTTTGGGAATGATACAATAGGCGATGTTCCACTATATTATGTCATGTATAAGTGCTTCAACTCCAGCTGCAACGCTCTAAGGCTCCATAACGAACTTCACGTCTTAGCGCGCACGAAGGGGTTTCTGCATCGAGCGAGATACTCTCGCACCCTACAAGCAATCTGGTGGATTATCAGTACATTTAATGCAGTGGTGGAGAGGCTTCTTGCCCACTCAACAACACCAAACATGTTCATTTAGTTATGTGCACCATCTAGTTTGTTATCTTTCTAGTCTTGCCTTAGGATCAGTTTTATGGCATGCGATATAAAGCCTATTCGTGTTATAGATATAAAGTGTCAGATAAGATATGAGTAATATGGTGCGACTTACCAACTTACCATTCATTCTTCCCCTCCCAAAGATGAACCAAGTTAACCAAGCAAATATATATATGAATCAGAAGGTCGCATATGAAACTCAAAGTATCTTGAACGTGTCTTTGCCTCAAACATGATACACAAGAACTGTATATAGTACCGTGCCTTCATTTTCTGTGAATATACATATGTGTTGTGCATCCATTCTTGGACAATTAATGACCTGCATACGAAGTGTCGTGCATTCGTTGCTTGCCTCAAGTCCAATGACTCGTACGCAGATTGCCGCAAACAAGCCTCTATATCTAAGTATAAGCATAAAAAGTTTGCCTCAAGAAGACGACGTATTTTTTTACAAATAAACTCAATAGTGGAAGAATGGCGCACTTTTTACCTGTTTGGCGCACTTTCTACTTATTTTAGAAGAAAGACGCGCACTTTCTTAGTGCTCAATACTGTGGTGCACTTTCGGAAGATGGCACACTTTCTTAGTGTTACGAAAGTTGGCGCACAAACGATCTTTCCTCTCTCAGCATTTAATGTAGCAGACTGACAGCTGACAGATGTAGAAATTGAAGAGTCAAAAGTCACAATTACAGCTGAGTTGCGGCACGCAGATCCAGGTTGTCGTTTAGCGGCCAATACGAATCAGTTTCTTTAAAGTGCGCCACCAAGGTCAGTTTCTTCAAAGTGTGTCGTTGTGCCAATCTCTTCAAAAGTGTGCCATTGTGCCAATTCTTCAAAAGTGCACCACTGTGCCAACTTCTTCAAAGTGTGCCACTGTGTCAACTTCTTCAAAGTGTGTTGATGTGCCAACTTCTTCAAAGTGCCCCACTGTGCCAACTTCTTCAAAAGTGCGCCGTTGTGCCAACTTCTTCAAAGTGGGCCGCAGTGCCAATCTCTTCAAAAGTGCGCCGTTGTGCCAACTTCTTCAAAGTGCGCCGCAGTGCCAATCTCTTCAAAAGTGCGCCGTTGTGCCATTTTCTTCAAAAGTGCGCCGTTGAGCCAACTTCTTCAAAAGTGTGCCAGTCTCCAGAACACTTCTAAAGTGCGCATACTATCCTAACTAACAGTGAGTAGTTATGAGTGTGTGTCTTACATGCCATACTTCTCGTGAAAAGTGTACAAATTACTGTTCCTACAACCTATACTTTTTTCGTATAGGAAGCTACGTATCAAGCATGCAGTAAGTTGTGCACCCACTCATTCAGAATATGGGATGTTAGTCCACTAAAAGTGCGTGCACAATGGTAAATCAGTGTTCACTTTCCAAAGTGCATGTACACTCTCATAACCGCTCATAAACTCTATAAATACATGTTATGTACAACCATTAGGGACACATACATACAAACAGAAGAGACATACATAGAAAACTGCTGGAATTCTCAATTCTTTGAAGTTCAATAACATAGGAGAGAGATAGAACCTACTCCTGAAATAACACCTTTGCAGGATAACACAAATCTAGAAGCAGTCATAAACCAAGAGTCAACAAAGCCAACTTTTAATCCTCTCAATATTGGGGGTGGACCTCCGCCGGTGGTAAAATATGTTCAACCAGGATCTTATTAGTCAGTAACACCACTCTAACCAGAAGATCCTCTCGAAGCTATTTGAGAGTTGCGTGCACATGTCGATGTTTAAAAGAACAAAGACCAACTCCGCAAGCTGGGGGTGAAACAGCCTTATCCTTCTCATTGGGATAATGTTCAATTCCCTCATAAATATAAACCCCAATCGATAGTCTTGTTTGAAGGCATGTCATCACCAAGCCAATATATTAATTACTTCAATATGATGATGGCTCATATGTAGAAAGAAGATGCTCTCCTACCATATTGTTCATGGGGTGCTTGGCTGGCATAGCCTACGATTGGTATCGCAGTTTACCTGGTAACTGCATATCCTCGTTTGATGACATGAAGTATCTTTTTCGCTCATGATTCTACGATGGAGGCATGAATATGATGATGTCTTCGCTTATCGATATCAAATAGAAGGAGAAAGAATTCGCTCGTGAATTCGTGGAGCATTTCTGGCAAGCAACTATGAAGTTATCCCCCGGTATTCCAGACTCTGCATTTATTGATACTTGCAAAAAGAACCAACTGCCTATAGTAGGGCTCTAGACAGGTCCAATTAAATTTCAAGAGTGAACGACATTCATCATTGGAGCCAAAGCTTCTGAAGGTAACGCGAAGATGACACAAAATTTGGGGTTACAAATGACCAATGCAGAAAGGAAGCGTCCCTCCAACTCCAACAACAGTGCGAATAATCGCAACAACAAAGGAAATGAGCCTTGGCAATAAATCTGAAAGCGACCCACCTCTCCTCCAATACAAAGTCCTCCAGAGTCTTCCAGTCCTAAGGAAGAATATTCCTTTGACGGGCGCGATATTCACAACAATTTTGAATGTTTGATAAAAAGCAAGAATTTGCAGTTGCCTGATATCAAGCGACCAAATGAGGCTGGTAAAACAAACGACCCGAAATACTGCCTGTATCACCGATATATACATCACCATATCAAGGCTTGTTACGTCTTGAAAAGAAAGATACAATAGTTGATAGATTCTAAAGCTACTACCTTTCACAACGAAGAGCAGACAGTCACTGTCAATATGGTGTCTCTTTAATTCGACAACTTTTCAGCATAAGAAGTCCCAAACGACATCGTCTCAATACCTCGAGCTACGATGGAAGTGATAAATCTTTCGCCTCCTCGAAGTCAAATAAAAGGGTTGGTGCCTCTTACCACAGATCATGGCGAGATTATGTGGATTCATCCCGACTTGCTGCCGGATTGGGACCAGGGAGCAGCATCTTCCAATTCAAAATCTAAGAAGGATAAGAAGTATAAATCATGCAATATGATTTCTTCGGATCATCATTAAAACAGAGATCACGACCAACATCATGAAGACATATCTCTCAAAATCAGATTTCAAAATCAAAATATTGTCCTGTAAACACTCTGATTTTTCAGAATAATTTTAAAATAATTTATTCCGAATTTTTCGGTATTTCTGGAATTTAAAACGAAGGTGATTGTGATTAAAAGAATTTTAAGTGTTGTTAATTGATGTTAAAATATTATAGAAATAATATTTTTGGTGTAAAATAGAAAACCGGACATGGGGTATTTTTCTGTGAATTTATTGGACTCCGAAAACGCGTTTAAGGTCCTAAAAACTATTGGATATATAAACCGAACCAAACCTGAACCAAACCAAACCAACCCTGACTGAACCAAAACAGCATATTGGGTCGGGTCGGGTCAGATCCGAGCCAAACCCGACCCGAACCCGAAACCCAAATGGGAAACCCTAGCCGCCGGAATTACTGTAGCTGTATAAAACCCCCCTTCCTTGGCGTGCGTGCCCAGCCGCAAACCTAGAAATCTGCCGCCGCCGCCTTCTGGACATCCCTCTGCCGTGACCAACGCCGTCCCCGAAGCTGAGGCCGACCATCGCCATCGCCATCTCCATCTCCCTATACACCGGACCCCGCCAACAGAACCCAACCACCCTCAACCCGTCGATCCGCCCCGATCGACGCCGCCGTACCCCCGAACTCCTCCACCTCACTACTGCAGTCAGGCCGCCGCACGACCCCTGCCCGTCGAACCCCCGAACCCTGCACCCTGCTCCTCCCCGTCCGGCTGACCGACCAGCCGACTTCGACCCAGAGTTCCCTCTCCGGTCCCGTCGGCGCAGCCCCCTACTCCGGCTGTGCACAGCGTCCCCCGTCCGGCGGCGCTGACCCAGAATCTACCGCTTCGCCGGCGCAGCAGCTTCCCTAGCACGGACACGGCCGTTCTCGGACACGAACAGTACCGGACACGGACGCAGGACACGAGCAGGACACGAGAACTCAGATTCACGGAGCCCTCTTCAGGTACCATTTTCTCCCTCATTGTAACTCCGTTTTTGATTCCGTCTATTGCAACGCATAGACTGTGTAACCCCCTCGGTGCCCGTGCAACCCACTCGGTGCATCGCGTCCTGTGGTGATCGCAAACCGCAATCCAAAAACAGAAAAATAACGCCCTGTTTCACCCCGGAACTGAGTATGCCCCGCCAAACGGGACGACTTGGTCTCACGCGGTCTTCACCGGTACGTGCGCGACATTGATACAGACGTGTGGGATTTCGCAGAAGTCGATTCGGATGTGCGTGCACACCGAAATCAACGCGTATCCGTCGACAACGCCCCATATCCGTCTATTCTGGAACATGCTGTTACTTTGTGTACATACGTCGGATCGAGACGAAACTTGTGCCATCAGACTCATAGCAATACGCTGGTCCTGTGACCCAAGTTTGGTTCGATTCTGAGAACGTTGACAAAATCGCGTATCGTGGGCCCCACAAGCTCCACTTGACGGGCGATTTTGTGATCGGCTCATCGGAATCCAATTCTGGAAGTTTCGTTGGGTTCGTATCATCGTTCCTGACTTGTTGACACTAAGTTTGGTATATTTGGAGACCTTTGACCCTGACACGCTTTTCGGTACATAGTGGCCCACATGTGGACCCCGCTTTGACCCGAAAATGTCATTTTTTCCCTTATGTCCAAATTAGACTTAAGGACAGGCATTTCTAGCTATTTGATATCTTTTGAGACTGTTGGTGATATTTATTACAGCTTTTGGAGGAGTACCCACCGGATCCACTGATACAGGGACAACTGTTGGTATTCAAACACCAGGCAAGTGTACCTTGCCAACTCTGCAGTATTGTTACATATTTTTCTTGCTTCATTTATATTGCTGTGCATGCTTAACCTAGGACCATTTGACGTACTTAGCGTCCGATTATTAGTCGGGTGCCAACACCGTACGCGAGGTTGTGTATTATCATCTAGAGATGGACATTCGTGACCCATTTACATTCTCGTACTTGTCTTATCAAGTACATTATGCCCCGGACACTTGACACTATTCATGAGACAGGATCTATCCTGAGATATTCATGGTGATTCTGTATAGGATACAGGACTTGACAGAGATACTATATTCATAGATATTTATGACTTGTTGCATTAGCTATGATCGTGCGTGACATGTACATGAGACGTTATGGACATGAGACGTGTGGTTACATTGGGTGGGGAGAGACACATAGACTACAGGCTGATCATATATATAAACCCCTATTATTGTGAGACACAAGACTCTGAAGCCCGAGCTTGGCCCATTACTCATTATTACTGCTGCTACCCGGCTCCCCGACACAGAGCTTGTAGTGGCTTCAGCCTGAGTTCTAGTGCTGCTCTCATCTTGTATATCACTTAGCTGGTTATTTAGAGCTCCCCTATTGTTCCATTTATTGCTGGAGATACACACAGGCTACAGGTTGACTATATTATGCCGGCTTCTCAGTCACCCGCTGAGCTAGACCACCTCATGATATCACTGCTACCGGCTCCCCGACACAGAGCTTGTAGTTATTTCAGCCTAAGTACTATTGATGCACTCTCTTGCATTTCACACAAATGGTTACAAACTTACCCTATTTATTTCATTATTTGCTGCACTGTATTTATTTTGGCTTGTATTTTCTGTACCTTGCTATGTCCCCTGAGGACCTGGATCCGGATTATGTCCCCAGAATTTGCAGACGAGATCTATCCCGAGGTATACGGGACTGCAGTAGGAGCTGATACAGGAGCGGTACCGACACCCGAGGATGAGGTGTTAATTGAAGACTTTTCCTGAGCATCCATGTTTCATGCTCAGTATTTACTTTATTTCAGTCTTTATATTTTGGTCTGTTGAACCATTGTATCAGATATTTATCGGGTTGTTCCCCGAAGCACTTTGTTGAGACTAGTTGATGATTTATATTCCTTATATTCTGTAGATCATATTTATATCTTGTGTGGATGGGATTAGTTGTGCCATGTTGTCGTAGACTTGTTTTACAGCTTAAGTATGCCCTGATGGATCCATTAAATTGGGTTGTCCATCGGTGCGTGCTGCTGGCCATTGCCACGTATCTGGTCCCTCGGTATTTTAGGACTGGGGCGTGACATGTCCCACCAAGCCCTACTCGCAAGCTTCGCTTGACACACCAGCAATGGTCCATGATTGGCTGTGTTCCGTTGTATAGGGCGCAACAAGTCTTCGCTGCTCACGAAGGTGCTCCTACACAAATTCCTCCCCCTCCTTCTGCAACCATTAGAGAATCAACCTCAACTCAGGTGCTTGAGGAGGATCGTCCCCAATTTTATCAATACAGCCAGCAATCTATACGCTTGATACAAAACGTAGGGTATGATTTCCAAAAAGCTGAAGATTTAAACTTTGGCAAGGGACAACGTATTCCTCTACAACTCCGAGGACAGTCCAACAAATTCCGTAGTGGATTAGGTTATGACGAAACTAGCCCACAGACTCGCTCCAAGAAGAGGCATGATAAAAAAAAACTCAAGTCTTGTAACATGGTGCTTAATGCCCGAAGAAGAAGCCATGACTGGTACTAGGTATGTCAAAGTTTATCATAAAACTTACGAATCTGTCCTATAAGATGTTCCTGACACTCTTCCTACTTTGCTACCTCCTGTTGCTCCGGTCACAACCGAACCGGGTCCTTCGAAGCCTACTACGGCAGAGAAAGGAAAGCAGAAGGAAGTACGCTTTGACAAATTTTTGAAGAAGAATGTACCCCAAGGACTTACAAATCCCTATAATTTTGATATATTGGCATAACTGGCCAACACCCCAGCCCGACTTTCCATATTCGAGTTACTTCGTTTGTCTAAAGAGACTCGTGAAGCTTTGAGCGAAGCTCTAATACATGCACACTCATGCTTAGCTCAACTCAAGACTCCTGATGAAGAGCCATTAGCATGTCCTTAATGCCACAGCATGATCGAGAAGATTTCTAACATCACCATCACTCAAGATGATATGCTACTCAAAGATAATCAACATGACAGACCACTGTATTATACCGGTTACATCGGATCTATTAAGGTGAACCGAATTCACATCGAGCCTGTTCTTCACTCAACATCGTTCCTAAAAGCCTACTGAGAGAATTGAATATACCAATGCACAACATGTCTGCTACTAGCACTACCATTTTAGGCTTCAATGTTGGAAGGAGTAAACCGCTAGAAAATATACGTCTAAAAATTCAGATAGGTGATCTATGTACTGAAGTCACATGCGATATGATTGACTCTGACATATCCTACAATATTTTGTTGGGATGGCCATGGATACTCAAGCATAAAATTGTACCCTCTACCCTACATCAATGCTTCAAATATATGAACAGTAGGGAAGAGGTCAAAACATAGGTGGTTGACCTCAACCCATTCAAAGGTGTCGAAGCCTATTTTGCTGACTCTACGCTCTACATACCGGAGTATATGAAAGAAGAAGCTAATCAAGCTAGTGATGAAGCTAAAAATATCCTAAAAGAAGAGCCTTTGATAATCCGAGTTAAAGGACGTACTACTCGTCCAACTCCTTCGATATCTCTCGGTATCAACCTGTACAAGTCACCGCCATTGGTCATCAACCTTCGATGCAATGAATAGCCGACACTGGAGAATGAGCCCCTTGTTAAAGACCTTCATCGTATCAAGCAACCAACATCAGCGAATCAACCCCTAGTCATCAATCTTGCCAAGCCTCATGTCAAGGCTGAAGATTCTGCTGACTATGTGGAAGATGAATAAATCATATATTTCATGAATAAATAAGGCACTACTTCACACTACGTTGATGTTGAACCCATTGCTGGAATTTTTTTAGAGGCTCTTAATCTCTATGAACCTCTTTCCATACCTGTGGTATCTCCATTTTATTATAGTTCATTATATGATCAAAATGAGGATGCATACTTCATAGTCCCAGCAAGATAGGAAAAGCAACATCAGATAATCTTTGGCAAAGCTAGAAGCAAAAGAGTCACGCAGACTAATAATTCTGACGAAGATATGGGAAAGATACAACCGTATCGTTACAGCCAACCAGCTAAGAACATTATGCAAGGGATGGGCTACAACCTAAAAATCTGGTTTGGGACTAAATTATGGAAAGGGCAGGCAGACTCATATACCTCACTTCTCTCTAAAAGGTAAGCCAGAAAACTACTACCAGCAGACTGGTCATGGTTTGGGATATGTTACACCACCTACAAGTCCCGAAGGTTCAAAATCGGAAGAAGAGACGCATTCTCATTCCTCTACTCATCATTGTGGGATTCTGACGAAAGCATGGGTGACGTAATCAAACATGATTTCTCTGTAAATATGGTGTCAACTGCCCCCAGATGATAAATACGTTAAACTATTGGAACCATTCGAGAACGATCCATGGGCACAACAAATGGATACTCATAGGAGCTTTGGTTTGAGCAACGTGAACCACCTACAGAGGATGATATAGTCTTAATTGATGTAGGAGCAGAATCTTCTCCAAGACCAATCTTTATTAGCAAGATTCTTCGATCAACATGCTTTACTCCATCTAATAAAAGAGTATATCGATGTCTTCGCCTGGAGTTATGCGAATATGCTTGGCCTAAATCCTCAAATAGCCACACAAAAGCTTAATATTCTTCTGAATGCTAAACCGATAAAATAGCAGCAACGACGATTCCATCCGAATATGATGGATGCAATTGAAGTAGAAGTCAAGAAACTCATAGCATGCTGCTTCGTTCAAGAAGAGCAATATCCCGACTGGGTAGCTAATGTCGTTCTAGTCATAAAAAAAATAAAAAGGTCCGGGTCTGTGTAGATTATCGAGATCTGAATTTGGCCTATCCAAAAGATAAATTTCCTTTTTCCATCACGGATGTCATGATCGACAATACATGTGGATTTGAACGTATGTCCTTCATGGATGGATTCTCGGGGTACAATCAAATTAAGATGTCACCTAATGATAAAAAATATACATCTTTTCATACACCATTGGGAGTTTACTGTTATACAGTCATGCCCTTCGGCTTGAAGAATGCATGTGCAACGTATCAACAAGCCATAACTATAATTTTCCAGAATAATTTAAGAAAAATAGTACAATATTATGTGGATGACATCGCTGTCAAGAGTCGCTCCAAAGATGATCACCTTCAAGATTTGAAGACTATGTTCGAATTAATGCGCCACCACCAATTGAAGATGAATCCAACTAATTCCTTTCTAGGAGTCTCCAGTGGCAAATTCTTCGGATTTATTATAACTTCCAAGGTTGTTCATATTGATCTCGATTAAATCAAGGCTATCCTTGAAATGCGGCCTCCACGCAATCTCAAAGAACTTCGTGGTCTGCAAGGTCGTCTGGCATACATTAGGAGGTTCATCTCCAATCTCTCGGGACGATGCCGACCATTCACTCAATTAATGATGAAAGGCGTATCCTTTGTCTGGAATGAAGTATGTCAACATGTATTCGACGACATCAAACGATATCTCATAAATCTGCCAGTTTTGGTGTCTCCGATCGTAGAAAAATCATTTTTGTTGTATATTTGAGCAATGGATCACTCCCTAGGACCTCTTATTGCACAGAAGAGTAACGAAGGCCATGAACATGCAATCTATTATCTCAGTCGCATGATGGTCGGCGCTGAACATTGATACAATCCGGTAGAAAAAGAATGCCTCGCCTTGATGTTTGCTATTAAGAAGACACGATATTACGTGTCAGGTCAAACCATTCATGTCATATCTAGAGTAAATTCTCTCCGGGTATTGATGACTTAGTCGAGCACACTCAATTCTCGTTTAGCCACATGGGTAATGTTGCTATCGCCTTATGACATGGTATATGTCCCGCAAAAAGCAGTAAAGGGTCAACCGTTAGATAATTTCTTGGCAGCTCATCCTGTACCAGAAATTTCGAAAATGTATGATGACATCCCAGATGAAGTCTTAGAGTCCAATATGACAATGAGAGATAACACCTGGCAACTATTCTTTAACGGCGCATCAAGAATAGGACACAAAGGCAACATAATAGTTGGAGTTGGCATAGTCCTAGTATCTAGTGATACACTACTCATTCATCGGGCATATTCTCTCAGTGAACCATGTTCCAATAATGTGGTAGAATATAATGCTCTATTCATTGGTCTCTAATTAGCTAAATAATTGGACAGAGAATATCTTGAAGCCTACGGAGATTCCAAGCTGATAGTCAATTAAATCAGGAGAGAGTACGAGGTTCGGCATGAAAACCTCATCCCTTATCATCGAGCAGCAATCGAACTGGCTTTTACTTTCAAAGGATTCTTCCTCGAACATGTGCCTCGGTTACAGAATATGGAAGCAGATGATTTGGCCGGCCTAGCACCATCATTGTTCCCCCTAAAGAGACGACACTCAATTATGCTAACAGGACGAGAGTTGTTCTATACAAAAAAATAACTTGCACGTTGAACAAAGTGTTATGACCCATACCCAAAATAAGGGCACGAGTAGTGAACAATGCCCAGCCTACGCCGCAACATCGATGATAGAACACTGTCTAGGTCAACTATACTATCTAAACATCTCATAAAATATATATAAGGTATCTGTCAATATCATCTCAACTCCAAACGGAGGAACAATATGGTATATGATAATGGTAAACAATACTCAATCACAATATAAAACTAAAGGAGGATGAAAGCATGACATGGAATAAAAGAGAGGAAAAATAAGAGTCACAATACATCCATAAGTCCAAATCCATAAGTCTAGACATATCTACTCCCAAAATAATATATACATGCCATGAGTCTAGAAATGAGACTAATACAATATCCAAAAATATAAAACTAGGCCTCCTCGGTCACTGGTAATATGTTCTCCTGCTCTAGGAGAGTACCATATAATGGCTCACCATATTGCGGCCCGTAATAAGTGGGACACTTCTCCACAAGCCAATCATCTGAAAAAATATATCCAATCAGGATTGGAGTGAAGTACATACCTTTGAAAGCAATTCCAAATACATAGTAGAGCATATAGGATAAATAATAGAAAAGAATACAAAATAACTACCAATAGGAAATGGAATGAACTAAAGTGAATATGTGAAGTACTGGAATAAAAGAACACGCAATATGAAATAACTGCAAGTAATAAAAATAGTTAAACTAGCTAATGTGCCAAATAGTACAAGTTCGTTATGTGATCGATTTGGGTTGAATACGAATACAATATGGTAACTCGATTACACGTGTGATATGTAATCGACATGTACACGAATACACTTGGGCTTGATCATATAACCAACTCATACTCTTCAGTCCCGAACCAATACTCATGGATCCAATCACGACATGTTACGAACACGAATATAAGCACATTGAACACGAGCAGTGTGTGAACATGAAGTACATGATAATCAATATCCGATACACACGATGAAATACATGTGAAGGAGTACCCGCAGAACACGGTAAGGGGATAACATCTCCTGACAGGATCCATTTAGTACCAGTCCGTGTAGCCACTGTGTCAGAATCAAGTAAATAGTTCTAGAACATGTGATATATACACTATCATGACTGAAAACTAATAGAGAGATGTACTCGCTTCTGGTCCTGAGAAAATATGTCTCTCGATGCCCAAGCTCGTGTCACACAATCCTATTTAGGAATATCATATCAGATGATGTAAATGATGAGAATTAAGTTAAAGAATGAACTAATATGAATTTTTAGGTCATACTAGCTAAACTGGGTTATTAAGTTAATACTAACTAGCTCTGCTAAGCACTTGGCCATATATTAACTGCTACTAATATCTTTATAATTATCTAACTACTAACACTAGCTGGTACATATATATACTAACTAAATAATATACTAAAATTATGTCTATATATAAACTGTCTGGTATGAACCTTGCCTCTGATACTGGACCACTTACTAATCTTAAATTAGCATTCTCCTGATACCGTAATCTGATACTCAATGAATAATATTAACATCTACTAACTTATATTATACTCTAACTGTCCTCAGTAAACCTGATACACACCCTTTAACTTTGCAAATACTTTGATACTCGAATCCTCATTCACACAGTCCTAGTCGTGTATAGATACAATACCTAACTAACCATATCTAATATATACAATCACTGAACTAACTTAACTCTAACTGATACTAATACTCACCGATACTAACTAGTGTTGTGAATACAACTGATACCAGACACAAGAACTTGTGCAATGAAATCTGAAGCTAAACCTTCCCTTCTTGCCTGAGTCCTAGTATCCTGGAACTGACACCCTGCTCTAGGTCTCTGTATACACCTCACAAGCATCTCTTTCCCTTCATGTATCCAGTGCACTACAATTTCATACCCTACTGTTGCATGCCAGAGTCCTTACTCATATTGCCTGCACAAGCCTTCTCTTAATTGATTACCTGAGCCACAATCACTAGGATATCTGTTGCGATATTGCAGCAATAATGTAGCTGATACTGTCATAGTATTCTTTATCCCATATCTCCTCTTCATCTAATGTCTGATGGTCAGTAAAATTGCCATCAGTGCATTGCCTCACTGATATTGTGATTCCCGAGCTCCAAGTAATACCAAATCTGATACATGAACCCCTTTGTACCATCATCTAACACCAATAGCAACAACAACAACAAGCTCCTCATGTTGCTGCTGTTAGGCCAACCCAACCTCTCTACTACCTACACACAAAACATACACTCCACTGGTTCATACTGAACGCACACCATAACAGTGAGTGCAACTCTCCCCCCTATCATCTGTTCTTACCAGTGTAAACATGATACATGATACAGTCATAATCTGTGTATATCCCACTTTACACACCCACACAGGTCACTGATCATAATTACACTACACACACAACCACATTCATATATATACCAAATAAAAACATAGATATATGAGTATAGTTATATACACTAATATATATAGATATAAGCACCTATTAACATATACACATATACACATAATACATTATGGCATTTAATCAAACACTTAGAGTCTCCAATTAGCGAAATCATGATACACTTCTAATGAGGTGTCCAAAGCTCCAATTTTCTACAAATAACTATTCCCACACATCGATTATATATAATAATAATAGCTATTATAACTAGTTACAATAGGAATTGAAGGAGTTTCACACAAATCAACCAAAATGAACCCCGTATCATATCGTATCACGATACGACCTACTCGTATCCAATTGTGGACACATAGCCAGTCTTCCAACCCCGATCTAAGTCTAATTGGACTAAATTAATCTCATAACACACAATCAATGTGTCAATCTCGTAATTCCCCTTATTTGGACATAAATTATCATGTAGAAATCATAATACACAAACAAAGAGCTTAGAACTTCTTCCTATATGTAGCACTATGCCATGAGAGGGTTCCTAATGTTCAAATGCATGCTTTGGAACTCAAATTAGAAGGCAATTCATATCTATACCTATTGGGAGATGAATTTCCAATGAATTATTCTAACGGACATGATCCGGATACGATCTCCTTGTCAAAGCTCCTCCTTCTAGTGCTCCATGAAATTCTAAACTCCAATGCTCCTTGAGTGATGAGAATGAGAGGAAATATGAATGAATTAAGAGGGATTGATGGAGGGATTAATGAATTGAAGAAGAACACAATTGGGGATCTAGAATTGAGTATGCAAATAAAGAAGAGAGAGAATGGAGAGACCTATATGGCCGGCCCCCTTTTCCTCCTCTCCAACTCACAACATAAAGTCTAAGTTGCCCCTCTCTAGATAATATAGGTTCTAATTAGGAAAGGGTAAATTATGAAGGCTTCTTGTAATGCCCCGCAACCGCACGGTAAGTTATGCTGAGTCGGATCGAATGAGGCAATAGCTGGTTACATTTTAGTTTGTTGGATTTGGGAACAAGTATTGATTGAGTTGGTTTCATGTGCAGATTGCTAGCGGAGTTCGATGGGAATCATGTGTTCGTTCAGAGCAGTACTAAGATAGCTGGATTGGAGCGATAATGCCGTCTTCCTTAGTCCGATCGGTCGGATGAACATGGAGGACATCTTCAGAGCATCAAAGCCTAGATTCTTCTCCAGCACCATGGATATCAATTCTTTCAAAGTGAGGTAGAATATGCTAGTGTATTGTTCAACTAGCATAGCAAAGATCGAATGTACGTTGGGAGTGGCCGCAATATCGGTAAATCTTGTTTCTGGATTGACTGCAGAGGATGTTGCCACAGTCGTTGCCTCAACAGATGATGCGACAAAAGAAGAGACACCAACAACAGTTGAAGTTGCTGGCATGCTCGACGAAGGAGGCACAGTCAAGATGGTGGGTTCATCCACTTCTGATATTATTTGAACTACTGCTGGCTGGGTTATATCTGAGAATGTCGCGGATGAAAGGTCAACGGCTTCTTCGACGATGGTCTCCGCCGTTTCATTAGCTGGATCCGCAACAAAATCAGAGGTTGTTTCAGCTCCGCCCTCCCCAGAAATGTCTTCGCCTGAAATTAAGATAAGAGAAAGTTAATATCAATTTGATGTTAATTTTCCTGAAAAAAGCGTGGAGACAACATTTACCCATGGTCGATGGTATGTATAGTACGTCTGTAGCCTGTATAGCTAAATTATTTCTTAATGATGCTAAACAAGCTGTCATACCTGGAGATAAGGGTACACCAACTGACGCTTGAAGGTAGTCATCCCAGTCATCACCCAGATCTACTCGAGGTTCATCGGGTGTAAACTCGCTTGAAATACTTACGGACGAAGGAAGGGCTAGTCCCATTATTTGTCTTGGTAAAGGTATACTGAGTCTTACTAAGCTCGGCCTCGAAGGCGATCTAGAAGCACTACTAGTAACGGTAGTAGCGGCAGCAGTCGCGGGCAAAGAATCTCCAGCACTTTCAGCTAGAACTGTGGAGGCTCCCTCTCTAAAAGGCGAAGGACCCCTAATCAAAGAATCATCCCTAACAGGGGAAAAAATAGGCTCACTCCTGGAAGAGGCCCCCTTGGTGGAAGTCTTTTTAGGACCTCTGGTAGTCTTCTTCTTCTTGCGGGGGGAAGGCTCTTTCAGAGTGGAAGCCTTTCGTTTATTGGAAATAACAAGAGGCTCTGCTGGCGGAGCTATTACGCCTCATGGTAAAATCAACAAAAAATTATCTGCACCAGTTGCTTCATCACCTTCATCAGAGGAGACAGATGGTATCTTCTTCCTTCCAGTGGACTTATGAGAGGACATTCTAAAACTTCCATGTACATCAAAATCATGATGGAAGGTATTGATGGACACATAAAACTGTGCGTATGAATGAAGAATGCGCAACTCCGTGGAGAGAGAGGTCGTGGGAACAACAAAGGTTGCTCCAGTACAACCCATAATGAAATACCGCCATCCTCTAGCCCCGTCAATAAGTTCACCTTTGAATTTGAAGCTGGTAATGGGATTTCCCACGTGCAACTGGTCATATCAGAAATTGCTTGGCAAAACGGCTAGGCAGATAAGGCTCCAAGTAGCAGTGGTCCTCGCTTCTTTACAGCAGGTGGGAAGGTCTAATGCAGACCAACCAGTAAAAGGCTTCAAGAGAAAGAATAGTCTTCTCCTGACTTACATCCTGAAGTTTAGTCCCCTGTTGATTGATATGTACGGGGGGGACGGTGCAGAAGAATTTCCAACTATGGACAAAATTTAGTGCTAGTCGACAATCTATGACACTAGTCACATTCCAAGAAAAATTATTGTAATTCAACAAGAAGTTATTGCCCGAACCACCGACAGATCCGGGAGACATCACTCTGGTGTTGTGAAGGATTAACCATCCCATCAGATATAAGAATGGCAATTCTACTCTGGGATATCCTTCACGCTGGGTAGTATCGGCCAGCAGTCCATCAGTAATAACCCTCAGGCCAGCTTGTATCCTGCATACCATAGCAGGGAGTAGGCCCAATCTAGCTCCAAACACCAAATACACTGCGGGTCATAAGGTGTTGCGATGAATGCGATCTGCAGACGCGATGCCAGGCACCACCCATCGGCGTAGCCAAATAGAAAGGAAGCCAGCCAGTTGAGCTTCTCTTGACAGAGGCTTTCGGCAATGCCTCATATAACTATAGGCTTTGGTTCCTGCAGGATAACCCCCTATCTCTTCATTCAGAACATAGTCTGAAGCCCCTGCATCTTCAATAAGATCATCGATTGTGTTGGCATTAAGAATGCTCAGAGGGTTCAAAGGTGTGTCTTTGCTATCTACAACCTTGTCCTGCTTGGCATCTTTAGCCTGATGGAAGAAGAGATAAGATATCCATTTGTTAATATGGGCTAAATCAGAGGGCTCTCTGTAGAAGGTAGTGCATGCAAGATAGTGGCGCATCAGCTCTTGGTATACTGCTACTACTCGAGGGTTGGTATCCTTCAACTCTCTGTTGGTGGGGACGTATTCTTCATAAGGAATGTCTCCCATTGGCAGCTTTGAGATATCTGCCATCTCATGAAGGGCTAGGCCCAACTCACCTATCGGAGTGGCAAAAGTCCCAGAGAGCGAGTTATATCGCTCCATCAAAGCTAAGAACAAATTAGGGTTGATGGGCAGCCCAACACTAGTGGCGCTCACAGCCCGAAATAAGTTAATACTTTCCAGCTCCATCTGAAAGTACTTCAGGGCCCATACAGTTAAACTGGCCCATCGAAGATTATGGGGGCTAAGCCATCCACTGGTGCGAGGGTTAACCTTGGGATATACTCCTCCCTGCCCCATGAATTTATTGCAGAAAGTTGCCATTTGAAATGGCTGGATCAAGGAAGAGTCTTCACTCGGGACGCTGCCCGGTAGTAATCCTCTGAAGGGCATGATAGGGCCGGAGGGACTACTTACAAAGGATCCTTGGTTTAATCCTTTCTTATAAAAGATCTTTCCTGGCTGGCCATGAAGATCAGGAGTCAGAGTCCATGACATCCTTCTGGGATGTGTAGTATAGAAGAATGCAGAGATAGGGTAATCTCTAGACATCTTTGGCAGGAACATGACCGTGCCCTCAGCAAAAAATACCCAATCTTCCTTCTTGGGCTTTGTTTGGGATTGTTTATCAATAACATCCCCAAATAAGAAAGCTGGTTTCTTATACCCAGTGTCGTCTATGTACGTCAAGGGTTCCCCACTAATCATACTCAGCAACATTCGTTCTCCTTGGGCCGAGATCAGAGTTCCCCTTTCTTGAGGATACTCGTTTCCAGAGATGGGGAAAGTCACATGGGACAAGTCCTCCAAGTAGTTGGAATTCAGCATTCCAGCAGCAGAGCCCATCACTTCAGCCAGAGGGGGGATCTGTAGGTCCACTACAAAAAGTAAGAGAATAAGTCAGTTTTTTAGTGCGTAAAACGTAAGGTGCTACACTCTTATCGTATACGCCAAAACTTGACAGTCTGAATTTTACGCCAGACTGCAAAAATTGGAGTTTTACGCTGGAATTTACATCCAGTGCGTAAAACTCAAGGTTTGTCGTATACGCCAAAACCTAACAGTCTTGGTCTTTTACACCAGACTACAAAAATTTGAGTTTTACCCTGGAATATACTTCCAATGCGTAAAACGTAAGGTTTGCAGTATACGCCAAAATTTGACAGTTTGAGTTTTTACGCCAGACTGCAAAAATATGGAGTTTTACGCTGACACATTAAAAATGTGGGCGTATTTGCGCATACACGTACAACGTGTGCGGAGGATTTTTTATTTCTCTCGAAGTTTTATCTGTGATGCCCGGTGCACAGCTAGACGGCGGAGCACTTCGTTCAGAATGAGGCTCGTTTGGCCTAGTAGGATTCGCTCGTGCTTGAGCAGCGGAGCGAGATGATGAAGCGGCTTTCTTTCCCTTAGCGATGGAGGACTGTTTTGGTGCCATGGCGAGTCTGAGATCTTTTTCAGAAAGAGACAAAGAGTTTTTCAGAAAGAGACGAAGGATTTTTGCAGAGAAAGATGAAGGGGTTTTCTCTCTCACGACCGAGGCTAATTTATATAGTTCAAGTGACTCTCCGAATCCTTAACCAAATTCGATTTTTAATAGTCAGTTAGGATTTGGGACCACGTCAGCCTATCATTGAACATGATGACAGATAGTCATGTTGCGTAACAAATCCCTGATTTTACGCTCAGATTTTTATGCTCAGAAGCTACAGATCTACGATTTTACGTTCAGAAGCTACATATCTATGATTTTACGCTCAGAAGCTTTTACGCTCAAAAACTACAGATCTACGATTTTTACGCTCAGAAGCTTTTATGCTCAGAAGCTACAGATCTACGATTTTACGCTCAGAAGCTTTTACGCTCAGAAGCTACAGATATACGATTTTACGCTCAGGAGTTACAGATCTATAATTTTACGCTAAGAAGCTTTACGCTCAGATGCTACAGATATATGATTTTACGCGCATCTTAAATTCTGTGGAACAGATCAGTCAGCAGAATACGCGTATATATTGATAATCTGGGTTTTACGCTTGAAGAAGCCGGTTACAAGATTTTACGCAGGAAGTGCTTTTCTTATCAGTGTTTTCTCTTATTTTTTATTTCGAGAAGACTTCATCAGACGAAAGGGCCAGGGAGTTCCCTGAAAGTATCTGTCTTTACTGGAAGAGGAGTTTTCTTCCTTGGCCATTGATAGTTCATTCGAAGTTTAGCCAGAATCTAGTTCAGGGATGGCCTGTTCGGCGGGCATTTCTTGCCCTGTCTCGAGAATCTTTCGAGAAGCCATTTTCGAAGATGATGTTCAGAACAGATGTTCTTCACATTTATGAAGGATAAATGACGGTTTAGAATTCTATGTGACTCCTCGTCAAAAACAGCATGACAGTTGGATTTTTAAGACAATTTAAATGCTAAAGAACTTTTTACGCATCTTCCTCTACGCGTAAAAGTTGGGACGTGATGGGAGGCATATTTGTCAGATTCAGCGTAAAAATTACTCAAGCATATTGAAGCTGCGTATTATCAGACTTCCTCACAGCAATATGGCAAAACAATAGTGCGTAAAAGAAGACAAGTTTATTAATCATGATTACATATGATGGAAATCCAATTTTACAAAGGATTTTTTATTAATATTCAAGATCATGATTACATATGATAGGAATCTATTACGATAGGTTCTCGTCTGGTAAAGATCTTCATTGCTTCTTCTACAGCACTTCTTCGGCCGGGGGCCAAGAAAATGGTGAATGGAGGGAGGATACAAAACTGGGCATGTTTAAATTATTCAAGCCCATCCCCCATACGTCATCGGCGGCCATGCTCAGATTTGTATTAGGGATTCAAACCCAACACAATACTGGAAGACACGGCCAAGCTGCCCATCAGGGTCCAGCTTCATAATAGGGAAAACACAGCTAGCAAGCTGTGTGGTCTAATGTGACCCTTCCCCTCTCTTTGACGAATCACTATATAAAATTGCTGATTATCTCGAGCAAAGAAAGCTATGATATCCTTCCATGGTCCATCGTTGCAGAGAATATTTTCTCGAAGATGTCACTTTTTATGGCTCCTTACATGCTGGAAGAACATAATCTTCTTCTTTCTCAGATCAGTCCAATGAATCTCAGCAGCCATCTTTGTGGTGAAGGAAGTATGGAAAACTAAGTTCATTTGCTTGCCCTTATTAGGCAGAAGAGAACATACAGGTTCCAACGACTCCTTAAATATAGCCAGAAAATCATCCTCGAAGAACGAGTCAAATTTGACCATTTCATGCTTCATTCAAAGTATTTCAAATTACGAGAAATTTGAAAACTTTGAAGGGGGTCTTGTAGAAGCATAAAATACGCTAGGGAATTGTACGCGTATTATACAGTCAAAACCCCCAACATACATGAAGTCTGCGTAAAACAGAGCCTCAAGGCTGTGTGGCATAAAACATGACTTCAGAACAGTCCGCGTAAAACAGAGTTTCAGAGCTGTATGGCGTAAAAATATGGCTTCAGAGCTGCCCGCGTAAAACAGAGATGCAGAGCTGTTTGGCGTAAAGTAGAGCTTTAGAGCTGCCCGCGTAAAGTAGTGCTTCAGGACTGTTCTGCGTAAAAGGTTGCTTTATCCTCCTGCATAAAGTTTAAAATATGTTATTTTTAATGCAGCGTAAAGTTGTACGAGGAACTCTTCGTATTCCTCGGATGAATTTGTCAGACAAAATAGTGAACCTGACTCCTGACAAAAGTACTGCACGATGATCGAGAGGATGGCTGTGATGATAATTTTGCATAGAGACCCAGGCTGTCGTTTAGTGACATATTCTTGATACAAGTCATTTTTACGCATTTAAAGAATATGCTGCCTATTCTACATGGACAGAAGTGAGTTTTTACGCTCAAGATAAAGACAAAATCAGACGCCACGTCAAAAGCTGTTTCCTGCACAGAGCTCGAGGCATATCTCTGTATTTATTGCATGAGATGGAGGCATATCTCCGCATTTAATGCACGAGATTTGGTTCTATTCTTCAGATTTTGTCATGACTGGGATAGCTAAAACTGTGACTAATACGCTCACATCACCATCCTTGCATTTTACGCCAACCAGGCTATTTTCAACTATAAGAGTACGCTGTATGCTATCTTCTCGAAATATGCCAACTCGGCCATATTTGCAAAGGTACGTGATAAGGCTATTTATCCTAGAATACGCTCAAGACCTCAATCGTGATAGATGATTGACTGGAAAAGCTAAAACTGTGACTAATACGCTCACATCACTATCCTTGCATTTTACGCCAACCAGGCTATTTTCAACTATAGGAGTACGCCGTATGCTATCTCCTAGAAATACGCCAACTCGGCCATATTTGCAAAGGTACGTGATAAGGCTATTTAGCCCAGAATACGCTCAAAACCTCAGTCGTGATAGATAATTGGCTATTTTATGCTGGTTATCTATTATTCATGAATTATCAAGTATTACGCAGAGTTTGGCCTTTTACGCCAACAAGACAGCTACTTGGCTTTTACGCCAACAAGACAGCTACTTGGCTTTTATGCCAACAAGACAGTTATTTGGATTTTACACCAACAAGACAGTTATTTGACTTTTACGCCAACCATCTTTACGCAGGGGCTGTTACCTACATGGCTTATATGCCATGATCTTCGAGAAGCAGTTATACGCGTTACCTTATAAAGGGATACATGTCACACGCAGATCCAGAAGATTATTTGAACGTGGATAGTAGTTGTCATAACCGCAGCGTAAAGGAGGCAGTCTTCTTCACAGTTTGGCCTTTTGCGCCTACAAGACAGTTATTTGGCTTTTACGCCAACTAGCTTTATGCAGGGGGAGTTACCTACGTGGCTTGCATGCCATAATCTTCGAGGAGCAGTTATACGCGTTACCTCATAATGGGTCACGTATCATACGCAGATTCAGAAGATTATTTGAACGTGGGTAGCAGTTATTATAACCGCCGCGTAAAAGATGCAACTTTCTTCACAGTTTGGCTTCTACGCCAACTGGACAATTATTTGACTGATCTCTATAAATAGAGACCCCTGGTCACAGGGCACATAATCGATCAATCAAAAGAGATAAAAAAAAGGGATCGATCAAGAGATCAAAGACAGAAAGTACAGACAGAGAGTGTTGATTGACAACTTTGGCAACAAGAATTCAATCCCACTTGCAACTTTTGAAGCTTCCTCTTCTTCTACAGCATTTCTTCATCATCGTGTGGTCTAAGGGATAAAGTGATCAACCACAGATCAGACTCCTATAGCAATTATTCCTCAGAATTATTTTTATTGTACTTAACATCCTCGTATAGGATTAATTGTACTCTTTTTCTTGTTTGTAAGCAAAAAAGAAAAAAGAAAGGTTTCGTATAGACCCTCTTCTTCTCTCATTTTTTTGTTTATTCAAACACAAGATGGCGATTCTGCTAGGGAACACTTTCTCATCTGAGGAGAAAGCAATTCCTCAACACGATGCTGTATCCATTGGGTCAACGAAGAAGACTTTGATCGTTTAGTTCGACCAATCTGCTTATGAAGACATGCTTCATGCAGGGGGTGACTCTCATTCCTCCTATGTCCACAATAACAGGAAGCTGCATAATATATGGATGTCTAAGATGTTCTCTACCTTCCTGCAAGCTCTCACTCTCTGATCAACAAAGTCGTGGCAACACGCCCTGTGCGTAAAAATTTGTCTCCCGTCTGTGACGTGACAAACAAGACTTCTGGCAATACCTTAGTGCCAATCCAGAAGTTTCAAACACGCTCTGTGCGTACTAATTTGTCTCCCATTTGTGACGTAGCAGACAAGACTTCTGGCAATGTCTCAGTGCCAATCCTGAAGTTTCAGACACGCCCTGTGCGTAAAACTGCGTCTCCCGCCTGTGATGTGGCAGACAAAATTTCTGGCAAGGCCTTAGTGCCAATCCAGAAATTTCAAACGCGCCCTGCGCATAAAAATACATCTCCCGTCTATGATGAGGGAGATGTACCCTTTGATCACATCAAGGGAAAACAAGTGGCGAGTCTCCCAACCTCTAGGATTTTACGCCCACAAGGGAAGAAAGTACCCACTTTACAGATTACGAGGACTTTCCCTGTTTTACGCGAACCTGTGCCAAAATCCAAATTATGCCAGGATAGGTCTGTCCGTATAAAGAAGACTGGTTTCACGGGAAGGTGCGCTCCTCAAACAGATGATGGATCATATGCTACTCATATAGGTGAACTGCTGTATTCCTATGGCAGAGAAAGGGTTATGATTCCTAATCTACACCTTCCTACTGATGTAAAAAGGCAGAATAAGTCTTCTTCTTCTTCTGGTAATCCCCCTGATTTGCGTGATTTCTTGATCCAGAAACGCAAAGACAGGAGATCTTCTAATACGTCTATTACACCTCCTAGAGAACATTGTTGTAATAGTCGTAAGGTTGTAATTAATCGTTATTGTTCTGAAGAAAAATGGTCAATTTTTGACCGATTGAGCTATTCTTCGTCATTACAGGAAGAAGAATCAGACAACGACATGTCTGGGGGAAGTCTCCCTCGATAAAACAGAGCAGCATCCAAAGCTGGGGGTGGAATTCCCTCTGAGCCTGAAGATGAAGCAACTATGACCATCTTCCCTGAGGACCGTATGACTCAGGTATCGGGAGCCCGAAATCCAAAGGGGACTTTCTCCTTCAATAAGGATGACATCATTGAAATCTTTAATATATTGATTAAGAAAAACAAACTTCGGCTACCCAACATCAGATACCCTGAAAAGGCTGGCAAGGTCGATGACCCAGAATATTGTCTCTTTCATCGGTACATTCATCACCCCACAAAAGCATGCTATGTACTAAAAAGGAAAATCCAGGAGTTGATCGACACCAAAGTCATCACTTTGTATTTATAACGAGAAGACGGTATCTCCCCGGATGAGCAACCTTCAGGTCTATCCCTACTCAGCAAATCACTCCCCAGTAAATTTTTTGGACATGGGTTCACGTCCATATTACCTCTGAACTGTTATCCAAACACTTTTCCCCCAGCTGAGCTTGCCATGTCCAAGTAACCTCTGAGCATACCTCCCAGGTTGTTGCTATCAGTTCACGTCCATACTACCTCTGAACTACGTCTCTCAACTTTCTCCGGCAGAGTAAATCTATCACCACAAAAATGGTCATTCCCATATTACCTCTGCCATATTTTTCTTTATCCCCACTAAGTCATATCTTACCACATCCACATTACCTCTAAGTAAGATGTTTTCAGAACTTTTTTATGTCGACATTACCTATGAGTGAAGTTCTGCTCTTCGACTTTCTACTATCACGTTCGCATAACCCCTGATAGTACTAGTCGTTTCAGCTTATTATCTGTACTTAAAGTATGCCATGGGTAATAAGTTCACAACCCAGATGTACAAATCGACTCTTGGGTATTTATCCCCAGCAAGTGCCTATGTGCAATATTTTTTCGATCATCGAAGATCGAGAATCATATTCTATCATGTTCATATGACCTCTGAATAGATATGTTCAGCAAGTTGGCATCCCAAGCAAGTGCCTATGTGCAATATTTTTTTCTTTGTTACAAATTCTTGCAAAGAGCCATCATCCGTATCCAAGAGTCCCGGATACGCAATGGATGATGGATCCTTAAAATCACCCTTGCGAAGTAATCCTTAGGTCTACTCGCACACTCCCGTAGTGACTATTCACAACCAATCTCGTTAGACGCTAGACATGCTTATATTGCCTCTGAGCTATCGTCCCATCAATCTGCCCAGTGGAATAATCCTTTGGTCTATTTTCATGTTCGGATAGACCACACTCAATAAATCACTCCTCGATGAATTTTTTGGACATTAGTTCATGTCCATATTACCTCTGAACTGCTGTCATAATATTTTTCTCAGGATGAGTTTGTCATGTTCATATTACCTCTGAGCAAACCTTCCGGGTTCGGCTATCGATTATCATATCGGTTGTCATCTCAACTTAGCACCCGTACTTAACTCTAAGTACGCCAGTAGTGTTAGTTCCACAAGAACTGCCACGTCCATATTACCTCTGGCAGGGTTTGTCCCAAACTTATTACTTGTACTCTCGTGCACAAGAAGTAATAGGTCTACCAAAAAACCCCGGGGGATGCCCGCAATGGAAACGAATAATTTAAATATGTCCCTCCATTATCCCCACAGAGTTATATTTTACCGCGTCTATATTACCTCTGTCAAGACTACTCTCAAACCCATTACTTGCACTAACGTGCGCAAAAAAGTAACCCAGTGGGATATCCTCAATGGAAACGAATAGTTCAAGTCCGCATTACCTCAGAACTACTTTTCTTTTCCCTAGAAATGAAAAATTTAGTTCATGTTTATGTTACCTCTGGAATATGTCTCTCCACTATCCTCGCAGAGTCATATTTTACAGCATTTATATTACCTCTGTCAGGACTTGTCTCAAACTCATTACTTGCACTAACGTGCGCAAAAAAGTAATGGGTCCACCAAAATCCCCCAGCAGGATGTCTTTACTATCCACAAAACCTATCACGTCCATATTACCTCTGATAGGACTTGTTTCGAACTTATTATTTGTACTCAACGTGCGCAACAAATAATAGGTCCACCAAAGATCCCCAGTGGGATGTCCTCAACAAATACGGTATTGTACTACGTTCATATTACCTCTAGTATGATGTCCAAAGTTCGCACAAACAATCGTAAAGAAATGGGAGGGCCCTTATATGATTTCAAATGGCGCTTACAGATTAGCCAAGCCTAATGGAGATTTGATAATGGCTCCCATCAACTGCAAATTCCTGAAGAAGTACTATACTTGATCTCCTTTGCTTAACGGAGTATGATAAAGATCTTATTCTGGCGATACTACATACAAAGGTTGGCTGAATCATATTCTATCAGATTCATATAACCTCTTAATAGATATGCTTAACTAATTTGTAAACCTATCATGTTCATACTATCTCTGATAGTGTTTAGTATACAAATTTAGTTGGATTATATTCTATCAGGTTCATATTACCTCTGAATAGATTTACAATCGGCTAAACCTTACCGAAAGTATATCATGTTCATATTACCTCTGATATCACTTTCATCTTAGCCTATCATTTATATTCTAAAGTGATGGGTCCACAAAGTCAGAAAATATATCTTTATTATCTCTGAGAAATTACAGGAGAAGCAAAAAAAAAGTACATTATTGGGGAGGAGCAGTTAAATCCCTGATCTGTTGCGCCAAAGCAGCCATCCTCTCATTCCTGGAGTTCAAAATGTTAGTACGATCCCGTTCCAACCTTGCCTCGTCATTGCTCAAAAGGGTTAGCTCGGACAGAGAATCAACAAAACTTGCATGAATGACACCTACACGGGTCAAGTTCTGTTGAGCTGTATTCACTTGGCCATCCAAGACATCACGAACTAGCGATGGTTTGAGAAGCCTCTCTCTGGCTTGAGCAAGTTCAGCTTCCAATTCTTGAACCCTTACTTCATATCCCTCACATTCGGTACGGCAATGAGCCAGCTGAGGAATACTCTCCACGAATACTGCTTGCTCTTTCTCCATCTCTTATTGATATTCCTGGATGTACTACAAGAATAAGCGGGATTAGCGACGTATTTTAGCGACTCCAAGTAAAAACGTCGCTAACTTAGCGACTCGGTAAAAATCGTCGCTAGTCGTCGCTAAATGGCAACATTTAGCGACGTTTAGCGACCTTTATTAAGATTTTAAACAAATAGTCGCTATAAGTTCAATTAAGGTCGCTAAACGTCGCTAATATATCTGATTTAGCGACGTTTAGCGTCGTAATTAGCGACGTATATATGAAAAACATTTAGCAACGTATTTAGCGATGTCGTATCTATCGTTGGCGTCGCTAATTTGTATTTTAGCGACGTTTTTATTGGACGTCGCTAAACGTCGCTAAATTTTGTTTAATTAGGGCTCAGGTTTCTTTTCTCGATCTATCGAAAATTTTGAAAACGTTTCGATTTCCCCCGCCCCCCCTCTCCGGCGACCGGGTCTCCACGGCTGCGGCTACTCCGGCATCCCCCTCCTCCTCCTCGAGCTCTAGGTAATCTCTCTCTCTCTCTCTCTCTCTCTCTCTCTCTCATGTGACACTGACACAAGACACACTTGACAGACACGACACACGCACACAGACACACACGACACACACGACACACACACACACACGCAGACACACATACACGACACACACACAGACGCAGACACACACACGACACACACACGACACACAGACGCATACACACACACAGACGCAGATTAGGGTTAGGGTTAGGTTTAGGAGAATGTTGCTTGCTTTGAGATCAAAACTTACTATGTACCAACAACTTACTATGTACCACAGACGCAGATTAGGGTTAGGGTTGACTAAAAAAAACTACATATCTTATGATTATGAGTCAAAACTTACTATGTACCAACAACTTTTCTCGTTTTAAAATCTATTTCATCTCCACCGAATATTCTAGCCATACCAAAATCTAAAATTTTGGGGTCCATGTCCTTGTCAAGGAGAATGTTGCTTGCTTTGAGATCTCTATGTATAACTCTTAATCGTGAATCTTGATGGAGATAGAGAAGTCCACGAGCAATTCCTAAGATAATCTGGTACCGTGTCTGCCAATCCACTAATGCTCCTTTCTCTTTATCTAGAAGCAATTGTAATGTGTCATAAGTTTTCAAGTTCTGCCAAAATAGGTAAAACTTTCTATCATATGAAAATTTTAATTAACATAACAAAATCATAAGTATTTAAGTAAAGACAATTTTAACATTTCATCCCCTTGTACTCATATATCAACATCATTTCATCCCCTTGTATGCAGCAACCGAGAAGTCGGACAAGGTTTCTGTGCTGGAGTTTGGCAATGAGCACCACCTCATTCTTGAATTCTTCAAGGCCTTGATATGATGTTCTAGCCAGTCTCTTTACAGTTATATCCTGATTAGTGTCTAGGAATTAAATCTGTGTGATAAATTTTTTTGGCGCAGACCAAAATAAACCAAAATGAGTTTTGAAATTTGGCTTGTAGTTCACTAGAGTACACAATATGGAGACAAAATATACTTGTTGGACTTAGCAAGCTACTCCCATCTTCAGATATAAATTTGGTATCAAAGTCTACCTGTCTTTAGGTTATATAAGACTGGAATTTGAAAATAGCTCAACCATACGTGTGTGTAGGTGTATAAGACCTAGGCATCAATTGTTAGTTGTAGTGTGAGTTTGGGTTTTTGTATTTGGGGGATGTGAGAGTGTCGGGTTCCTCAGTCAGTGCATACTGTAAAAACTGGTTTTGTGTGTGTGCACAGTGTGCCTCAACCACTGTGTCTCAGTGTATCAGTCGAGCCACTGGTTTTGTGTGTGTGTCTTAGATACTACTATTTACTTTAATCTTTATCATCCAAATCTCATAATTCAATTTCAATTTCAATTGCAAAGAATTATCATTATTATAAGATATTATGGTATCATTATTATACTGCTAATTCTTTGTTTTCATCTATCTTACCAGATGGCACCCAAGAGAGCGACACCTCCTACTGTTAAGGAGGAAGTGATGCCTCCTACTGTTAAGGAGGAAGTGATGCCTCCTACTGTTAAGGAGGAAGAGATACCACATGCGGGGAGTTCCAGTCACCCAGCACCTATCGCAGCTGTATCTCAGACGGGGAGTTCCAGTCACCCAGCACCCATAGCGGAGCTTGATAACATAAACGCTGTTTATGCGCAGTATTTGAGGGACTGGTATCAACCCCGTTTTGGAAATCCTCAAGATTGATACTATAATGTTTCATATACTTATATATTATGCATTTTGTGTTACTGTGATACTCTGATACTTATATATTATGTATTTTGTGATGCTGTTTATGCCCATTTTGTGTGACTGTGATACTTTTATAACTGTGATACTTTTATTGTCTGTCTATAATGTTTGTGTTCCATCGAAGGGGTCGGCGAACCCATAGAATTCAACGGAGGGTTGCTCCGGGTCTATTTTTAATTACAAATTTATAAATTAGAGGAATAATAGTTTGGAACAATTCAGTTTTTTTTTTTAATTTTTTTATAAATTTAGCGACGTATTTAGCGACGTTTAGCGACGTCTAGCGACGTTTTTATAAGTCGCTAAACAAGTCGCTAATTAGCGACGTGTAAATAGCCGTCGCTAACAACGTCGCTAAACGTCGCTAAATATGTCGCTGTACGTCGCAAATTCCTGACATGGCAGTACTGCCAGGTCATTAAAGACGTCGCTGTTACGTCGCTATAAAAGTCGCTAATGAGCGACGTTTAGCGACTTTAATAAACGTCGCTATTTCGTGACGCCGCGTCGCTAAACGTCGCTACATTTAGCGACTCAATAAAGTCGCTAAAAAATGTCGGCATAGCGACGTTTAGCGACGTTTTTCCGTTCAGCGACTTGGTTTTTTCCGACTGCGTTAAAACGTCGCTAATTACGTCGCTAAACGAGTTTAGCGACATTTTATTGTCATTTGGCGACGTTTTTTGGCGTCGCTAATTTGACTTTTTTTGGTAGTGATGGATTTGTTTAGATTTTCTGTCTTCTGAGCAAATTCTGCAGTTAGTAAGTCGTACTCAGCCTGAACCAAGTTATTAATGTTGCCTCGGGATAGTTACAAATATTCGTTAATGGGTTGTTCTAAACCATTAACTATTTGCTCTAGCGCATTAGCTCTTTCAATGTCATTGAAATTTCTAATCGACGCTATAGTGAGCATGGAGGACGTCTTCAGAGCATCAAAGCCTAGATTCTTCTCCAGCACCATGGATATCAATTCTTTCAAAGTAAGGTAGAATATGCTAGTGTATTGTTCAACTAGCATAGCAAAGATCGAATGTACGCTGGGAGTGGCCGCAATATCGGTAAATCTCATTTCTGGAATGACTGCAGAGGATGTTGCCACAGTCGTTGCCTCAACAGATGGCGCGACAAAAGAAGAGACACCAACAACAGTTGAAGTTGCTGGCATGCTCGACGAAGGAGGCACAGTCAAGATGGTGGGTTCATCCACCTCTGATATTAGTTGAACTGCTGCTGGCTGGGTTATATCTGAGAATGTCGCGGATGAAAGGTCAACGGCTTCTTCGACGATGGTCTCCGTCGTTTCATTAGCTGGATCCGCGACAAAATTAGAGGTTATTTCAGCTCTGCCCTCCCCAGAAATGTCTTCGCATAAAAATAAGATAAGATAAAGTTAATATCAATTTGATGTTAATTTTCCTAAAAAAAGCGTGGAGACAATATTTACCCATGGCCGATGGTATGTATAGTGCGTCTGCAGCCTGTATAGCTAAATCATTTCTTAATGATGGTAAACAAGCTGTCATACCTGGAGATGAGGGTACACCAACTGACGCTTGAAGGTAGTCATCCCAGTCATCACCCAGATTTACTCGAGGTTCATCGGGTGGAATCTTGCTTGAAATACTTACGGAAGAAGGAAGGGCTAGTCCCATTATTTGTCTTGGTAAAGGTATACTGAGTCTTATTAAGCTCGGCCTCGAAGGCGATCTAGAAGCATTACCAGTAACGGTGGTAGCGGCAGCAGTCTCGGGCAAAGAATCTCCAGCACTTTCAGCTGGAACTGTGGAGGCTCCCTCTCTAAAAGGCGAAGGACCCCTAATCAAAGAATTATCCCTAACAGGGGAAACAATAGGCTCACTCCTGGAAGAGGCCCCCTTGGTGGAAGTCTTTTTAGGACCTCTGGTAGTCTTCTTCTTCTTGCGGGAGGAAGGCTCTTTCAGAGTGGAAGCCTTTCGTTTATTGGAAATAATGAGAGGCTCTGTTGGCGGAGCTATTACGCCTCTCGGTAAAATCAACAAAAAAGTATCTGCACCAGTTGCTTCATCACCTTCATCAGAGGAGACAGATAGTATCTCCTTCCTTCCAGTGGACTTATGAGAAGGCATTCTGAAACTTCCATGTACATCAAAATCATGATGGAAGGTATTGATGGACACATAAAACTATGCGTATGAATGAAGAATGCACAACTCCGTGGAGAGAGAGGTCATGGGAACAACAAAGATTGCTCCAGTACAACCCATAATGAAATACCACCATCCTCTAGCCCTGTCAATAAGTCCACCTTTGAATTTGAAGCTGGTAATGGGATTTCCCACGTGCAACTGGTCATATCCAAATTGCCTGGCAAAACGGCTAGGCAGATAAGGCTCCAAGTAGCAGTGGTCCTGGCTTCTGTACAGCAGGTGGGAAGGTCTAATGCAGACCAATCACTAAAAGGCTTCAGGAGAAAGAATAGTCTTCCCCTGACCTACATCCTGATGTTTAGTCCCCTGTTGATTGATATGTACGGGGGGGATGGTGCAGAAGAATTTCCAACTATGGGCAAAATTTAGTGCTAGTCGATAATCTATGACACTAGTCACATTCCAAGAAGAATTCTTATAATTCAACAAGAAGTTATTGCCCGAACCACTGGCAGATCCGGGAGACATCACTCTGGTGTTGTGAAGGATTAACCATCCTATCAGATATAAGAATGGCAATTCTACTCTGGGATATCCTTCACGCTGGGTAGTATCGGCCAGCAGCCAATCAGTAATAGCCCTCAAGCCAGCTTGTATCCTACATACCATAGCAGGGAGTAGGCCCAATCTAGCTCCAAACACCAAACGCACTGTGGGCCATAAGGTGTTGCGATGAATGCGATCTGCAGATGCGATGCCAGGCACCACCCATCGGCGCAGCCAAATAGAAAGAAAGCCAGCCAGTTGAGCTTCTCTTGACAGAGGCTTTCGGTAATGCCTCATATAACTATAGGCTTTGGTTCCTGCAGGATAACCCCCTATCTCTTCATTCAGAACATAGTCTGGAGCCCCTGCATCTTCAATAAGATCATCGATTATGTTGGCATTAAGAATGCTCAGAGGGTTCAAAGGTTTGTCTTTGCTATCTACAACCTTGTCCTGCTTGGCATCTCTAGCCTGATGGAAGAAGAGATAAGATACCCATTTGTTAATATGGGCTAAATCAGAGGGCTCTCTGTTGAAGGTGGTGCATGCAAGATAGTGGCTCATCAGCTCTTGGTATACTGCCACTACCCGAGGGTTGGTATCGTTCAACTCTCTATTGGTTGGGAAATATTCTTCATAAGGAATGTCTCTCATTGGCAGCTTTGAGATATCTGCCATCTCATGAAGGGCTAGGCCCAACTCACCTATCGGAGTGGCAAACCCATCCACTGGTGCGAGGGTTAACCTTGGGATATACTCCTCCCTGCCCCATGAATTCATTGCAGAAAGTTGCCATTTGAAATGGCTAGATCAAGGAAGAGTCTTCACTTGGGACGTTGCCCGGTAGTAATCCTCTGAAGGGCATGATAGGGCCAGAGGGACTACTTACAAAGGATCCTTGGTTTAGTCCTTTCTTATAAAAGATCTTCCCTGGCTGGCCATGAAGATCAGGAGTCAGAGTCCATGACATCCTTCTGGGATGTGTGGTATGGAAGAATGCAGAGATAGGGTAAGCTCTGGACATCTTTGGCAGGAACATGACCGTACCCTCAGCAGAAAATACCTAATCTTTCTTCTTGGGCTTTGTCTGGGATTGTTTATCAATAACATCTCCAAATAAGAAAGCTGGTTTCTTATACTCAGTGCCGTCTATGTACGTCAAAGGTTCCCCACTGATCATACTCAGCAATATTCATTCTCCTTGGGCCGAGATCAGAGTTCCCCTTTCTTGAGGATACTCGTTTCCAGAGACGGGGAAAGTCACATGGGACAAGTCCTCCAAGTAGTTGGAATTCAGCATTCCAGCAGCAGAGCCCATCACTTCAGCCAGAAGGGGATCTGTAGGTCCACTACAAAAAGCAAGAGAATAAGTCAGTTTTTCAGTACATAAAACGTAAGGTGCTACACTCTTATCGTATACGCCAAAACTTGACAGTCTGAATTTTACGCCAGACTGTAAAAATTGGAGTTTTACGCTGGAATTTACATCCAGTGCGTAAAACTCAAGGTTTGCCGTATACGCCAAAACCTATACGACAGAGTACAAAAATTTGAGTTTTACGCTAGAATTTACTTCCAATGCGTAAAACGCAAGGTTTGCAGTATACGTCAAAATTTGATAGTCTGAGTTTTTACGCCAGACTGTAAAAATATGGAGTTTTACGTTGACACATTAAAAATGTGGGCGTATTTACGCATACACGTACAACGTGTGCGGAGGGTTTTTTATTTCTCTCGAAGTTTTACCTGTGATGTCCGATGCACAGCTAGATGGCAGAGCACTTCGTTCAGAACGAGGCTCATTTGGCCTAGTAGGATTCTTTCGTGCTTGAGCAGCGGAGCGAGATGATGAAGCGGCTTTCTTTCCCTTAGCGATGGAGGACTGTTTTGGTGCCATGGCGAGTCTGAGATCTTTTTCAGAAAGAAACGAAGAGTTTTTCAGAAAGAGACGAAGGGTTTTTGCAGAGAAAGATGAAGGGTTTTTCTCTCTCACGACCGAGGCCTATTTATATTGTTCAAGTGACTCTCCGAATCCTTAACCAAATCCGATTTTTAATAGTCGGCTAGGATTTGGGACCATGTTAGCCTATCATTGAACAGGAAGACAGATAGTCACGCTGCGTAACAAATCCCTGATTTTACGCTCAGATTTTTATGCTAAGAAGATACAGATCTACGATTTTACGCTCAGAAGCTTTTACGCTCAGAAGCTATAGATCTACGATTTTACGCTCAGAAGCTATAGATATATGATTTTACGCTCAGAAGCTTTTACGCTCAAAAACTACAGATCTACGATTTTTACGCTCAGAAGCTACAGATCTATGATTTTACGCTCAGAAGCTACAGATCTACGATTTTACGCTCAGAAGCTACATCTACGATTTTACGCTCAGGAGCTACAGATCTATGATTTTACGCTCAGAAGCTTTATGCTCAGATGCTACAGATCTATGATTTTAAGTGCATCTTAAATTACGAGAAACAGATCAGTCAGCAGAATACGCGTATATATTGATAATCTGGGTTTTACGCTTGAAGAAGCCGGTTATAAGATTTTACGCAGTAAGTGCTCTTCTTATCAGTGTTTTCTTTTCTTTTTCATTTCAAAAAGACTTCATCAGACGAAAGGGCCAAGGAGTTTCCTGAAAGTATCTGTCTTCACTGGAATAGGACTTTTCTTCCTTGGCCTTTGATAGTTCATTCGAAGTTTAACCAGAATCTAGTTCTGGGATGGCCTGTTCGGCGGGCATTTCTTGTCCTGTCTCGAGAATCTTTTGAGAAGCCATTTTCGAAGATGATGTTCTGAACATATGTTCTTCACATTTATGAAGGAGAAATGACGGTTCAGAATTCTATGTGACTCCTCGTCAAAAATAGCCTGACAGTTGCATTTTCAAGACAATTTAAATGCTAAAGAACTTTTTATGCATCTTCCTCTACGCGTAAAAGTTGGGACGTAATGGAGGCATATTTGTCAGAGTCAGCGTAAAAATTACTCAAGCATATTGAAGCTGCGTATTATCAGACTTCCTCACAGCAATATGGCAAAACAATAGTGCGTAAAAGAAGACAAGTTTATTAATCATGATTACATATGATAAAAATCTATTTTTATAAAGGATTTTTCATTAATATTCAAGATCCTGATTACATATGATGGGAATATATTATGCTAGGTTCTCGTCTGATAAAGATCTTCATTGCTTCTTCTACAACATTTTTTCGGCCAGGGGCAAAAAAATGGTGAATCGAGGGAGGATACAAAACTGGGCATGTTTAAATTATTCAAGCCCACCCCCCCATACGTCATCGGCGGCCATGCTCAAATTTGTGTTAGGGATTCAAACCCAACACAATATTGGAAGACACGGCCAAGCTGCCCATCAGGGTCCAGCTTCATAATAGGAGAAAATACAGCTAGTAAGTTGTGTGGTCTAATGTGACCCTTCCTCTCTCTTTGACGAATTGCCATATAAAATCGCTGATTATCTCGAGCAAACAAAGCTATGATATCCTTCCATGGTCCATCGTTGCAGAGAATATTTGCTCGAAGACGTCTTTTTTTACGGCTCCTTACATGCTGGAAGAACATAATCTTCTTCTTTCTCAGATCAGTCCAATGAATCTCAGCAGCCATCTTTGTGGTGAAGGAAGTATGGAAAACCAAGTTCATTTGCTTGCCCTTATATAGGCAGAAGAGAACATACAGGTTCCAACGACTCCTTAAATATAGCCAAAAAATCAGCCTCGAAGAACGAGTCAAATTTGACCATTTTATGCTTCATTCAAAGTATTTCAAATTACGAAAAATTTGAAAACTTTGAGGGGGGTCTTGTAGAAGCATGAAATACGCTGGGGAATTATACGCGTATTATACAGTCAAAACCCCCAACATACATGAAGTCTGCGTAAAACAGAGCCTCAAGGCTGTGTGGTGTAAAACATGACTTCAGAACAGTCCGCGTAAAATAGAGCTTTAGAGCTGCGTGGCATAAAAATATGGCTTCAGAGCTGCCCGCGTAAAACAGAGATGCAGAGCTGTTTGGCATAAAGTAGAGCTTCAGAGCTGCCCGCGTAAAGCAGTGCTTTAAGGCTGTTCTGCGTAAAAGGTTGCTTTACCCTCCTACGTAAAATTTAAAATACGTTATTTTTAATGCAGCGTAAAGTTATACGAGGAACTCTTCGTATTCCTCGGATGAATTTGTCAGACAAAACAATGAACCTGACTCCTGGCAAAAGTACTGTACGATGATCGAGAGGACGGCTGTGATGATAATTTTGCACAGAGACCCAGGCTGTCGTTTAGTGACATATTCTTGATACAAGTCATTTTTATGCATTTAAAGAATACGCTGCCTATTCTACATAGGCAGAAGTGAGTTTTTACGCTCAAGATAAAGACAAAATCAGACGCCACGTCAAAAGTTGTTTCCTATACAGAGCTCGAGGCATATCTCTGCATTTAATGCACGAGATGGAGGCATATCTCCGTATTTAATGCACGAGATTTGGTTCTATTCTTCAGATTTTGTCATGACTGGGATAGCTAATATTGTGACTAATATGCTCACATCACCATCCTTGCATTTTATGCCAACCAGGCTATTTTTAACTATAGGAGTACGCCGTATGCTATCTCCTCGAAATACTCCAACTCAGCCATATTTGCAAAGATACGTGATAAGGCTATTTAGCCCAGAATACGCTCAAGACCTCAGTCGTGATGGATGATTGACTGGAAAAGCTAAAACTGTGACTAATACGCTCACATCACCTTGTATTTTATGCCAACCAGGCTATTTTCAACTATAGGAGTACGCCGTATGCTATCTCCTCGAAATACGCCAACTCAGCCATATTTGCAAAGGTACGTGATAAGGCTATTTAGCCCAGAATATGCTCAAAACCTCACTCGTGATGGATAATTGGCTATTTTATGCTGGTTATCTATTATTTATGAATCATCAAGTATTACGCAGAGTTTGGCCTTTTACGCCAACAAGACAGCTACTTGGCTTTTACGCCAACAAGACAGCTACTTGGCTTTTACGCCAATAAGACAGTTATTTAGATTTTACACCAACAAGACAGTTATTTAGCTTTTACGCCAACCATCTTTACGCAGGGGCTGTTACCTACGTGGCTTACATGCCATGATCTTTGAGAAGAAGTTATACGCGTTATCTCATAAAGGGATACATGTCACACGCAGATCCAGAAGATTATTTGAACGTGGGTAGCAGTTGTCATAACCGTAGTATAAAGAAGGCAGTCTTCTTCACAGTTTGGCCTTTTGCGTCTACATGACAGTTATTTGGCTTTTACGCCAACTATCTTTACGCAGGGGGAGTTACCGACGTGGCTTGCATGACATGATCTTCGAGGAGCAGTTATACGCGTTACCTCATAATGGGACACGTGTCATTCACAGATTCAGAAGATTATTTGAACGTGGGTAGCAGTTATTATAATCACCGCGTAAAAGATGCAACTTTCTTCACAGTTTGGCTTATACGCCAACTGGACAGTTATTTGACTTATCTCTATAAATAAAGACCTCTGGTCACAGGGCACAGGATCGATCAATCAAAAGAGATCAAAAAAAGGGATCGATCAAGAATTAAGAGATCAGAGACAGAAAGTACAGACAGAGAGTGTTGATTGACAACTTTGGCAACGAGAATTCAATCCCACTTACAACTTTTGAAGCTTCCTTTTCTTCTACAGCACTTCTTCATCATCGTGTAGTCCAAGGGACAAAGTGATCGACCGCAGATCAGACTCCTATAGCAATTATTCCCCAGAGTCATTTTTATTGTACTTAACATCCTCGTATAGGATTAATTGTACTCTTTTTCTTGTTTGTAAGCAAAAAAGAAAAAAGAAAGGTTTCGTATAAACCCTCTTCTTCTCTAAATTTTTTTGTTTATTCAAACACACCTGCATGTTGTTATTGGTTGTATTGCTTTTGTTAGTTTTTGGTAGATCGCTTAGCATCGTTAGGCGTTGTTGCATTCGTGCAACAAGTTGGGTGGCATTGTTGCATTTGTGCAGCAAGTTGAGAGGTGTGTCGTTGGTTGGCTTGGCTTGGCTTGTCTTTCGGGGAGTTTCTGGTTGCATCAGTGGATCAGTTGGTTGGCAGACGAGATTGGTTATGCGGCATGTTGTGAGTAGAAGCATTGGATTGAGAATGGATCGTTGTACGAGTTGCTCGGGGAGCGAATTGTAGAAGCATGAAAAATACGCTGAGAAATCATACACGTAAAACCCTCCACATGCAAGAAGCTGCATAAAACAGAGCTCCAGCACTGGGTGGCGTAAGACATGACTTCAGAGCCATTGGCATACAATGGAGCTTCATCGCTAGTACAGCATAAAATATAGCTCCAGAACAACCCGCATAATACAGATTTCCAGACTGCTTCAGCGTAAAAAGGTTGTCACATCGCCACTTTTAATGCAGTGGGAAGTTGTACGAGAAACTCTTCGTATTCTTCGAATGAACCTGTCAGATCAAGCAGTAAACCTGACTCCTGACAAAGATTACTGTACGACTATCCAGACGACGACTGTAATGATGGTTCGGCACAGAGACCCAGACCATCGTTTAGTGACATTTCTTTGATACAAATTGCTTTTACGCATTCAAGGGAATACGCTGCCTAGTTTTATATAGGCAGATGTGAGCTTTTACGCTCAGCAGGAGATCAAACGAACCGCCACGTCAAAAGCTGCTCCTCGTATAGAGCTCGAGGCACGTCTATGTAGTTAATAGGCGTGATGGGGGCAAATCTCTACATTTAATGTACCAGATTTTTGGCTCTATTTTCAAAGACTGGGTGAGCCATAATTATGGCTAATACGTCCACATCATCACCTCTGCATATTACGCCATCAGGCTATTTTCAGCTATAGGAGTACACCGCTCGACCAGGCTATTTTCAGCTATAGGAGTACGCCGTATGCTATCTCCTCGGAATATGCCAACTCAGGCTATATTTGTATTTGTGTGTGATAAGGCTATTTGGTCTAGAATACGCTCAAGATCTCAGTCAAGGAAGGAGGATCAGCTATCTTTTACGCTAGCTACCTATCCATACAGCATCAGGCTTCTACGCCTACTGGGCTTCTATGCCTACTTGGCTTCTACACCAACTTGATAACTATTTGGCTTCTACGCCATGGTGACAGTCATTGGCTTCTACGCCAATCTTTTCTACGCGAGGGGCAGTTACCTATGTGACTTGCATGCCGTAATCTTTGCAGCAGTTATACGCCTTACCTCATAATGGGACACGTGTCACATGTCGAATCAAAAGATCATTTATATGTGGGTGGCAGTTATTATAACCGTCGCGTAAAAAGTGCCACACTCTCCATTGTATGGCTTCTACGCCGACTGGACGGTTACTGTCACTAAACTCTATAAATAGAGACCTCCGTCCAAGGAGGTCCAGGGTCGAAGAGAAAGGTGGTAAAACAGAGGTCGAAAAATCGAAAATAGAAGAGCACAGACAGAGAGTAGTGATCGACGATTTTGGCATCGAGCATCCACTCCCCCTTGTAATCTTTGAAGCTTCTCCTTCTTCTACAGCACTTCTTCATCATCGTGTGGTCCAAGGGACAAAGTGATCGATTGCAGATCAGACTCCTATAGCAATATTTATCCAGATTAAATTTTGTACTTAAAATCCTCGTATAGGATTAATAGTACTTCTTGTTTGTAAACCAAAGGAAAGGGTTTCGTATAAACCTTATTTTATTTCTTTCGTTTATTATCAAACACAAGATGGCGACTCTGCTGGGGATCACTTTCTCATCTGAGGAGAAAGCAATTGCTCAACACTATGCAGTATCAGTAGGATCAATGAAGAAGACCTTGGTCGTCCAATTCGACCAGTCAGCCTACGAAGACATGCTTCGAGCAGGGGGTAGCTCTCATTCCCTCTCTGTCCAAGACAACAGGAAATTGCGTAAGGTATGGATGCCCCGGACATCCCCTACAATTCCTGCCGACTCTCTGATTTCTTCGACCAACAAGGTTGTAGCTTTGCAACCTCCACGCCCCGCGCGTAAAACTCTGTCTTCCGTCTGTGACATGGCAGACAAAGCTTCTGGTTATGCCTCAGTGCTAATCCAGAAGTCGACTCCGTGCCTTGCGCGTAAAACTCAGTCTTCCATCACTGGTGGGTCAGACAAAACTTCTGGCAATACCTCAGCATCAACCCAGAAGTATACAACGTGCTCTGCGCGTAAAAACTCGTCTCCCGTCGCTGGCGGAGCAGACGTAGTTTCTGACAAGGCCTTAGCGCCAATTCAGAAATTCCAAACGTGCTCCACGCGTAAAAATGCATCTTCCCTCCATGGAAAAGCATATGGTCCCTGCAATATACGCAAGGAAAAATAAGTGGCGGATTATCTGAACTCTCGGCTTTTACGCTATCAAGAGAAGAGTCTACCCGCTCTTCAGATTATGCGGAACGCATATGGCAGTTTGAGGACTTCCTCAGTTTTACGCCAACCTGAGCAAAATCCCAGATTACGCCAGGACAAGCCTTTCGGCATAAAGAAGACCATGTTGGTGGATAGATACGCTCCTCATGGATCATGTGCTGCTCACATGGCTGAACTGCTGTATTCCTATGGCGGAAAAAGAGTTGGGATCCCCAATATCCGCATTCCAACTGATGTAAAAAGGCAGAATAAGCCTTCTTCTTCTTCTATAAATCCTCCTGACTTGCGTGAATTTCTGATACAAAAACGCAAAGATAGGGGATCTTCCAACATGTCTATTACACCCCCTAGGGAGCACTGTTGTAATAGTCACAAAGTTGTATTTAATTATTGCTGTTCTAAAGCAAAACGGTCAGTTTTCGACCGGTTGAACTACTCTTTGCCTTTACAGTAAGAAGCGCCTACAATTGCATCAGTGAACATGGCTTCACACGTTCCTAGAGGAAGGTCAAATTCAAGACATCATCCCTCTAGAACTCCAAGCCAAAGGAGATTCAATAGACTCCTTGAGAACATTGAAGCTGGGGTGTTCCGAAACACCCGTTCAAGGTCACGACAACCGGCTTCGTATTCTTCTGATTCCGACACTGGGGGTCTCCAGTTTCCCGAATCAGACACTAAAAGTATAGAGTCAATCTCTACAGAGACCTATACTAACCCTTCAATGACATCCAGAGAAATGGGAGTCTATGCCATTGAAGATGAACGCGAAGAGGCTTCCCCATCAGGAAGTACTGAGCAACGCATCGCTGTGTTGGAGACATCTCTGAAGAGATACAGGCCATAATGGAGAATATGCACCAAATGATGCTGACTCAACACATAGCTGCTATAGCTCAAGCATCGGTCCCTCCGACTCAAGTACGTGTGGGGGTGGACTTACCACCACCCAATGCGAACCAGGAGCCTGCTCTAAATCAAGAGTCAGCAACTCCTCCACTTCCTAAATCGGAGAATGTATGGCCTCATGTTGGAGTTACGATACAACCGATCTCTCATCACTCCGCGGTTCCTCTACCGGCTGAAGATCCGATGCAGGCAGTGCAGAAATTGAAAGCCCAATTTGATGCCTTAAAATATAAGGATCAGCTCAAGAAATTGGGAATCAACCAGCCTTACCCAGCTATCTGGGACGAGATCCCTTTCCCTCCTAAATATAAACCACAGACTATGGCTTTGTTTGAGGGAAAGACATCACCGAGTCAGTAGATGAACTACTTCAGTATGATGATGGTGTTATTGCAAGAGAATGACGCCCTTCTCACTCGAGTGTTCAAAGGCTGTCTCTCGGGAGTGGCTTATCAGTGGTACCGTAGTCTTGCGGACAACTGCATTACTTCCTTTGAAGATTTCAAGACTCTGTTCTTCGCTCGATTCTATGAAGGAGGGATGGACATGTCTATGTCCTCTCTCATCGAAGTAAAGCAGAAAGAGAAAGAGAACGTTCATACTTTCATCGAACGTTTTTGTCAAGCCACTTTGCAAATGCCTCCCAGAGTTCCAGACTCGGCATTGGTAGATATTTATAGGAAGAATCTTCTTCCAGTGATCTCGGTGTTCACAGGACCATATCAGTTCCATGATTGGCCCTCGTTCATCATCTCAGCGGTGGCTGCTGAAGACAACAGTTAGAAGGTACATGATAATAGAATTATGATATCTGCCTATGATAGAGGCAAGAGGTCATCCTCTAACAGCGACCATCCTCGTGGTTCCAAAGGAAAAGAAGCTATGGCGATCAATACGTCCAGGCAAAAGACTGCGGCAACCACACAGACGAAACCTGGGACTTTCAGGCCCATTGAAGTATATTCTTTTGACGATGACGATATTCCGAGGATATTCGAGTGTCTAGTCAAAAGCGGCAAGCTCACTCTCCCCGAAGTCAAGCGGCCTAATAAAGTCGACAGTACCAATAATCCTAAGTACTGCATTTTCCACAGGTATATACATCACCCAACCAAGGCGTATTATATACTAAAAAGGAAGATCCAGGAGTTGATCGATGCCAAGGCCATCACTTTGCGCAATAGCGAAAAGACGGTCACTGTCAACATAATCTCTCTCTAATTTGGCAATCTGCCTCCTCAAGAAGTTTTGGATGGTGTTGTACCTATTTCCCGGACAACGATGAACTTTATTAATCTCCCTCCGGCTAGGGGTCAAAATCATGACCTGGTACCCCTAACTACTCAGCGTGGCGAGATTATGTGGGTTCATCCAGATCTGGTGTCAGAGATTGAGGAAGAGACTCAAGCTGCTAAGGCTAAGAAGAACTTGAAGCGTAGACCATGTCATATGGTTACGATATCCTCGACATTAAAAGAAGAGGTTTTGGCTACCAGAACCCGTTCAGGGAAAGCCTACCTCAAGGACTATGGAGGAAATCAGGAAGAAGCAACGGCAGACACTTCAGCTGCCAAACTTCCAGAACCTGAACCTGTCATACCAGAGGCAGGTCCTTCTAGACCAACTTCGGCGGACAAGGGCAGAAAGAAGTTTGTTTTGATAAACCTTTGAAGAACATTCAAAATAAAGGTTTGAATAAACCATACAACTTCGATATCCTGGCCCAGTTGGCTAATACTCCAGCCAGACTGTCCATCTTTGAGTTACTCAGGCTTTCTAAAGACACTCGTCAAGTCCTGAGTAAAGCATTAATGCAGGCGGATGCATACTTGACTCAGCTCAAGTCCCCTGATGAAGAACCTGTGGCATGTCCTCAATGCCATAGTGTGATGGAGGTGGTCCCGAATATCACTTTCACTCAAGATGACATGCTGTTGAAACATAACAAGCATGACAGACCCCTCTATTACACCGGATACGTCGGTTCCACGGAGGTTGACCGGATTTACATAGATCCGGGATCATCGATCAGTATCATTCCTCATAGTCTGCTCAGACCGCTGAGGATTCCTACCAGCGAACTGGCTTACACCACCACTACAATCGTGGGCTTCAACGCCAGGAAAAGTAAGTCGTTAGGGAAGATTCGTCTGAGGATCTAGATTGGCGACCTTTGATCAATGGCTATATTCTATATCATTGATTCAGAGGTATCCTACAATATTTTGCTGGGCAGACTATGGATCCACGATCATAATATCGTTCCTTCGACTCTACATTAATGCTTCAAATATGTAGATGCCCAAGGAACAGTACAAACGGAGTTTGCTGACCTTAACCCGTTCAAAGGAGTAGAATTCTACTACTCTGATGCCATATTGTACACCCAAGACTACATGGAGGAGGTGTCAGGCAAGACAGAGGAGGAATCCCACCGGGAGTCAGAAGAACCCTCTGCCGAGCAACCTCTGTCAATCAAGGTGAAAGGGCGGACCACTCGTCCGAAAGTCATGGAACCCATGACTACCCACTTGAACAAAACCAAGTCAGGAAAAGGAGGTGATCCTCTAGTGATCACTTTGAACCAGAAGCCTCCACCTTTGGTCATCAATCTCTGGCACAACAAGCAGCCAACTGATGTAAATATAACCAGGAACGTGGTTTCTGACGATAATAAAGATTCCCCTTTCCAGTATATTGACGCTCAAATTCCAAGTCAGGAATCCTCTCCCCATAACGATATAAAATCTATAGCAAAAAAATTCTTGGAAGCTATAGACTCCTATCAACCATATGTGTGGAAAGTAGCATCACCATCTAATGTCATCACGACATATGGGCTACATGAGGATTCTATCTTTATTGTCCCGCCAACTCGCAGCAATCAGCATCCAATAGTCTTCGGTCACATGCGCGATGAACCGACTGTACAAGAAGATTCTCACGAGTCCGATGCTAGAAAAATGCAAGTTCACAGATATAGCCTACAAGCTTTGAAGATTATACAAAGTATGGATTATGACTTGAAGCTGGAACCAGGTCTTAACTATGGGAAAGGCAGGCGAATGCCGTTGCACGGTGATCCCTACTGTCAACGAACTCATTTTGGGTTAGGATATACCACTTCCTTTGCAACCTTCGAGTCAGGTGAGGATATCTTGTCCTCTTATCAAGATGGCTCATCGTCCTCCGGCTCACATGATGATCTCGAACGAGCATTATCAGTAAATACGGTATTGACAAATTTCTTCAAAGCAGATGAACAAGAATCTGAACCGTTTGAGAATGACTCTTGGGCTCAGCAAATGGATACACAATGGGAACTCCGGTTCTAGCAGAGAGAACCGCCCACTGAAGATAAAATTATCCAAATTGACGTTGGGGATGAAATTTTGCCAAAGTCGATATTTATTAGCAACAATCTTTCCGAAGAAGAAAGGGAAGAAATAATCCAGCTGATAAAAGAATATATCGACATTTTTGCGTGGAATTATGAGGATATGCCAGGACTCGATCCAAAAGTGGCTACTCATAAGCTCAATATATTACCCAATTCGAAGCCTGTGAAGCAACATCAACGCCGATTTCGTCCGGATATGATGGATGACATCGAAGCTGAAATCAGAAAGCTGATAGCCTGTGGCTTTATCCGGGAAGAACAACATCCTGACTGGGTCACCAATGTTGTCCCAGTCATGAAGAAAAGTAGAAAAGTATGTGTCTGCATCGACTACCGAGATCTGAATGCAGTCTGCCCCAAAGATGAATTCCCTCTTCCCATTACAGACGTCATGATCGACAATACCTGCGGTTTTGAACGCATGTCTTTCATGGACGGATTTTCAGGATATAACCAAATCAAGATGCATCCTGAAGATGAAAAGCATACTACCTTCCGGACACCATTGGGGGTATATTGCTATACGGTCATGCCCTTCGGACTGAAGAATGCCGGGGCTACGTACCAACGAGCCATGAGTAACATTTTCCATGAGCACCTACGCAAAACAGTGGAATGTTACGTGGATGATATAGCTGTCAAAATGTAAACACCCTGATTTTTCTAAAAAATTTAAAATATATTTTTCCCAATTTTTCTGTAATTTTCTGGAAATAAAACTAAGGTATTTTGTGATTAAAGGATTTTTTTAAAAATGATGTTAATTAATAATAAAATATTATGGAAATAATATTTTATGGTGTAAAATAGAAAACCGGACATAGGGTAATTTTCTGTGAATAAATTGGACTCCGAAAACATTTTTAAAGCCCTAAAAACCAATGTAAATAAACCCTAATTAAACCCTAAAATAAACTGGGTTTATTTGAAATAAACCAAACCGGACCGGACCGGTTTACCCGAACCAAACCCAGCCTTAGCGGGTCGGGTCAGATCTAAATTCGACCCAAAATCCGCAGACCCAAACCCGTATTTAAACAATAATGGGTCGGGCCGAATTCATGTTGAACCCGACCCGCGGACCCAAACCCGAAACCCTAACCAAACCCTAATCCTATTACGGGTCGGAATCACTGTTCCGACCCAGCGGCGCGACTATATAAATTGCCTCGAAAACCCTGCTCCGCTGCCAGATCACCCTCTCTCTCTCCTCCTCTCCACCGCTCCGCCGTAGCCGACGAACTCGCCTGAACCCTAGTCAGCCCCGCCGCCTACTCCTCCTTGTTCCATCGTCCCCCGACCAGTCGACCATCACCGCCCTAGCCGAGAACCGACGACCTCCACAGCCGCCCTAATCTCCACCGTCCCTCCGCCTCGAGCACAGCCCAGTACCATCACCATCTCCACCACCCGCATAGCCCTGCCCAGCCCCGAGCCCGATCACCGCGCAGCCCGCAGCCGATCACCACAGCAGCCCCGACGAGCCGCTCTGCCTCCGCACGCATCGACTCCCTCCGGCAAAGCCAACCCCGGCCAGCACAGTCTCCGGCGAGTCCACCCCGCTATCTCCGGACACAGCCCTAGCCCGGACACGGATCCTGTGTAGAGTCGACACAGCGGACATGGTTGACCAGGACACGAACCAGCATCCCGGATACGAGATTTCTCGGTTAACGGAGCCCTGTTCAGGTAACCCGTTCTCTCTCCTCGTTATTCCGTTTTCTGTTCCGTCAGTTGAGTCGCGTAGACTGTGTAACCCTCTCGATGCCCGTGCAACCCGCTCGGTGCGTCGTATCCTGTGGTGATCGCAAACCGCGATCCAAAAATAGGAAAACCAACGCCCAGTTTCACCCCGGAACTGAGTGCACCCCGCCAAACGGGACAACTTGGTCGCGTGCGATCTTCACCAAAACATGTGCACTGTCGATACGGACGTGTGGGATTTTGCAGAAGTTGTGCGTGCACACCGGAATCAACGCGTATCCGCCGACAACGTCCCGTATCTGCCTATTCTGGAACACGTTATAACTTTGTGTACACACATCGGATCGAGACAAAACTTACGCCATTGGACTCGTAGCAATATGCTGGTCATGTAACCCAAGTTTGGTTCGATTCTGAGGACGTTGACAAAATCGCGTATCGTGGGCCCCACGGCTCCACTTGATGGGCGATTTTGTGATCGGCTCATCGAAATCCAGTTCTGGAAGTTTCGTTGGGTTCGTATCATTGTTCCTGACTTGTTGACACTAAGTTTGACAAATTTGGAGACCTTTGACCCTGGCACGCTTTTCGGTGCAAAGTGGCCCACATATGGACCCCGCTTTGACCCGAAAATGTCATTTTTGCCCCTGTGTCCAAATTAGACTTAAGGACAGGCGTTTCTAGCTATTTGATATTTTCTGAGACTGTTGGTGATTTTTATTTCAGCTTTTGGTGGAGTACCTGCAGGATCCACTGATACAGGGACAATTGTTGGTATTCAAACCCCAGGCAAGTGTACCTTGCCAAACCCTGCAGTTTTGCTACTTATTTTCTTGACTTATTTATACATCGTTGTGCAGGTGTACCTTGCCAAACCCTGCAATTTTGCTACTTATTTCCTTGACTTATTTATACATCGTTGTGCAAGTGTACCTTGCCAAACTTGCAGTTCTTGTTATTTATCCCTTTGACTGCATTTATATATTGTTGTACATAATTGACCTAGGATCGTATGGCTTACTTAGCGTCCGATTATTAGTCGGGTGCCAACACTGTACGCAGAGTTGTGTAACGTCACCCAGAGATGGATATTCGTGACCCCTTACATTCTCGTACTTGTCTTATCAAGTACATTATAACCCAGGACACTTGACACCATTCATGAGACAGAATCTTCCTGAGATATTCATGGTAATTATGTGTAGGATACAGGTTGTGACATAGACATTATATTCTGAGATACTATATGACTGGTTGCATTAGCTATGATCTTGCGTGACATGTACATGAGACGTCGTGGACATGAGACGTGTGGTTATATTGGGTGGGAAGAGACACACAGGCTACAGGTTGTTTATATATATATCTTCTACTATTGTGAGGTCGTAGACTCTCCAGCAGAGCTAGACATATTACCGGTTATTACTGCTACCGGCTCCCCGACATAGAGCTTGTAGTGGCTCAGCCTGAGTACTCGTGATGCTCTCATCTTGTATTTCATATAGATGGTTATATAGTTTACCTTATTTATTTCATTTACTATTGCACTGCATTTATTTTGGCTTGTATTATTTGTACCTTGTTATGTCCCCTGAGGACCTGGATCCGGATTATGTCCCCAGGATTTGCAGACGAGATCTAACCCGAGGTATACGGGACCGCAGCAGGAGCTGATACAGGAGCTGTACCGACATCCGAGGACGAGGTGTTAGCTGAAGACTTTTCTTGAGCATCTATGTTTCATGCTCAGTATTTACTTTATTCAGTCATTTATATTTTGGTCTGTTGAACCATTGTATCAGATTTTATCGGGTTGTTCCCCGAAGCACTTTGTTGAGAGTGGTTGATGATTTACATTTCTTATATCTGTGGATCATATTTTATCTTGTGTGGATGAGATTAGTCATGCCATGTTATCATAGACTTTATTTTATAGCTTAAGTATGCCCTGATGGATCCATTAAATTGGGTTTGTCCATCAGTGTGTGTTGCTGGCCATTGCCACGTGTCTAGTCTCTCGTTATTTTGGGACTGGGGCGTGACATGGTTTTTGTGGTGGTCCATGCAGGTCTACGACTAAATTGTTCGGTTTCAACTTAGGGGCCGAACAAGCCTGCCCTAAGGATAAGATAAGTTATAGGATCTCATCTATTGTTTGAACCATTTTTGAACTCTATATCGAACTCGAATTTGTTACATGATTTGCATCCTGTGTTGATTCTTCTGAGTGTTCTTATAGTTTATCTTGTGGTTGCAGAGTAATGGATCCCAGGAACGGAGATGAGAATCCCTTGGGTACACCATATGATGTTGTGGTTACTTATGTAGACGGAGTGACACCAGGGAATGGAGGACAATCATCTCAAGGAAATCAAACCGGCCAGCCTAATCCAAGGTTTTGGCGTGATGACATCCCACCTCCACCACAGTTCACTCCACAGATGCCTGTCTTTCCACCAGGGCAAGCCATGGACGGGCAATAGATGTTTCAGATAATTTATGCCCTGATGCAAGCCCAACAGCAGGTTCAGCAAGAGGCTCAGCTTCATGAGGCAGAGTATTTGAGAACCAGCCTGGTATCCGCATTGGAGCAGGCAAACCCACCAGTTAGGCGACCAGCGACGGAATCTATCACTGATTTTTGCCAACTTAAGCCTCGTACCTTTTCTGGCAAGGAGGGGCCAACCGAAGTTCACGAATGGCTCACGAACATACAGCACCAGTTGGAAGCAGCTGAACTTCCATGGGAGAAATGGATAACTGCGGTCAGGATGCAGTTGACTGAAAATGCACATCATTGGTGGTTATCAGAAGAGAGGAGGCTCGGATAGGACCGAGTCACTTGGGAAGAGTTCTCCAGACTCTTCCAAGAGATGTATATTCTAGCAGTTGCACGGTCGGAACTCAGAGACAAGTTCAACCGCCTGATCCAAGGCAATATGTCAGTGGAAGAATACAACGCAGAATTTATTCGTCTGAGTCGCTTCGCCCCAACCTTGATTTCGACAGAGGAAGAGAAAACTGAGAAGTTCTTTGACGGACTGAAGTTCGAGCTCCAGAGGTTGATCAGATCTATTGCACCTACATCTTACACTGACGTCCTTACAGCAGCACGACGCATAGAGCATGTCACTAGAAGGGAATCAAATCTGAAGAGGCCAATCATATCAGCACCATCCAGGACATCACAGGGGAATTCTGCAAAACAATCCCAGAGAGAGCAACACACAGGGCCATATCTCTTCCTACTTGTCACCACTGCGGCAAGGTAGGATACATTGAGAGGGAGTGCAGGCGCAAGTTGGGACTATGTCTGAGCTGCAGATCCAACCAGCATCTATCCAGGGACTGTTCTGAACGTAGAGAGGGAGCACCGAGACTAGCTTTACCTATACCAAGGCCAGCTTATCCAACAGTAGGAGCACCGCAGACGAGAGTTGGAGGAGTCAAACTACCAGCTCCAGGAGGATATCAGCAGAGACCACCATTGGCACCACAGGCAGCTCTATTCCAGCAGGCTCAACAGCAGAGAGGTCCTGCTCAGGGACGAGGACAGGCATTTGCATTGGCTGTCGAGGAGGAAGCTACTGCAGGAGAGGTTATCGCAGGTACAATTTTATTAGCTTCATTACCAGCTGTAGCTTTATTTGATTCTAGAGCATCGCATTCATTTATAGCAGCTAGTTTTGTAGCCACCAATAGAGTAGCTACCGTACCCCTTCCAAAGATAAAGAGAATTCTTACGGGAGGTGGAATTATTCCAGTTAGTGACGTCTGTAGATTATGTTCTATAGTAGTCTGTAGAAGAGAGATGCGAGCTCAATTCCTGATCTTTTCTATGTCGGATTATGATTTTGTACTTGGTATGGACTGGTTAAGTCAGTACCATGCGACTCTTGATTGCCGACTTGGACGGGTTATATTTAGACCGCCTGGGCATCCAGAATTTGAGTTTCTTCGGGGAGCTGTAGAGCAAGGAGTTCAGTCTACTCTTAGGGTACTATCTGTAGAAGGAAAGACAGGTTACCCAAGAGTCATATCAGAGTTTGTGGATGTATTTCCTGATGATCTTCCAGGTTTACCGCCTGATCGAGAAATAGAATTCACAATAGACTTAACTCCAGGAGCAGAGCCTATCACTTCATTAGTATATCGGCTAGCACCTAAGGAGTTAGTGGAGTTGAAGGAACAAGTTGATGATCTTCTGGAGAAGGATTTTATTCGGCCCAGTGTTTTACCTTGGGGAGCACCCATATTATTTGTACCGAAGAAGGATGGAACAGTACGGTTGTGCATTGACTACCGGGCACTGACGCGGTGACCATCAAGAACAGGTATCCTTTATCACGCATTGATGATCTATTCGATCAATTGAGTGGTGCTAGGGTATTCTCGAAGATTGACCTTAGATCCGGCTATTACCAGATTAAAGCAAGGAAGGAGGATATACCGAAGACAGCCTTTAGGACCAAGTATGGATATTATGAATTCTTAGTAATGCCATTTGGTTTAACCAACACGCCAGCTGTGTTTATGAGTTTGATGAACAGAGTTTTTCATCAGTACTTGGATAAATTTGTGGTTGTGTTTATTGATGACATTCTAGTATATTCTAAGAGCCACGAAGAGCACGAGGAGCATCTCAGAATGGTGCTAGAGACGTTGAGGCAGGAGAAGTTATATGCCAAACTCAGTAAGTGTGAGTTTTGTATGGATAAAGTGCCTTTCTTGGGACATATTATCTCAGGAGAAGGACTTTCAGTTGATCCGGAGAAGGTTGCTGCAATAGAAACTTGGCCTACCCTACATCAGTTGCAGAAGTGAGAAGTTTTTCGGACTTGCGGGATATTACCGAAGGTTTGTAGAAAATTTCTCAAGGATTGCGGAGCCTATGACAAAGTTGACACGTAAGGACCAGGAGTTTACATGGACCGAAGACTGCCAGAAGGCCTTTGAAGAATTGAAGAGAAGATTGACAACATCACCTATCTTGACTCTTCCTTCAGGGTCAGGAGGTTTTGTTGTTTACAGTGATGCGTCAGGTAGTGGACTAGGATGTGTTTTGATGCAACATGGCAAAGTTATTGCTTATGCATCGAGACAGTTGAAGGTCCATGAGAAGAACTATCCAACGTACGATCTGGAGCTAGCAGCAGTTATATTTGCACTGAAGATTTGGAGGCAATATCTTTATGGAGAGAAGGTAGACATCTTTACTGATCATAAGAGTCTGAAGTATGTATATACTCAGAAGGAGCTCAACATGAGACAGAGACGTTGGCTTGAATTAATGGTAGACTTTGATATAGATCTGCAGTATCACCCGGAAAAGGCGAATGTCGTAGCAGACGCACTCAGCAGGAAGCCACGGCTTATTTCTTGACGATGCAGCCTGAGTTATTGAAAGATCTACAGGAGCTTCAGATAGAGGTTATTTTACCAGGACAGAGTGGCTTGTTGGCTAATCTCGAAGTTAAGTCGTCACTTGTGGAGAGGATTAAAGAGGCATTGCCCACGGATGCTAGATTTTGAAGACTTAAAGAGAGGACAGAAGCAGGCATGCAGACGAGACTTCGCATACATGAAGATGGGACATTAATGTATGGAAATCGCCTGTATGTTCCAAATGGAGAATTGAGACATGAGTTAATGACTGAAGCACATAGCTCCATGTACTCTGTTCACCCAGGAGGAACCAAGATATACTGAGACTTGAGGCAGTATTACTGGTGGCATAGAATGAAAAGGGAGATTGCACGATTTGTGGCAAAATGTTTAGTATGTCAGCAAGTAAAAGCCGAGCACCAGAGGACTGCAGGTATGTTGCAGCCGCTTCCTATACCAGAATGGAAGTGGGAACATATCACTATGGATTTTGTCACAGGTTTTCCAAGGAGCCCCAGCAGAAGAGATGCGATATGGGTTATCGTGGATCGACTCACTAAATCGGCACATTTTTTGCCATTTAGAGTTGGACAGTCCACAAAGGTACTAGCTGACATGTATATACGGCAAATAGTAAGATTACATGGAGTGCCGGTTAGTATTGTGTCGGATCGAGATTCAAGATTTATATCTCATTTCTGGCGAAGCATGCAAGAGAGTCTTGGCACCAGACTCAAATTCAGCACAGCTTACCATCCACAGACAGATGGTCAATCAGAGCGCACGATTCAGATCTTGGAGGATATGTTACGATCGTGTATGCTAGACTTTGGAGGATCTTAGGAAGATCATTTGCACTTGGTGGAGTTCTCCTACAATAATAGTTATCAGGCCAGTATTCAGATGGCACTATTCGAGACATTGTACGGTAGAAAGTGTAGATCGCCAATATGTTGGAGTGACGTTGGTGAGCATTTAATACTGGGTCCAGAATTGGTAATGCAGACAGTAGAGAAGATAAAACAAATTCAGAATCATCTTCGTGCAGCTCAGGACAGACAGAAGCATTGGGCTGATACGCACAGGCGTCCCCTAGAGTTCAAAGAAGGAGAGCACGTATTCTTGAGGATTTCGTCCACTCGAGGTACTATTAGATTTGGGAGCAGAGGCAAGTTGAGCCCAAGGTATATCGGACCATTTGATATTCTAGAGCGTATTGGTGAGGTGGCTTATCGTCTTGCATTACCTCCATCCTTAGAGGGAGTGCATGACATATTCCATGTCTCACAGCTGAGAAGGTACGTGACCGACCCAAGTCACGTAGTCGATCATTCAGAGATCGCGGTGGGCCCTAGCTTGAGATATCAAGAACAACCAGTTGGCATACTCGACATCAGTGAGAAGACATTACGAGGACAGACAATTAGACTGGTTTGTGTAGCTTGGAAACATCATTATCCTGACGAATCGACTTGGGAACGAGAGGATATTATGCGCCAGCGTTATCCTCACTTATTCGCGGATGCAGGTATACCCTAAGCATTCTTGTAATTTCCATAGTTCTTTCCTTTAGTAGTTTATTCTTCGATTGTGAGGACGCAATCCTCTTATGGGGGGTAGATTGTAAACACCCTGATTTTTTTAAAAATTTTAAAATATATTTTTTCCAATTTTTCTGTAATTTTTTGGAAATAAAACTAAGGTATTTTGTGATTAAAGAATTTTTTTAAAAATAATGTTAATTAATAATAAAATATTATGGAAATAATATTTTATGGTGTAAAATAGAAAACCGGACATAGGGTAATTTTCTGTGAATAAATTGGACTCCGGAAACGTTTTTAATGCCCTAAAAACCAATGTAAATAAACCCTAATTAAAACCTGAAATAAACCGGGTTTATTTGAAATAAACCAAACCGGACCGGACCGGACCGGTTTACCCGAAACAAACCCAGCCTTAGTGGGTCGAGTCGAATCTAAACCCGACCCGAAACCCGCAGACCCAAACCCGCATTTAAACAATAATGGGTCGGGCCGGATTCATGTTGAACCCGACCCGCGGACCCAAACCCGAAACCCTAACCGTACCCTAATCCTATTTCGGGTCGGAATCACTGTTCCGACCCGGCGGCGCGACTATATAAATCGCCTCAAAAACCCCGCTCTGCTGCCAGATCACCCTCTCTCTCTCTCCTCCTCTCCACCGCTCCGCCGTAGCCGACGAACTCGCCTGAACCCTAGCCAGCCCCGTCGCCTACTCCTCCTTGTTCCACCGTCCCCCGACCAGTCGACCATCACCGCCCTAGCCGAGAACCGACGACCTCCACAGCCGCCCTAATATCCACCGTCCCTCCGTCTTGAGCACAACCCAGCACCATCACCATCCCCACCATCTCCACCACCCGCAGAGCCCTGCCCAGCCCCGAGCCCGATCACCGTACAGCCCGAAGCCGATCACCCCAGCAGCCCCGACGAGCCGCTCCGCCTTCGCACGCGTCGACTCCCTCCGGCGAAGCCAACCCCGGCCAGCACAGTCTCCGGCGAGTCCACCCCACTGTCTCCGGACACAGCCCTAGCCCGAACTAGGATCCTGTGTAGAGTCTACACAGCGGACACGGTTGACCAGGACACGAACCAGCATCCCGGACACGAGAATTCTCGGTTCACGGAGCCATGTTTAGGTAACTCGTTCTCTTTCCTCGTTATTCAATTTTCTGTTCCGTCAGTTGTGTCGTGTAGACCGTGTAACCCTCTCGATGCCCGTGCAACCCGCTCGGTGCGTCGCGTCCTGTGGTTATCGCAAACCGTGATCCAAAAACAGGAAAACCAACGCCATATTTCACCCCGGAACTGAGTGTGCCCCGCCAAACGGGACGACTTGGTCGCGTGCGGTCTTCACCGAAACATGCGCGCTGTCGATACGGACGTGTGGGATTTCGTAGAAGTTCATTTGGATGTGCGTGCACACCGGAATCAACGCGTATCCGCCAACAACGCCCCGTATCCGCCTATTCTGGAACATGTTGTAACTTTGTGTACACACGTCGGATCGAGACAAAACTTGCGCCATCGGACTCGTAGCGATACGCTGGTCCTGTGACCCAAGTTTGGTTCGATTCTGAGAACGTTGACAAAATTGCATATCGTGGGCCCCACGGCTCCACTTGACGGGCGATTTTGTGATCGGCTCATCGGAATCCAGTTATGGAAGTTTCGTTGGGTTCGTATCATCGTTCTTGACTTGTTGACACTAAGTTTGACAAATTTGGAGACCTTTGACCCTGGCACGCTTTTTGGTACAAAGTGGCCCACATGTGGACCCCACTTTGACCAGGAAATATCATTTTTGCTCCTGTATCCAAATTGGACTTAAGGACAGGCATTTCTAGCTATTTGATATTTTCTGAGACTGTTGGTGATGTTTATTTTAGCTTTTGGAGGAGTACCTGCAGGATCCACTGATACAAGGACAACTGTTGGTATTCAAACCCCAGGCAAGTGTACCTTACCAAACCCTGCAGTTTTGCTACTTCTTTTCTTGACTTATTTATACATCGTTGTGCAAGTGTACCTTGCCAAACCCTACAGTTTTGCTACTTATTTTCTTGACTTATTTATACATCGTTGTGCAAGTGTACCTTGCCAAACCCTGCAGTTTTGCTACTTATTTCCTTGACTTTTTTATACATCGTTGTGCAAGTGTACCTTGCCAAACTTGTAGTTCTTATTATTTATTCCTTTGACTGTATTTATATATTATTGTACATGATTGACCTAGGATCGTGTGACTTAGTTAGCGTCCGATTATTAGTCGGGTGCCAACACTGTACGCAGAGTTGTGTAACGTCACCTAGAGATGGACATTCGTGACCCCTTACATTCTCACACTTGTCTTATCAAGTACATTATAACCCAGGACACTTGACACCATTCATGAGACAGAATCTTCCTGAGATATTCATGGTGATTATGTGTAGGATACAGGTTGTGACATAGACATTATATTCTGAGATACTATATGACTGGTTGCATTAGCTATGATCTTGCGTGACATGTGCATGAGACATCGTGGATATGAGACGTGTGGTTACATTGGGTGGGGAGAGAAACACAGGCTACAGGCTGTTTATATATATATCTTCTACTATTATGAGGTCGTAGACTCTCCAGCAGAGCTAGACACATTACCGGTTATTACTGCTACCGGCTTCCCGACACAGAGCTTGTAGTGGCTCAGCCTGAGTACTCGTGATGCTCTCATCTTGTATTTCACATAGATGGTTATATAGTTTACCCTATTTATTTTATTTACTATAGCACTGTATTTATTTTGGCTTGTATTATCTGTACCTTATTATGTCCCCTGAGGACCTGGATCCGGATTATGTCCCCAGGATTTGCAGACGAGATCTATCCCGAGGTATACGGGACCACAGCAGGAGCTGATACAGGAGCTGTACCGACACCCGAGGACGAGGTGTTAGCTGAAGACTTTTCCTGAGCATCTATGTTTCATGCTCAGTATTTACTTTATTCAGTCATTTATATTTTGGTCTGTTGAACCATTGTATCAGATTTTATCGGGTTGTTCCCCGAAGCACTTTGTTGAGACTGGTTGATGATTTATATTTCTTATATCTGTGGATCATATTTTATCTTGTGTGGATGAGATTAGTCATGCCATGTTGTCGTAGACTTTATTTTACAGCTTAAGTACGCCCTAATGGATCCATTAAATTGGGTTTGTCCATCAGTGTGTGCTGCTGGCCATTGCCACGTGTCTAGTCCCTCGTTATTTTGGGACTGGGGCGTGACACAAAAGTCGCATCAAGGATAATCACATCCAAGACTTAAAGACAGTATTTGAGTTGATGCGCCAACACCAACTCAAAATGAACCCTACAAAGTCCTTTCTTGGTATATCTAATAGCAAATTCCTGGGATTTGTCATTACCGCTAAAGGTATTCAAGTGGACCCTGATAAAGTGAAGGCCATCTTAGAAATGCGACCACCTCATAATCTGAGAGAACTCAGGGGATTTCAAGGTCGACTAGCTTATATCAGGAGATTCATATCCAACCTCTCTGGGAGATGTCAACCTTTTTCTCGTCTGATGAAGAAAGGTGTATCCTTCGTATAGGACGAAGCCTGTCAGCAAGCGTTTGATGATATCAAACACTACATCACTAATCCTCCAGTTCTGGTGCCTCCCGTCATAGGTAGACCATTTTTGCTGTATGTTCGAGCAATGGATCATTCTTTGGGAGCTCTTCTTGCACAGAAGAACGATGAGGGTCATGAACAGGCTATCTACTATTTAAGCAGGATGATGGTAGGAGCTGAACACCGGTACAATCCAGTGGAAAAAGAATGCTTGGCCCTAATGTTCGCCATTCAAAAAACGTGATATTACGTCACAGGCCAGACTATTCATATCATCTCCAGGATCAATCCTCTTCGGGTATTGATGAACAAGCCAAGTGTTCTTAATTCCCGATTGGCGACTTGGGCCATGTTATTAACACCGTATGATATGGTGTACGTCCCGCAGAAGTCCATCAAAGGCCAAACATTGGCTGATTTCTTAGCTGCTCATCCAATTCCAAAATCCTCCAAACTATACGAGGACATCCCCGACGAAGTTGCAGAATGTAACTCTGCAATGGAAAGTAATACATGGCAGCTATTCTTCGATGGTGCCTCCAGGACTGGTTCCAGGGGAAACGTGATTTCAGGAGTAGGAATTGTCCTGGTCACTCCTGATAAACTCGTCAACTATCGAGCATATTCTCTTAGCGAGCCCTGCTCTAATAATGTGGCAGAGTATAACGCCCTACTCATCGGGCTCCAAGTCACTAAAGAATTGGACGTCGAATATCTGGAAGCTTTCGGTGATTCTCTGCTGATCGTCAATCAAGTCAGAGGAATATATGAAGTCCGTAATCCAAACCTCATCCCTTATCATCAAGCAATGATCGAGATAGCTATGTCTTTCAAAGGATTCTTCCTAGAGCATGTACCTCGATCCCAGAACTTGGAAGCTGATGCCCTGGCTAGCCTAGCTGCAGATTTAGCTACTCCTATAAGAAGGCAGAATTCGGTGATCCTTCTTAACAAAGACTTATTCTGTGTGAAAAACAACTTTCGCATAGAACGCAGCTACGCTGTGAACATAGATCCTCCCAAGAGAGACTGAAGAAGTCCCTTTATAGATTTTGTGGCATACGAAATCTTACCGGAAGATCCTAAAGAAGCAGTATCCATCAAAAGACGATCATTACGCTTCTATTTTGATGCGTCATCATAATGTCTATATTGCCGAACCTACGACGGACTGCTATTACGATGTCTCTCCTATGAGGAGGCACAGCGGATTATCCGTGAAGCTCATAACGGTGTATGCGGAGCTCATCAACCCGGTCCTGAGCTACAGGATCGTATCAGGAGAATGGGCTATTACTGGCCTACTATGATCACAGATGCAATAAAATATGCAAGACAATGCAAAGCCTATCAGGTTCATGCAGATTTTATACATCAACCTTCTGAACATTTATATCCTACGGTTACATCCTGGCCTTTTGAAGTATGGGGTATGGATATCATTGGTCCTATTCACCCATCTTCTTCCAGAGGTCATCGGTTCATATTGGCCATCACGGATTATTTCTCCAAATGGGCAGAGGCAATTCCCCTTGCTGAGGTAAAGACATCCAACGTGATCAGCTTTATCAAGCACCATATCATTTATCGCTTTGGGATACCCCGAAGGATAATTCATGACAATGGGCCTTAATTCATCAGCCAAGCGTTTCACCGATTTTGCGATAAGAATCGAATACAAAATATGGCCTCTACGACATATAATCCAGCTGCTAATGGTTTGGCGGAAACCTTTAACAAAACCATCATCAAACTCTTGAAGAAGTTTATTTCTTCGAACAAAAGAGATTGGAATGAGAAACTAGGAGAATGTCTCTGGGCATACCGCACAACGGTACGAACACTGACAGGGTGTACCCCATTCTCATTGGTTTACGGGAGCGAAGCAGTTCTTCCCATTGAAGTTCAAATTCCTTCACTTAGAATAGTAGTGGCTAATGAGTTGACTCAGGAAAAGAATGATCTATTGCGGCTTCAAGAGCTAGAAGGATTAGATGGGAAACGCCTCCAAACTCAACAACGCATTGCGTTCTACCAGGCACGTATTTCCAAAGCTTTTAATCAAAAAGTGAAGGAAAGGGTGTTCAAAGTTGGTGAGCTAGTTTTAGCTTTGAAAAGGCCAATGATTATTACTCACAAGAGTAAGGATAAATTCCAGCTCAAATGGGAAGGCCCTTATGTGATCGAGACGACGTTCTTAAATGGTGCTTACAGATTAGCCAAGCCTAATGGAGACTTGTTAATGGCTCATATCAACGGCAAATTCCTGAAGAGATACTATGCTTAATCTCCTTTGCTCAAAGGATTATGGTAAAGATCTTATTCTGACGACACTACGTCCAAAGAACTAGTTGGAGCATATTCTATCATGTCCATATAACCTCTGAATAGATATGTTCAACTAATTTGGAACTTCAAAACCTATCACGTCCATATTACCTCTGATAGTGTTTTGTATACAAATTTAGTTGGAGCATATTCTATCATGTCCATATAACCTCTGAATAGATATGTCCAGCTGAAGCTTATCGAAGGGATATCACGTCCATATTACCTCTGATATCACTTTCATCCTAGCATGTCATTTATATTCAAAAAATGATGGGTCCACAAAGTCAGATAAAAGTCTTTTTATTATCTCCAGAAAGAGCAAGTTACATATAAAAGCGAAAGGTACATCATTGGGGAGGAGCAGTTAAGTCGCGAATCTGTCGCGCCAGAGAGGCCATTCTCTTATTCCTGGAGCTCAAAACTGTAGCGCGAGCCAGCTCCAACCTTGCCTCCTCATTGTCCAAGGCAGACATTTCAGACCGAGCACGTACAAAATCTGCGTGGATGACACCCACACGTGCCAGGTTCTGCTGAGCCGCTTCCATTCGGTCTTTCAACACATCTCTAGCTGCCGATGAAGTGAGAAACCTCTCCTCTGCCTGAGCGAGTTCATCTTTCAATTTTCGGACCCTCGCTGCCTCTTCCTCATATTCGGCTTCACACTTAGCCAACTGGGGAATGACATACTCCAATACGGTATGCTCTTCATTCATCTCTTGCTGCTGAGCCTCGATGGACTTGCTCAGAGTTTCCATCACCCCAACAAGCCTCGCAGTCAAGGAGTCATACTCAGCCTGAATCAGGTCATCAATGCTGCCTTGGGATAATTGTAAGTAATTGTTAATGGGTTGTTCTAAACCATTAACTATTTGCTCCAGCGTATCAGCTCTCCTAGCGTCGTTAAAATCTCTGATCGGCACTATCGCAAACTGGAAGGATCTCCTCAGAGCCTCGAAGCCTAGATTCTTTTCCAACACTATTGATATCAGCATTTTTAAAGTGGTGTAGAAAATACTAGTATACTGCTCAACTATCATGGCGAGATCCGAATGGACGCTGGGAGTGGCTGCAATATCGGCGAATCCCCTTCCAGGAACGACTGCAGAGGGTGTCGTCACGGTCGTCGCTTCAGCAGATGGCGCGATAAAAGTAGAGGCACCAGCAACGGCCAAAGTGGCTGGCGTACTCAAAGGAGGCATAGTCGTGATGACAGGCTCATCCTCCTCTGAATATATTGGGACTGTATTGGGCGAACCGACACCCAAAAATGTTTTCTCTTCAAAGTCGGACACCTCCGTGTCCTCAGCAGGAGCTGCAACAAAGCCAAAAGTTGCGTCGACGTCTTCCCCTAAAAAGAAGATAAGAGAAAGTTAATATCAAACATGATGTTAATTTTTCTAAAAAAGGCGTAAAGACGACATTTACCCATGGCCGATGGTATATATGTCGCGTCTGCAGCCAGTACAGCTAAATCATTTCTTAATGATGTTAAGCGAGCTGTCATACCTGGAGAAGGGGGTGCACCAAACGACGTCTGAGGGTAGTCATCCAAGTATTCACCCAGATCCAATCGAGGTTCATCGGGTGGAATCTCGTTGGGGATACTTACAGATATAGAAGGGGCTGGACCCATTATTGGGCTGGATAAAGAAATCCTTATTTTGCTCGGCATCAAAGGCGATCTCGTAGCACTACCTGAAGCGGTAGCAGTGACAGCAGGTTTGAGCAAAGAATCTCCTGCAGTGGCAGCCGAAACTGTGGAGGTTCCCTCTCTAAAAGGCAAGGAATCTCTAATCAAAGGATCATCCCCGATCGGGAAAATAACAGGCTCACTCCTAGGAGCCGCATGGCTGGGACTCCTGACAGGACTACTAATAGTCTTCTTTTTCTTGCGAGGGAAAGTCTCTTTCAGAGTAGGAGCCCTTCGCTTACTGGGGATAACAAGAGGCTCTGTAGGTAGAGGTATTATGTCTCTCGGTACTGTCAACAAAAGCTCATCTTGACCGACAGAATCTTCACCTTCGTCAGAGGAGACTGATGGGACCTCCTCTCTTTCAGTGGATTTATGAGAGGGCATCCTAAAACTTTCATGCATATCAAAATCGTGATGGAAGGTATTGATTGCCACATAAAATTGGGCGTACGAATGGCGGATGCGCAACTCCATGGAGAAAGAAGTTGCGGGCACAGTAAAGGTTGCTCCAGTACAACCCATTATGAAGTACCGCCATCCTCTCGCTCCATCAATAAGTCCACCTCTGGACTTAAAGCTGGTGATGGCATTTCCTACATGTAATTGGTCAAACCCAAACTTCCTGGCGAACCGACTAGGCAGATTGGGCTCCAAGAAGCAATGGTCTTCACTTCTGTACAACAAATGGGAAGGTCTAATGCAGACCAACCAATAAAAAGCTTTGGGAGAAAGAACGGTCTTTCCATCACCTGAATCTTGAAGTCTCATCCCCTGTTGATTGATATGTACAGTGGGGACGACACAGAAGAGCTTCCAACTATGAGCAAAATTTAAAGCTCGTCGACAGTCTATGACGGTGGTCACGTTCCAAGTAGAATTCTTGTAATTCAACAAGAAATTATTTCCCGAACTACTGGCAGAGCCGTGAGATATCACCCTGGGGTTATGAAGAATTAATCATCCCATCAGATATAGGAATGGTAACTCTACCCTGGGAAAGCTTTTACGCCGTGTCTCATCAGCGAGCAGCCCATCGGTAATGGCCCTCAGGCAAGCTTGTATTCGGCATACCATGGCAGGGAGCAGGCCCAGTCTTGCCCCAAACACCAAACGCACTGCAGGCCATAAGGTGTTACGATGAATGCGATCCACAGATGCGATGCCAGGTACTACCAATCGGCGTAGCCATATAGAGAGGAACCCAGCCAGCTGAGCTTCCCTTGACAGAGGCCTGCGGCAATGCCTCATATAACTGTAGGCTTTAGTACCTGCAAGATAATTCTCTATCCCTTCATCGAGAACTTGATCTGAAGTCCCAGCATCTTCAATAAGATCATCGACTACTTGAGCATTAAGCACGCTCAGAAGGCTCAAAGGCTTATCCCTGCTATCCACAACTTTGTCCGGCTTAGCATCTCTCGCCTGATGAAAGAAGAGGTAGGTTGCCCACTTGTTGGTGTGAGCCAAATCAGACGGCTCCTGATAAAAAGTGGTGTAAGCAAGGTAGTGGCTCATTAGCTCCTGGTACACTGCCACTACCCGAGGGTTTGTATCCTCTAGCTCCGAGTTTGTGGAAACATACTCTTCATAAGGAGTATCCCCCATGGGCAGTCGTGAAGGGCCAATCCCAACTCCCCTAACGGAGTGGTGAAAGTCCCAGTGAGCGAGATATACCTCTCCATCAAAGCCAAAAATAGGTTGGGGTTGAGAGATAACCCAACACTGGTAGCATTCACAGCCTCGAACAGACCAATGCTCTCCAGCTCCGTCTGAAAGTTCTTCAGGGCCCAGGCAGCTAAACGAGCCTATCAAAGATTTACAGGGATGAGCCACCCGTTGGTCTGAGTATTAACCTTGGGGTATACTCCTCCATGCCCCGTGAAGTCATTACAAAAAGTCAGTAATTGGACTGGCTGGAATAGTACAGTGTCTTCACTCGGGACAATATCCAGAAATAATCCCCTGAAGGGTATAACGGGACCTGAAAGACGGCTCATAAATAATCCTTGGCCTGATCCTTTCTGATAAAATATCTTCCCCCGCTGGCCATGAAGATTAGGGGTCAGGGTCCATGACATCTTCCTGGAATGCGTGGCATGGAAGAATGCCGAGATAGGGTAATCTCTTGGTATCCTGGGCAGGTACATGACCATACCCCCAGCAGTAAAAACCTAATTTTCCTTCTTGGGCTTCGTCTGGGATTGTTTGTCAATCATATCCCCGAATAGGAAAGCTGGTTTTATATATTTGGCCCCATCTATATACGTCAGAGGCTCCCTGCTGATCATGCTCAACAATATTCGTTCTCCTTAAGACGATATCAGAATTCCCCTTCCTTCAGGATACTGGGTTCCAGAAATAGGGAATGTCATGTGGGACAAATCTTCTAGATAATCGGAGTTCAGCATCCCAGCGGCAGAACCCATTACTTCAGCCAACAGAGGGATCTGCAAGTCCACTACAAAATACAAGAAAAACAAGTCAGTTTCTATACTAGACAGTACAGTCTTGCAGCTTACGCCAAAGATCAACAGTCTGTGCTTTTACGCCAAGACTGTTAAAAACTTGAGTTTTTACGCTGGAACATATTTTTGAGGGATAAAATTCAAGGTTGGCAGTATACACAAAAATCTAACAGTCTGTGTTTTTATGCCAGACTGCCAAAATTTGAGGTCTTACGCCAAAATTTTTATCCAGAGCGTAACACTCAAAGTTTGTCGTATACGCCAAATTTCGACAGTCAGAGCTTTTACGCCAGACTGCGAAAATAAGGAGTTTTTTACGCTGACACATTAGGAATGTGGGCGTAAATGATAAAACATCTCTGTGCATCATCTTCCTCGAAGAGGCTCTCAGCACAGAAGATGACCTAGCGCGTTTATGTACAACATGTGCGAAGGGTTTTCTTCATTTTTCTTCGTCCCAAAATCTTTACCTATGACGCCCGGTGCGCAGCCTGACGATGGGACAACTCATTCAGAGCGAGGTTCGATGGGAGTCGCTCGTGCTTGAGCAGAGGAGCGAGAAGAAGACGCAGCTTTCTTTCCCTTAGCGGTGGAAGGTTGTTTCGGTGCCATGGTTAAAACTCAGAGTTCTCAAAGGAGGAGACGAAGAAAAGTTCTCAAAGAGACAAGGGTTTTTCTTTTTACAAAAGACAGATGAAGGGTTCCTCTCTGAAGGCCTTGGAGTATTTATAGAGTTCGGATAACTCTTCGAATCCCTAACCAAATTCGATATTTAATATCCGGTTATAATTTGGGGCCACGTCAGCCTATCATTTGGAAAAAGAAGACGGACAGTCAGTTGATCCAGATTCTATGCGCAGAGCAGATCTACGGTTTTATGCCCAGATGCTTTTATGCTCATGAGCTTTTATGCTCAAGAGGCTACAAACCTACGATTTTACGCTTGAGAGGCTACAAATCTACGGTTTTACGCTAAGAGGCTATAAGTCTATGGTTTTACGCCCGGATGCTTTTATACTCAGTAGCTTTTATGCTCGAGAGGCTATAAATCCACGACTTTACGCTCAGAAGCTACAAACCCATGATTTCACACTCAAAAGCTTTTTTCGCTCAGAAGCCACAAATCTACTACTTCGCGCTTGGAAGTTTTCTTTTCAGAGACTATAAATCTACGATTTTACGTCCGAATGCTCTTATACTCTGCAGCTTTTACGCTCGAGAGGCTACAAACTTATGGTTTTATGCTCGTCTAAATTACGGATCCATAACTTTCCGCATATCTTAAAATACGCAGGCCAGAGTATGCGTATATCTGAACAATTCTTAAGACAGCCAATTATAAGGGTTCACGCAGAAGATTCTCCTTCTTGGCCTCAAAACATCCCAAGTACCCAAAGCATACAGAGTTCAGCATTAAAAATGACTCTTCTTCTTGGGTCGATTGGAAGTTCATCCAAAATCCAGTCAGAATACTTTCTCTACAGTTCAAGCATGGTCAGTTTTTGACGGCCATTTCTCGCCCTATACCAAGGGATTTTCGGGAAATCATTCTTGAAGATGATGGTCTGAACAAGAATTATTCTTATCAGAGAAGTGACAGTTAAGAATTTTACGCAATTCATCGTTCAAAACAGTATGACAGTTTGGATATTCGACTTAAATGCTAAGCAGCTTTCTACGCATCTTCAGCATGACAGAGACGGGATGAGACCAAACACTCTTTTTACCAGAGTCGGCGTAAAGTTATTCAGACGTGTCGAAGCTGCATATTATTCAGACTTTATCACAGCAAATATGGCAAATCATCAGATGCGTATAAGAAGATAATTTTTTAATCATGATTACATATGATGGAAATCCGATTTACAAAGGGCTTTTCATCTTCATGATTACATATGATGAAAATCCTTTTTCTACAAAGGTTTTCTCATTTAAAGATCACGCCTAGAATCTGTTCTGCCAGGTTCTCGTATTGGTGGAGATCTTTATCGTCTTCTACAGCAGATTAATCGGCTTCCGCGGCCGATTAACAAGAAAATGATTAATGGCGGGAGGATACAGAACTGGGCTTGTATAAATTATTCAAGAGCCCATCCTCCATACGCCATGACAGATTGAGTTGAGGTTTTAGACCCAACTCAATACTGGAAGACAGGGCCAGTTTGTCTGCCCTCGTCCACCATCGTAATGGGAGAAAATACAGCTTGCAAGCTGTGTGGTCGAATGAGACCCTTTCTCTCTCCTAGACGAATCATCATATAAAATTGATGATCATCCCGAGCAAAGGAAGCTATGATATCCTTCCATGATCCATCATTGCAGAGGACATTTGCTCGAAGATGCCTCTTTTTACGGCTCCTTACATATGGAAGAGCATGATCTTCTTCTTCCTCAAGTCAGCAAGACGAACAATGGCAACCATCTCGTTGTGTGGTAAAGGAAATGTGGGGGGAACAGGTTAACTCAGTCGCCTTTTTATAGGCAGAGGAGATCACACCAAATCCCAACAAAATCCCTAAAATCTTGCCGTAAAATCAGCCTCGCGAAACTTGTCAGACTTGACCGTTTCATGCTTCATTCAAAGTATTTCAAATTACGAGGAATTTGAAAACTTTGAAGGGGGTCTTATAGAAGCATAAAAAATACGCTGAGAAATTATACGCGTAAAACCCTCAACATGCAAGAAGCTGCATAAAACAGAGCTCCAGTACTGGGTGGCGTAAGACATGACTTTAGAGCCATTGGCGTACAGCGGAGCTTCATCGCTAGTACAGCATAAAATATAGCTCCAGAACAACCCGCGTAATGCATATTTCCAGACTGCTTCAGCGTAAAAAGGTTGTCACATCGCCACTTTTAATGCAGTCGGAAGTTGTATAAGAAACTCTTCGTATTCTTCGAATGAACCTGTCAGATCAAGTAGTGAACCTGACTCCTGACAAAGAGTACTGCACGACTATCCAGACGATGACTGTAATGATGGTTCGGCACAGAGACCCAGACCATCGTTTAGTGACATTTCTTTGATACAAATTTCTTTTACGCATTCAAGGGAATACGCTGCCTAGTTTTATACAGGCAGATGTGAGCTTTTACGCTCAGCAGGAGATGAAACGAACCGTCACGTCAAAAGCTGCTCCTCGTACAGAGCTCGAGGCACGTCTCTGCAGTTAATGCGCGTGATGAGGGCAGATCTCTGCATTTAATGCATGAGATTTTTGGCTCTATTTTCAAAGACTGGGTGAGCCATAATTATGGCTAATACGTCCATATCATCACCTCTGCATATTATGCCATCAGGCTATTTTTAGCTATAGGAGTACGCCGTATGCTATCTCCTCGGAATACGCCAACTCAGACTATATTTGTATTTGTGTGTGATAAGGCTATTTGGTCTAGAATACGCTCAAGATCTCAGTCAAGGAAGGAGGATCAGCTATCTTTTACGCTAGCTACCTATCCATGCAGCATCAGGCTTCTACGCCTACTGGGCTTCTACGCCAACTTGACAACTATTTGGCTTCTACGCCATGGTGATAGTCATTGGCTTCTACGCCAATCTTTTCTACGCAAGGGGCAGTTACTTACGTGGCTTGCATGCTATGATCTTCGCAGCAGTTATACGCGTTACCTCATAATGGGACACACGTCACACGCCGAATCAAAAGATTATTTATACGTGGATGGCAGTTATTATAACAAACGCGTAAAAAGTGCCACACTCGCCACTGTCTGGCTTCTACGCTGACTGGACGGTTACTGTCACTAAACTCTATAAATAAAGACCTCCGTCCACGGAGGTCCAGGGTCGAAGAGAAAGGTGGTAAAACAGAGGTCGAAAAATCGAAAAGAGAAGAGCACAGACAGAGAGTAGTGATCGACAATTTTGGCATCGAGCATCCACTCCCCCTTGCAATCTTTGAAGCTTCTCCTTCTTCTACAGCACTTCTTCATCATCGTGTGGTCCAAGGGACAAAGTGATCGACTGTAGATCAGACTCCTATATCAATATTTACCCAGATTAAATTTTGTACTTAACATCCTCGTATAGGATTAATAGTACTTCTTGTTTGTAAACCAAAGGAAAGGGTTTCGTATAAACCTTATTTTTATTTCTTTCGTCTATTATCAAACACCTCGGAATACGCCAACTCAGGCTATATTTGCATTTTTGTGTGATAAGGCTATTTGGTCTAGAATATGCTCAAGATCTCAGTCAAGGAAGGAGGATCAGCTATCTTTTACGCTAGCTACTTATCCATGCAGCATCAGACTTCTACGCCTACTGGACTTCTACGCCTACTTGGCTTCTACGCCAACTTGACAATTATTTGGCTTCTACACCATGGTGACAGTCATTGGCTTCTACGCTAATCTTTTTTACGCGAGGGGCAGTTACCTACTTGGCTTGCATGCCGTAATCTTTACAGCAGTTATACGCGTTACCTCATAATGGGACATGCGTCACACGTCGAATCAAAAGATCATTTATACGTGGGTGGCAGTTATTATAACCATCGCATAAAAAGTGCCACACTCTCCACTGTCCGGCTTCTACGCCGACTGGACGGTTACTGTCACTAAACTCTATAAATAGATACCTCCGTCCATGGAGGTCCAGGGTCGAAGAGAAAGGTGGTAAAACAAAGGTCGAAAAATTGAAAAGAGAAGAGCACAGACAGAGAGTAGTGATCGACGATTTTGGCATCGAGCATCCACTCCCCTTGCAATCTTTGAAGCTTCTCCTTCTTTTACAGCACTTCTTCATCATTGTGTGTTCCAAGGGACAAAGTGATCGACTGTAGATCAGACTCCTATAGCAATATTTACCCAGATTAAATTTTATACTTAACATCCTCGTATAGGATTAATAGTACTTCTTGTTTGTAAACCAAAGGAAAGGGTTTCATATAAACCTTATTTTCATCTCTTTCGTTTATTATCAAACATGAATATGTTGGAAGGAGTGTAATTTTTGGCTGGGTATATCACATAGAGCATTGGTTGAGCAGGTTTGAGTTTGGTTTGGGAATATCAGGATTGTATTGTACGAGTTGCTCGTATAACAAATGTAAGGAACAGTTGGGTATCAGATTGGATTACTTGGAAGAGAGATCGTTGCACGGGTTGCTCATGTAGCAAAAATATCGGATGGGTTAAGAATAGCTGGAAGTATTATGAATGGAAAATAGCACAAGTTGCCTAACGAGATTGATGGAAAGAGTTGGATGGTTCGTGCATTGGCTGAGTTTCGTGTTAGTCTTAAGTTGGGAATGGCAGGATCACGTATAAGGGATGGTTAGAACGGATTTTGGATTAGTGCAAAGGAATCATAATGCGAGTAGCGACTTGATTCGGAGTGGTATATGGGATACCACATAGTGAGCAAGGCATTTAAAGTATTTTGGATAGACATCAATGGAAATTGCCTCAACGGACACGGATAACAGGAATACAAGTTGGTTGGTGCACATCGGCTGAGTTAGGAAGAATGGAAAATGGAGTAAGCGAAGTTGAGTTGAGCAATCAAGAACGGACTTGTACGAATGTAAGTATCGTTGGACTTGAGTGATGGACGAGATCGAAACAAGCAATGGAAAGAGTGTTTGGAAATTTGGAGCATTGAGGCAGACCAAGTATTAGAAACAAGTTAAGATAGTCAGATAGAAAGCTGAATATCAGACTTCGCTTGCACGATTTGGAAGATTCGGTGGAGCTTTCATAAATTCAAAGAGAGAGTTGAGCATGAGGAACAAACAGTTGGGATACGCTTGAACGGAGCGATGGGTGAATCGGAGGATAAGCGAGCACGAACTACGAATTTTGGAAACACATTGGAGCTATTGGTTGAGCAATGAAACACAATTTGGTTTGGAGGGGCAACGTGATGGATTTACACGAAACTTAAAGAATTTTGGATATTAGCACTCGGAAAATTTGACTCAGGTTTAGCGAAAGTAAAAATTTGGCAGAATGGTGCAACAATGATAGACGGATTCTCCGGAAGACATAAACGGGCATGAGGCAAGTCTAGTTGATGTTAAGTTAGATTGGAAGTTAACACTTGCAGTACTGAGATGGATTGAGGCAACAAGTAAAGGCAATATGAATTTGAGATTTACGTTGGAACTGATGCACGAGTCATTGAAAATATATGGACTAATCGGAATATAGAGAAAATCAAGACTGGCTAAGGAATGGAATGAGAGAAAGGATTATGGCGGATAGACTTTTGAAGATAGCTAAATAAAAGAGCAACATTGGAGCAAATACTGTACTGCTCGAGCAAGTTGAACGTGCACTGTGAAACATAGCATACGAATAAGAATTGGAGCAAGTCTTTGGTTTCAAAAATTATTGCAAGTGGTAGTACGAAGAGTCAAACATGGCAGTTCAAAAAATTTGATGGATCCAGGAAAGAACGACGGATTGATGGAAGACGGTTTTAACAAGCGCAGTTCTCGAATTGTGGCTTTGATAGATAGAAAGACTCTAGGTGGTTATGTGGCGTTTGGTTTACAGATCATCAAGAGGTAGTGCATGAAGTGCTCGGATTCAGAAGTTCGTTCGGATGGAATAGTTGGATTATGGATCAGATTTGCAGAGGAGATATAGCATGGTTCGTAGTAACTATCCATCATGATGACTTACAATTATCGAGCGTAGCTTCGGGACAACTGACCCTAGTGACTTGACCACCAAATTAGAGATGAATATTGTAGACCCATAGAACGACCCTTATGGCAGGTGCATCGAGGGAAGATGTGAGTAGTATGTGTTGGAGATTGGCCTAAGTGACTGAGTGTTGGATTTGAGAGATCCATGGGATAGCCTTCAGCTGAAGATGCAGCCAGAAGATCAAAGCGATGGTGGAAATAGCCTAAGTCAACTGATGAGATTCGGAGTCACAGATTTTTGAAGATGGCATCACCTCTGACTCGTCGTACCCCAGAAGGGAATAGCATTCATATGAATTAACGACTGTGAAACTAGCTTGTAAAGTTAAATCAGCGGCTCGTTCGGATCAAATCCTTACAATACTGGAAGGGACAGATGTGCCTCAGATCTACAAGATGCATCAAAACTTAGTCTGGGATGCGTGCTCGGACAGAAGGCAAAGGTGATATCCTATACTTCGAGGCAGTAGAAGCAGCACAAAGAACTATTCCATGCGTAATCTAGGAATTATGGCAAGTGTGTCCACGTTAAAATCGTGGTGACACTATCCCTTTGGCGTGGCGGCGAGATCTTCGTGGATCATACGAACCTCAATATAGATGTTCACCCAGTGAGGTATTGAGATTAAGGAAAAGATATTGGGCTTAGCTGATCTAAAAGGCAAAGTTTAAAATTTGGATAAGTTGCCTAGCTGGGGTAGTATCAGTTGAGATAATCGTTCGGTACAAGAGATAATATTTGGAGACGGTACTTGCAGAATATGGTGCAATTTGGAATTATGTTAGAGTTTTTATTGGTTTATTTTGGATGGTGCTAGTGCAAATTCAGAGATAGTTGGATAGAATAAGTTGGAACACGAACTAAATTTGAGTCAGGTGGGAAGATTGTCGATGAAAAATCATTATACTTGATGATAGCGCTTATGCGAATATGTTGGAATGGAAGTCAAGATTGGTTTAATTGGGAGTAAAGCGAATGAATGCCTCGGACATAAAGATACCCTTGTAACTTGTCCAAATTCGCTATCGCTAAGCTCGGCTGAAATACATGTATTTCAGGGACGCCTTCAATATGTGTACGATCCAAAGCTAAGCGGTATAAGAAATTCATATTGAGATACAAAAAGGATGTGGGAATATGGAATTTATGCGAGCGTTCAGTGCAAAGCGAGATGCTGAGTCTGGATCAAGAGAATGTGAGTTACATGAAGCATATTTATGAATTGGGCAAGCGGTATGCCAGTAAAGAATGGATACTAGTATAGTTTGAGGACGAACCTGAATCTAAGTGGTATATTATGTAATGCCCCGCAACCGCACGGTGCGTTATGCTGAGTTGGATCGAATAAGGCAATAGCTGGTTACATTTTAATTTGTTGGATTTGGGAACAAGTATCGATTGAGTTGGTTTCATGTGCAGATCGCTAGCGAACTTCGATGGAAATTAGGTATTCGTTCAGAGCAGTACTGAGATAGCTGGATTGGAACGATAATGCCATATTCCTTAGTCCATTCGGTCGGATGATTTGGAGAGCACGGTCTGCTCGTACGGTCATACCAATTAAGTATATCGTGCTTTGCATCGGACCACGGGTTCAAAGGATCGGCTGTATCGGCAGGACATGATGCTTAACGGAATCAGACTTGGTGAGTGGGCTCTGTCCCTTCTCCTCTAACCCTTCATGCCTAATAATATGGAACATACGTAAATGCTTGAACACTTGGACTGGAACTTGGGAATCACTACACTGTGGCATGCATAGAGTGTACGTCGTTTGCTTTGTTAGATTTGTGGCTTGTGTTGGTTTCACATTGGGTCAGTTGGAGCTAGAGTTGGATTATATTTAGGGCAGTTGGACAAGCAGTTGGAACATCGGGATTTGGGCGAGCGAGCGTGCATCCGTGCACGAGTATCACTTGGACGCTTTGTCAAGCAAAGCGTGCAGTTATGGTTCAAAACCGAACAACTGCATCGACGAGGGCATTGTGCCACTATTGGGGTATTGTGCCACTGGATTATTCTGAGCGTGGGGTGTTGCACCAATTGGAACACTGTGTCGAGAAGTGGCATAGTGCCTATGGGATAACTTAAGATTTGTGCCTTGGGCTATATGTTGGAGAATGGTTATGGATAATTGGTTGGATATTTGGTTGGATGAGTCTAGGATCGCTTGGTGGGGCGAGAATGTTCGATTCTCTCGTCATACCTACTTGGTGTCTGCATGTCACGGATAACTTGTGTTGCACAGGGTTTCGTCTCCTTGAACGGGATAGGCTCTAGAGCACCGAGACCGTTCGGCCATGGAGGAGATAATGGTAACGTGCCTTGGGTGCAGTGCCGGTAGTTCGATACGACCAGGCAGGCTAGCTACTCGGTTTGGATCGGGTAAAACTGTACTTGATCAGTCCGATCAAAGTCCTTTACGGCTTGGCCAGTGACTTCATATAGATAAGAGTTGGTTTGCTTTACTTTGGTTTGGTTATACTTTTCGCGTAGGCGGCGGCCACCTTGCCTCAGCAAGAGTGTGCATATCAAGATTGGATTATAAGGTTTGGGTTGAGAAAAGGATATTAAGGCTTGGATGATGGTTCGATAGGTTCACATGTTGCTTGGGTTTGAGTAGGACGGGTTGTATGCTAGCTTTCTTCGAGTTGTATATATTTGCTTGTCTATTTGCTTGAGTTGAATGCTTGCATGCTTAACTTGATTTACAGCTTTCCTTAACATGTCATCCCTATGCCATGAAATGAATCTATGATTCAACTAGAAAGATCACCATATAACTGTTTGTATTCACTATTTTACTTAGTGTCGGCTTAGACGAGTGGATTACCCCGCTCACCAGTACGGCTGTGTACTGACACACGTTTGTGGGCAATATTTCAAGTACGTAGGTGTAGTGGCGCTGCTTGGATATACGGGACATAATGTTTGAACGGTAAGTACCTTTGTGGGCTAGAGAAAAGAGAAAGAGTATTATATCGCCTTGTGGCAATCGCCTTTGTGGCACTTTATTTGGACCCCATCGAGAGCTTCGCTACATATACTCTGATGTGTGCTTGGTACACAACATACTTGACTTTTACTGCAACTTGGTCGTTTTGATAATAACTTTGGTGTTTGACAACATCGCCTTGTGCGAGCGCAACTCCAGGCTCGTACGGCATCATGTTCCGATGAGAACGATTGTCTTACGGAAGAGCTGGAACGTGGTGATTCACGTTCAGCGGGGACTATTGAGCTTGCGAGAGATTGGGGCATGACACTTCTAACTAATACAAATTAACTCTAATCCTCCTAATTAATTAGTGAAAATGGGTCTATTGGGCTTGGTCCATGTTGGACTTACAAGTTGTCATGACACTTCTAATTGGGTTCACATGGGTCAAGTCTAGCTAATAGGCTAGCCCACTAACTAATAAATAATTAATACAAGCAAAAATAAATATATATAGCAAAATAAAATAACTATGCCAAATTACTAAATTATCCCTAATTGGAAAAGTGAAAGTGACAAACCTACCCACCTTAAAAAAAATTATCCTCAAAATTTAAGGAAGGAACCAACTACAATAAGCAATCATAACAAGAAAGCAAGAATTATACCTCACGGCTTAAACAGATAAGGATATCGCTCGCGGATCTCGGCTTCTCGCTCCCAAGTAGACTCCCCTAGAGAGTGATACCTGCATGCGACGCGTACCAAAGGATTCGTCTGGTTCCGTAGCACCTTCTTCCTGTGATCCACCTCGATCTCCGAGTGATCCAATACATGGCTAGAATCTGCTACATACCATCTTAGCTGCGACACATGGAACAGGTTGTGCACTCCCTCTAATGCAGGCGACAAGTCTAGTCTGTAGGCCACTGCACCGACCCTCTCAAGAACACCGAAGTATCCGATGTACCCTGGACTAAGATTCCCGTCTCTCCACCAAAGCAAATCACGTCCCATGTCAGAAATATCCTCATGAACACCAGATCTCTAACCTAGAACAAAATACAACCTTAGCACTCCGACTAAAACAAGCAATCACAAGCAACACAAAACAAAACCTATAACTCAAACTCCAAAGGTCTCCGGTGGCTATCGTTCTAATGTCGTTGTCTGTCCTGCTCCACCTGAAGTATATCCCTGATAAGCTTTACCTTCTCAGCTGCATCCATGACCATCTCTTTCCATACAATAAGGCTCTCTCACCAACATCATCCCAAGATAATATAGTGCGGCATCTCCGTCCATACAAAGCCTCAAATGGTGACATCTCGATACTGGCCTGGTAGTTGTTGTTATAAGCAAACTCTACCAAGTGAAGTGATTCTCCCAAGAGCCTCCAAAATCCAAAACACAGGTGCATAGCATATCCTTGAGAGTTTGGATAGTCCTCTCCGACTGCCCGTCGGTCTGAGGGTGATATGCAGTACTAAACTTGAGCTGGGTGTCCAAGCTAGTCTGCAAACTCCTCCAGAAATGGGATATAAAATAACTATTCTGATCCGAGACTATGCTCACAGGAACTCCATGCAATCTAACTATCTGCCATACATACATCTCCGCAAGCTTCTCCGTAGACGTACCCACTTTGAATGGCAAGAAGTGGGCCAATTTGGTCAACCTGTCTACGATGACCCAAATCGTGTCTTTCCCTCCGGATGAACGCGGAAGGCCTGAAACAAAATCTATCGTCTCATGCTCCCATTTATACTCTGTAATGGGTAAAGGCTGAAGCAATCCACCTAGCCTCTGTCTCTTCGCCTTTACCTGCTGACATTCCAAGCATCTGGCAAAGCTCACCACCTCCCGCTTTATACCATACCACCAAACATGTTCTCTAATGTCTCTACACATCTTCTTGGCACCTGGATGCATAGAGTACTGATATTGATGCGCCTCCTAAAGAACCTTCTCGTGCAATGCTCCACTCGGCACACACAATCTGGTATCGTGCCGCAATGATTCATCCTCTACAATATTAAAGTCCTCTACTAATCCCATATGGACCTGCTTTCTGATGCTCCTCAGAGACTCATCCTCGAACTGTGCGGCTCTGATCCAGCCTATCAACTCTGACTGTACCTGAAGTCTCCATATTTGTGTCGCAACACCAGGAACTAACACCTCAATACCCAAGCTATCAATATCGACTAATAAATGTATGTCCTTCATCAAGTACATAGCCACTGGATACCTGCTCAAGGCATCATCGACTACATTGGCCTTTCCTGGATGGTACTGCAATGATATGTTAAAGTCCTTCATCAACTCCAACCATCATTATTGCCTCATGTTGAGCTATTTTTGTGTAAACACATACTTCAAGCTCTTATGGTCTGTAAAGATCTCCACACGCTCTCCGTACAAGTAGTATTTCAACAGCTTTAGAGCAAAGATGACTGCTGTCAACTCCAAGTCATGGGTAGGGTAATTCTTCTCATGCGGACGTAATTGCCTGGAAGCATAGGCAATCATCTTCCCATTTTGCCGCAACACACATCCCTAACCCTTACCCGAAGCTTCACTATATATAGAAAATCCTCATCTCCCCAATGGCAACATCAACACTGGAGCTGTAGTCAACCTCTTCTTCAGCTCCTCAAAAGCGGACTGACACTCCTCAGTCCAGATGAACTCCACATCCTTCCTGGTCAGCCTAGTCATCGTCTCAACAATCTTGGAAAAGTCCTGACAAATCTCTGGTAATAGCCTACCAATCCAAGAAAACTCCTGATCTTTGCCACTGAACTCGGGGTAGACTATGACTCAACTGCTGAAATCTTCTTCGGGTCTACTGAGATCCCGTCTCCTGTAATCACATGTCCGAGGAATTCAACCTTATCAAAAAAGAACTCACACTTCGAAAGCTTGCCATTCAGCTTCTCCTTCCTGAGGGTCTCCAGAACTATCCTCAGGCACTTTTCATGCTCCGCCGGGAACTTCGAATATATCAAGATATCATCAATGAAGACCACAACAAACTGATCCAGGTACTGAAAAAATACCTTATTCATCAGGTTCATGAATACCGTCGGGGCATTGGTTAACCCAAACGGCATCACCAAAAACTCAAACTGCCCATACCGAGTCCTGAAAGCTGTCTTCGAAATGTCTTCCTTCTTCACTTTCACCTGGTGGTACCCCGACCTCTCGTCTATCTTCGAGAATACCTTCACTCCACTCAACTGATCAAATAGATCCTCAATCCGCGACAACGGATATTTATTCTTCATTGTGAGGTTATTGAGAGCCCTGTAGTTGATACACATACATACCAACCCATCTTTCTTCAATACAAATAATACCGGAGCACCCCACAGTGATGAGCTGGAGCGGATAAAATTATTGTCATACAACTCATCTATCTGCTTCTTCAACTCTGCCAGTTCGTTATTGTTCACCTTATAGATGTGTTATGATATTGGCTCTGCGCCTGGGACCAAGTCTATAGAGAACTCAACATCTCAGTCCGGTGGCAACCCCGATAAATCCTCTGAAAAGACGTCCATAAACTCTGCAATCAATGGATGTGGTGACTCCTGCTCTTCCATTATACCTTACAGAAGTCTCCCTCGCTCTGCTCTGCTTCTCCTCTAACGAACTCAAACTCCAACTCTTCTAGTGTCTGAAACAAAACTCTGCCTCTACGACAATCGATACTAGCATGGTGCCTACTCAACCAATCCATCCCGAGTACTATGTCGTAGCTTGGAAGCGGCATTATGAGTAGACACACGCTCAACTCTCGACCTTCCAAAGAACTCTTTGATACTTGCAAACATCATTGACCAGGATAATGCCACCCCCGGTCATAATCTTGTAAGTCCTCGCCAACGGTTCAGTCTCAAGATGATGCTTCAAATCAAATGATACAGATACAAAACTATGTGAAGCACCGGAATCAAATAAAGCATGAGCAGAAAAAGAATTAAGATAGACTAAACCTGAAATGACATCTCCAACTAGATCCTCCTCCTCGACGGTCAAGGCGAAAGCTCGCCCCTGCTGTGAACCTCTCTACTGCTGCTGGTGATGTACTAACCTCTGCTGTTGTGTCAACAATGGAGGTCCCCTCTGCTGTTTCGTTGATGGTCTCGTGGATGCTCACTGTGCCTGGGCCCTACCCTAAGATAGACGAGCTAGAGCCCTAGGACAAGCCCTCAACTGGTGGTCTCATGATCTGCAGAACAAATACTGACCCAATCTCATCTTGCATTCATCACATCAATGTTCTGGCTTCTTGCAGAATGGGCAAGAAATAGATGGCTGAGCTGGCCTCTGAATCTGGTGCGCCTGCTGCACTAGCGCTTTAGCTGGTACGAAAAACTTTTGCCTCAACCTCTGAAAGTGTCTCTGATGTTATTGCTAAACGTGAGACCGCTTTGTTGGCCCCGCACTACTGCTAGCTCATGAAGGATCCTTCACCCTCTTGGAGCCAAGCTCCAAATCGTCCTCTGTCTGTTGTGCCTGTGCTAGGATCTCCTCAAATGTAGTGGTGCGATGACCGCTAGTATGGGATTTGATCTCCTTGTTCAGAACCTTTCTGAACTTTTGGGCTTTATCCCGGAGATTTTGTTCCTCCACAAAATGACCCAATCTAGAAAACCCAGCCGCATACTCATCCACTGTCATACTCCCCTGGATGAGGTACTGAAACTAGATCTCTAGCGATGTCAAAGCCACATCTGAGAAGAACTTTTTCTTGAAAAGATCCTTAAAAGCTTCTCAAGTAAGTTTCGACACTGAGATCTTGGGGTCCATCCTGAACCAAGTCAGTGCGATGTCAAATATCATGCTCCCTGCTGCCTCTACCAGTAGGTTATCTGGAATCTGCGCCAGTCGCAGGTTCCTCTCTATATCTTTGATCCAATCATCAACATAAATAATTCCCTCGATGCCTTTAAAGTCATTCGGTCCCATCCTTTTAAAGTCTATGATAGTCCCCAGCCTCAACTGTTGTAGGGTGAACTGAGATGGAACTACCTATGAATGGACTAAGACAACTCTCTCGACTGCGGTGAGTGAAATCTGGTGGGCATTCTCAATGCCATGCCTCATAACCTCTGACTGGCGCTGCTGGGCCTTTGCCTGGTCCCGCTATGCCTCCATCATATGTTGAAAGAGAGCAAACACCTGAGTCGAATCAACTGCTAGTGGTGGAGGTGGAAGCTCCTCTGAGACTGTCGACAATGTCCTCTGTACCGGAGGTGGAGCACCCCCGAAAGATATTGCGAAAGCGGCCACCTGAACTGATGAAGCGACCCGCTGAACTGAACCTACTAGAGCAGTGTCTGCTGGTGCCCTCATCAGAGGCGACGAAGTGACCGATCTCGCTGACACTGCGCCTGAGCACTGGGATCGCGTCTTTGGCGACATCCTGAAGACAGATTAAAACAAATGAATCAATATTGTGTAAGATACGATATCATCAAAAAAGGACAAAATTATTCAAAGTAAAGCAAGCATTCAAGTAGATAAGGATAGCAACTGAATGAATTGGAAGTGTTCCTAGCTGCGATTGAGTATACTCTAGGCCTATATCCTATATCTTAAAGCAGGCTCGTAGCAGTATCTCAAACTTAGAATTCTACTATGATATCATACTTGTTGTGACCCTGACTTGCATGGGTCACCACTAAAAATGTGTCACGACCCGCACCCAGAATAAGGGCACGAGTAGTGAACAACACCCAGCCTATACCACAGCATCGGCGGTAGAACGATGTCTAGGTCAACCATACTATCTAAACATCTCAATATATATAAGGTACCTGTCAATGTCATCTCAACTCCAAACCGAGGAACAATATGGTATATGATAATGGTAAACAATACTCAATTACAATATAAAACTAAAGGAGGATGAAAGCACGATATGGAATAAAAAAGAAAAAAAAATAAGAGTCATAATACATCTACAAGTCCAAATCCATAAGTCTAGGCATAGCCACTCCCAAAATAATATATACATACCATGAGTCTAGAAATGAGACCAATACAATGTCCAAAAAAATATAAAACTAGCTCTCATCGGTCACTGACACTAGGTTCTCCTGCTCTAGGGGAGTATCCTTTAATGACTCACCATCCTGCGGCCCGTAATAAGTGGGACACTTCTCCATAAGCCAATCATCTAAAAAATATATCCAATCAGAATTAGAGCAAAGTACATATCTCTGAAAGCAGTTCCAAATACATGGTAGAGCATATATGACAAATAATAGAAAAGACTACAAGATAACTAGCAATAAAAAATAGAATAAACTAGAGTGAACATGTGTAATAGAAAAGAATACAAGATAACTAGCAATAAGAAATAGAATGAACTAAAGCGAACATGTGAAGTACTGGAATAAAAGATAGGGCAATATAGAATAACTGCAAGTAATAAAAATAGATAAACTAGTTAATGTTCCATAGAGTAGAAGTTTGTTATGTGATCGGTTTGGGTTAAACACGAATACAATATGGTAACTCGATTACACGTGTGATATATAATCGACATGTACACGAATATACTTGGGCTTGATCACATAACCAACTCCTACTCCCCCGTCCCCAACCAATACTCATGGATCCAATCATGATACGTTGCGAATACAATATAAGCACACTGAACACGAGCAGTGTATGAATACGAAGTACACGATAATCAATACCCAATACACACGATGAAATACATGTGAAGAAGAACCCGTTGAACATGGTAAGGGGATAACATCTCCTGATAGGATCCATTTAGTATCAATCTGTGTAGCCACTATGTCAGAATCAAGTAAACAGTTCTAGAACATGTGATATATACAATATCATGACAGAAAATAAATAGAGAGATATACTCGTCTCTGGTCCTGAGCAAATGTATCTCTCGATGCCCAAGCTGGTGTCACACAATCCTATTTAGGAATATCATGTCAGATGGTGTAAATGATGAGAATTAAGTTAAAGAATGCACTAATATGATTTTCTTGGTCACACTAGCTAAACTAGGTTATTAAGTTAATACTAACTAGCTCTACTAAGCACTTGGCCATATACTAACTGCTACTAATATCTTTATAATTATCTAACTACTGACACTAGGTGGTATATATATATACTATCTAAATAATATACTAAAATTATGTTTATATATAAACTGACTGGTATGAACCTTGCCTCTGATACTGGACCACTTACTAATATTAAACTAGCATTTTCCTGATACTGTAATCTGATACTCACTGAATAATACTGTCACCCCCATATTTCAGATTAGGGGTATTTTTGTCTTTTCGTAATTAATGTGTAAATGATTTGCATAATATTTAATTATATTTAATAATTATGATTTTATTTCATTGTTTCGCCTTACCGTTGCTTCGATAATTGGAGTGCTACCCTAGCTTTTGCCTTACAATCAATTCCACAACCTTGTCCTAGACATGCCCGCCTTCCATTCTGACCCTTGTGTAACTTATAATTATGCTCTCTTGTGCTTCATTTTAGTCGCACAATATTCATCGCAGACGTTATTATTTAATTCTAATAAATTTAACTTTTGCATCGTTGTGCGTTCTAATTGAAATTGGAGATACAATCTCGACCCATTTTTGAGCAACCCAAATTAGGACAATATTCTATTCTGAGTCAACTTTATTCATGACACTTGTGTCCCACTTAATTTCAGCCCCTTGTACTTCTAATTAATTTTAGAACACCAATTTTATTTATTTTTAATTAATTAAACAATAAATCCAACTTGTGCAATTTTTTAATTGTTGGGCACTTTTATGTAAAAGTGCATTAAGGTATCCATCCCGTTGGACACGACACGTAAATAAACCCATTTCTCCTTCATGTGTATTTTTTCATAATTTTTGGGAGTGTGTAATTCAACACCAACCTCCTTGAACCATGACCCTCCTTTATTTTGAACCAATTGAATCCTAGCCATTCTTTTTTAAACCAATTGATTCCTAGCCCATTGAAATATCTCCATAACAAGCCAAGGCCTTTTTTCTAATGTTGACCAAAATCAAATAATTCTAGGTCAAACCCACACCATACTTCTATAAATAACTCTTTTTCCTTTTCTCTTTTTCTTCCTATTCCTAAACCAAACCACAGCCGACATACACCACAACCCAACCCTATTCATCATCATCCCCACCTCCTCCCTCCGGTGAACCCGACCCACAGGAGCTCAGCCTCGCCGGAGCGCATCCCTCTCCTCAACCTCCTCTTTATTCTCCTCTCCCCTCCTCCGCCTGCGCAGAGTCCGGCCCTTAACTCCGGCCACCCGCTTCATCCTTCCCCTTCGGCCACGACCACCTCCGCCCGCATCATCCTCCTCCTCCCATCCCACCATTCCCAGCCCGCAGTCGCCCGCACCGACCAACCTGCGGCCCTCAACATCGACTTCAGCACTCGACCTTCCCCGCCTCTATCTCCCCTCTGACCCGAGCCCTGCCTCACCGGACCCCCCTCGTCAACTACCTCGACTACCACTGCCATCATCCATACCACCATCTTCACGACCACCCTTCCCGTCTACCCAACCCGCCTCCACCAGAACGCTGCACTGCCCCACCGGCCATATCCTGACCTCCCTCTCCTTCTTCCCTGAAAACTCGTTTGAACCCGGAGCACCTCGCCGCCTATCTCCTCCCTGTCCTCCTCCACACCAAGCCGACCACCCCGCTGAACCTTTCTCCCCGACGACGCAACGGCACGCTGAACCGGACCGAGCTCGCCTGAACAAGTAGCAGCAGGAGCAGCCCTCACCTCGTCATCGAATGCCTCGTTCCCGCGCGCACAGGTTCGAGTTTCTCTTTCTTATTGCGTACACGTACGCGTATACGCGTATTGTTGGTATATGGATATACATAATTAGTGTGTATGCATTAGTGTTAGTATATGTATTAGTATATGTATAATATATAATTACTATATATATATACATATGTATATGTATAGTATACGTATTCCCTAGTATACATTTATATATATATATATAGTATAAATTTAATTAGTGTATATACGATATATATATATATATATATTGCATGTGTATTTAATTAGTATACATATATTTATTATATATGTACTAAATTGGTATACATATATATACTATGAGTATTAATGTTATGTACTAGATAATAATATATATAATTATATATGTGCTAGGTGACCCGAGTGTAATCACGGATACCCCGTAGTTACATTGTCTTGTGACCATAAAAATGTTAGTAGACTGCCATTATGTAAACTGACGTACTGGCAAGCCCCGTATCATTTTGACTGTCTGTTTTGTAACACCCTGTTCCGTTCAAACGGTAAAAGTACAATGTCCCGACCCGCTTTGCTCAGGCGAGAATACTCGTTTGAGGCAAAGGATATCCAGACTTGTCCCAACAGGAATTCGGCTTAGGCTTTCAGAGGCTCGCTTAACGTTTTACTCGACCGGGGCGAATCATCGCTAAGGTGGGTGGCTATGGTGAACTTGTCTTTTCTTAGCCAGCACACATAAAATATGGAATGATACATGCTAGTCGCCAGGTGAATCACCCCCTGCATGCTAATAAGAATCTAACGCACCTAGCTAAGGGAATAATCCCAACTTGTATTGTTTATGCTAGAACATGGAAATGAAACATTGCTTATATATATGTTTAGACCCTCGCATGCTACCCTAGATCGTGTCACTCGGGAAGTCCCCTAACGGTTTCATCTCTTGGCTTACCTTCGGGCCCGAGCCAACGTGAATGATGTGTTTATACAAATGCATGCTTGTCTGCTTGTAAGTTGCCTTATTTTTATCCGAACCCCAGAAGACTACTAAGTAGTCGTTCCATGCCTGAATGAACCTTCAAGTATCCAGGACTGTTAGGTCACCAAGGCAATCTCTGCCCCAGGGGAATTATATCAAGGCAAAAGTTATTCACTGAACAAAATAAATCATGCAATACTGCTTGTCGTGAACTCGTATTGCCCCAACTACATGAATTGTTAACTTAATAATTGTGTTCGATCATGGACAACTTATGCACAAGGGTATAAGTTCTGCGGACGATCGCTGGGGCACTGGCACCGATCTGATCCGGGCAAAACTTTATGTGTAGTCAATCGTGTACTGACTGGATAGCTTGCAATGTATCGTGTGTTTATCATGTGTTCTCGTTGCATGCTATCCTTGTCCTTGACTAGTCCATTATGGCAATCAAGCCAGTGATCACCTGTGGCATAGTCATCGTGTGTGGACTGGACAGCTTACAACGCATCGTGTGCTCTCGTTGCATGCTATCCTTGCCCTTGACTATATCCACCCTGTATATTTAAACCTATTGTAATCTAACTACAATTGTATTTGCATATGATAATGCCCCTGAATGTTTATACTTGCCCATGCTTGAATTAACAATGTTTGCCTTGGACAGGGAAGGTAAAATGGTAATTTGGTAAGTCTCACTGTGTTTCCTCTCATGTCGTACGGCACACTATCATACGAGTTAGGCTATTCAATATTTGCATGAAACTGATCCTAAGGCAACTAGAAAGATAACTTAATATTTGGTGCACGGAACCTATATTACGTGTTTGGATTTGTCGAGCGGGCGAGTAGCTTCCCCACCAGTGCATTCAATGTACTGATAATCCACAAGTTCGTTTGCAGGGTGCGGGAGAACCTCGTTCGGTATGGATGCCTCCTTCATGCGTGCTAAGGCCAGGAGATCACTCTGAAGCCTTGGGGTGCTGCGTCCGAAACTGAAGCACATATACAAGATATAATATTGTGAACATCGCCTGTACAATCATTCCATAATTGTAGCCACTTGGCACGCTTTTACTGTTTCAGAGAGAGAGGCTTGAGCAACTTGTAATCTCGGCTAAGCGCCGCCTGTAACACATGTTTATATCAATAAAGATTTGCTTTACTTCTACTTGTGTTATTCAATGCTTTCGCTATATTATCGACTCAGTGAACCTGTTATCAATCGCCTATGCATTTATGACTCCGCTGTACTCGGACAATCTGTGCGACTCTGTGGCTTAGAACTCTTACCGCCAGCCAATAAACCACGGCCTTGCACGGGTGTGGCTCACGCTCGTGCGGCATCACGCCCGGATGGGTCAAAGCGATCATTCCGCGGGAGTGCTGGCGCGATGATTCTCGCCTAGCGGGAACGGCCGATTTGCCTGCGGAAGATCGGGGCATGACATAGTGGTATCAAAGCCTGGCTTCTACGCCTTTGGATTGTATTTCGATTATCTCAGTTTCGAAAGCTCGTTCGTGGGTTATGCGCGCGCTCTCTCTCTATGCCTCAATGGAATGTTCCAACAATAAGTCTAAATACTTTCAAAATATGTTTTGAATGAAATGAATGCTTGTATGAATCATGATACGAGTGGCCTTTGTGCCAAACTGTGCGAACCCTTGAGATTATCGCAAGTAGCTTGTCCGATTTTACTAACTCTAAGTTTGGTTGAATGCATCTGTTTGAGGGACGCATTGAACTTGTGCACGATCCAAGACTTAAGAAAATATGAAACTCGAGTGCTAAGACTTCGCTATCGCTAAGTTGGTGAAGTGCATGTGTTTGGAGCGCTACGAATAAGTATACGATCCAGACTAACGATATGCTGATCTCGATGCTAGTGCAAGTGAATATCCAAATAAACAAGTACAATGACTTGTGTAGGTTTGCCTCAGACTTGTACCGTTAAATCAAAATTGATTGAAATGTGTTGCTTGTCCTAAGTAAGTCTCGAGGACGAGACTTTTTCTGAGTTTGGTAGGATGTAACACCCCATTCCGTTCAAGCGGACTGCCGATTCAAACGGCAAAAGTGCAATGTCCCGACCCGCTTTGCTCAGGTGAGAATACTCGTTTGAGGCAAAGGATATCCAGACTTGTCCCAACAGGAATTCGGCTTAGGCTTTCAGAGGCTCGCTTGACGTTTCACTCGACCGAGGCGAATCATCGCTAAGGTTGGTGACTACGGTGAACTTGTCTTTGCTTAGCCAGCACACATAAAATGTGGAATGATACATGCTATTCGCTAGGTGAATCATCCCCTGTATGCTAATAAGAATCCAATGCACCTAGCTAAGGGAATAAACCCAACTTGTATTATTTATGCTAGAACATGAAAATGAAACATTGCTTATATATATGTTCAGACCCTCGCATGCTACCCTAGATCGTGTTGCTCGGGAAGTCCCCTAACGGTTTCATCTCTCGGCTTACCTTCGGGCCTGAGCCAACGTGAATGATGTGTTTATACAAATGCATGCTTGTCTGCTTGTAAGTTACCTTGTTTTCATCCGAACCCCGAAAGACTACTAAGTAGTCGTTCTGTGCCTGAATAAGCCTACAAGTATCCGGGACCGTTAGGTCACCAAGGCAATCTCCGCCCCAGGGGAATTGCATCAAGGCAAAAGTTATTCACTGAACAAAATAAATCATGCAATAATACTTGTCGTGTACTCGTGTTGCCCCAACTGCATGAATTATTAACTTAATAATCGTGTTCGATCATGGACAAATTTTGCACAAGGGTATAAGTTCTGCGGACGGTCGCTGGAGCACTGGCACCGATCCGATCCGGGCGAAACTTCGTATATAGTCAATCGTGTGCGGACTGGATAGCTTGCAACGCATCGTGTGTTTATCGTGTGGCCATCGTGTGTTCTCGTTGCATGCTATCCTTGTCCTTGACTAGTCCATTATGGAAATTAAGCCAGTGATCATCTTTGGCAAAGTCATCGTGTGCGGACTGGACAACTTGTAACGCATCGTGTGCTCTTGTTGCATGCTATCCTTGTACTTGACTATATCCACCCTGTATATTTAAACCTGTTGCAATCTAACTACACTTGTATTTGCATATGATAATGCCCCTGAATGTTTATACTTGCCCGTGCTTGAATTAACAATGTTTGCCTTGGACAGGGAAGGTAAAATGGTAAGTTGGTAAGTCTCACCGTGTTTCCTTTCATGTCGTACGGCGCACTGCCACACGAGTTAGGCTATTCAATATTTTCATGAAACTAATCCTAAGGCAACTAGAAAGACAACTTAATAGTTGGTGCACGGAACCTATATTACGTGTTTGGATTTGTCGAGCGGGCGAGTAGCTTCCCCACCAGTGCATTCAATGTACTGATAATCTACCAGTTCGTTTGCAGGGTGCGGGAGAACCTCGTTCGGTGCGGATGCCTCCTTCGTGCGTGCTAAGGCCAGGAGATCACTCTGAAGCATTGGGGCGCTGCATCCGGAACTGAAGCACATATACAAGACATAATGTTGTGAACATCGCCTGTACAATCATTCCACAATTGTAGCCACTTGGCATGCTTTTACTGTTTCAGAGAGAGAGGCTTGAGCGACTTGTAATCTCGGCTAAGCGCCGCCTGTAACACATGTTTATATCAATAAAGAGTTGCTTTACTTCTACTTGTGTTATTCAATGCTTCCACTATATTGTCGACTCAGTGAACCTGTTATCAATCGTCTATGCGTTTATGACTCCGCTGTACTCGGACAATCTGTGTGACTCTGTGGCTTAGAACTCTTACCGCCAGCCAATAAACTACGGCCTTGCAAGGGCGTGGCTCACGCTCGTGAGGCATCATGCCCGGATGGGTCAAAGCAATCGTTCCGCGGGAGCACTGGCGCGGTGATTCTCGCCTAGCGGGAATGGCCAATTTGCCTACGGGAGATCGGGGCGTGACATATTTTGCACAACAATTACAGACACGACACCCATGCAATTAGACACGCACTTGACCCTAGTTGACCAGAGTCATACCTAGCGTAGCCCTAAGTTCATTGTGTTTTGATTATGTGTGTTAGTGTGTCTGATGCAATATTGTATTATATGATATGTCTATAGGGCTGTTGGATTGTCCTACGATACTTCAGGAGCAGGACATTGGTATTGAAAGCTAAGGACCCCAGGCGAGTACATTCTCTGATAGTTTCTTATTTATGATATCATCTATGTTCATTGTATTTAGTGTAAATATCCATATTTCTTAACACGATGGTTACACGGATTGGTATATCCGGATCTCGTCATGAGATATTATTCCTTGTATATGGTGTATCTTGTACAAGTCTTGTTTCATTATTTATCTTGTGCATGTACAGACACTGATTCTCGAAAAGACTTGCTACCTTCGTAGAGAATCTCGTGCCGTAGCGTACCATGGTTGGATCTATTATACCAGTCGGGGTGGAGAGTATTTTAGTATAGATATGTGATCATACCCTTCATGTACAAGTCTCGTTCACATGTTAGTGTTGGTCATACACTGCACGTATGACTAGCCAGGCCTGTACTCGTGTACAAGTTCCCAAGCCGGTCACATGTTAAAGCTAGTACTCACACACTTAGTCATTAGCATTCTTGTTCATTGACATATTGTTTATTCTTGCATTTATTTCCAGTATTTCCTTTATTGTGTATCTCTTGTACATATATATGCATCTTGTATATTTCTATCTATTTACTGCTACATAGTTTATATTATTGATGTAGAACTGGTGTTAGAGATGTACTTCGTTCCATCCTGACTGGAAATATTTTTCCAGACTGCTACTTAGATGACTGGTGTCCGACACATTATGGACCAGGTATAGATGTAGACTACACACTAGAGATCTAGAGGAGACACTACCTGCAGCTGTTTAGACAGTATTTATTTTATGCACTGAGACTTATTTGAGGTTTATTCAGTTTATGTTGAGACTTGTAGAGACTTTATGTTGGACAGCTAGACTGTGACTTATCTTTATTTTGAGATATTGTGGTTGACTATGTTAGTCTCCTTATCTTTTATCGTACCTTCATACTTTTATAGTTGTGGTGATTGAGTTTACATTATGAGATATTATGAGATGTATATTGTCCTCCTTATGGAGATTGATATCATTGACAGGTTGTGAGTTATGTTAGTATTTATTGTGACCTAGACAGCGTTCTACCGCCGATGCTGCGGCGTAGGCTGGACGTACCCACGCACTCGTGCCCTTATACCGGGTGCGGGTCGTGATACTAATATGATTTTCTAGGTCACACTAGCTAAACTAAGTTATTAAGTTAATACTAACTAGATCTACTAAGCACTTGGCCATATACTAACTGCTACTAATATCTTTATAATTATCTAACTACTGACACTAGGTGGTACATATATATACTATCTAAATAATATACTAAAATTACGTTTATATATAAACTGACTGGTATGAACCTTGCCTCTAATACTGGACCACTTACTAATCTTAAACTAGCATTCTCCTGATACTGTAATCTGATACTCACTGAATAATACTAACATCTACTAACTTATATTATACTCTAACTGTCCTCAGTATACCTGATACACACCCCGTAACTTCCCAAATACTTTGATACTCGAGCTTATTCACACAGTCCTAGTCATGTATTGATACAACACCTAACTAACCACATCTAATATATACAATAACCGAACTAACTTAACTCTAACTGATGCTAATACTTACCTATACTAACTAGTGTAGTGAATACAACTGATACCAGACACAAGAACTTGTGCAATGAAATCTGAAGCTAAACCTTCCCCTCTTGCCTGAGTCCTAGTTTCCTGGACCTGACACCCTGCTCTAGGTCTCTGTATACACCTCACAAGCATCTCTTTTCCCCTCATGTATCCAGTGCACTACAATTTCACACCCTACTATTACATGTCCGAGTCCTTACTCATATTGCCTGCACAAGCCTTCTCTAAATTGATTACCTGAGCCCCAATCACTAGGATATATGTTGCTATATTGCAGCAATAATGTAGTTGCTACTGTCATTGTATTCTTTATCCCAGATCTCCTCTTCATCTAATGTCTGATGGTCAGTACAATTTCTATAAGTGCGTTACCTCACTGATACTATGATTCCCGAGCTCTAAGTGATGCCAAATATGATACATGAACCCCTCTGTACCATCATCTGACACAAACACTAACAATATCAAGCTTCTCATGTTGCTGCTGTTAGGCCAACCCGACCTCTCTACTACCTACACATAGAAAATACTAGAAAGCTGCTACGTTTTCTTTCCAAGACAATCACTCCGGGAATATCATGATGGCATCTCTGGAGCACACCAGTCAGATCCTAAATTACAAGATCGCCTTAGAAGAATGGGTTATTATTGGCCAACAATGGTGGCAGATACCGTAGATTGCGTTCATAAATGCAGGTCATACTAAATTTATGCTAATTTTATCCACCAACCAACAGAGTTCTTATAACCTACAACTGCCTCCTGGCCTTTTGAAGCTTGGAAAATGGATATTATTGGTTCGATCTGCCTATCTTCTTCTAGAGAACATCGATTTATACTTGAAATAACCGATTACTTCTCTAAATGGGCAGAAGCAGTTCCGCTCATCGAAGTTAAGACGTCCAATGTAATTAACTTCGTCAAACACCATGTTATATATCGTTTTGGTGTTCCCCAGAGGATAATATATGACAATGGGCCACAATTTGACAGTCAAGCATTTTATCGATTCTGTGACAAGAATCGAATCTAGAATGTAGCATCTACAGCCTACAATCCAGCAGACAACGGCTTAGCGGAAGCCTTCAACAAGACCATAATAAAACTCCTTAAAAAGTTTGTCTCATCCAACAAACGTGATTGGAATAAGAAACTCGGGGAGTATTTATGGCCTTATCGTACAACAGTTCAAACTTTAACTGGTTGTACACCATTCTCTTTGGTCTACGGATGTGAAATAGTTCTTTCGCTTAAAATCCAGATACCGTATCTCAGAATAGCTATTGTTAATGAGCTAACAGTAGAGAATAATGATCGATTATGCCTACAAGTATTAGAAGCATTGAATAAAAATCGTCTACACGTTCAACAATGTATTGAACTATACCAAGCACGCATCTCCAGAGCTTTTAATCGAAAAGTCAAGAAAAGAATATTCCAAGTCGGCGAAGAGGTCCTTTCAGTAAGAAGACCTATGATCACAACCCATAAGAGCAAAGGCAAATTCCAAGCTAAATGGGAATGTCCTTATGTGGTGGAGACAATATTCTCCAACGGAGCCTACAGGGTTGCTAAGCCTAATAGAGATTTGATAATGATGCCAATCAATGGCAAATTCCTCAAGAAGTATTATGTTTAAGCACGACATATTCATCTCTATCTCCAGCAGTTTAAAATAAAGATGTACAATAAATATATTTGTTTAATCCCCAACAACTTGTAGACTACACGGGTTCTCAAACTATTACCTATATTCATTCCTGAATAAGACATGGGTAATGGATCCTCAAATTTTTTAGTAGGACAATACTCTGATCCAATGGAACACTCTCGTTGAGATCATCCAAACAATTCTCTCCACCAAAAATATTCTATTCTTAAAGCCCAGTTGTTTTAAGGACATCACATTTCTGATCCACTGTTAGATTGGGAATAATCTCACATGTTTATTCACCAGTCAATAAGTGTAATGTGATTCATGTCCATATTACCTTTGAATCATATCACATTTATTATCCCCTAAAGAGAAGCCAATAGTTCACCCCTGAACTACTCTTTCTTCTCTTCCCCAGTGAAGTAAACTAGTAAGCTATCATATACATATTACCTCTAATAATATTGCATCCTGTAAAATTTATCATTTGTACTCAGCATAAGTATGCGTTGGATGATACATCTACCAAATTCTTCCATAAAGTTATTCTGCAATGTCCAAGATACCTCTGAGCAGATATATATTTAATGGGCCTCAATTTGAAAGTATCATTAAGGTAAAACAAAATTTCTTATTGATAAAAAATGAGGAAAGGGCAATAAAAATGCTTAAGAAGAGGATGGTTCAGAATCTTTCGAGTTGTTCATAAACATCGCAAGAGCATACAAAATACAGACGTCTGATGATGCAAGCAGTCGACACAGGACGTATGTTTCGGCTGGTTCTTCTTATTTTCCCGAATCAACAGAAGAATAGAGGGAATCAATGATCTCATTCTGGAGTTGGAAAAGTCCATCCAGAGGCTATATAGGAGGAGTAGAGGCGCAACCAGAGTTAGCCGTAATGGTTGGGAGAATAGTCAATTCATCAGACTTTCTTTCCTCCTTCAGAGACTCGTTATGGGAAGCCATCAGCAGATTCGAATGAAAAATGTTGAATTTAGTAGTCGACTCTTATTTATCAGAAGTGAGGGCGATGGTTCGAATTTTTCTACATGATTCATCGGTAATAAGGGTAACGATTCAGAACCCCACTATTCGTGAAGGAAGATGACGGCTCAAGTCCCCATATACAAAATCATAAAGGGTACAACGGTTTGTTCTGCAAGCGAAGAGCAGAATGCAAAACATCAGACCGTTTTGTATGTTGATTCGAGGATTCTCATGTGCGCGCAATTGTCTGATTGACAGAAAATATTGCATAGTGCACATGACCAGACAAGTTGCAAAAATATGCGTGACAAACCGTATAGTGTGCACAAAACCCAGTTTTCTCTGAATGCATATTTGTGCGTGTATCATTGGGATGACAGGAGAAAGTTAACATGTTCAGTCTTTTCTGATGCACGTTGACCAAAGTCTTCAGTCAGCAACACACATACATCACAATAAAGTCAAAATTGAAATTTTATTGAAGCTTAATCATGATTACATATGATGGAGCACAACTAGATTTTCATTCTAAAAATTATGATTATACATTTAGAAATATATTATACCCGAACTTTCATATGATAGGATCTATCATAGAGCCATCCCCATCTCTACGTCCCGACTGCTCCTGATGCGGATGAATTAAAGTGCGGAAGAAATGGGCTCCACAGTGCAAACTACAGTACATGGAGAAGAAATTCATTTTGTGGGCAAGAATTCTACACAGAACTAGGCCTGTTTAAATTAGTACGACCTCATTTCTGTTGGACTCGATGGAGGATATGGTGAGTCGAACGAAAGCTGTTTTGCTATTGCCATCCAGCGCCACCACTAGAAGTCCCGGATGGGATTCCAATCCCAACCCTGTAATCAGCACAGGGGGCCATATTAAGAGAGTTTCCAACAAACTGGATTTGAAGACAACGAATAGTCTTTTGGATAATTCATTAGTTCAACATGAACGACGAAGCCTATGATATCCTTTCATGCTCCATCACACAAAGTGCTCTGTGGCAACGATCTCTTGGCGAGACTCTCACCCATCGTTGAGAAACGTCTCCTCTTGCATCTTCTCAATGGACAACAAAGCCAAAGGAGCTACACTGCTACGGTCATCTTCATAGGCTCACACTTAATTGTGGCCATACTCAAGTCTCACAGCAAAAAAAGATAAGTCTGGGAATATTGGTAAAGTTTTGCTCCTATTTATAGAAGAAGGCGTGCCAAAGTCAGCATAGTTCTCAAAAATTGCTCCTAAAAAATAGCCTGCGTCTCCTCAAAGACCGCGTCAAAACCAAAAAGCAAGCCAAAGATCATGCTTGCAGCAACGTTAGCAAAATCGTTGGGATTCTGCCCAAAATATGCGCACAAAATCTTAACAACTTTTATTCTTCTAATTCAAAGTATTTTGAATTCATCTGAACGAATTCAAAAACATTGAAGGGGGGTCTTGTAGAAGCATAAAAAGTGTGTCTCAAGAAGACATCGCGGTTTTCTACAAATAAACTCAACAGTGGAAGAATGGCGCAGTTTCTACCTGTTTGGCTCATTTTTTACTTGTTTCAGAAAAAAGATGCGCACTTTCTTAGTGCTCAATACTATGGCGCACTTTTGGAAGATGGCAGACTTTCTTAGTATTACGAAAGTTGGTGCACAAACGATATTCCCTCTCTCAGCATTTAATGCATGTCACGCCCCAGTCCCAAAATACCGAGGGACCGGATGCGTGATAATGGCCAGCAGCATGCACCGATGGACAAACCCAATTTAATGGATCCATCGGGCATACTTAAGCTGTATGACATCAGTCAGGGTTTTACTATTCTCATCGACAAAATAAAGACAGAATTATCAGCAGAGCAATAATAATCATCAACCAGTCCAAGTAAATAAAATCGGGGAACAACCCGATATTAGTCTGTTACAATGTTCTCACAAACAGGAATTAAAGAGTTTAATTTAAACAGCAAGGGAAGTCTATCTGCCATAAAGACTGAACATGGTGAAGCAGTTGTTCATGAGAAGTCCTCAGCAATCACCTCGTCCTCAGGTACTGGTACGGTTCCGTGAAGAGCACCTGTTCCGTAGACCTCTGGATAAACCTCGTCTGCTAATCCTGGGGACATAATTCGGATCCAGGTCCTCAGGGGATATAGCAAGGTACAGAAAACACAAGCCAAAATAAATGCAGTAAAGTAAATAAGAGAACAATAGGGTCAACTATTTAACCTTCTATGTGAAATGCAAGTTGAGAGCATCACTAGAACTTAGGCTGATACCACTACAAGCTCTGTGTCGGGGAGCCGGTAGCAGCTATACTATGAATTTTACTATGTGTTTACTATGAATTATATATATATATAATCAGCCTGTAGCCTGTGTGTCTCTCCCCACCCAATGTAATCATACATATCATGTCCACGATGCCTCATGTCCACTTCACGTACGATCATATCTAATGCAGTAAGTCATACTATGTCTATGATCATAATGTCTAGGAATGTAATGTCTAAGTCATAAATCCTGGAACCTACACAGAATCACCTTGAATATTTCAGGAAGATCCTGTCTCATGATGTGTGTCAGGTGTCCTGGATAATAAGTACTTGATAGGGCAAGTACAAGAATATAAATGTCACGATATCCATCTCTAAATGACATTGCCCAACCCCGCGTACGGTGTTGGCACCCGACTATGATCGGACACTAAGCAAGTCACACGGCCCTAGGGTTGAGCAAGTACAATGATCACAAGAAAATAAATCTAGAGAAAATGAATCATTAAACTGTATTTATGGCAAGGTACACTTGCCTGGATTTTCAGCTCCAATTGTAGCTCTGGCAATAGCTGAATTTCTAGGCAGTACTCCGGTTGCTGAAACAAACATCACCAACAGATCCATAAAATATTAATCAGCTAGGATCGCCTGTCCTTGAGTCCAATTTGGAGACAAAGGCAAAAACATCATTTTCGGGTCAAGGCGGGGTCCAGATGTGGGCCGCTTTGCACCGAAAAATGCGTCAGGATCAAAGGTCTAAAAAACAGTCCAACTTAGTGTCAACAAGTCAGGAACGATGATACGAACCCAACGGAACTTCCAGAATTGGATTCCGGTGAGCCATTCTCAAAATCGCCCGTTGGGTGGAGCCTGTGGGGCCCACGACACGCGATTCTGTCAACGTTCTCAGAATCGATCCAAACTTGGCTCACAGGACCAGCGTATTGCTACGAGTCCAATGGCGCAAGTTTCGTCTCGATCCGACGTGTGCACACTAAGTTACTGCAAATTACAGAAAAGTCGGATACGGGGCGATGTCCGCGGATACGCACTGATTTTGGTGTGCACGCACATCCGAATCAGCTTCTGCAAAATCCCACACGTCCGTATCGACGATGCGCATGTATCTGTGAAGACCGCACGCGACCAAGTCGTCCCGTTTGGCGGGGCGTACTCGATACCGGGGTAAAACAGGGTCTGGTTTTTTCCTATTTTTGGATCGTGGTGTGCGATCACCACAGGACGCGATGTCCCGAGCGGTTTGTCCGGGCACCGAGAGGGTCATACAGGCTACGCGATACAATTTACGGAATTGAAATCCGAGCTACGAGCAAAAAGTTACGGATACCTGAAGTGGACCTGAAAACCAAGTTCGAATCGTGTCCGACACGCGATTCACTGTGTCCGAGTACTGTTCACTAGGGTTAGGGTTTCCCTGTGTCCGGCCTAGGGTTTGCTGTGTCCGGTCTTCTGTGTCGGTGTCCGCCGGAGGAGGAGAGTCGATGGGACCGGAGGCGGGCCGGAGGGACAGGGGCGGATGAGGGCGGCGCTGTCCGGCGGCTTGGCGACCGGAGTCGGAGGCGCTGAGGCCCTAGGCTGTTGCCGCTGGCTGCTGCTGGTGGAGGAGCCCGCCGGAGGAGGGGAGGCTAGGGCGCTGCGGGAGGCGGGGACAGCGTCACGGTGAGGCCAGGGCACGGCGGGTGGCGGGTGGCGGTCGGAGTCGGAGTGGCGCACAGCGGTTTAGGGATGGCCGGAGGAATAAGTTTGGGGGGATTTATAGCCGGAGAGGGGAGAGGGAGAGACGGCCGGTGCAGGGAAGAGGGAGGCAAAGGGTCGTCCGGTGAGGTCGAGGAGGCGATTCGGCGGCGGCGGCTGACGTGTCAGCGGCGGAAACGGCCGGAGGCGGAAGGCCAAGGGTCGGCTGCGTTTGGGAAGATGAGGGATGCGGGTCGGGTCGGGTCGGGTTCTAACGGATCCGGCCCGATCCGATACTAAGGCGGGTCGGGTTTGGGTTAACGGGTCGGGTCTGGGTTTGACCCGGATCCGACCCGATAAGGAATTGGTTTTAAAATAATCCGGTTTGGTTCAGTTTGGTTTGGTTTATTTAATAAAAACCTGGTTTATTTTTGGTTTAATAATTTAATGAGTTTTTATGGCTTTAAAAAATCCATCCGGGGTCCAATAAATTCCCGGAAAATTACCCTATGTCTGATTTTCTATTTTACACCATAAAATATTATTTTCATAATATTTTAATATTATTTATTATCAATTAAAAATCTTTTAATAATTAAAACACCTTAATTTAATTAGAGAAAATTCTCAGAAAATTCCAGAAATTCCAGAAAAATGTAAAAAATCCAAAAATTAAAATTCTCTTGAAAAAATCAGGGGGATTACAATCTACCCCCCTTAAGAGGATTGCGTCCTCGCAATCAAAGAATAACCGGTCAACAGGGATGACACGGTTACAAATTTTATTCGAATCACAATACAATAAAGAAAATCAAGGTTCAGGGTTTGAACACATAGGAAAAATCATTTCCCTAAGTAGAAGTTATGCAATTTCCCAAATATGGGAAATCCAGAAAATTACTGTTTTTATAAAACCAGGTTATCTTTTAAAACTTATCAGGTTAACATTTATAAAACATTCTGAATTATTGGCAAGTTCAAAATTAACACTAGGTTATCAATTATTAACAGGTTTAAAGTTAACCCTAGGTTATCAATTAATAGCAAGTTTAAAGTTATCAGGTCAAGATTATCAGGTTAAGTCTGGGGTCACGAACCAGCAGGCACGAATTATAACAATACTAGGAACGAAAAAACTATAAAAACTTACGCGCACTAGCTACTCCTTGGTTCTGTACGTCTCCCACAGTCATCACGAAGGCTTGTCCGCGTCCTGGTGGATTCCTCTGTTGCTGCTGCTGCTGCTGGGCTTGTTGGAAAAGTGCTGCTTGTGGTGCCAATGGTGGCCTTGGTTGATTCCCTCCTGGTGCTGGTAGAGCTTGTTGGTTTGCTCTTGGTGCTCCTCCTCGATGATAAGGACAGTCATTGGCTAAGTGTTGATTGGTTCCGCAAATCAAGCATAATCCCAACTTGCGTCTGCAGTCCTTCTCAGTATGGCCTACCTTGCCACAGTATTGACATGTAAGTAATGTCTGCGGAGAGGCTCTGGGTGGCTGGTGTATATGAGGCCTGTTTGCAGCTTCTTCTTATGGTGCTTTGGATGTTGCTGATGGGGTAGGCCGCTTTAGACTGGTTTCTCTCCTGGTGACGCGCTCCATGCGTCGGGCTGCAGCGAGAACGTCCGAGTACGAAGTGGGTGCGACAGATCCAATCAATTTCTGTAGCTCGATATTGAGTCCGTCGAAAAACTTCTCGGCCTTCTCTACTTCTGTCGGGATCAAAGTAGGAGCGAAGCGACTCAGACGAATGAACTCGGCATTGTATTCTTCCACCGTCATAGCTTCCTGGGTGAGGCGATTGAACTTGTCCCTCAGTTCTGATCGAGCGATGGCCGGAATGTACATCTCTTGAAAGAGTCTGGAGAACTCTTCCCAAGTGACTCGGTCTGGTCCGAGCCTGGTCTCTTCAGATATCTACCAGTGATGGGCATTGTCCGTCAACTGCATTCTGACGGCGGTCATCCAACGTTCCCTCGGTAGTTCAGCTGCTTCCAACTGGTGTTGTATATTGGTGAGCCACTCATGAACTTCGGTTGGTCCTTCTTTGCCCGAAAAGGTACGGGGCTTGAGTTGACGGAAATCAGTGATAGATCCCGTCGCTGGTCGCCTAGCTTGTGGGTTCACTTACTCCAATGCGTTTACTAGGCTGGTTCTTAGGTACTCTGCCTCCTGACGATGTGCCTCCTGTTGAACTTGTTGTTGGGATTGTATCATGGCGTAAAATATCTGGAACATCTGCTGCCCGTCCATTGCTTGCCCTGGTAGAAAGACAGGCATCTGTGGAGGGAACTGCGGCGGAGGTGGGATATCATCGCGCCTGAACCTTGAGTTATGCTGTTCAGCTTGGCCACCTTGAGAGGATTGCCCTCTGTTCTCTGGTGTAACTCCATCTCCATAGGTAACCACAGCGTCTTGTGGCGTACTCAAAAGAATTTCATCTTCAATTCTTGGATCCATCTTTCTGCATCCAAAATAAAATATAAGAAGCGCACAAGATTCAAGGCAGGATGCAAATCAAAGATTAATTCGAGTACGATACAGATATCAAGAACGTTTTCAAGCAAGTGGATGAGATCCTAAAAACTTATCCTATCTTATTGCAGGCCTGTTCGGTCCCTAAGTTGAAACCGAACAATTTAGTCGTTGACCTGCATGGGCCACCACAAAAACTATGTCACGCCCCAGTCCCAAAATACCGAGGGACCGGATGCGTGATAATGGCCAGCAGGATGCACCGATGGACAAACCCAATTTAATGGATCCATCGGGCATACTTAAGCTGTATGACATCAGTCAGGGTTTTACTATTCTCATCCACAAAATAAAGACAGAATTATCAGCAGAGCAATAATAATCATCAACCAGTCCAAGTAAATAAAATCGGGGAACAACCCGATATTAGTCTGTTACAATGTTCTCACAAACAGGAATTAAAGAGTTTAATTTAAACAGCAAGGGAAGTCTATCTGCCATAAAGACTGAACATGGTGAAGCAGTTGTTCATGAGAAGTCCTCAGCAATCACCTCGTCCTCAGGTACTGGTACGGTTCCGTGAAGAGCACCTGTTCCGTAGACCTCTGGATAAACCTCGTCTGCTAATCCTGGGGACATAATTCGGATCCAGGTCCTCAGGGGATATAGCAAGGTACAGAAAACACAAGCCAAAATAAATGCAGTAAAGTAAATAAGAGAACAATAGGGTCAACTATTTAACCTTCTATGTGAAATGCAAGTTGAGAGCATCACTAGAACTTAGGCTGATACCACTACAAGCTCTGTGTCGGGGAGCCGGTAGCAGCTATACTATGAATTTTACTATGTGTTTACTATGAATTATATATATATATAATCAGCCTGTAGCCTGTGTGTCTCTCCCCACCCAATGTAATCATACATATCATGTCCACGATGCCTCATGTCCACTTCACGTACGATCATATCTAATGCAGTAAGTCATACTATGTCTATGATCATAATGTCTAGGAATGTAATATCTAAGTCATAAATCCTGGAACCTACACAGAATCACCTTGAATATTTCAGAAAGATCCTGTCTCATGATGTGTGTCAGGTGTCCTGGGTAATAAGTACTTGATAGGGCAAGTACAAGAATATAAATGTCACGATATTCATCTCTAAATGACATTGCCCAACCACGCGTACGGTGTTGGCACCCGACTATGATCGGACACTAAGCAAGTCACACGGCCCTAGGGTTGAGCAAGTACAACAATCACAAGAAAATAAATCTAGAGAAAATGAATCATTAAACTGCATTTATGGCAAGGTACACTTGCCTGGGTTTTCAGCTCCAATTGTAGCTCTGGCAATAGCTGGATTTCTAGGCAGTACTCCGGTTGCTGAAACAAATATCACCAACAGATCCAGAAAATATTAATCAGCTAGGATCGCCTGTCCTTGAGTTTAATTTGGAGACAAGGGCAAAAACGTCATTTTCGGGTCAAGGCGGGGTCCAAATGTGGGCCGCTTTGCACCGAAAAACGTGTCAGGATCAAAGGTCTCAAAAATAGTCTAACTTAGTGTCAACAAGTCAGGAACGATGATACGAACCCAACGGAACTTCCAGAATTAGATTCCGGTGAGCCGTTCTCAAAATCGCCTGTTGGGTGGAGCCTGTGGGGCCCACGACACGTGATTCTGTCAACGTTCTCAGAATCGATCCAAACTTGGCTCACAGGACCAGCGAATTGCTACGAGTCCAATGGCGCAAGTTTCATCTCGATCCGACGTGTGCACACTAAGTTACAGCAAATTACAGAAAAGTCGGATACGGGGCGATGTCCGCGGATACGCACTGATTCCGGTGTGCACGCACATCCGAATCAGCTTCTGCGAAATCCTGCACGTCCGTATCGACGATGCGCACGTATCTGTGAAGACCGCACGCGACCAAGTCGTCCCGTTTGGCGGGGCATACTCAATACCGGGGTGAAACAGGGTCTGGTTTTTTCCTGTTTTTGGATCGCGGTGTGCGATCACCACAGGACGCGATGCCCCGAGCGGTTTGTCCGGGCACCGAGAGGGTCATACAGGCTACGCGATACAATTTACGGAATTGAAATCCGAGCTACGAGCAAAAAGTTACGGATACCTGAAGTGGACCTGAAAACCAAGTTCGAATCGTGTCCGACACACGATTCACTGTGTCCGAGTACTGTTCACTAGGGTTAGGGTTTCCCTGTGTCCGGCCTAGGGTTTGCTGTGTCCGGTCTTCTGTGTCGGTGTCCGCCGGAGGAGGAGAGTCGATGGGACCGGAGGCGGGCCGGAGGGACAGGGGCGGATGAGGGCGGCGCTGTCCGACGGCTTGGCGACCGGAGTCGGCGGCGCTGAGGCCCTAGGCTGTTGCCGCTGGCTGCTGCTGGTGGAGGAGCCCAACGGAGGAGGGGAGGCTAGGGCGCTGCAGGAGGCGGGGACAGCGTCACGGCGAGGCCAGGGCACGGCGGGTGGCGGGTGGCGGTCGGAGTCGGAGTGGCGCGCAGCGGTTTAGGGATGGCCGGAGGAATAAGTTTGGGGGGATTTATAGCCGGAGAGGGGAGAGGGAGCGGCGGCCGGTGCAGGGAAGAGGGAGGCGGAGGGTCGTCCGGTGAGGTCGGGGAGGCGATTCGGCGGCGGCGGCTGACGTTTCAGCGGCGGAAACGGCCGGAGGCGGAAGGCCAAGGGTCGGCTGCGTTTGGGAAGATGAGGGATGCGGGTCGGGTCGGGTCGGGTCGGGTCGGGTTCTAACGGATCCGGCCCGATCCGATACTAAGGTGGGTCGGGTTTGGGTTAACGGGTCGGGTCTGGGTTTGACCCGGATCCGACCCGATAAGGAATTGGTTTTAAAATAATCCGGTTTGGTTCAGTTTGGTTTGGTTTATTTAATAAAAACCTGGTTTATTTTTGGTTTAATAATTTAATTAGTTTTTAGGGCTTTAAAAAATCCATCCGGGGTCCAATAAATTCCCGAAAAATTACCCTATGTCTGATTTTCTATTTTACACCATAAAATATTATTTTCATAATATTTTAATATTATTTATTATCAATTAAAAATCTTTTAATAATTAAAACACCTTAATTTAATTAGAGAAAATTCTCAGAAAATTCCAGAAATTCCAGAAAAATGTAAAAAATCCAAAAATTAAAATTCTCTTGAAAAAATCAGGGGGATTACAATGCAGCAGACTGATAGCTGATAGATAAAGAAACCGAAGAGTAAGAAGTTATCATTACAGTTGAGCGGCAGCACGCATACTCAGGTTATCGTTTAACGGCCAATATGAATCAGTTTCTTCAAAGTACGTCACCAAGGCCAGTCGCATACTCAGGTTATCGTTTAACGGCCAATATGAATCAGTTTCTTCAAAGTACGTCACCAAGGCCAGTTTCTTCAAAGTGCGTCGCTGTGCTAATCTCTTCAAAAGTGTGTCATTGTGCCAATCTCTTCAAAAGTACGCCGCTGTACCAACTTCTTCAAAGTACAATTCTTCAAAAGTGCGTCGCTGTGCCATTCTCTTCAAAAGTGTGCTACTGTGCCAACTTCTTCAAAGTGTGCCACAGTGCCAATCTCTTCAAAAGTGCGCCGCTCTGTCAATTTCTTCAAAAGTGCGTCATTGAGCCAACTTGTTCAAAAGTGTGCCAGCATCCAGACCACTTAGTGCGCATACTATCATAACTAACAGTGAGCAATTATGAGTGCGTGTCTTACATGCCATGCTTCTTATGAAAAGTGTACAAATAACTATCCCCACAACCTATGCTTTCCTCGTATAGGTAGCTACGTGTCAAGCAGACAGTAAGTTGTGCACTCACTCATTCAGAACGTGGGGCGTTAGTCCACCAAAAGTATGTGTACAATGTTAAAATAGTGTTGACTGTCCAAAGTGTGCGTACACTCTCATAACTGCTCCTAAACTCTATAAATACAGTTTCTGTACAGCCATTAGGGACACATACATACAGACATAAGAGACATATAGAGAAAAGTGCTGGAATTCTCAATTCTTTGAACTTCAAGAACATAAGGAGAGAGTTAGAAGATTCTCTTGTCATTGTGCCAAAGCTTTCTTATTCCCTAACTCTTCCAGGTGTTCACAGCATTCTCTGCATTTCTTCCAGTTCTCTGCATTTCTTCGTCGTCGAGTGGTCCAAGGAGTAAAATGATCATCCGCAGATCAGATCTCTATAGCTATACTTTTCCATAATCAACTATACTTAGATTCCTATTTAGGATCTCTTGTACTTTTCTTTCTTTTCTAAAGTTTGTAATACAAAAGTTTCGTATAAACTTTTCTTCGCAAACAATCTATATGAATGTCGTTGGCACCCCTAGCCATTATGGACCATAGTCTGAGTGGACGACAGTCCTTGCAACGCAGGTAGCGAGCCCCGCTACGAGTCCTTCGTTCTATCCGTGATGAATAGCACAACTATCGGGGGTCTGCCTAGGTCGAATTGGGCCCGGTGCACCCCGTCTGCCGTTCGCAAGAACCATAAACCTTGTGCACAAGTTGTCTGCAACCATGCGAGTCACTTTTTCTATCTTTTAGGTCTTTATTACGGGCTCCATGAGCTGTATATTTCTTTACCTAACTATGGGTTCCACGAGCTGTATCTTTCCTTTAATACTTTATCATTATGTAGCTACTTGTTCGGGAGTTGCCTTAGCGACCCAACGGTCCTGAAGCCTTTCCATATTTTCTATTATGTAGTTCAAAACAACTATTTTGATAGTCTTTCTGTCTCAAGTGAGTGAACTATATAATATAAAGTGCTACAAGTCAGTGGCATGTTCTATGTGACGAGTATTGCATATATAATTGACAACATAAGGAAATTTACTTAAAAAAAAATCTAAAACAGTAAGAAGAGCATGCATTTTGTTCAACCGATTTACTTTCATGTTCTATACGAAATAATAATGAGCGAGATTATTCTCTTAGATAGGTTGGTTCACTATTTTATTAGTATGCATCGAGTATTTTGCCTAGCGAACTAGCATGTATCATCAAATTTTAAGTATGAAGGGCCGAGCAAAGATAGGTTCATCGGAGCCACCCACCTTAGCGATAACTTGTCTCGGCCAAGCGGGAGTCCGAGCGAACTGCTAAAAACTCTAAGTCTAAGTGACGTTGTGCTGTTTGAATCATCTTGTTGAACTGAGCGGAGGGGGCCGTTAGATAATAAACCTCTCGAAAAAAGTTTCGTCCTCTAAACTTCCTGAGCAGACTCATCTAATTATACTACTTCTATCTCTAAATCAGAAATATCTCGCCTAACTTTCAAAATCTCTCGAACCACGTTCTTCTATTCATTTCCTCGATTCAAACTATGCTCATACTATAGTCAATTTTTTGCGAACATCCAATTCATCCAAACCAATCCGACTATATTCAACTCTTAACGATCAAATCTATTTCCTCAATATCTACCGCGCCTAGCACAAAGCTGCATTACTCAACACGGGGTATGCTAAGACGCACACAAAGGAGAAACTTAGGGCTAGGGCAAACCCGGCCATAACGAGACTCGTTATTCAATTTGGATCCCAAAACATAACCTATCAATTAATCGACATAGCTCGAATGAAGCTAATATTACGCCTAACCAAATCCCAATAATTCTTAGGATTTCAAGTTCAAATCCCAACCAATCTTCTAAACATGATAATATCCAAGTCTAAATTTGATCGTACCTTAATACACAATTCCTATCTCGAGCCATCGCTCGATCCCTTTAGGGAAATTTTGTTATCTTCCAAAGTTACTATTCGATTCGCCTACGCTCTATCTTCCAAAAAAAATTCAAGTTTATGAAGCATCGAACCAAATTCTAATCTTTTACTTGTACATACTTTGATCACACTCTTCCAAACACGATATCAATTTCGGTGATATTGTTCGAATCCGATCAAGCATCAATGTGTTTTCGTTCAATCCTCAAGTAACAGTCATAACTATCTTCTAACTTACAATTCATCGATATTTAAATCCATCTCGCTTATTTAACACTTTTTCGATGACGCAAAATCTAGATGCTCAACATTCATTTCATTTCTTCAGCTAACCATTTTATTCTTCCGATCAATCCTTGCTATGACAAGATCCATTTTTCCAAGTATTGTCGTCTTATGAAATCATAATGTTATCTCAAGCGGGGTCGATCAAAATGCAAGCCAAATTTTAATCTGATTCAAACCCAAGTATTGCACTATCGTCAAGTACGTCTTTCGAGCATACAATTTCAATTACGATTCAATTCGTCACATAACTTTCAATCAATTCCGTGCGTCCGATAATAACACCAATCCGATCAGTCCTCAATATCATCTCGTTTATTTCAATCCCAAGCGATCTATCCAACTTTCAAAAATCACGTAACCAACATCCATAATAATAGGTTATTCCATTTGCATCAATCATCAAACTTTCTAGCATAGACCTCAAAACCAAAACCTAACTCTACATCTTACTGTCCCAGCTCTGTAGTCTACAAAGTTCATACTCTAAATTCGATTACACCAACTCAACTCTCGATATAGGGTCGTCTGCCTAACCACTAGATCATCTCACCAAGTCATAGTTACAAATCAAAATCACTATCGACAATGTGCAATCTAGAGCACTGTGCTCTCCTAAAACTAAGGTCAAACCATTGTTCATTTGTACGGGGTATTCTACCCAATCTCACATCACTCAGATTTCTAAATATCGAGCATAGATCATCCTACCCGCATATGCAATATTCGTTTCATGGGGTCCGAGTTCGTTTCAGCAAAGCCATTCCTAAGGTAATTTCGTTCAGTCAAATCATCGATATACCAACGTCGCATGTCAAGCCTAGCGATTCACATAGTCTATCCCCTCAAATATATGATAGGATTCACCTATCCATTTTTCTATGCTAGATCAACTAATCACAGTTCAAGTTTCTAAGTCATCGACACAATCATAAATTCTAAGTCGTTTGACACAACTTATGCATTTGATCATAAATCCACCGAGTATAACTTGTTTCTGTTGATATGGTATGTTGGGTGTCATATTTAAGTATAGTATAAGCACATGGGAATATCCTGAGGACATATTTGGGATGCCAGAATATGTCACAGGATATTCCATTATGAGATTATTGTCATAATGATTGAGATCATTGTATTAATGACTGTAAGGCTATATAATGCCAATGAGACAATCAATAAAATTAAAAACTAATTTCAATATGGTATCAGAGCCAAGTTTCCACAAACCCTAGTCGTCACCAAGCTTCCACAAACCTACAGAAGGATTTCCTAGATCTCCTTCACCGAACTCTTCCACGCCCACCCCCCTTTCTTCCCTTCTCTTCTCTTCTCCCTCGTCCTTCGCAGGCCGCCCTTCGCTGTTGCTGCCCCGTCCCACGACTGCTGCGGCTACTACTGCTGCTGCGGCTGCTGCGACTGCTGCTGCTGCTGCGACGGTGGCTGTGACATGTATGCTACCGTCTCCTCCGCACCAACACGGGACAACGCCTAATAGGGATGCCTATATCTGAAAAAAGGGGAGGCATGTTCGGATCTAGGAGCAGACGACAAGGACGAGCGTGAGTCGTGGAGCAGACGTGACGTGATTGGATAGATGACGCATCGATGGAGGAGATCATCAAGAAGCTAGATTCTGCAGAGGTGGCGACGTTGATAAAGTTGTTGACGATGTCGGCTGGTGAGAACACAACATGAACGTCGCCAGAGTTGAAGCTTTCCTCCATCGATCTAAAATTAGATGGACCAGCCACCTATCTGAGTTAGTCACGGTAGGTGAGAAGAACCCTCGCGGAAAAAACTTGGAGGGGTTCCTGATGGGCGAGACGACAGAGCCGAACGAGGGTTCGACAGGACACGATGAGTGGAAGTCCACTCATATGGTGATCTACATCTGGCTTTTCAACTCTTTAGTCCAGTCTATTGCCGCCACAATAGACGGTATTGAGATGGTGAAAGATGTGTGAGAGAAATTGAGAAGGACCTATGATGGTGTGGGGAACAACTTACGGGTCTTCCAGATAAAGGGGGAGATTGATGACACCGTACAGGGAAAAAAGACGGTGCAGGAGTATGCCACGGAGTTGGAGCATCTGTGGTTGGATTATGATCACTCCACAGATCGGGCGAGCTATGGGGACCCTAAGTGTAAGGAGAGACAGGTGTGTCTGCAGGAGAGGACGATGAAGTTCCTCAAAGGGCTGACTGTAGCTTTCGCACAGAGGACGGCCCTACTTCTAGCCCAACCAAAGATCTCTAGCCTTGAGGAGGCTATCTCAGCCATAATCCAGGAGGAGACACGCATCAGGCTGCAAGCCGCGACAGGTGGTCCCCCCGAAGCAAAGTCAGCACTAGCGATCACCAGCTCAGGTAACACAGGATCTAAGGGAGAGCCCTGGCAGCATAACCGGCAGTGCTACAACTATGGAAAGATGGGTCATCATCGGTATGCTTGTACCAAACCACCTAGGGAGGGAGATTCAGGTGGTGGACGAGGACCGTTCGGTGGACGAGGATATAATGGAGGACGTGGTCGTGGTCGAGGGGGTAGACGAGGCGGCCGAGGAGGTTATCAGGCGAACCTTCTGATATCAGAAAAGAACGGAGAAGCTGATGGCACCTTTACTGTGGAGGACCAGGCACTGGAATACATGAGGAGTAGAACAGAGGAGGCGTCCACCTCATTCTTTGTTAGGGGCAACGCTACCATATATGCTCATCCATCAGAAGGTACTGACGAATCACTTGCCCTTGCGTCTATCTCTTTCCTTAAATCATCGGACTGGATTATCGACTCGGGAGCATCTCGGCATGTGACAGAGAATGCTAGTGAGTTTTCTTCCTACACTCACCTAGCATTAGTAGACAGCATTCAGACAGCTGATGGCACTTTCCAACCAGTGGTCGGTAAGGGTACTGTTAATTGTACAAGTTCAGTAAGATTATCCAATGTTTTATATGCTCCATCCTTTCCAGTCAGTCTCTTGTCCATTAATTCTATAATCCTCCAACTTAAATGCATTGTTTCTTTTGATATTCCTAAAGTGACCTTCCAGGAGAAAGGGACAGAAATAAGACTTGGGACTGGCAGTTGGCATGAGGGACTGTGGTACCTAGATCGAGAAGGACTGGACTCAGCATTGGTATCTATGGCAAAGAAGGCTGGCATGGAAGGACTGCAGCAGAGGACTGAGTATACCTTGATACTCCATCATCGGAGGATGGGACGTTCTTTCTTTGATACTCTAAGTAAGTTGTATCCAGAGATTTATGCAAAAATAAATAAAGAGAAATTAGTATGTGATGCGTGCGAGTTAGGAAAACTTACTAGGAGCTCATATGTTGGCACGGGTCATAGAAGCACTTTTGCTTTTGAGGTAGTACATTCTGATGTCTGGGGTCCATGTGCTACTAACACTATGAATGGTTATAAGTACTTTATTTCTTTCATTGAGTGTGCCTCTCGTGTTACCTGGTTATATTTAATGAAAAATAAGAATGATGTACCTGCTTATTTTTGGGATTTCCATAAGCATGTCCAGACTCAGTACAAAGCAGTTGTGAAGGTACTGAGGTCTGACAATAGAACGGAGTATACCAACAGGACGCTTACAGAATACTTGTCAGCACATGAAATACAGCATCAGACCACCTGTGCATACACACCAGCACAAAATAGAGTTGCAGAAAGGAAAAATAGACACCTTCTGGAGGTCGCAAGAAGTATGATGATCGACATGAATGTCCCACAGAGTCTGTGGGGGCATGCAGTGTTGACAGCAGCTCAACTCATCAACAGGATGCCCTCGAAGGTCCTCGGATGGAAGTCCCCATGTGAGGTATTGTAAGGCAATAATAGTGGGATACTCCCACTGAAGGTGTTTGGGTGTGTGTGTTTTGTGAAGGACAACAGGCCATCAGTTGGGAAACTTGACCCTAGAGCGGTCAAATGCATCTTCGTAGGCTACTCGGTGTAACGCCCCATTCCGCTCAAGCGGACTGCCATCTCAAACGGTAATAGTGCAACTGTCCCGACCCGCTTTGCCTCAAAGGAGAAGCAAAGGATATCCAGACTTGTCCCTACAGGAAATCAACTTGTCTTTGCTCAGCCGGCACACATAAAATCTGGAATATGTATGCTAGTCGCTAGGTGATTCACCCCCTGCATGCTAATAAATCCAACGTACCTAGCTAAGGGAATAATCCCAACTGGTATTGCTATGCTAGAACATGAAAAATAAAATACTGCTTATGTTCAGACCCTCGCATGCTAAGTCCCTTAACGGTTTCAACTCTCGGCTTACCTTCGGGTCCGAGCAACGTGCCTGCTTATGTTCCTTAGAAACGCATGCTTGTCTGCTTAAATATTGCCATATTTTCATCCAAACCCCGGAAGACTACTACGTAGTCGTTCTGTGCCTGAATAAACCTGCAAGTATCCGGGACCGTCAGGTCATCTAAGGCAATCCCCGAACCAGGGGAATGCACTAAGCAAGAATAAATACTGAACGTGAATCACACTTGAATGATAATCATGCTATGTATGCATCTGAACGAGGATCGTGTTATGTACTGATGGAATCCCAGCTCGTGGAGCAATATGCTCGTTCAGATTAAGTTTAAGTTTCATGATTATCATGTCAAGCTATGGAATATGGATAGACCCTGACCTGCATTATCGCGGACAGCTTGTGCACAAGATAAGTTATGTTGAGTTCCTGCGGACGGCTACACCGGGGCACCGGAGCCGATCCGATCCGGACGGAACGTATGTATAGTCGTATGTTACCCGGCAAGTGTTATGCGACGGGGCTCGCCACCCGCGTTGTACGTCGCTTCGCCCTGAGACTATAACTGTCCTTTATGGCTATGCCAGCGATATTATGTTCATATAGATAAGTCATCCTCGCTTAGCGGCTATCCGCGTACGAGTTACTGCATCGCATCAAGAACAACTGAACACCTGAACGATCATGTTAAAATGACCCTCGTGTTTGCATATGCTTGCCTCCTGAATGCTTATACTTGTCCGTGCGTGAATTAACATGTTTGCCTCAATGTTGCCTTGGACAGGGAAGGAGATGGTAAGTTGGTAAGTCTCGCCGTGTTTCCTCTCATGTTGCACGGCGCTTAGGCTATTCAATATTTGCATGAAACTGATCCTAAGGCAACTAGAAAGACAACTAAATAGTTGTGCACGGAACCTGTATTACGTGTTTGGATTTGACGAGCGGGCGAGTAGCTTCCCCACCAGTGCATTCAATGTACTGATAATCCACCAGTTTGTGTGCAGGGTGCGGGAGAACCTCGTTTGGTGCGGACGCCTCCAACGTGCGTGCTAAGGCGTGGTCATCACTCCGAAGCAACGGTGCGTCCGGAACAGAAGCACATATACAAGACATAAGTTGTGAACATCGCCTGAACATCGCCTCTACAATCATTCCAAAGTTGTAGCCACTTGGCACGCCTTTACTGTTTCAGAGAGAGGCTTGAGCGACTTGTAATCTCGGCTATACGCCGCCTGTAACACTTGTTAATATCAATAAAAGAGAGCTTGCTTTACTTCAACTTGTGTTTCAATGCTTCCGCTATATTTGTCGACTCAGTGAACCTGTTACCGATCGCCTATGCGTTCATGACTCCGCTGCACTCGGACTATCTGTGCGACTCTGTGACTTAGAACTCTTATCGCCAGCCAATGAATCATGGCCTTGCACGGGCGTGGCTCACGCTCGCCCGGATGGGTTAAGCGATCGTTCCGCGGGAGCGCTGGCGAGGGTGATTCCCGTCTAGCGGGAACGGCCGATTGCCTGCGGGAGATCGGGGCGTGACATGTTGGTATCAGAGCCTGGCTTCTACGCCTTTGGACTTCAATTCGATATATCTGTTTCGAAAGCTCGTTTGTGGGTTATGTGCACGCTCTCTCTCAATGCCTCGATGGGATGTTCCAACAATAAGTCTAAATACTTTCAAAATGCGTTTTGAATGATATTCTTGCTTGTTTGGTTGTATGCTGCGAGTGGCCTTTGTGCCAACCTGTGCGAACCCTTGAGAGTATCGCTAGTAGCTTGTTCGAGATTTTCACTAACCCTAAGTTTGGTTGAATGCATCTATTCGAGGGATGCCTTGAACTAGTGCACCATCCAAGACTTAGGAAAAATGTGAAACTCGAGTGCTGAGACTTCGCTATCACTAAGCTGGTTCACGTGTTCACACTAGAAATGCATGTCAAAGGTGCGCACGATCCAGTCTAAGCGATATGCTGATTTCGACGCTTGTGCAAGTGAATATCCAAATGAACAAGTACAACGACTTGTCTAGGATTGTCTCAACCCTAGATCACTGCTTGTCCTTAGTAAGTCTCGAGGACGAGACTTTTTCTGAGTTGGGTAGGATTTAACGCCCCGTTCCGCTCAAGCGGACTGCCGTCTCAAACGGCAATAGTGCAACTGTCCCGACCCGCTTTGCCTCAAAGGAGAAGCAAAGGATATCCAGACTTGTCCCTATAGGAAATCAACTTCGACTTTCAGAGGCTCGCTTGACGTATCGCTCTACCGAGACGAACCATCGCTAAGGTGGGTGGCTACGGTGAACTTGTCTTTGCTCAGCCAGCACACATAAAATCTGGAATATGTATGCTAGTCGCTAGGTGATTCACCCCCTGCATGCTAATAAATCCAATGCACCTAGCTAAGGGAATAATCCCAACTGGTATTGCTATGCTAGAATATGGAAAATAAAATACTGCTTATGTTCAGACCCTCGCATGCTAAGTCCCGTAACGGTTTCAACTCTCGGCTTACCTTCGGGTCCGAGCAACGTGCCTGCTTATGTTCCTTAGAAACGCATGCTTGTCTGCTTAAATGTTGCCATATTTTCATCCAAACCCCGAAAGACTACTACGTAGTCGTTCTGTGCCTGAATAAACCTGCAAGTATCCGGGACCGTCAGGTCATCTAAGGCAATCCCCGAACCAGGGGAATGCACTAAGCAAGAATAAATACTGAACGTGAATCACACTTGAATGATAATCATGCTATGTATGCATCTGAACGAGGATCGTGTTATGTACTGATGGAATCCCAGCTCGTGGAGCAATATGCTCGTTCAGATTAAGTTTAAGTTTCATGATTATCATGTCAAGCTATGGAATATGGATAGACCCTGACCTGCATTATCGCGGACAGCTTGTGCACAAGATAAGTTATGTTGAGTTCCTGCGGACGGCTACACCGGGGCACCGGAGCCGATCCGATCCGGACGGAACGTATGTATAGTCGTATGTTACCCGGCAAGTGTTATGCGACGGGGCTCGCCACCCGCGTTGTACGTCGCTTCGCCCTGAGACTATAACTGTCCTTTATGGCTATGCCAGCGATATTATGTTCATATAGATAAGTCATCCTCGCTTAGCGGCTATCCGCGTACGAGTTACTGCATCGCATCAAGAACAACTGAACACCTGAACGATCATGTTAAAATGACCCTCGTGTTTGCATATGCTTGCCTCCTGAATGCTTATACTTGTCCGTGCGTGAATTAACATGTTTGCCTCAATGTTGCCTTGGACAGGGAAGGAGATGGTAAGTTGGTAAGTCTCGCCGTGTTTCCTCTCATGTTGCACGGCGCTTAGGCTATTCAATATTTGCATGAAACTGATCCTAAGGCAACTAGAAAGACAACTAAATAGTTGTGCACGGAACCTGTATTACGTGTTTGGATTTGACGAGCGGGCGAGTAGCTTCCCCACCAGTGCATTCAATGTACTGATAATCCACCAGTTTGTGTGCAGGGTGCGGGAGAACCTCGTTTGGTGCGGACGCCTCCAACGTGCGTGCTAAGGCGTGGTCATCACTCCGAAGCAACGGTGCGTCCGGAACAGAAGCACATATACAAGACATAAGTTGTGAACATCGCCTGAACATCGCCTCTACAATCATTCCAAAGTTGTAGCCACTTGGCACGCCTTTACTGTTTCAGAGAGAGGCTTGAGCGACTTGTAATCTCGGCTATACGCCGCCTGTAACACTTGTTAATATCAATAAAAGAGAGCTTGCTTTACTTCAACTTGTGTTTCAATGCTTCCGCTATATTTGTCGACTCAGTGAACCTGTTACCGATCGCCTATGCGTTCATGACTCCGCTGCACTCGGACTATCTGTGCGACTCTGTGACTTAGAACTCTTATCGCCAGCCAATGAATCATGGCCTTGCACGGGCGTGGCTCACGCTCGCCCGGATGGGTTAAGCGATCGTTCCGCGGGAGCGCTGGCGAGGGTGATTCCCGTCTAGCGGGAACGGCCGATTGCCTGCGGGAGATCGGGGCGTGACATGTTGGTATCAGAGCCTGGCTTCTACGCCTTTGGACTTCAATTCGATATATCTGTTTCGAAAGCTCGTTTGTGGGTTATGTGCACGCTCTCTCTCAATGCCTCGATGGGATGTTCCAACAATAAGTCTAAATACTTTCAAAATGCGTTTTGAATGATATTCTTGCTTGTTTGGTTGTATGCTGCGAGTGGCCTTTGTGCCAACCTGTGCGAACCCTTGAGAGTATCGCTAGTAGCTTGTCCGAGATTTTCACTAACCCTAAGTTTGGTTGAATGCATCTATTCGAGGGATGCCTTGAACTAGTGCACCATCCAAGACTTAGGAAAAATGTGAAACTCGAGTGCTGAGACTTCGCTATCACTAAGCTGGTTCACGTGTTCACACTAGAAATGCATGTCAAAGGTGCGCACGATCCAGTCTAAGCGATATGCTGATTTCGACGCTTGTGCAAGTGAATATCCAAATGAACAAGTACAACGACTTGTCTAGGATTGTCTCAACCCTAGATCACTGCTTGTCCTTAGTAAGTCTCGAGGACGAGACTTTTTCTGAGTTGGGTAGGATTTAACGCTCCGTTCCGCTCAAGCGGACTGCCGTCTCAAACGGCAATAGTGCAACTGTCCCGACCCGCTTTGCCTCAAAGGAGAAGCAAAGGATATCCAGACTTGTCCCTATAGGAAATCAACTTCGACTTTCAGAGGCTCGCTTGACGTATCGCTCTACCGAGACGAACCATCGCTAAGGTGGGTGGCTACGGTGAACTTGTCTTTGCTCAGCCAGCACACATAAAATCTGGAATATGTATGCTAGTCGCTAGGTGATTCACCCCCTGCATGCTAATAAATCCAATGCACCTAGCTAAGGGAATAATCCCAACTGGTATTGCTATGCTAGAATATGGAAAATAAAATACTGCTTATGTTCAGACCCTCGCATGCTAAGTCCCGTAACGGTTTCAACTCTCGGCTTACCTTCGGGTCCGAGCAACGTGCCTGCTTATGTTCCTTAGAAACGCATGCTTGTCTGCTTAAATGTTGCCATATTTTCATCCAAACCCCGAAAGACTACTACGTAGTCGTTCTGTGCCTAAATAAACCTGCAAGTATCCGGGACCGTCAGGTCATCTAAGGCAATCCCCGAACCAGGGGAATGCACTAAGCAAGAATAAATACTGAACGTGAATCACACTTGAATGATAATCATGCTATGTATGCATCTGAACGAGGATCGTGTTATGTACTGATGGAATCCCAGCTCGTGGAGCAATATGCTCGTTCAGATTAAGTTTAAGTTTCATGATTATCATGTCAAGCTATGGAATATGGATAGACCCTGACCTGCATTGTCGCGGACAGCTTGTGCACAAGATATGTTATGTTGAGTTCCTGCGGACGGCTACACCGGGGCACCGGAGCTGATCCGATCCGGACGGAACGTATGTATAGTCGTATGTTACCCGGCAAGTATTATATGACGGGGCTCGCCACCCGCGTTGTACGTCGCTTCACCCTGAGACTATAACTGTCCTTTATGGCTATGCCAGCGACATTATGTTCATATAGATAAGTCATCCTCGCTTAGCGGCTATCCGCGTGCGAGTTACTGCATCGTATCAAGAACAACTGAACACCTGAACGATCATGTTAAAATGACCCTCGTGTTTGCATATGCTTGCCTCCTGAATGCTTATACTTGTCCGTGCGTGAATTAACATGTTTGCCTCAATGTTGCCTTGGACAGGGAAGGAGATGGTAAGTTGGTAAGTCTCGCCGTGTTTCCTCTCATGTTGCACGGCGCACTGCCACACGAATTAGGCTATTCAATATTTGCATGAAACTGATCCTAAGGCAACTAGAAAGACAACTAAATAGTTGTGCACGGAACCTGTATTACGTGTTTGGATTTGACGAGCGGGCGAGTAGCTTCCCCACCAGTGCATTCAATGTACTGATAATCCACCAATTTGTTTGCAGGGTGCGGGAGAATCTCGTTCGGTGCGGACGGCTCCAACGTGCGTGCTAAGGCGTGGTCATCACTCCGAAGCAATGGTGCGTCCGGAACAGAAGCACATATACAAGACATAAGTTGTGAACATCGCCTGAACATCGCCTGAACATCGCCTTACAATCATTCTACAGTTGTAGCCACTTGGCACACCTTTACTGTTTCAGAGAGAGGCTTGAGCGACTTGTAATCTCGGCTATACGCCGCCTGTAACACTTGTTAATATCAATAAAAGAGAGCTTGCTTTACTTCAACTTGTGTTTCAATGCTTCCGCTATATTTGTCGACTCAGTGAACCTGTTACCGATCGCCTATACGTTCATGACTCCGCTGCACTCGGACTATCTGTGCGACTCTGTGGCTTAGAACTCTTATCGCCAGCCAATGAATCATGGCCTTGCACGGGCGTGGCTCACGCTCGTGCGGCATCACGCCCGGATGGGTTAAGCGATCGTTCCGCGGGAGCGCTGGCGAGGGTGATTCCCGCCTAGCGGGAACGGCCGATTGCCTGCGGGAGATCGGGGCGTGACATATTGGTATCAGAGCCTGGCTTCTACGCCTTTGGACTTCAATTCGATATCTCTGTTTTGAAAGCTCGTTCGTGGGTTATGTGCACGCTCTCTCTCAATGCCTCGATGGGATGTTCCAACAATAAGTCTAAATACTTTCAAAATGCGTTTTGAATGATATTCTTGCTTGTCTGGTTGTATGCTGCGAGTGGCCTTTGTGCCAACCTGTGCGAACCCTTGAGAGTATCACTAGTAGCTTGTCCGAGATTTTCACTAACCCTAAGTTTGGTTGAATGCATCTATTCGAGGGACGCTTTGAACTAGTGCACCATCCAAGACTTAGGAAAAAGGTAAAACTCGAGTGCTGAGACTTCGCTATCACTAAGCTGGTTCACGTGTTCACACTAGAAATGCATGTCGAAGGTGCGCACGATCCAGTCTAAGCGATATGCTGATTTCGATGCTTGTGCAAGTGAATATCCAAATGAACAAGTACAACGACTTATCTAGGATTGTCTCAACCCTAGATCACTGCTTGTCCTTAGTAAGTCTCGAGGACGAGACTTTTTCTGAGTTGGGTAGGATTTAACGCCCCGTTCCGCTTAAGTGGACTGCCGTCTCAAACGGCAATAGTGCAACTGTCCCGACCCGCTTTGCCTCAAAGGAGAAGCAAAGGATATCCAGACTTATCCCTACAGGAAATCAACTTCGACTTTCAGAGGCTCGCTTGACGTATCGCTCTACCGAGGCGAACCATCGCTAAGGTGGGTGGCTACGGTGAACTTGTCTTTGCTCAGCCAGCACACATAAAATCTGGAATATGTATGCTAGTTGCTAGGTGATTCACCCCCTGCATGCTAATAAATCCAACGCACCTAGCTAAGGGAATAATCCCAACTGGTATTGCTATGCTAGAATATGGAAAATAAAACACTGCTTATGTTCAGACCCTCGCATGCTAAGTCCCTTAACGGTTTCAACTCTCGGCTTACCTTCGGGTCCGAGCAACGTGCCTGCTTATGTTCCTTAGAAACGCATGCTTGTTTGCTTAAATGTTGCCATGTTTTCATCCAAACCCCGGAAGACTACTACGTAGTCGTTCTGTGCCTGAATAAACCTGCAAGTATCCGGGACCGTCAGGTCATCTAAGGCAATCTCCGAACCAGGGGAATGCACTAAGCAAGAATAAATACTGAACGTGAATCACACTTGAATGATAATCATGCTATGTATGCATCTGAACGAGGATCGTGTTATGTACTGATGGAATCCCAGCTCGTGGAGCAATATGCTCGTTCAGATTAAGTTTAAGTTTCATGATTATCATGTCAAGCTATGGAATATGGATAGACCCTGACCTGCATTGTCGCGGACAGCTTGTGCACAAGATATGTTATGTTGAGTTCCTGTGGACGGCTATACCGGGGCACCGGAGCCGATCCGATCCGGACGGAACGTATGTATAGTCGTATGTTACCCGGCAAGTGTTATGCGACGGGGCTCGCCACCCGCGTTGTACGTCGCTTCGCCCTGAGACTATAACTGTCCTTTATGGCTATGCCAGCGACATTATGTTCATATAAATAAGTCATCCTCGCTTAGCGGCTATCCGCGTGCGAGTTACTGCATCGCATCAAGAACAACTGAACACCTGAACGATCATGTTAAAATGACCCTCGTGTTTGCATATGCTTGCCTCCTGAATGCTTATACTTGTCCGTGCGTGAATTAACGTGTTTGCCTCAATGTTGCCTTGGACAGGGAAGGAGATGGTAAGTTGGTAAGTCTCGCCGTGTTTCCTCTCATGTTGCACGGCGCACTGCCACACGAATTAGGCTATTCAATATTTGCATGAAACTGATCCTAAGGCAACTAGAAAGACAACTAAATAGTTGTGCACGGAACCTGTATTACGTGTTTGGATTTGACGAGCGGGCGAGTAGCTTCTCCACCAGTGCATTCAATGTACTGATAATCCACCAGTTTGTGTGCAAGGTGCGGGAGAACCTCGTTCGGTGCGGACACCTCCAACGTGCGTGCTAAGGCGTGGTCATCACTCTGAAGCAACGGTGCATCCGGAACAGAGGCACATATACAAGACATAAGTTGTGAATATCGCCTGAACATCGCCTGAACATCGCCTCTACAATCATTCCACAGTTGTAGCCACTTGGCACGCCTTTACTGTTTCAGAGAGAGGCTTGAGCGACTTGTAATCTCGGCTATACGCCGCCTGTAACACTTGTTAATATCAATAAAAGAGAGCTTGCTTTACTTCAACTTGTGTTTCAATGCTTCCGCTATATTTGTCGACTCAGTGAACCTGTTACCGGTCGCCTATGTGTTCATGACTCCGCTGCACTCGGACTATCTGTGCGACTCTGTGGCTTAGAACTCTTATCGCCAGCCAATGAATCATGGCCTTGCACGGGCGTGGCTCACGCTCGTGCGGCATCACGCCCGGATGGGTTAAGCGATCGTTCCGCGGGAGCGCTGGCGAGGGTGATTCCCGCCTAGCCGGAACGGCCGATTGCCTGCGGGAGATCGGGGCATGACACTCGACGACCCAAAAGGGGTATGTGTGCTGGAGTCCAGTAGAGAAGAAGAAGTTTGTCAATATGGATATCCACTTTCGGGAGCATGAGCCATACTACCGCCAGGACGGAACTTCACATAACACGCCTAATACTACCAGTATTAGGCGAGAGGGAGAGATGGAGAACTTGGTGGTAACCGATTTAGAAGTTTGGCATGGAGGCACGGAGAAGGGACAAGAAGGTGAAGGTGTTAGGCCTACGGCTCAGGGAGAGTTACTTACCTACAGCAGGAGAGAGAAGCAAACTGTAGGACCAGTACCGACAGTGCCAGTGCCAAGTCCCTTGCATGCGTTCGTCCCAACTCCTGAGGCACCGACATCAACCCCCCTTCAGGTGATACACCCTCCTTCACAAGATATTATTCCTCCTACTTCTACTCCTCCCACACCACTATCTGTACGGAGGACCACTTGCAACAATGCAGGAAATCCTCCAAACAGATATGGTTGGGATATTGCTCAGTTTGTTTCTTATGACCATATCCCTTCTTCTCATGGAGTATTTATAGCATCTTTGGATAGTATTACTGTACCTAACAATTGGCAGGTTGCCAAGAACGAACCAAAGTGGAAAGCGGCAATGCACGAGGAGTTGGGAGCTCTGGAAAAGAACCACACTTGGGAGCTTGAGAGACTGCCAGAGAGGAAGAGAACAGTTGGATGCAAGTGGGTCTTTACCGTAAAGCAGAACCCATATGGACAGGTTGAGCGCTATAAAGCTCGACTAGTAGCCAAAGGATACAGTCAGACGTACGACATCGACTATGATGAGACATTTGCACCAGTTGTAAAGATGAGCACTGTCAGGACTCTGATTTCTCTGGCAGCGAATGGTGGATGGAAGCTACACCAACTAGATGTAAAGAATGCGTTTCTTCACGGAGATCTAGTGGAGGAGGTGTACATGGAGATACCACCAGGATTTGGCACCAATCAGACAGTGGGCAAGGTCTGCAGGTTGAAAAAGTCCCTTTATGGACTGAAGCAGTCTCCTCGAGCGTGGTTTGACAGATTCAGAAGGGCGATGATAGGGATGGGATATCAGCAGATCAATGCTGATCATACTGTGTTCTTCCTTCGGAGTGGAGGCCACATCACCATGCTTGCGGTGTATATGGACGATATGATTATCACAGGAGATGATGAGCAGGAGATCGCCCAACTCAAAGAAAAGCTTGGCAAGGAATTCGAGGTGAAGGATCTCGGCCTTCTTCGGTACTTCCTTGGGATTGAGATTGCTCGAGAAGCAGAGGAGATTGTTCTCTCTCAAAGGAAGTATGTACTGGACCTTCTCACAGAAACTGGGATGTTGGGTTACAAACCTGCAGCGACACCAATAGATCAGAGGTTCAAGATTGATGCTGAGGCTGGAGAACCAGTTGATTGGGACAGATACCAGAGACTGGTTGACAAATTGATCTATTTGAGCCACACACGTCCTGATATCTGCTTTGCAGTAAGTGTGGTGAGCCGCTACATGCATGACCCACGGAAGGGTCATATGGATGCAGTGTACCAGATTCTGAGGTACTTGAAAGGTGCTCCCGGGAAAGGACTAATATTCAGGAAGAACAATCAAGTAAGCATCGAGGGCTACTGTGATTCTGACTGGGCTAGTTGTGCTGATGACAGGAGGTCTACCTCGGGATATTGCATATTTGTAGGAGGTAACTTGGTCTCCTGGAGGAGTAAGAAGCAGTCTGTGGTGGCCAGATCGACAACTAAAGCAGAGTACAGAGCTATGGCCTTGGGAGTTACAGAGCTGCTATGGTTGAAGAATATGCTGGTGAAGCTGAAGCTAGATCAAGGAGCCAAGATGAAGCTGTGGTATGACAATCAGTCAGCTATTAGTATCACCAACAATCCAGTACAGCATGACAGGACCAAACACATCGAGATTGATAGATTCTTCATCAAAGAGAAGTTGGATAGTGGATTACTGGAGCTTGGCCATGTTCCAACCAGGGATCAAGTAGCAGATGTACTAACCAAGGGACTCGCCTCAGTGAGCATGATTAGAGGATGTGACAAGATGGACTTAGTGAATATCTTTCACCCATCTTGAGGGGGAGTGTTGATATGGTATGTTGGGTGTCATATTTAATTATAGTATAAGCACATGAGAATATCCTGAGGACATATTTGGGATGCCAGAATATGTCACAGGATATTCCATTATGAGATTATTGTCATAATGATTGAGATCATTGTATTAATGATTGTAAGGCTATATAATGCCAATGAGACAATCAATAAAATTAAAAACTAATTTTAACAGTTTCAATTTCGACTAACTCATCCCCGATAGTCACTTCTGATTCACTTGTATCCTCGACTCGCTTTCGCATCAAACCATTAATCAAAACGATCCTCGAATTCACCAAGTTATTTTACCGTTACACTTTCGTTTCATCCATGTCGTAGATCGATCCAAGTTTTCTCCTAAACCATTAATCTCATTGCATTGAATCCAAGATCCAACGTCAAGAGTTTTTTTGTCCATCAAGTCGTATTTCTCTAGTAATTGTTTATGTCATTATCCACATTCGCCTAGCCAAGTCATCCGAAGATGTTATCGTTCGATCAATCATAGCCTAAAACCTACCATTCCTCAAAATAACCAAGTTCAAAGATCGATTCGATAATCAACTCGTCCTTCATTTATTTGAAAAATTCTTGAGCCAAAGTCTATTTATCCTCGACGCATTTCAAAGTCCTCAAGTATATTCGTGCAACCATAAGATCATTCTTTCATGTAAAATTGTTTTGTTTCATCGAAAGATATCTCCCAAACTAAATTTAAGATCAACTCGTCCAAACTCAAGATCAAATCAAATATCGTCTATATACGTTCTTTGAGCAACATGATTCTTCCACCGTATCAACTCATCCATATTCGAAACCAAACATCCATACTCAATTCCATTCTATCGAGCGATATCCTTTATTAATCCTCTGAGTCATTTCCATATTTCCAAATCCTAACTTTCATGTGTGCTCACTACTAGAAAAAGTCAAATTAGTGACGTTAAACAACGTCGCTAAATAACCCAAAAATGTCGCTAATCACTTTTAGCGACGTAATTAGCGACGTTTTAAAGAAGTCGGAACAAAGCACGTCGCTAAAAGAAAAAATGTCTCTAAACGTTGCTATGCCGACGTTTTTTAGCGACTTAAATGTGTCGCTAAATTAGCGACGTTTAGCGATGCAGCATCACTAATTAGCGACGTTGACTAACGTCGGTAAACGTCGCTAATTAGCGACTTATATAGCGACGTACAGCGACGTCTCTAATGACCTGGCAATACTGCCATGTCAGCAATTTGCGACGTAAAACGACATTTTTTGTGACATGTTTCACGACGTCATTAGCGACGTGCATTAACGTCGCTAATCAGCGACGTATTTAGCGACGTGTGTACACGTCGCTAAACGTCGCTAAACGTCGCTAAAATGTCGCTAATTTTACAGAAAAAAAATACTGAATTATTTCCAAACTATTATTCCTGCAGTTTACTAAATCATAATCTGTACAAATAAACCCGGAGCAACCCTCCATTGAATTTTTGGGTTTGCCACCCCCCTTGGGTTGAACACTCAACACCGGTAAAATTATATATTTAATATGAATAATATAATAAAATTTGAAGAAAAGAAAGCATCCAGCAAATCTTATCGTAAAGAATACGGCAAATATATATCCATACAATCTCATCCTAAATAATAAAAAAATATAAATATCCAGCAATTAGCTATACTACTGCAGATCTGCAGGAGGCTGACCACCGGCGCACATGAAGGATAAGAACAACTCATACTGCTCCCGTGGAATCGACACCGATGTCGATGGAGAAGGCATTGACGTCGGTGGAGTCTATGTCGATGTAGGCGCACCAGAAGGCAGTACCCGCTCCAAGTCTGCGAGTCGCTGGTTGTAAGAATCTATAGTAGATAACAGCCTCATACTACTATGAACCATTCAATCCTGCATCATCGTCAGCCTCTCGCCCATCGATAGCTGTGATGCTTGCAGCTCCGTGATGTTGCGGTCTGTCGAGGCTCTAATATCATTTGTCAAATCCCGGAGCTCCGTGATGCTGCGGTCGAGCATATCGAATCGTGCGATGAGCGTCGGATCGTCCTCCTGCGGCTGGGACCGGGGCTGCTCCTCCATCCTTCGTAGCAACTCGTCACGGAGAGACGCAATCTGACAGTCAACGACCTCCTGGACTCTGGACGACGACTGCGAGGGTTGTGTGGAATGCGCAGTTGTCGGGGAGGCCCTAGATGACTGCGTCGCAACCAGGGTGCCATAGGATCCCGTACCATAGTACGTACCGCTCTGGAGACCACCAGCTGCGGTCACCCACAGGTCGTCCGTCGACGGAGCTGGAGCGGGCTGCGATTTAAAACCCCCTTCCTAGAAAATCGTATATACTCCTTTATTTATTAATTATTAATTAAATTGTAGTAATTAGGGGCTAAATAGGAGAAATAGATTTTTAATAATTTTTATTTTAGGTGTTCGGGCACTTAGATGACTTATGGGACCATCAGAAATTTTTAGGAATTTATTCCATGTAGGAGACCCCTTGAGCAGTTGCTAGCCTAATAGTGTGCATTACCCTAATCTATAAAATTTTCTTATGAGAATATATATAATATATATGTATACACAAATATATATATATATATATGTATATATATATTAAGAAAAGAAAAGATTAAGAAAAGAAGTATTAAATAAGAATTTAATAATAATAATAATCATAATAATAATCAACTACTACTTTAGCAACTATCAGCAACTATTATCCCACTCCTTAGCATTTGCTATTCCCACTTCAGCAAATATGCAGGGACCCGCCCCTTAGTATACTATCAGCAACTTAGAAGCAGCAACTTGGCATTGCTTAAGACCCGACCCTTTGCACGCGGCTGAAATCTATTCCCCTTCTCTTCCCTATTATATCATATATATATATATATAGTTGTCTCTCAAAAATCCTAACCTAAATCTTCAGACCTTCTCTTCCCATCTAGAGCCGTCACCGCAGCCAGAGAGTCCCGCAAAGCCATCCAACCATCCTGACGACTCCGACCTCGCGAACTGCAGAATCCCACTCGAAGCACCTTCGCTCCGGAGTGATTTTCTGTTGACTCGCTCAACCAAACGCTGTTCCGTCTTCACCGGTATGATCATACCTTAACCCTCTTCCATAGTTGTATTATAGCCAACCTCGGAAAACGTGTACCCCTAGGTGAAAAACAGTACCCAAGTGGGCGGAGCAGACCCAATTCTGGAATCGCAGAAAACTGCTGTGACCACCTATATTGCCGAGTTCGTATCTCCCACCACAGAGATCCGAATTCGGTGATTCTTTTTTATACCTGTAGAACACTTGACCTAGTTTATTTTCTGTTAAATAACCCTATATTATTAGTTGCTGTGGACATAGTTAAATTCGTCACAAAACTGCGCACACCCACTTTTTCCAGATTTCCAAAAATTGGAAAACGGAGTGCGCCCCGCCAAACGGGACCGCCCTGCCATGTACCAAGTGTACCGAATGGTGCACGCAGCGTAACCGGACACATGAAAATTCGTGCGGACTGATTCGGATGCGTGTGCGCGCCAGAATCAGGACGTATCCGCGGACACACCCCGTGTCGCAATTTTTGTGGAACTCGCACGTATTTTGTGCACGCTTATCAGATTGCGACGTACTTGTGCCACTTGACTCGTGGTAACGCGTTGGTCCTGTGACCCAATTTTCACGCAATTCTGAGACGGTTGACCAAATCGCCAATTGGCGGGCCCACAGTTGACTTTTTGGACAAAATTTTGTTCGGCTCATCGGAATCCATATTTGGACATACCGTGGGTTCGTATTGACATCTAGAGTTATTTGACCTATAGTTGTCCCATTTAGAGACTGTTACCTTCGGCACGCTTTTCGGTGCAAAGTGGGCCACACGTGGACCCCACTTTTGCCCGAAATTACCGTTTTGCCCCTGTGTCCAAATTGGACGAAAGGGATGTGCTTTTTAGCTATTTTGCTCATTCCGGAAACGTTGGTGATGTTTATTTCAGCATCCGGAGATGTTTGTTCGGAGTCCTTAGTTCCAGGTTCTGTGTCCTTGATATTTGGGCGCGTACACTTTACAGATTTCTTGCCAGGCAAGTATACCTTGCCATTGTACTATTTTTACATTCCATATGAGGCATGCATGTTTACTTTCATTTATTTAGTTTATTTATTTTAACTGCTATATAAACTGCGCGTCCAAGGAAACTTGGGTGCAGCGACGGTGTCGTCGTACTATGTTTTTATTTATATATATATGCATTGGACCTACTTTATGAGACTACCCCATTTTCGTGAGGCATTTATGTTTCATTGGCCATGACACTATTCTTACACGAGTGTGAGTCACATGTAGGACACGTACTTGCGTACTCAGCTGGCCACCGGTACGTATAGGTCGTACGACGGATAGGGATAACTGCCAATAGAAATTTTGTATGCTAGTAGACCTGGTGGTTATTAGAGGTATTATTGTGTCATGGACATGACATGCTTAGAGCATTGGGTGGGGAGAACAACAAGTAAGGCATTTGGGCTCCTTTGCACTTTCCTTGTGTAACCCATACGCTCCGCCGGAGATGCGCGGTCATGATGACACCTATACTACTTGGCGGGCCTCCGCCGTTCAAAAGACGACGTGCCTTTGTAGGCCCCTGGATCTCCAAGAGAACCATGCCAATCCTATTTATGGCCAGATAGCCCACTTGTTAGAAAGTTGTTCTCAAACTGCATTCACATAGATGGTTAGGCGACCCCCAATGGATGTTTATTTTCAGTACTTTATTGGCATGTGCTTTTTGTATCTTGTTACGTCCCTCTGAGGACCTAGTCCCTTTCAAGATATAGATGAGCAGGAGTACCCGCAAGAGTATGGACCTGGACCTGACGCTACTTATCTGTCTGAGACGATCTTACCTTCTGATTATATGTGATTCATGGCAGCTGTTTAGAGATTTTAGTTGCTATTCTTTTCTAGACATTTATTCTTATATTAGAGTTTATTCTCTTCTCTCTTTAGTAGTTTATTATAGTCGAATTGCAGTGAATTTGTTTCCACCCGACTATCACACTTTGAGATTACTATTTGAGACTGCTTCTTTGATATTCAGTTATTGATTTCCATTTATCCCTTATTTGTGCTGTGGATGAGATATAGAACTGCGTATGACTTGTTGTGACATATATTACCACTGTGGATTAGATATTCATGTACAGCGTACGTGTGTATATGGTTTCCATATATTGGAGTTCGTATACATACGGCTGGCGTGTTACGTATTCCTAGTCCTACGTATTTTGGGACTGGGGCGTGACATATTTTTGTGGTTGCCCATGCAGGTCCAGAATATATTGTCTCGGTTACGTAACTGTACCGAACAAGCCTGCGTATAGGAATAGAGTATAAGGATCTCATCCACGCTTGATTGAAATTCATCCTTCCTATTTAATACTTGCATCCTGTTTGATTCCTGTACTTTTTCTAATCGTTTCGTACATCAACTGCAGAGAGATGGATATGCAAAATGGATATACTACCGCCAATGGCGACACAACTTCTGGAGTCAATGGTCAGACTCAAGGCGGGACCCCAACGATTCCTAGGCTTCCGGGGCCAGATGGACAGACTCATACCCCAGTTCCATCTGATCTTCCCGCTTCACCTATTGGGAACCTTCCACCTGTCCCAGTACCGCAAGATGGCCAAGCGCAGATGTTCCAATTCTTTCAGATGATGTTATAGGAACAGAGGCAGCAGGCAGCCGAGCAGAGGCAAGAATTTTTGGCAACACTGGAGAGGATGGCTGCACATGCTACTGTACCAGCCCAAGCACTAGCTCCAATACCTCGAGCTAGGGTTGGATCAGTAAAGGATTTTGTTCAGATGGGTGCAAGGCAGTACAAGGGCACTGAGAGCCCGGAGGAGACTACCAACTGGATCACTCACACGCAGAAGCTGCTGGAGGCATCGCAGTTACCCACGGACCTATGGATGACGGGTGTACGGACGCTTCTAGATGGTAATGCTCATCACTGGTGGGAATCCATGGAGCGCCAGTTGGGTACTTCCAGACTTGGGAGCAGTTCTTGGAGTGCTTTGAGGGAAAGTACTTCCCGGACACTGTCAGGGACACCTTGTATGATCAGTTTCTTCACTTAGAGCAAGGGAACCGAACCGTGGACGAGTATGATGCCGAGTTTAGTCGACTCAGCAAACATGGTGCTGCTTTGATACCAAATGACTTGGCTAAGGCTAAGAGATTTCATCGAGGACTGACCCAGGAGCTACAATATTATACAAGCTCGCAGTCCCGAGTCTCTTATGCTGAACTTCTGACAGAGGCCAGATTTCAGGAAACCATTAGCAGAGGAAGAGGAGGTCAGCTGCGGACACAACAAGGATCAGCAAGGATACAGCAGGGACCGGCAAGGACACAGCAGGGAGGACCTATCAGACGTCCCTTATCACAGCAGCATCAGCAACATAGAGCTGGACCATACCAGAATCCAGAGAAGCCCTACTATAATTATTGTGGGAAACGCGAACATGTATCGAGAGATTGTCGGACTTGCTTGGGTCAGTGTCTGAGATGTGGCTCCGGGCAGCACATGGCAAGAGACTGCCCAATGCAGACATCGACACTCCCACCACCAGTTCAGAGACTAGCGCTTCCAGCACCGAAGCCAGCCCAGCAGATGACCGGACCGGGAGCACCCCGTCCCCCAGCAGCAGGAGGATTTCAGAGAGGACCACCGCTACCCACTCAAGAGGAGCAGTATATGAGGACCGAACATGGACAGCCGCAGAGGAACGGGCGAGCTTTTGCATTGGAGGTAGATGACCTGGATCATGAGGTGGATGTCATAGCAGGTATTACCCTTGCTTTTACTTTTCCTGCGGTAACATTATTTGATACGGGAGCCACCCACTCATTCATATCATCTAGTTTTATTGCCAAACACAACATTACTTCTACACCATTATCTAGTTGTGTTAGAATTCTAACCGGAGGAGGAGTTGTACCAGTTAGTCGAGTTTGTAGATCGGGCCCTATAGTGATTCGTGGCAGAGAGATGAATGCCCAACTCTTAGTCCTTCCTATGCCAACTTTTGATATTGTGCTTGGAATGGACTGGCTAAGCAAGAACCACGCTTTCTTCGATTGCTTTGGAGGAAGCATTCTTTTTAAGGTACCAGGCCAGCCTGAACTTGAGTTTGCCCGAGGATCCACAGAAATCCTTGATGGTATGCAGCTCGCGATGGACGATGTAGTCTATCACCCTATTATTTCAGAATTTCAAGACGTCTTTCCAGAGGATTTGCCAGGACTACCCCCAGACAGAGACGTAGAGTTTTCAATTGAACTAGCACCCGGAGCAGCACCTATAGCATCGCATGTTTACAGACTGGCAAAGAAGGAGATGGATGAGCTGAAGGCACAGTTAAAAGAGCTAGAGGAGAAAGGTTTCATCCGACCAAGTGCATCACCCTGGGGAGCACCAGTGTTGTTTGTACCCAAGAAAGATGGGTCAGTGTGTATGTGCATTGACTACAGAGCCTTGAATGCAGTGACAATGAAGAACAAATATCCATTGCTACACATTGATGACCTGTTTGATCAACTCAGTGGAGCTAAGGTATTCTCGAAGATAGATTTGAGATCAGGATATCACCAAGTGAAGGTACGGAAGCAGGACATTCCGAAGACCGCATTCAGAACAAGATATGGGCACTACGAGTTTTTGGTCATGCCATTTGGATTGACCAATGCTCCAGCGATCTTCATGGACTTGATGAATCGAGTCTTTCACCAGTACTTGGACCAGTTCGTGGTCGTCTTCATAGATGATATACTTGTCTATTCGAAGAGCTACGAGGAGCACGAGGAGCACCTGCGGATTGTTCTAGAGACCTTGAGGAGGGAGCAGTTATATGCTAAACTCAGCAAATATGAGTTCTTCTTGGACAGAGTTTTATTTCTTGGACATGTTGTTACAGGAGATGGTATTTCTGTTGATCCAGAGAAGATCTCAGCAGTTGAGACATGGCCTGTTCCTAAATCAGCAGCAGAGGTGAGGAGTTTCCTTGGACTTGCGGGATATTACCGACGGTTCGTGGAAAACTTCTCAAGGATAGCGGCACCTATGACTCGTTTGACTTGTAAGGACCAAGAATTTATATGGACTAACGAGTGTCAAGCAGCCTTCGAAGAGTTGAAGAAACGACTGACTACAGCACCAGTATTGGCGATTCCGTCAGGATCAGGAGGTTACGTGATCTACAGTGACGCATCAGGAAAAGGCTTGGGATGCGTATTGATGCAGCATGGCAAGGTGATTTCATATGCATCTAGGCAGTTACGAGTACATGAGAAGAATTATCTGACTCATGACTTGGAACTTGCAGCCGTTGTATTTGCTCTGAAGCTATGGAGACATTACTTATATGGGGAACGAGTGGAGATCTATACAGACCACAAAAGCCTCAAGTACGTCTTCACGCAGAAGGAGCTAAATATGAGGCAACATCGATGGCTCGAGTTGATGAAAGATTTCGAGATAGAGCTACATTATCATCCAGGCAAGGCTAACGTGGTAGCAGACGCGTTAAGCCGGAAGCCAGCAGTTTACTTCTTGACAGCACAGAGGGAACTATTGGAGGACTTGCAAGAGCTTGGCATTGAAGTGATATTACCCGGAGCAGATGGGACACTAGCCAACTTACAAGTTCAATCATCATTGGTAGAGAGGATTAAGGCAGCTTTGCCTACAGATGCCAGATTCAGGAGACTAAAGGAAAGAACAGAGGCCGGAGAGCAGACCGGATTGCGCATTCATGAGGATGGGACATTACGATGTGGTGATCGTCTTTATGTTCCAAATGGAGAGATTCGACAGGAGCTGATGGCAGAGGCTCATAGTTCGATTTATTCTATTCATCCTGGAGGCACCAAGATGGCATGGGATGAAGAGAGAGATAGCTCGCTTTATAGCTAAATGTCTGGTATGTCAACAAGTGAAGGCAGAGCACCAGAGGACAGCAAGATTATTGCAACCACTTCCGATTCCAGAGTGGAAGTGGAAGCACATCACTATGGACTTCGTCACGAGTTTTTCCAAGAGTCCAAGTGGGAGAGATGCAGTGTGGGTAATAGTGGACCGACTCACCAAGTCAGCCCATTTCATACCTTTTAGAGTGGGTCAGTCTACAGAAGCTTTAGCTGATTTATATATGAGGCAGATCGTGAGATTGCACGGCATACCAGTCAGCATTGTATCGGACAGAGATTCGCGCTTCACATCGCATTTTTGGAGGAGCATGCAAGAGAGTCTTGGTACACGTCTGAAGTTCAGTACATCTTACCACCCGCAGACAGATGGGCAGTCGGAGCATACTATTCAGACCTTGGAGGACATGTTGAAGGCTTGCATGTTAGATTTTGGAGGATCATGGGAGGACCACCTACATCTTGTAGAGTTTTCTTACAACAATAGCTATCAAGCGAGTATTCAGATGGCTCCGTTTGAAGCCTTGTATGGAAGAAAATGTAGGTCTCCTGTGTGTTGGAGTGACGTGGGAGAACGTCAGATTTTGGGACCCGAGTTAGTGGTCAACACTGTAGAGACAGTCAAGAAGATTCAGGGACACTTGCGAGCAGCGCAAGACAGGCAGAAGCAGTGGGCAGACCTTCATCGTCGTCCCTTGGAGTTCAAAGAAGGCGATCACGTCTTCTTAAGGATATCACCGACCAGAGGCACCATCTGATTCGGAGGGCGCGGCAAGTTGAGTCCAAGGTATATTGGACCATTTGACGTGCTCGAGAAAGTTGGAGAGGTGGCATATCGACTTGCGCTACCACCTTCACTGGAGGGAGTACATGACGTATTCCATGTGTCGCAGCTCAGGCGATATGTGGCAGACAGCAGTCATGTTCTCGACCATTCAGAGATCACCATTGGGCCGAGCTTATCATACCAAGAGCAACCCGTGGGAATCCTTGATCGTCGAGAGAAAGTGTTGAGGAACCAGTCTATTCCCTTGGTTCGCGTAGCATGGAGGCATGGCGCGCCAGGAGAATCAACTTGGGAGCGCGAGGACGACATGCGCAAGCGTTTTTCGAACCTATTCGCAGATCAAGGTATGAAATTACATTGTTAATTTATATCTTATACTATCCTTGCATTCTATCGTGGCTTAATTTTAATTTTGAGGACAAAATTTTTACAAGTTGGGTAGAATGTAAAATCCCCTTCCTAGAAAATCGTATATACTCCTTTATTTATTAATTATTAATTAAATTGTAGTAATTAGGGGCTAAATAGGAGAAATAGATTTTTAATAATTTTTATTTTAGGTGTTCGGGCACTTAGATGACTTATGGGACCATCAGGAATTTTTAGGAATTTATTCCATGTAGGAGACCCCTTGAGCAGTTGCTAGCCTAATAGTATGCATTACCCTAATCTATAAAATTTTCTTATGAGAATATATATGATATATATGTATACACAAATATATATATATATATATATATATATATATATATATATATATATATATATATATATATATATATATATATATATGTATATATATATTAAGAAAAGAAAAGATTAAGAAAAGAAGTATTAAATAAGAATTTAATAATAATAATAATAATCATAATCATAATAATAATCAACTACTACTTTAGCAACTATCAGCAACTATTATCCCACTCCTTAGCATTTGCTATTCCCACTTCAGCAAATATGCAGGGACCCGCCCCTTAGTATACTATCAGCAACTTAGAAGCAGCAACTTGGCATTGCTTAAGACCCGACCCTTTGCACGCGGCCGAAACCTATTCCCCTTCTCTTCCCTATTATATCATATATATATATATATAGTTGTCTCTCAAAAACCCTAACCTAAATCTCCAGACCTTCTCTTCCCATCTAGAGCCGTCACCGCAGCCAGAGAGTCCCGCCAAGCCATCCAACCATCCCGACGACTCCGACCTCGCGAACTGTAGAATCCCACTAGAAGCACCTTCGCTCCGGAGTGATTTTCCGTTGACTCGCTCAACCAAACGCTGTTCCGTCTTCACCGGTATGATCACCCCTTAACCCTCTTCCATAGTTGTATTATAGCCAACCTCGGAAAACGTGTACCCCTAGGTGAAAAATAGCGCCCAAGTGGGCGGAGCAGACCCAATTCTGGAATCGCAGAAAACTGCGGTGACCACCCATATTGCCGAGTTCTATCTCCCACCACAGAGATCCGAATTCGGTGATTCTTTTTGATACCTGTAGAACACTTGACCTAGTTTATTTTCTGTTAAATAACCCTATATTATTAGTTGCTGTGGACATAGTTAAATTCGTCATAAAACTGCGTACACCCACTTTTTCCAGATTTCCAAAAATTGGAAAACGGAGCGCGCCCCGCCAAACGGGACCGCCCCGCCGTGTACCAAGTGTACCGAATGGTGCATGCAGCATAACCGAACACATGAAAATTCGTGGGGACTGATTCGGACGCGTGTGCGCACCGGAATCAGACCGTATCCGCGGACACACCCCGTGTCACAACTTTTGTGGAACTCTTACGTATTTTGTGCACGCTTGTCAGATTGCGACGAAACTTGCGCCACTGGACTCGTGGTAACGCGCTGATCCTGTGACCCAATTTTCATGCAATTCTGAGACGGTTGACCAAATTGCCAATTGGCGGGCCCATAGTTGACTTTTCGGACAAAATTTTGTTCGGCTCATCGGAATCCACATTTGGACATACCGTGGGTTCATATTGACATATAGAGTTATTTGACCTATAGTTGTCCCATTTAGAGACTGTTACCTTTTGCACGCTTTTCGGTGCAAAGTGGGCCACACGTGGACCCCACTTTTGCCCGAAATTACCGTTTTGCCCCTGTGTCCAAATTGGACGAAAGGGATGTGCTTTTTAGCTATTTTGCTCATTTCAGAAATGTTGGTGATGTTTATTTCAGCATCCGGAGACGTTTGTTCGGAGTCCTTAGTTCCAGGTTCTGTGTCCTTGACATTTGGGCGCGTACACTTTACAGATTTTTTGCCAGGCAAGTATACCTTGCCATTGTACTGTTTTTACATTCCATATAAGGCATACATGTTTACTTTCTGTTATTTAGTTCATTTATTTTAACTGCTATATAAACTGCGCGTCCAAGGAAACTTGAGTGCAGCGACGGTGTCGTCGCACTATATTTTTATTTATATATATATACATTGGACCTACTTTATGAGACTACCCCATTTTCGTGAGACATTTATGTTTTATTGGCCATGACACTATTCTTACACGAGTGTGAGACACATGTAGGAGACGGACTTGCGTACTCGGCTGGCCACCGGTACGTATAGGTCGTGCGACGGATAGGGATAACTGCCAATAGAAATTTTGCATGCTAGTAGACCTGGCGGTTATTAGAGGTATTATCGTGTCATGGACATGACATGCTTAGAGCATTGGGTGGGGAGAACAACAAGTAAGGCATTTGGGCTCCTTTGCACTTTCCTTGTGTAACCCATACGCTCCGCCGGAGATGCGCGGTCATGATGACACCTATACTACTTGGCGGGCCTCCGCCGTTCAAAAGACGACGTGCCTTTGTAGGCCCCTGGATCTCCAAGAGAACTATGCCAATCCTATTTATGGCCAGATAGCCCACTTGTTAGAAAGTTGTTCTCAAACTGCATTCACATAGATGGTTAGGCGACCCCCAATGGATATTTATTTTCAGTACTTTATTGGCATGTGCTTTTTGTATCTTGTTACGTCCCTCTGAGGACCTGGTCCCTTTCCAGATATAGATGAGCAAGAGTACCCGCAGGAGTATGGACCTGGACCTGACGCTACCTATCAGTCTGAGACGATCTTACCTTCTGATTATATGTGATTCATGGCAGCTGTTTAGATATTTTAGTTGCTATTCTTTTCTAGACATTTATTCTTATATTAGAGTTTATTCTCTTCTCTCTTTAGTAGTTTATTATAGTCGAATTGCAGTGGATTTGTTTCCACCCGACTATCACACTTTGAGATTACTATTTGAGACTGCTTCTTTGATATTCAGTTATTGATTTCCATTTATCCCTTATTTGTGCTGTGGATGAGATATAGAACTGTGTATGACTTGTTGTGACATATATTACCACTGTGGATTGGATATTCATGTACAGCGTATGTGTGTATATGGTTTCCATATATTGGAGTTCGTATACATACGGCTTGCGTGTTACGTATTCCTAGTCCTACGTATTTTGGGACTGGGGCGTGACATGCGAGGAAGTACCAGCCTCTCCAGGTGTAGGTGCACTAGCAGTCGTCCGCTCATGCAGCCTAAGATACTCGGCCTAGAAAGGTTTGGAAACTCGATAATTGCCTGAGTTATATTAAAATTAACACAAAGTAAAGTAATACTTACATAGGTCTCATCAATAATATTTCCGTCCTTGCGATGGGTGGCCAAGAAGACGGTCACCATGTTTGTATCCTCACCCCTCTGTACCTGTTAAAAATATATTATTTAGTACTAAACTTAAACATTTTTTCCTACTACCATTTTATGGTACTTACATTAACATAATATATATTTTTTTAAATATACCAAACGACAGAAATATTCCGTCATCTGAATCGAGCCACCACACCACTTGGCAATATTCCTCCTAGCCGCCTTGGCCTTCATAGACCTTTCCTTGTAGCTCGGATCGTCAAATCTAGCCCTCATCGCAGTCCACTGCTCAGGCGTGATCCAACCTTGGATCAGTTTTTCAGCACGATCACGAGCCTTCTGGTCATCCAGAGCATCTTGGATAAGCTTGGCGGCAACGGTAGGAAAGAACCGCTCGATCAACTAGGCCCGGTGCGAAGAATAGAAATACTTTGCTACAATAAATAATTTAGTAAGTGAGTATCACGGATAAGTTATATAATATGCATAAATTAGAGGATTTATTTAAAATACTTTTACCTGGAAGTGTGCAAACCAGAATGCCTTCCTCTCCTCCGGAGCCTCAGAGTAGTTGATCCAAGGGCCACCGTAGTTGTTCCTTAGAAATTGGCCCAGGCGTCTCTGAACCGACGATGGACGATATATATACAAAGATAATTATTTTGATCAAAAAAGTCAATATACGATGAATAAAGAAATACACGATATATATTATGCTAAACCATCTAATTGACTTACTTTGTACCGTCGGCCCAAATCTCTGTCCTCGTCTCCTCCGGAGGTGCACATGGAGGATCTTGCTGATGCTGGGACAACGTGGGTACGACCTCCTCGATATGCTCATATGTCCCCATGGTTCTGTCAGCAGGAGGAACGTTGGACGAGGGAGTACTATCACGCCTGGAACTACTCGTCCCAACAGTCGGAGATGTGAGTGATCGATATACTGGAGTACTGGGCGATGACGATCCAGAACCAACAGTAGGCAGTACCGGAGGAGCACTCTGTCTACCTCGGGACCTGCCGAATCCTCCGCGTCATCCTGTCATACCTGATAACAATATATGATAAATATAGAAAACATAAATATATAGTACATTCTACAGTCAAAATGTGATGCATATCTCAAAGCATTCTACAGTCAAAATTAATACATATATTCGTTAAAATAGTACATTCTATAGTCAAAATATAGTTACATTCTACAGACAAAATATTTTATTTTCAATCATCTTCAGAAAATTTATCTTGTTCGCCTTCCTCGTACTCCTCTCCCTCTTCCTCCTCCACGTCTTTACTTTCATCTACTTCATCTTCGTCTTTGTCTTCGTCTTCCTCTCCGGATAATTTTACATCTTCTATATTATTACTCGTGTAATAAGTAACTTTCGTTGAGTCCACATCTATAATATTTGTTACAAGAGGTAGATCGTCCTCCTGATAAGCTATTTCGTCAATGTCAAAGGTATTTCTAGCTTTAGTCTTGCATACTGCCCACCAATCCGACCTCGCTATCTCCCGTCTAGGATAAGTTATGAAGTACACGAGCTGAGCCTGACTTAATAGGGCAAATGGTTCGTAGTCTTGATATCTACGCTTGTAGTTTATATCCACAAGGCCATACTTGTCAATTTTCCAACCTTGATCTTGAATCGGATCGAACCATTCACACTTGAATAGCACGATATTAGCAGTTTCTGTGCCATAATTATATGTCAACTCCATAATCTCTCGTAAGATGCCAAAGAAATTATTGCCTGGATCGACGTCTTTGTAGTTCGAAGATTTGATACACAAACAACTGTTTTTTGTGGAATCAAGATCCAGAAAGTTGTCTCTGATAGGAGCATTTGTTGACTTGAACCTGAACCCATTCACACAGAAATTTGGCCATATTTTAACGACAGTAATTTGTCCCTTGGCTAGAGTTCTAATAGATTCAGTCTCGGGTGTTATTAGACGATCGACCTAAATACCAAAGTAGCGATAGTAAGTTATTTGTTTTGTAAGTACAGAATTAAAAAGTAATTACCAAACATCTTACATATGCGCTCAACCAAGAATAAAAATTTCATCTTATTTCTTGTTCTACTTCTTCGTCTGTTATGTAGGGTCTAACCGACCTCAACTCATCATTATATGTGCTGAAAAACAATGAAGTAACTGCTGATTAGTAGCATAATAGTATTTTATACTATTACATTAAGATGATGTAAACGTGGACGTATTAATTACTTACCCCTCTAGCTTCTCCACTTCATCCTCATCGCAATTGAGTAATATATATAACTGAGTAGCCCTTAGCTCGTCGTCATTCAAATATCTCTTCTTCATTTTTCCCGAAGGCTTTTCGGACACATTGAATACTTTGAGTATTGCATCATTAGATTCCTGATATGCGTCGTCGTTTCTCGGAGCTTTCGTTCTATTAGTAGCAATATGCGGTTTAAAATACGTCGAGCAAAAGTTTGTGATCTCCTCGAGAACATAAGCTTCACAAATAGAGCCCTCAACCCGTGCCTTATTTTTTACCTTTCTCTTTAGGTGATTCAGATGTCGCTCGAAGGGATACATCCACCGATAACCGACAGGACCACCAACACGTGCCTCATAGGAAAAATGAATTAGCAAATGCTCCATAGAGTCGAAGAATCCAAGAGGAAACACCTTCTCGAGCTTACATAGTATTACGGCAATGTCCTTCTCTTGCTTTTCTAGACGATCGACGAGCAACTTAGTACAACAAAGATCTCTGAAGAATATTCTGAGCTCTGTCAATGGATCCCAAATGACCTGCGGTAAGAATTCTCGAAATGCAATCGGAATTAACCTCTCCATGAATACGTGACAATCGTGGCTCTTCATACTCGCCAGTTTGTTCTCCTTGAGGTCGACGCATCTTCTCAAGTTCGATACGTACCCGTCTGAAAACTTTAGACTCTGAATCCACCTACAAAGTCTCCCTTTATCCTCTTTTTCCAGTGAGAAAACTGACTTAGGTTGCTTTAACTTTCCATTCCCCTCCTCTATCAAATGCAATGCAGGACGTCTACATATTTCTTCTAAGTCCAACCTGGCCTTCAGATTATCTTTCGTCTTCCTCTTTACCTCCATTACAGTATTAATTATGTTATCAAACACATTCTTCTCGATATACTTGACATCAAGGTTATGTTTGATCAGATTGGTTCTCCAATATGGCAGATCCCAGAATATACTCTTCTTCGTCCAGTTATGGGTACGACCAAATTCGTCACACTTGTACCCCTTAGCAGGCTCTTCGATAGCACTTGGTAAATATTTTACCTCTTCCCATATCGTGTATCCGGGCCACCTTGGTGGTGGATTGGCCTTCTCCACAACTTCCGCACGAAAAGCATTCCGGTTCCTCCGGTACGGATGATCCTTCGGCAGAAATTGTCGATGACAATCAAAGAAGCACGGTTTGCCTCCGTGTTTCAAACGGAAAGCCTTAGTACGGTCCATACAATACGGACATGAGAGATGACCATGGGTGCTCCATCCCGATAAAATTCCATAGGCCAAAAAGTAGTTGATGGTCCACATAAGTGCTGCCCTCATCTGAAAATTCTGTTTTCTAGAAATATCGTACGTGTTGGCACCTACTTCCCACAGCTGATTCAACTCATCTATCAAAGAATGTAAATACACATCGATATTTCTCTTCGGATTGTTCGGACCCGGGATAATAACGGTTAGGAACATATACGGAGTCTTCATGCACATCCAAGGCGGTAGATTGTACGGAGTGACGATCACAGGCCAACACGAATACTGGGAGCCCGAAAGTCCGAATGGGGTAAAACCGTAAGAGGAGATCCACAATCTGACATTACGTGGATCCGAAGCAAAATCTGGATACTCTCGATCAAAGTACTTTCATGCTTCTCCATCGGATGGATGATCCAATACTCCTTTGATCTATTTTTGCCTATGCCAACTCATATTTTCTGCAGTCTTCTTAACCATAAACAATTGCTGCAACCGCGGCGTCAAAAGCAAGTAGTGCATCGAATCGGTAGCCTTCCTTGCACCGACAGACTTTCCTCTAACAGTGGCCTTGTAGCGATCAGCACCACAGAATCTGCACGCATCTTCATCCTTGTCGTCTTTGTAGTACAACATGCACCCGTTGCGACATGCATCGATTTTCTCGTATCCCATCCAGAGCGATCTCACCATCCTCTTAGATCGATAGAAGTCTTTAGGCAACTTTGCACCCTTGGGCAAGATCTCTATAATCAAATCGATCAGTCGATTATAGCATTCTTACGACATGTTAAAATCGGACTTGATGCTCAATAATCTTGTAACCACCTCCAACGGTGAATGATCCTCACAACCAGGATATAGTGGAGTCCTTGCATTCTCCAGCAACTCCATAAACTTTGCAGCATCGGCATTCGGTGCCTCCTCAGCTGCATCATAATTGTCCGGATTGCAACTAGGTCCCGCCGTATCATAATTGTCCGAATTAAAACTAGGCCCCGCCGCATCATAAACTGTCACCCTCACATTTTCATCTAAAGGTAGTTTGGTAATTATCATGGGTATTAATTATTTTAGGATAATTATAATTAATAATTGTGCATGACTGATTTATTTATTTTATTTTATTAATAATTATTGTTAGTGTAGACTTGATTTGGACTTGTGTAGTGGACCTAACCATTTAATTAGAGGACATGAACAAACTTTTGGACTAGTATAAGTTGAGCCCATGAATTAGGCCCATGGATTAAGAAACATGTTTAATTAGTGAAACCATTGGACTAGAACCTTCCCTCCCTAATTATTTCTTCATGAGAGGCCCCAAGGAGTATTTGGGACATTACACATTGCTTGGGGAGGGGTTTATGACCAGCCATAATTGAGAGGAGAGATAGTGCTCTCATTTTAATTCTTCCCCAAAATTCTAGATCTAGTTTTTCCCCTTCCAATTCTCCATCAATTCTCCATCAATTCTCTTCAAATCTCTTTCTAAATTCAACATTGAAGCCTCTACATCAAGGATCTACAAGCAAGGAGCAAGGAACAAGGAGGAAGAGGCCAAGATCTACAAGGAGAGGAGCAACTTGTCATTTGGGACTTTTTTATTGGGAATCCATCTCCCAATAGGTATAAATCAGTTTTTCCCCTTCCTATAGACTATAAATCTGAATTTTTACCATGAGAAACCATCCCACATGCATAGGTTACCCATATGATTTGTTTTGGAATCATTTGGAGACCTACGGTGGAAGTTATGTCCATTTTGGTACCAATTTTGGGAGAATTCCGAAATTGGCACATGTAGTGCTTGTAAATGGATCTAATAGATCTAATTGACCATTGATTGTTTGTTTGTAGCTTATGTCGTATACACAAATGGATACGCGTGGGCCGAATCTCATCAATTTGACAAAACGGTCGATTTTGGGGGGTTTTCTCCGACACGGGGCCATGTGCATATCATATAATGACACGGACACGTAGACACTCTAATTTATATATGTATTGATCATAAATTATGTATTGGGCTTGTACGTGTCCTCCGGGATACGTTTGATTATGAGTTGGGGGCCGTATCGCAAGCGTATCATAGAAAAGTGTGATACGGGTGCGGTGCACTCCATGTATTTGTGTTTTGGCTCATTTCACTATACATGCATATATAATTATATATGTATATGCTATCTATACATTATATAGATTATGAAATAGTATAGTTTGAGTTTAGGTATATGTGTGTGCCTATATGTATACTTAATAGAGTATGTAGTTGTATATATATATATATATATATATATATATATATATATATATATATATATATATATATATATATATATATATATATATATATATATATATATATATATATATATATATATATATATCTATATGTTGATACATTTATATATATGAGAATATGTATATACATTTATAGCTAGTGATTTGTATGTATTGGTATATATGTATTTTAGTGTTATGCATATAGATTGATAGGTACGAGGGGTGTACATGTATCTATGTAAATAGATATTTAGATATCTATGTGTGTGTACATATACATAGATATGTACTTAGAGTTTGTTAGTGTATTGTGTATGTGTGTCTGTGTGACTTGGAGGGTTGTGAAATTCTATCTAGCAGTGAAGATCACTGCCAATGAAGAACTAGCTGCACAGTGAAGATAGCAGCCACAGCAAGTTGTTTCCCTGCGAAAGAAGACTGAGTTGGTACTGCAACAAAGTATCTGCCCTGCAACTAGAAGCCTGGACTGAACTGCAGTGAAGGAAAAACCAACAGTAGGCAACAACCTTCAGGAAACAGAGCTGCAGCAGAAGGCATTGTATTGCACAGTAGGGAGCTTGGAGCTGCTGTACAGAAATAACAAGGAGGAGGTGCAGCTACCAGAGCTCGAGTCCACTGTGCAGCAGACAACTACTCGAGCACAGTAGTCAGCAGCTCTGAACACAGACTGAACACTCTACCTGCAGACTGAAGACTTTTACATGAGATCACCTGAAGAACTGAGACTCATCTACCTGTGAACTGAGAACTGAAGTCATCACCTGAAATCAAATGAAGATTAGAAGAAGACTCAACTGAAGTTAATTAGATTGCTAAAGAACTGAGCAGATACTCACTGAACTGCAGTGAGATACTCACTGAACTGCAGTGAGATACTCACTGAACCGCAGTGAAGATAACATCTGAACTCAGTAACCTGAAGATAACATCTGAACTCAGTAACCTGAAGACTGAACACAACAGCAACCTAACACAGCAACATCAGATTCAACATCAAATTCAAGTAACACAGCAGCATCTGCACTATATACACTGAAGAGAAGGGGAGAAACAGGGTTCAGCAGGGATTGCATAGTCAATAGTTCGAGCAAGGGACTGTGCAGCTGAGCACAGTCCCAAATGAAATCTTCCCTTGGTTTATGGATTGCACTACAGTGCACAGGGAGGAGGAAATCCATCAGTGCCAATTAACTATTTTGAGCAGCATGAATGTGCAGTGTTCAGCTGAAGGCAATGCAGGACAGCTAGTTAATGTCTGTAGTGCAGTTTCAGGTATGGGTATTTGGGTGTTGGGTTATGAGGAAGTGATGTTTGGATAGTTAATGTGATAGGTATATTAGTGTAAGTTAGATAAATGTCTAGGTTTTGGTCAGTTAGTATCAAAAGGATTAGTATTTGGTATTGTAGTTAGTTTATATCACATTGATGAGTATATCTTAGTGATAAGTTATAGTTAATGTAGTAGTTTGAGGTATGTATAAATTGTATAAATGGTTATCCTATAATAGTTAAATATAGTATAGTGTATTGTGTAACTAGTATTAGTTTGTATATATATATAAACTATTTTTTTATATTAGAAAACCTGCGTATCTTAGGATACGGTGCAGTGTGTTAGCTTAGCTAGTATAGCATAGCTTCATAGTGAATTGACTTAGTATTAGACTCTTGCAACCTAGAATGCATTGGTTTGACTTAGAAACGGCGTATTGACCTAGAACTTCTTCAACTTCATTTATTTCATCATGGAACCTTGTATTGATGCAACATACCATATATAGGTTGTGAGACCCCAGCTTGGGCATCGAGAGACACACTTTGCTCAGGACTTCAGGCGAGTACATTTCTCTGATTGTTTTCAATTTATAATATTGTATATGCATGTTTTAGAATTGTATACATTGATCCCGACACAGTAATTTTCACGGACTAGTGCTATATGGATCCCGTCATGAGGTGTTATCTCCTACCGTGTTCAGTGGATACTCGTGTATATTGTATCTCATCGTGTATACTGGGTATTGATGTTACTTCGTGTTCACATACTGCTCGTGTTCAGTGTGCTTATTCGTGTACACCCACTGCTCGTGTTCGGTGGTTATGATATTCGTGTACACCCACTGCTCGTGACAGTGGTTATATTTTCGTGTTCGTAGCGTGTCGTGATTGGATCCATCGGTATTAGTTGGGGGTGGGAGAGTAGGAGTTGATTATGTGAGCAAAACCATTGTTACAAATCGTGTACATTCTGATTACATACTTCACTTGTAATCCGTCTTACCTGATCATGTTCACCCAACCCGATCACATAATGAACTCGTATTCTGAGGCACAGTAGCTAGTTTAGATTACAGTTACTTCATCATATTGCTGATATCCATATTGTTGATCTATATACCCTCATACATTACCTATATATATATATATCTTGTTCATCTTTCATATGTTCAGTGATCTTGTATTTCATTTCTATATCTGTTTATATGCTCGATTATGCTATTGAAACTGCTTTCAGAGGTATGTACTTCGTTCCAATCCTGACTGGATATATTTTTTCAGATGACTGGCTTCTAGAGCAGTGTCCCAACTACTACGGGCCGCAGGATGGCGTACCTATAGAGGACACTCTTATTGACCAGGGAGACTTAGTTGCAGAGCCCGAGGAGATTTAAACTTTTGTATCTGAGATTGTATTAGACTATTTCTTGGTGGATTCACATCTTGTATATTATTCGGATTATGGATTTGTACCTTATTTTTTTCCCTCGTTATTTTCATTCGTGCATATTTCTTCCTTAGTTTGTTTTTGTGATTGAGATTAGTTATTCATGTGAGATACCATATTGCTCCTCCGTTTGGAGTTGAGATATTTGACAGGTACCATATATATTGTTGAGATGTTAGATAGTTAAAAATGACCTAGACAGCATTCTATCGCCGATTCTGCGATGTAGGCTGGCGTAACCACGTACTCGTGCCCGAATAACCGGGTGCAGGTCGTGACACATTTTTAGTGGTGGCCCATGCAGGTCTAGATAGATATCATAGTTGTGCTCGACTAGAGTATGGATACGAGCCTGCCTTAGGAAACAGGATTTAGGCTGAGAGAGTTTACTCAATCACATCTAGGAAAATTTGAATACCTGTTTTTGCAAATCCTTATCTATTGAATTTTGTCTTTCATTTTGAATAAAGTTCTGTCCTTCCTTGATGATATCGCAATATATTCAAATATTAATTTCTTATTTTCAATCTGTCTTCAGGATGCCTCCGAAGATCAGATTCTATCGCTCGGGAGCAACACCAGCTTCCTCAGCTGCTTCCCAGCCTACTGCGGAGAGGGTAGCACCTACTACGAGTTCTTCTCCAGTTGAGAGGGTCGCCTCACCGGTTCAGGTGGGGGTCTCAGCAGCTGTTTTCGGGGGTGCTCCTCCCCCAGTTCGGAGGGTGGCTCCAGTAGCTCCAGTTGTTTCAGAGGGTCTTCCACCTCCACCACCAGTGGTTGATCAGACACAGATGTTTGCACTTCTCCAGCAGATATTGAGGCGCAGCAGCGACAGTCAGAGGTCCTGCAACAGAGCGTGGAGAACGCTCACCAGATCGCACTCACAACGGTGGAGAGAGCTACTACCACCCAGCCACCGACAGCACCAGCTCAGTTTATTCCGCATCAGCCGAGGCCGGGTACCATCATCGACTTCAAAAGGATGGGCCCGAAGGACTTCAGAGGCACCGAGGGGATTATATATGCGGACGAGTGGATCGAGGACATGGAGCGGAACCTGCGGCTGGCGCAGATTCTAGAGATGCTATAGATTGAGGCTGCGGGTTATATGATGTTTAATATTGCCCTGACATGATTCCGGATCGACCCGAGGATTGCAGTACCAGGACTCTCTTGGGAAGCCTTCAAAGAGATTTTCAAGGAGAAGTTCTTCCCTGACGTGGCTCTTACTTCTTTGGAGAGTCAGTTCCAGTATATTGTACAGGGAGGCATGTCAGTAGATGAGTATGCGACGGAGTATTGCCGGCTAGGACGCTTCGTAGAGGGTCAGAACCCTAGAAGCAGGGCAAGGAAGTTCAGGAAGGGCCTGAACCGGGAAGTCAAACCCCACACCAACGGAGATCCTACTGCCACCTTCGAGGAGATACTCAGGTAGGCGCAGATAGCAGAGGATGACTTAGAGCTTGGCTCTAAGAGGCAGAGGGACACAGGAGGATCTGGCAGCTACACGGGTCCCGCGAAGAGGCCTCATTTCCAGCAGCAGAACCAGAGCCCTTACCAGCACTAGAGGCAGCAGCAGCACGGGCCAGTTAGAGCGCCGGCTCAGCAGATGCATCAGATCCAGAGGACAACAGCTCCTTGTACTTTCTGTAAGAAGAAAGGACACGGATGGGACGCATGCAGGATGAGGCTAGGCCAGTGCTTATTTTGTGGATCGGGAGATCATCAGCTATGGGCTTGTCCCAAAGTCCAGGCTCGTCCAGCTCAGGGTGGAGGACAGGCACAGAGGGCACCCGCTCAACCACCAGTGGGCCAGCAGAGAGGACCTCTTCCACCGCAGCAGCAGCAGTTTGCCCAGCATCAGCAGAATAGAGGAGCGCATCGACATGGGCGAGCTTTTGCCCTGACTGTCGAGGAGGAGGAGCCGATTGGCGATGTTATTTCAGGTTCTGTTTATCTCAATTCCTTTCCAGCTCATGTTTTGTTCGATTCTGGTGCTTCTCATAGCTTTGTATCTGTATCTTTTGCTTTGAGGCATCGCCTTGAGTCTGAACCGTTGGCGAGGACTTGCAAGATCACGACCGGTGGTGGTATCATCCTGGTCAGTGATGTTTGCAGGAACCAGAGAGTTTATTTGGGAGGCCGTAAGCTGAGTGTATGTTTGCTCGTAATGCCACTTCCGAGTTACGATTTAGTGCTCGGGATAGATTGGTTGAGTAGACATCACGCTAGTATCGATTGTCGTGGAGGCAGAGTTGTATTTCAGACGCCAGGAGAGCCAGAGTTCGAGTTCGTCCAAGGAGCAGAGCAGAGCGACGACGATTTCTGTGGAGCTTTAGTCGAGGAGCAGGAGCAGACGCCGCCACATCCGTTGATTGCCGAATTCTTGGATGTCTTTCCAAAGGAGTTGCCAGGGTTGCCGCCGGACAGAGATGTGGAATTCTCTATAGACTTAGTGCCAGGCGCAGAGCCGATCTCTCAGCACGTCTATAGAGTAAACAACAGTGAACTGACGGAGTTAAAGAAGCAGGTGGATGAGTTGCAAGACAAAGGATTTATCCGTTCCAGTTCATCACCATGGGGTGCTCCGGTACTCTTTGTACCCAAGAAGGATGGGTCGGTACATATGTGTATCGACTACAGGGCACTTAATAACCTCACTATCAAGAACAAATACCCGTTGCCGCGGATAAATGACTTGTTTGACCAGTTGAGCGGAGCGAAGGTATTCTCCAAGATAGACTTGAGGTCAGGGTACCACCAGGTGAAAGTGAAGAGGGAATACATCCCAAAGACAGCTTTCAGGACTCGTTATGGGCAGTTCGAGTTCTTAGTGATGCCGTTTGGGTTGACCAATGCCCCGACAGTGTTCATGAACCTAATGAACAAGGTGTTTCATCAGTACCTGGCCCAGTTTGTTGTAGTCTTCATAGATGATATTCTGATATACTCGAAGACCCCGGAGGAGCATGGGCAGCACTTGAGGATTGTTCTGGAGACCCTCAGGAAGGAGAAGTTGTATGGCAAGTTTTCGAAGTGTGAATTCTTCCTTGATAAGGTTGAATTTCTTGGGCATGTCATTACAGGAGATGGAGTCTCGGTGGACCCGAAGAAGATCTCAGCAGTTGAATCGTGGTCTACCCCGAGTTCAGTAGCAGAGATTAGGAGCTTCCTTGGATTAGCAGGCTACTATCGAAAGTTTATTCAGGACTTTTTCAGACTAGCAGAGCCGATGACCAGGCTGACCAGGAAGGACGTAGAATTCGTCTGGACTGAGGTTTGCTAGTCAGCATTTGAGGAGCTGAAGAGGAGATTGACTACAACTCCCATCTTGACACTACCCTCAGGAGCAGGAGGATTTTCCATTTACAGTGATGCATCAGGGAAGGGTTTGGGTTGTGTGTTACAGCAGCACGGGAAGGTGATTGCCTATGCTTCCAGGCAATTGCGCCCGCATGAGAAGAACTACCCTACCCATGATTTGGAGCTTGCAGCGGTTATCTTTGCTCTCAAATTGTTTAAACACTATCTATATGGAGAGAGAGTAGAGATCTTCACAGACCATAAGAGCTTAAAGTATGTGTTTACACAGAAAGAGCTCAACATGAGACAGCGGCGATGGTTGGAGCTGATGAAAGACTTCGACATATCCTTGCAGTACCATCCAGGGAAGGCCAACGTAGTTGCGGATGCCTTGAGCAGGTATCCCGTGGCTATGTTCTTGACTAGAGACAAACATTTATTGGCCGATCTTGACAGTTTGGGCATTGAGGTACTGATTCCGGGAGTCGCAACACAGATGTGGGGGCTTCAGGTTCAGTCGGAGCTGATGGACCGAGTCAGAGTCGGACAGTATGAGGATGAGTCTCTGAGGAGCATCAGAGCACAGGTTCAGGTCGGGCTGGCAGAGGACTTTATCATCGCAGATGATGGATCATTGCGACACGGTACCAGATTGTAAGTACCGACAGGAGCTTTGCGCGAGGAGATTATGCAGGAGGCGCATCGTTCCCAATACTCTATGCATCCCGGTGCTAACAAGATGTATAGAAATATGAGGGAGCATGTATGGTGGTATGGCATGAAGCGCGAGGTAGCTAGCCTCGTGTCCAGATGCTTAGTTTGCCAGCAGGTCAAGGCGGAGAGATAGAGACCAGGAGGATTGCTTCAGCCCTTGCCCATTCCGGAGTGGAAATGGGAACATGTTACTATGAATTTTGTATCGGGGCTTCCGCGTTCTCCAGGAGGCAAGGATACGATTTGGGTTATCGTGGACAGGTTGACCAAATCAGCCCACTTTCTGTCATTTAAAGTGGGTACATCTACGGAGAGACTTGCGGAGATGTATGTGCGCCAGATTGTCAGATTGTATGGTGTTCCAGTGAGCATTGTCTCAGATCGGGATAGTCGCTTTACGTCCCATTTTTGGAGGAGTTTGCAGGCTAGCTTGGGCACTCAGCTCAAGTTCAGTACCGCTTATCACCCTCAGACGAACGGACAGTCGGAGAGGACTATTCAGACTCTCGAGGACATGCTACGCACCTGTATTTTGGATCTTGGAGGTTCTTGGGAAGATCACCTTCACTTGGTAGAGTTTTCATACAACAACAGCTACCAAACCAGCATTGAGATGTCACCATTCGAGGCGTTGTATGGACGGAGATGCCGTACTCCGTTGTCCTGGGATGATGTTGATGACAGGGCTTTATTGGGACCAGAGATGGTAGTGGATGCAACAGAGAAGGTGAATCTTATCAGGGACAAACTTCGAGTGGCGTAGGACAGGCAACGGCATTGGGCCGATAGCCACCGGAGACCTCTGGAGTTTGAGGTATAGCTTTAGTTTTGTCTTGTTTGTGTTTGATTGTTGCTTGTTAGAGTGCTAAGTTTGTGTTTCGTGCTAGGTTGGCGGTCTGGTTTTCTTGAGGATTTCTTCGACACGTGGCACGATTCATTTCGGTGGAGGCGGCAAGCTTAGTCCGCGATTCATCGGTCCCTTCAGCATTCTTGAGAGGGTCGGTGCAGTCGCTTACAGACTAGACTTACCACCTGCACTGGAGGGAGTGCATAACGTGTTTCACGTATCGCAGTTGAGACGGTACGTGGCAGATCCCAGTCATGTGTTGGATCATTCGGAGATAGAGGTGGGCCCTACACTCAGTTATCCAGAGCAGCCAGTGGAGATTCTGGATCGAAGAGAGAAGGTGCTGAGGAACCAGACGATTCCTTTGGTGCGCGTCGCGTGGAGGCATCACTCGCCAGAAAAGAGTACCTAGGAGCGAGAGGCCGAGATGCGCGAGCGATATCCGTATTTTTCGAGCAGTGAGGTATAATTCCTTCTTGCATTATATGGTTTGTTTGGTAGATAGTTTCTTTCTTAATTTCGAGGACGAAATTTTTTTAAGGTGGGTAGGTTTGTCACCCTCACATTTCCATCTAAGGGTAGTTTGGTAATTATCATGGGTATTAATTATTTTAGGATAATTATAATTAATAATTGTGCATGACTGATTTATTTATTTTATTGTATTAATAATTATTGCTAGTGTAGACTTATTTTGGACTTGTGTAGTGGACCTAACCATTTAATTAGAGGACATGAACAAACTTTTGGACTAGTCTAAGTTGAGCCCATGAATTAGGCCCATGGATTAAGAAACATGTTTAATTAGTGAAACCATTGGACTAGAACCTTCCCTCCCTAATTATTTCTTCATGAGAGGCCCCAAGGGGTATTTGGGACATTACACATTGCTTGAGGAGGGGTTTATGACCAGCCATAATTGAGAGGAGAGAGAGTGCTCTCATTTTAATTCTTCCCCAAAATTCTAGATCTAGTTTTTCCCCTTCCAATTCCCCATCAATTCTCTTCAAATCTCTTTCTAAATTCAACATTGAAGCCTCTACATCAAGGATCTACAAGCAAGGAGCAAGGAGCAAGGAACAAGGAGGAAGAGGCCAAGATCTACAAGGAGAGGAGCAACTTGTCATTTAGAACTTTTTTATTGGAAATCCATCTCCCAATAGGTACAAATCAGTTTTCCCCCTTCCTATAGACTATAGATCTTAGTTTTTACCATGAGAAACCACCCCACATGCATAGGTTACCCATAGGATTTGTTTTGGAATCATTTGGAGACCTACGGTGGAAGTTATGTCCATTTTGGTGCCAATTTTGGGGGAATTCCAAAATTTGCACATGTAGTGCTTGTCAATGGATCTAATAGATCTAATTGACCATTGATTGTTTGTTTGTATCTTATGTCCTGTCCACAAATGGATACGCGTGGGCCGAATCTCGTTAATTTGACGAAACGGTCGATTTTGGGGGGTTTTCTCCAACACGGGGCTATGTGCATATCATATGATGACACGAACATATAGACACTCTAATTTATATATGTATTGATCATAAATTATGTATTGGGCTTTTACGTGTCCTCCGGGATACGTTTGATTGTGAGTTGGGAGCCGTATCGCAAGCGTATCATAGAAAAGTGTGATACGGGTGCGGTGCACTCTATGTGTTTGTGTTTTGGCTCGTTTCACTATACATGCATATATAATTATATATGTATATGCTATCTATACATTATATAGATTATGAAATAGTATAGTTTGAGTTTAGGTATATGTGTGTGCCTATATGTATACTTAAAAGAGTATGTAGTTGTATATATATATATATATATATATATATATATATATATATATATATATATATATATATATATATATATATATATATATATATATATATGTTGTTACATTTATATATGTGAGAATATGTATATACATTTATAGCTAGTGATTTGTATGTATTGGTATATATGTATTTTAGTGTTATGCATATAGATTGATAGGTATAAAGGGTGTACATGTATCTATGTATATAGATATTTAGATATCTATGTGTGTGTACATATACATAGATATGTACGTAGAGTTTGTTAGTGTATTGTGTATGTGTGTCTGTGTGACTTGGAGGGTTGTAAAATTCTATCTAGCAGTGGAGATCACTGCCAATGAAGAACTAGCAGCATAGTGAAGATAGCAGCCACAGCAAGCTATTTTCCTGCGAAAGAAGACTGACTTGGTACTGCAACAAAGTATCTGTACTGCAACTAGAAGCCTGGACTGAACTGCAGTGAAGGAAAAACCAACAGTAGGCAACAACCTTCAGGAAACAGAGCTGCAGCAGAAGGCATTGTATTGCACAGTAGGGAGCTTGGAGCTGCTGTGCAGAAATAACAAGGAGGAGGTGCAGCTACCAGAGCTCGAGTCCACTGTGCAGCAGACAACTACTCGAGCACAGTAGTCAGCAGCTCTGAACACAGACTGAAGACTCTACCTGCAGACTGAAGACTTTTACCTGAGATCACCTGAAGAACTGAGACTCATCTACCTGTGAACTGAGAACTAAAGTCATCACCTAAAATCAACTGAAGATTAGAAGAAGACTCAACTGAAGTTAATTAGATTGCTGAAGAACTGAGCAGATACTCACTGAACTGCAGTGAGATACTCACTGAACCGCAGTGAAGATAACATCTGAACTCAGTAACCTGAAGATAACATCTGAACTCAGTAACCTGAAGACTGAACACAACCGCAACCTAACACAGCAACATCAGATTCAACATCAAATTCAAGTAACACAGCAGCATCTGCACTATATACACTGAAGAGAAGGGGAGAAACAGGGTTCAGCAGGGATTGCATAGTCAATAGTTCGAGCAAGGGACTGTGCAGCTGAGCACAGTCCCAAATGAAATCTTTCCTGGGTTTATGGATTGCACTACAGTGCACAGGGAGGAGGAAATCCATCAGTGACAATTAACTATTTTGAGCAGCATGAATGTGCAGTGTTCAGCTGAAGGCAATGCAGGACAGCTAGTTAATGTCTGTAGTGCAGTTTAAGGTATGGGTATTTAGGTGTTGGGTTATGAGGAAGTGATGTTTGGATAGTTAATGTGATAGGTATATTAGTGTAAGTTAGATAAATGTCTAGGTTTTGGTCAGTTAGTATCAAAGGGATTAGTATTTGGTATTGTAGTTAGTTTATATCACATTGATGAGTATATCTTAGTGATAAGTTATAGTTAATGTAGTAGTTTGAGGTATGTATAAATTGTATAAATGGTTATCCTATAATAGTTAAATATAGTATAGTGTATTGTGTAACTAGTATTAGTTTGTATATATATATAAACTATTTTTTTATATTAGAAAACCTGCGTATCTTAGGATACGGCTTCTTGATTGCACTGCAGTGTGTTAGCTTAGCTAGTATAGCATAGCTTCATAGTGAATTGACTTAGTGACTTAGTATTAGACTCTTGCAACCTAGAATGCATTGGTTTGACTTAGAAACGGCGTATTGACCTAGAACTTCTTCAACTTCATTTATTTTATCATGGAACCTTGTATTGATGCAACATACCATATATAGGTTGTGAGACCCCAGCTTGGGCATCGAGAGACACACTTTGCTCAGGACTTCAGGCGAGTACATTTCTTTGATTGTTTTTAATTCATAATATTGTATATATGCATATTCTAGAATTTTATACATTGATCCCGACACAGTAATTTTTACGGACTAGTGCTATATGGATTCCGTCATGAAGTGTTATCCCCTACCGTGTTCAGCGGGTACTCGTGTACATTGTATCTTATCATGTATACTGGGTATTGATGTTACTTCGTATTCACACACTGCTCGTGTTCAGTGTGCTTATTCGTATACACCCACCGCTCGTGTTCGGTGATTATGATATTCGTGTACACCCACTGCTCGTGACAGTGGTTATATTTTTGTGTTCGTAGCGTGTCGTGATTGGATCCATCGGTATTAGTTGGGGGTGGGAGAGTAGGAGTTAATTATGTGATCAAAGCCATTGTTACAAATCGTGTACATTCTGATTACATACTTCACTTGTAATCTGTCTTACCTGATCATGTTCACCCAACCCGATCACATAATGAACTCGTATTCTGAGGCACAGTAGCTAGTTTAGATTGCAGTTACTTTATTATATTGCTGATATCCATATTGTTGATCTATATACCCTCGTACATTACCTGTATATATATATCTTGTTCATCTTTCATATGTTCAGTGATCTTGTATTTCATTTCTATATATGTTTATATGCTCGATTATGCTATTGAAACTGCTTTCAGAGGTATGTACTTCATTCCAATCCTGACTGGATATATTTTTCCAGATGACTGGCTTCTAGAGCAGTGTCCCACCTACTACGGGCTGCAGGATGGCGTACCTATAGAGGACACTCTTATTGACCAGGGAGACTTAGTTGCAGAGCCCGAGGAGGTTTAGACTTTTGTATCTGAGATTGTATTAGACTATTTCTTTGTGGATTCACATCTTGTATATTATTCGGATTATGGATTTGTACCTTATTTTCTTCCCTCGTTATTTTCATTCATGCATATTTCTTCCTTAGTTTGTTTTTGTGATTGAAATTAGTTATTCATGTGAGATACCATATTGCTCCTCTGTTTGGAGTTGAGATGTTTGACAGGTACCATATATATTGTTGAGATGTTAGATAGTTAGAAATGACCCAGACAGCGTTCTACCGTCGATTCTGCGGTGTAGGCTGGCGTAACCACGTACTCGTGCCCGAATATCCGGGTACGGGTCGTGACATAAACCATGTTCACCCACCAGTCGTCGTAATCATCGTGGTCTTGGACATCCATATACGGCTCCACATAAGGCTCTGACTCCGTTGCTAGAGACACAAGTTCTCCGTGCGCGGTCCACTGATAGTAATTCGGCGTGAAGCCCTTCGAGTACAAATGATATGTGACTTCCACTTCTGGATGATATTTCCTGTTGCGACATCTCATACACGGACACTTAATTTTGATACCGTCCATGTACTTAGGGAATGCCTTGGCGAACTGCAGGAACTGTTGTACACCCTCAATGAATTCATCCCGCACACCGCACATGTTATCAGGATGACGGTTGTACATCCACGAACGATGACGCAGATAGTAATTCATATCCATTTCTAGATACTTCTGCAAAAATGACAGTATGTATCATATAAATCATTATATACAGTGGTTTATCACCTAACTTCTTAACTTAACCGTACTATAAAAATCATAACTGATATAATACATACTTTCATTTATCAAAACTGCAGCTGCCCCCAACCCCATAGCACTATGAACTACACTATAAGTGTGCAGTCAACACACTACAGATAGTGTGCCATACTACAGAACTGCAGCTGCCCCCAACCACACTCCTAGCTCACTGACTTACCTCAGCATGCTCCAATGCACATTGGGCTGATGTGCCTCAAGTCCCCTCCTGCTCACTGCTAGTAAGCAGTGCTCACTACTGCTGTTACCTCTACTTGCCATGCTTACATGTGTACCTCAATCTATGTGTTTGTGGGCACTCAAACCCGAGCCCCTCACATATTCACCATTGCACATCTAAAATCCAACTTGAGTCACGCGCGCTCACTGATACACTTGTATCAGTATACACCATCTCCTCACTCATTTGCTGCTAACATAGGACACCACTATGATACCCTCAACTTTGATATACCCTCCCTGCATACTTCAATAACACTCTCACACACACTCTAACCAATCCAATTACCAACAACTCATGATCCGGCTTCCTATCATATTGAACGTTCAACCAAAAAATGAGATACAATCAAGCAGTGCAGTGCAGTGCAGTGCAATGCCGTGCCGTGTCGTGCCTTGCCTTGGAGCAATCAGAGATTCAAATAGAGATTATTTCCACCTTTTCATTTTGAACAATCATAACTCACTCTTGCAGCTTTATTTGTCATGATGTTAATTTCTTGACAGTTCTTTCTGATGATGTGATGATGCAGGTGGTCACAGATAGCAACACACCTACCAGGAAGGACCGACAACGAAATAAAGAACCACTGGAACTCCTACATCAAGAAGAAAGCAAATCCTTATTTATCCTTCAATTCTCAAGACTCGAGTACCAACCATGTCCTCGCCGACGCCGTCATCGCACATGAATCACCATCGCTCGTCGACTCGGGCCAGTCGACCCTAACCGTAACCCGAATCCCAGGTCAAAAAACCTAACCCTAGGTCCTGATCAGTGTCTGTGTCAATATGTGTGTGTGTGTGTCGTGTCAGTGTCAGAGTCTGTGTATGTGTGTGTCGTGTCTGTGTCAGTGTCACATGTGTGTCCTATGAGAGAGAGAGAGTTAGGGTTTACCTAGAGCTCGAGGAGGAGGAGGGGGATGCCGGAGTAGCCGCAGTGGAGAGCCGGTCGACGGAGCGGGGGGGGGGGGCGGGGGAAATTTGTTTGTTTTTGAAATTTCGACATATAGGAAAAAACGAAATCGAGCCCTAATTAACCAAATTTTAGCGACGTTTAGCGACGTCCTATAAAAACATCGCTAAATTAAATTTTAGCAACATCATAGACGTCGCTAAACACGTTGCTAAATATTTTTAATATAAAGGTCGCTATATACGTCGCTAAGCGTCGCTAACTTAGACATATTAGCGACGTTTAGCGACCTTAATTGAACTTATAGCGACTTATCTTTTAAAATCTTAATAAAAGTCGCTAGACGTCGCTAAATGTCGCCATTTAGCGACGTCTAGCGACGTTTTTATATGGAGTCGCTAATTTATATATTATTAGCGACGTTTCTTTTGAAGTCGCTAAAATACGTCGCTAATCCTGCTTTTTCTAGTAGTGGCTAACTTCTCATTGCGCTAACTCCGATTGCATCCTCGAGTTTTCAATCATAACTCTTTCGTTCCATTTGATTCGATTTGCAAAATACGTGTACCGTCCATAATGATTTTCTCGATCAAACTATCCGTTCCATCGTTCTGAATCCTTATTTAATATCATTTCTGATTCGCACAACTAATCTACAAATCATCCAAACAAACTTTATATGAGACATTCGAATTCACGCTAAGTCGACAACACTCATTCTAAGGCTTTGCGCTATCGCGTTCGTTGCTGATAGACTCTTTGCTACCCCCAAAATCCTCAAGCAGTTTCAAATTTTCAAGTTATCCCATGCACCACTCAGGGTTCAAGCCATTCAATACATCCTCAAAAGCAAATTCAAATTCCCAACTGATTCATCTAAGTATCTGACCGATTCGTTTCTCAAAATCCAAGTACGATCCTCATGTTCGCATTAATAATCCCAGTTTTGTGGCAACTTCTCAATCGATAGTTATCCCAAAATCTTTGTAACTCCCTCTTTCCAGAATTTGAATAAAGTGGTTTTCAAATAAAATTTTCAGTTCCAAATATATTCCTAAAAAAAGTAATAAAAATCAATAATAAGTTTCTATTAATTTTTCAAATATTTTTATAGCTTAAAATTATTTTCCAAAAGACCAATACTTTTCTAAAAAGGGATTTATTAGTAATTAATTATAAATGGCATAATTATGAAGAGGGAATGACATTTTTGTAAATAAAGAAAAAATACCTAGAGGGAACATTCTAGAGGATAGGAGAATAGGGTATTAGACATGTGCCAATTGGAAGGGGTCTAGAAACATCACTTGAACCCTATAAATAGAGCGTAACTCTTCATTTATTTCCATTTTTTTTCTATTTATTTTCCACTAATCCATTCCCTGAGCCCAACCATTCTTGGCCCAAGACCCGGCCCTTCTCCTCTGTTTGAAAACCAGATATCAAGAACCCATCTGACCCGTCCCTTTCTTTGGAAGACCAAAGTCATCTCTGTGCGTTCACACAGCTCCATTCTTCCCGCGCGCAAGACGAACTTGATCGCGGCCATATCAGTTTCACCAGTGGCTGGGGTGTTTTCTTCTCCTGCTATCTAAGGCACGCCGACGAGTTTCGATGACTTCTCGTCTCGACGGATCCACAGCGGTAACGGTGACGACGACTCCGGCGATCACGGCGAGCAGCGGCTCTCCCAACATCTAGGCGGAGCAATGGTTCGACAAGGACGAGCAGAAGATTTCTTCTCCGGCGAGCGACGACGAGTGTACTTCTCCAAAGACTTGCAGAGATGACTTCTTCCCTGCGAGCGGCGGTGACAAGTCGGTGGCGGATCAGCCGGATCCAATGTCTGGTTCGAATTTCCTTATTGATTTTGTATGCCTTGATCGATTTAAATTCAGTTTTTGGATCACCTATTTGATTTCGAATTCTTCTCTGGTTTCGTGATCGAACTGTGTTATGAATCTTGGTCATTTTTATTTGGACTGTGATCCGATCGGTGTTCGATCGAGTTCTTCGGTTTCGATCTATCGATCAAGTTCGGATCGGACTGAAGTTTCAATCGATTGATTCGGTTCTATTAATTGATTTCAATTCATGTATCCACCTTGTTCTTGATCGGGTGAGATATCCCGATCACTTTCTTATATTTGATCAATTTCGGTTTTGTTTTGGATCATGATTAGTTTCAACTTTTCTTGATCTTTGAACACTTGGAACAATTCAAATTGAACTCAGAATTTTCTCGGTTTAATGTGCACTCCCGGTGTTTGGTGAATTACTCCAGAAGAGCATTCGTGAACCAAACAACTCAAATCAGACACGGGAGAGTTGTGTCAATGAGGTATCGGTTCTTGGAATAGGTATTTGGTGTGTTCAGTGCCGACACAGGTGTAGGTCAATTTTGACACAGTAAGGGTTGGGTTGACACTGACAGGAGCAGGACACGGTGCGGGAAGGATGGGACACAGTAATCTCTGTTTTAACTGACCGTTGGAAGTAGTGATTGTCTCTAATCTCTTTTTCGTTTTGGATTTTAAAACCAAATTAAGCGGGAAGTTAGATTTTCTTTCGGAGATTACTGAAAAAAATAGTGCCGCATAATCTAACTTCCAATCTACCTTCCCACTTAACTTGAATTTTCACTTAAGAGCCGTATCAGCGGATCGCGATCGCTCCGTCGGCCACTAATCTAACATGTTGAAATATTTATAATCTTTCAATCTTCATTAACATTGTAATAAAAAAAATCTCTTCAATTCATAAATTCATAACCTTGTTATCGATTATTATTTCCAATATATATATATATATATATATATATATATATATATATATATATATCCAAAAATCAATGATCTCATGTCCCCCCTTATTAATTAATCCTTCGTTTTATTGTTCAGCTTTATACCGCATTCCGATAATTCCAATTCATAAAATTTAATTTGCCATCATTCTCAATACTTTCTCAATCCTTAAAAATTATAAGTCTTAACCTTAATATGTTTGTGTATCCCCTTTGCACTTCTCGATATTCATATTCTCAAAAGACTTTTATTGTAAGGTGACTGATCATCCTCAACCTAACCTTTATTTTTCTTATATTTTCTTGATTTTTGATATCATTCACAATTTACGTAATACCAATTTTAAAATCCTTCTCTATTTATTTTAGTGATCCTCAACATCATATTGTAAATATTTAAACAATTTTGCACATAACCACTGAGAATTTTAAATTCTTATTTCGTCATCTTCCTTAAAATCTCATGTGCAGTATTTATCGATTTGTCCTTATAAGTTATAACCTTAAAGGATTGGTAATCCAAAACCCAGTCATCAATTTATCCATCCATATATGTCCAAAAAATTATTCAAGAATTATATATCAAAATTTGAAACTAACCATTACCACTATCTAGTACTGGAGGGCGTGGTGGTGCTCGAGCGCAATCTCTTATCCTATGTCCATCAGATCCACAATAAAGCAACTGTCCCTTCCTCCACCTACATTCCTTCCATAGGTGCCCTGACTTCTTATAAAAGCTACAAGTGGGATCCCCCTTGACAAGTCTCTGATGAGCTGAAACCCTAACTGGAACATGATGCATATGCTCTACACTTGGGCACTTCAGGGGCCCTGGGTGGATACCATCTAATGCCCTCTTGAGCATGGATCCTTCCTCCTGGTGATGAATAATGCCCAACAATTGTTGGATCCTCTGACCTTGCTCCATTTGTACTCGCCTCAGCTCTTCCAATTATTGCATAACCTTTGCCTCATCCAACCCTCTTTTTCCATGATCCAAGGTGGGAGACACTGCATCCTCTGAGGTTCCTTCCATGCAAACCTTCTTGCTTGCATCCCCTTCCTCCATGATCAAAATCGTCATTTTTTTAGGATATAGATGAGCAGATAATGAGTTCAAAGGAATAAGAATTCAAATGTTACATGGAAGAATAAATATTCAAGAATCAAATGAGTATGGAAATTTCCTAAATATGATTGAGTATTCTCTCATCATAGCAATCATATATCATATCTTTTATCGCAGGCTCACAGTAGTACAACTAATCTGTTGCACTACCACGACATCGCACTAATTGCGAAGCCTGAGCTGCATGAGCCACCACAAAAATATGTCACAACCTGCACCCAGTGTAAGGGCACAAGTATGTGGGTACGTCCAGCCTACACTGCAGCATCGGCGGTAGAACGATGTCTAGGTTAACAATACTATCTAAACATATCACACAATATATATATATATATATATATATATATATATATATATATATATATATATATATATATAAACTGTCAATGATAGCTCAACTCCATACGGAGGACAATATAATGATATAATTATAATCAATACTCAATCACAATAAAACTAGAGGAAGATAATGGCACGATATGGAATAGAAGAAATAGAATCCCAAAGGCATAAATACAATCCAACCAAGTCTAATAGTGTAGCCAAAACACAATAGTCTCAAATATACTATACATGCCAAAATGTCTAACTGGGAACATATCCAACATAATAAAGAAAAATAGCTAAGTCTCCTCAAAAGCTGGCACTAGCTCATCTTGCTCTATGGGTGCTATCTCAACTGGCTCGCCATCCTGTGGTCCGTAGTATGTAGGATACCAGTTCTCTAAAGAATTATCTAAAAAATATATCCAGTCAGCATTGGAGCGAAGTATAATCCAATAACAGTTCCAATAATTGACAAAAACTATGAAACAGTAATAGCAATAAAAATAAATGATGGAAGTAACTAGAATAGTAAACATCACAAAAAGAAAATATCGAGACAAGTAATGGAATAACTGAGAATAATATGGTAATGAAACATCACTGTAATGAACTGGAATAAAGTAAATATAATATAAGTGCCTTAAAATATTAGTAAGATATGTGATCGGCATGGGCCTAACACGGTCTATAAATAAAAAGCAGAGCTAGCTTGACCACACGTGAGATGCGTGATCTGCTAGCTATCACGGGCTACACTACATCACAGGCTATAAGGTATGATCACATATCCACTAATACTTTTCCTTCTCCCCGACTAATACACGTATCCAAATTACGACACGTTATAACACGTATATTACGATGCACGGTCTACAATATTATGCGCTATGATCACGGTCTATATAATCACGAAGATATCACGATAATCACTGAGTAATCACGAAGAACGACATGGCGATCACTGAGTAATCACAACCATAACATCTCATGACAAGGATCTACGTATACCAATCCGTGTAACATCGTGTCAAGAATCAACTATCTCAATACTAAATACATGTAACATAGAGACTATCAAATAAGGAAACTATTAGAGAATATACTCGCCTCTGGTCCTGAGCAAAATATGTAACTCGGTACCCGAGCTGGTGTTACACAGACCTATACATGAAATTATATGTCATTTTGGGTGTAATGAAGTGATAAACAAACTAAAATGAGCCAAAATGTGATTTCTAGACCATTTTTAGGTCATACTAGTCAACTAGGTCAAACTATGTGTTTACCTTGGTTTTAGGTCCATGCCTAGCTTCTAGGTTAATTACAAGACTAAAATAGGTATTACTAGGTCATACAATAGCATTCTAACCTATACTAGTTAATATCTAGTTAATCCATAGTTAATAATAGCTATACCAAGCCTTACTAGTATATATAACTTATATCTACAATATTAAGTAATACATCACTTAATCTCTTAGGTAAAACCAACCTTAGTTATTTATTAACTCACACTACCTTAGATATTATATAATAACTTACTACTTAGTTAATACCTTACCCTCATATCTTGGTTCAATACACAACCCAACTTGGTATCATGAATACCTTGGTATAACTTAATACCCTATACTAACACTGTCACGCCCCGATCTTCTGCAGGCTAATCGGTCGTCCCCGCTAGGCGAGAATCACCGTGCCAGCGCTCCCGCGGGACGATCGCTTTGACCCATCTGGGCGTTATGTCGCACGAGTGTGGAGCCGCGACCGTGCAAGGCCGTGGTTCTTGCTGGCGGTAAAAGGTCTAAGCTACAGAGTCGCACAGATTGTCCGAGTGCAGCAGAATTATAAACGCATAGGCGATTGGTAACAAGTTCACTGAGTCGTTAATAGCGGAAGCATTGAATAACACAAGTATAGAAGTAAAACAAACTCTTTATTGATTTAAACAAGTGTTACAGGCGGCGCTAGGCCGAGATTACAAGTCGCTTAAGCCTCTCTCTCTGAACAAGTTCAAGCACACGATATGGTTCTCTCAAAGCATAAGCGATAGTAGAACATGTTCATGCAAACTCTTTCTCTTAGACAAGTGTTTCAAGTTCTCTTAGTTAAGCAGACAAGTTCGTTTCAAAGACAAGCTATGTGAGTTCTCTTATTAAGCATGCAAGGCAGGTTCTATCATTCTTCTTATGAAACTATCTTTAAGCAAACAAGCATTCAAAAACTCAGATTTATTATTAAGTCGTGCAAGAATCAGAGAATTCAGTTATGCCCACTCACCTTGATCAGTGATCTCCTGCTTCAACAAGGAGCTCTTAAGGAAGATATCATTTTTGAGTTAGCAAATCGATATCTCTTGTACATAGTGCCGACGCGGAGCGGGGCACTACATACTTACCCATTAACAAAAAGTTTCGTCCTCGAAACTTCAAGGAGAAACTTTTCGATATTCCGAGCAGCGATTAGTCCTCATCCATCGCCATCCTCAATCGAAAACTCTAGCACAACACAAGCACAAGCACAACTCTCAAGCAACAAATCAAAACCAAAAAAATTTTGCACAACTTTGAGAATATCTATCGACTTATTGTTTGGAATATTCCATTGGGACATTGAGAGAGATCGTGCACATAACCCACGAACGAGTTTCGAAACTGAAAAAATCGAAACGAAGTCCAAAGGCGTATAGCCAAGCTCTGATACCAATTTGTCACGCCCCGATCTCCCGTAGGCTAATCGGCCATCCCCGCTGGGCGAGAATCACCGCGCCAGCGCTCCCGCGGAACGATCGCTTTGACCCATCTGGGCGTGATGCCGTACGAGCATGGAGCCGCGCCCGTGCAAGGCTGTGGTTCTTGCTGGCGATAAGAGGTCTAAGCTACAGAGTCGCACAGATTGTCCGAGTGCAGCGAAATTATAAACGCATAGGCAATTGGTAACAAGTTCACTGAGTCGTTAATAGCGGAAGCATTGAATAACACAAGTATAGAAGTAAAACAAACTCTTTATTGGTTTAAACAAGTTTTATAGGCGGCGCTAGGCCGAGATTACAAGTCGCTCAAGCCTCTCTCTCTGAACAAGTTCAAGCACATGATATGGTTCTCTCGAAGCACAAGTGATATTGGAACATGTTCATGCAAACTCTTACTCTTAGACAAGCGTTTCAGGTTCTCTTAGTTAAGCAGACAAGTTTGTTTCAAAGACAAGTTATGTGAGTTCTCTTATTAAGCATGTAAGGCAGGTTCTATCATTCTTCTTATGAAACTATCTTTAAGCAAACAAGCATTCAAAAACTCAGATTCATTATTAAGTTGTGTAAGAATCAGAGAATGCAGTTCTGCCCACTCACCTTGATCAGTGATCTCCTGCTTCAACAAGGAGCTCTTAAGCAAGATATCATTTTTGAGTCAGCAAATCGATATCTCTTGTACATAGTGCTGACGCGGAGCGGGGCCCAATACCTCACTGGGATATCACTACCTTGACACCTAGTTCTGGATACATCCTTACTAGTGTATGTAAACACACACACACATGCTCAATGTTGCTGCAGATGCTCTTCAAGTGCTAATGCTACTGATATCTATTTGAGCACATGCTCAAGGTATCAAGAATACATGACCCCCCCCAATATACTGATACCCACTGCTAGTTGTTGCAACTAGTGTTGCTATTGCATCCCTGCAGACCCAATGCACCCAGGCACTGCTGTTCGACCACATTAACCATTAAAGCAGTCACTAGTTGCTATCTCAGTTCATTGCTATAACAGTAAACATTACTCAATGCATGCAAGGTAAAGAACCCGACCACTCAATGCTACATCTGGTGTAACGACCCGTTCCATTCAAGCGGACAGCCAATTCAAACGGCGCAAGTGCAACGATCCGACCCGCTTTGCTCAGCGAGAAGACTTGTTCGAGGCAAAGGATTTCAGACTTGGCCCTTCAGGAGTTCAGACTTAGACTTTCAAATGCTCGCTCGGAGTATCGCTCAACCGAAACGAATTATCGCTAAGGTGGGTGGCTACGATGAACTTGTCTTTGCTTAGCCAATACATTTAAAATATAGACGATACTTGCTAGGTCAATCACCCATTACATAATACAACGCACCTAGATAAGGGAATAATCCCATCTTGTATTGTTTGTACTAGAACATGAAAATAAAACTTGGCTTATAATCGGACCCTCACATGCTAACTTAGCTTCGTGCAAGTAGACCCCGTTATGCCTCGAGTAGATCATTATATACTCTTCGTAGTGCACTGCTTCACTTGTTTACACTGCACGCCCATAGGTTATGTCGCTCGTTAATGTCCCTGTACGGCTTCACTCCTCGCACTACCCTTTAGACCCGTGCTAACACAAATGCCTATGTTATATATATATATATATATATATATATATATATGCTTGTCTGCTTACATTATAACTTGTATCGTTTCAATGCTTGTCACATAAATTTATGCCACAATCAAGTAACACTATCTTGCCTTGCATTATCCGATTCACCGAAAGTCTATCTAATAGTCGTTCCGTGCAAGTATGAACCTGAAAGTATCTGGGACCGTTAGGTCGCCAAAGCAATTCCCGAACCAGGGGATTGCATCATGTCAAGTAAAGCAAGAATCATAGCTCATGGAGCAAGACTCATTCAGGTATTCAGATCCTTGGTAGTCTCTCTCGAGCGGGTGAGATGGTGTATGCGCCCTTATTGCTACACCCATCTCCGCCCAAGCGACTACGCATCATCCAATGGCTAAGTGAATCAAGAATTAACATGTCATGTCATGAATCCCGTGAATCTGAAACCCAAGACTTGCATGGTCGCAAACAACTCGTGCACGAGGTATCGAGGATTTCTCGGACGATTGCCGGGGCACCGGGATCGTGTCGGCCTGGGAGAAATAATATAGAGACTCCTTGAGCTTTTGTGGGATGGTGTTTGTGCCTTAAGTCTTTAGCGCTACACCATCACCATCAAAAGAGTCCGGGTCTCTCCTGTTCCAGCAGGATGGTGCGCGCCTCGAGTTTTTAGCGCTATACCCATCTCCGTCAAGAGACTCGTCCAAATGGCTTGTAGCGCCAGCGACCCTCATATTTATATAGATAAGTCATCCTCGCTTAGCGGCAATCTGCGTACGAGTCATTGCATCGCATCGAGTAATCTGAATCACCTGAATGAATATGAGTATAACACACTTATAAATAATTGAACACTTGAACATCTTCTGCAACACTTCTAGATAATTCGTGTAACTCGTGCATCTGAAACAGAACCTCATTCATGATACTCGTGTTTGTTAATGCTATTGCCCCTGGATTTTATTATATATGCTCGTGCTTGGTTTAACTTGGTTTGCCTTGGACAGGGAAGGATAAATGGTAAGTTGGTAAGTCTTGTCGTGTTACTCTTATATCGCATGACGTACTGCCATACGAGTTAGGCTTTACATTATGTCATGAAATTGATCCTAAGGCAAGACTAGAAAGATAACTTAATAGATGGTGCACGGAACCTTTATAACGTGTTTGGATTTGTCGAGCGGGCGAGAAGCCTTCCCCACCGGAGCATTCATGTACTGATAATCCACCAGATTGCTTGCAAGGTGCAGAAGAACCTCGTTCTGTGCGAAAATCTCCTTCGTGTGAGCTAAGGCATGGAGTTCGCTCTGGAGCCTTGGAGCGTTGCGTCCGGAGCTGAAGCGCATATACAAGACATAATGTTGGAACATCGCCTATGTATCATTCCACAAATGTAGCCACTTGGTATCACGCCCCGGGCCCGCCCGGGCCGCCGTTCCGTCTTGCCTCGCCCCTTACAGCCGGATTACCGAACCGGGCACGAATCACCGCGCCCGTCCTGCTGGTACGAGGAAAGAAGGGAGTTAATGGAATGGCCCGATCGAGCTTTCGGGGACGTGATGCCGTGCGAGCCTGGGGTTGCGCCCGCACAAGGCCAATCGTTTAAGTTGATAGTTGGCTATCATCGCATCAATCGAGTAAGCAACGAAAAGGGACTTGTTGCAATGCAATGCATTTAGCCAACTGAGTATTCGGGACAATCGAGGGACTTGGGTGTCACGCCCCGATCTCCCGCAGGCTATTTCGGCCGTTTCCGCTAGGCGGGAATCACCCTCGCCAGCGCTCCCGCGGAACGATCGCTTGACCTATCCGGGCGTGATGCCGCACGAGCGTGAGCCACGCCCGTGCAAGGCCATGGTTCATTGGCTGACGGCAAGAGTTCTAAGCCACAGAGTCGTACAGATTGTCCGAGTGCAGCGGAGTCATGAACGCATAGGCGATCGGTAACAGGTTCACTGAGTCGACAAAGTATAGTGGAAGCATTGAAACACAAGTTGAAGTAAAGCAAGCTCTTTTATTGATATGAACATGTGTTACAGGCGGCGTATAGCCGAGATTACAAATCGCTCAAGCCTCTCTCTCTCAAACATAAAGCGTGCCAGTGGCTACAATTATGGAATGATTTTACAGGCGATGTTCAGGCGAGTTCGGGCTATGTTCACAACTTATGTCTTGTATATGTGCTTCAGTTCCGGACGCGCCGTTGCTTCGGAGTGATCTTCACGCCTAAGCACGCACGTTGGAGGCATCCGCACCGAACGAGGTTCTCCCGCACCCTGCATACAAACTGGTGGATTATCAGTACATTGAATGCACTGGTGGGGAAGCTACTCGCCCGCTCGACAAATCCAAACACGTAATACAGGTTTCGTGCACAACTATTAAGTTGTCTTTCTAGTTGCCTTAGGATCAGTTTATGCAAACATTGAATAGCCTAACGTGTCGGGCAGTGCGCCGTGCAACATGAGAGGAAACACGGCGAGACTTACCAACTTACCATCTCCTTCCCTGTCCAAGGCAAACATTGAGGCAAAACTTGTTAAATTCAAGCACGGACAAGTATAAGCATTCAGGAGGCAAGCATATGCATACACGATGGTCGTTTTAACATGATCGTTCAGGTGTTCAGTTGTTCTTGATGCGATGCAGTAACTCGCACGCGGATAGCCGCTAAGCGAGGATGACTTATCTATATGAACATAATGTCGCTGGCATAGCCATAAAGGACCGTTTAGTCTCAGGGTGAAGTGACGTACAACGCGGGTGGCGAGCCCCGTCGCATAACACTTGCCGGGTAACATACGACTATACATACGTCCCGTCCGGATCGGATCGGTCCCAGTGCCCCGGTGACCGTCCGCGGGACTCAACATAAAATACCTTGTGCACACAAGTTGTCCGCGACAATGCAGGTCAGGGTCTATCCATATTCCATAGCTTGACATGATAATCATGAAACTTAAACTTAATCTGAACTAGCATATTGCTCCACGAGCTGGGATTCCATCAGTACATAACACGATCCCCGTTCAGATGCATACTTAGCATGATTATCATTCAAGTGTGATTCACGTTCAGTATTCATTCTTGCTTAATGCATTCCCCTGGTTCGGGGATATGCCTTGGTGACCTAACGGTCCCGGATACTAGCAGGTTCATTCAGGCACGGAACGACTACGGGGTAGTCTCCCGAGGTTTGGATGAAAATATGGCAACATTCAAGCAGACTAGCATGTGTTTCTAGGGAACATAAGCAGGCACGTTGCTCGGACCCGAAGGTAAGCCGAGAGTTGAAACCGTTAAGGGACTTAGCATGCGAGGGTCTGAACATATATAAGAAGTATTTCATTTTCCATGTTCTAGCATAGCAATACAAATTGGGATTATTCCCTTAGCTAGGTGCGTTGGATTTATTAGCATGCAGGGGGTGAATCACCTAGCGACTAGCATAAACATTCCAGATTTTATGTGTGCTGGCTAAGCAAAGACAAGTTCACCGTAGCCACCCACCTTAGCGATGGTTCGCCTCGGTAGAGCGATACGTCTGACGAGCCTCTGAAAGTCCAAGCCGGATTCCTGTAGGGACAAGTCTGGATATCATTTGCTTCTCGTTTGAGGCAAGGCGGGTCGGGACAGTTGCACTATTGCCGTTTGAGACGGCAGTCCGCTTGAGCGGAACGGGGTGTTACATCCTACCCAACTTAGAAAAAGTCTCGTCCTCGATACTTACTGAGGACAAGCAGTATTCTAGGGTTGAGGCAATCCTAGACAAGTCGTTGTACTTATTCATTTGGATATTCACTTGCACAAGCGTCAAAATTAGCATATCGCTTAGACTGGATCGTGCGCACCTTCGACATGCATTTCTAGTGTGAACACGTCAACCAGCTTAGTGATAGCGAAGTCTCAGCACTCGAGTTCACCTTTTCTTATGTCTTGGATGGTGCAATAGTTCAAGGCGTCCCTCGAATAGATGCATTCAACCAAACTTAGAGTTAGTGAAATTCGGACAAGCTACTAGCGATACTCTCAAGGGTTCGCACAGGGTGGCACAAAGGCCACTCGCAGCATACAACCAGACAAGCAATCATATCATTCAAAACGCATTTTGAAAGTATTTAGACTTATTGTTGGAACATCCCATCGAGGCATTGAGAGAGAGCGTGCACATAACACACGAACGAGCTTTCGAAACAGAGATATCGAATCGAAGTCCAAAGGCGTAGAAGCCAGGCTCTGATACCAACATGTCACGCCCCGATCTCCCGCAGGCTATTTCGGTCGTTCCCGCTAGGCGAGAATCACCCTCGCCAGCGCTCCCGCAGAACGATCGCTTGATCTATCCGGGCGTGATGCCGCACGAGCGTGAGCCACGCCCGTGCAAGGCCATGGTTCATTGGCTGGCGGCAAGAGTTCTAAGCCACAGAGTCGCACAGATTGTCCGAGTGCAGCGGAGTCATGAACGCATAGGCGATCGATAACAGGTTCACTGAGTCGACAAAGTATAGCGGAAGCATTGAAACACAAGTTGAAGTAAAGCAAGCTCTTTTATTGATATGAACATGTGTTACAGGCGGCGTATAGCCGAGATTACAAATCGCTCAAGCCTCTCTCTCTCAAACATAAAGCGTGCCAAGTGGCTACAATTATGGAATGATTTTACAGGCGATGTTCAGGCGAGTTCGGGCTATGTTCACAACATTATGTCTTGTATATGTGCTTCAGTTCCGGATGTGCCGTTGCTTCGGAGTGATCATCACGCCTAAGCACGCACGTTGGAGGCATCCGCACCGAACGAGGTTCTCCCGCACCCTGCATACAAACTGGTGGATTATCAGTACATTGAATGCACTGGTGGGGAAGCTACTCGCCCGCTCGACAAATCCAAACACGTAATACAGGTTTCGTGCACAACTATTAAGTTGTCTTTCTAGTTGCCTTAGGATCAGTTTATGCAAACATTGAATAGACTAACGTGTCGGGCAGTGCGCCGTGCAACATGAGAGAAAACACGGCGAGACTTACCATCTCCTTCCCTGTCCAAGGCAAACATTGAGGCAAAACTTGTTAAATTCAAGCACGGACAAGTATAAGCATTCAGGAGGCAAGCATATGCATACACGATGGTCGTTTTAACATGATCGTTCAGGTGTTCAGTTGTTCTTGATGCGATGCAGTAACTCGCACGCGGATAGCCGCTAAGCGAGGATGACTTATCTATATGAACATAATGTTACTGGCATAGCCATAAAGGACCGTTTAGTCTCAGGGCGAAGTGACGTACAACGCGGGTGGCGAGTCCCATCGCATAACACTTGCCGGGTAACATACGACTATACATACGTCCCGTCCGGATCGGATCGGTCCCAGTGCCCCGGTGACCGTCCGCGGGACTCAACATAACATACCTTGTGCACACAAGTTGTCCGCGACAATGCAGGTCAGGGTCTATCCATATTCCATAGCTTGACATGATAATCATGAAACTTAAACTTAATCTGAACGAGCATATTGCTCCACGAGCTGGGATTCCATCAGTACATAACACGATCCCCGTTCAGATGCATACTTAGCATGATTATCATTCAAGTGTGATTCACGTTCAGTATTCATTCTTGCTTAATGCATTCCCCTGGTTCGGGGATATGCCTTGGTGACCTAACGGTCCCGGATACGAGCAGGTTCATTCAGGCACGGAACGACTACGGGATAGTCTCCCGGGGTTTGGATGAATACATGGCAACATTCAAGCAGACTAGCATGCGTTTCTAGGGAACATAAGCAGGCACGTTGCTCGGACCCGAAGGTAAGCCGAGAGTTGAAACCGTTAAGGAACTTAGCATGCGAGGGTCTAAACATATATAAGCAGTATTTCATTTTCCATGTTCTAGCATAGCAATACAAGTTGGGATTATTCCCTTAGCTAGGTGCGTTGGATTTATTAGCATGCAGGGGGTGAATCACCTAGCGACTAGCATAAACATTTCAGATTTTATGTGTGCTGGCTAAGCAAAGACAAGTTCACCGTAGCCACCCACCTTAGCGATGGTTCGCCTCGGTAGAGCGATACGTCTGACGAGCCTCTGAAAGTCCAAGCCGGATTCCTGTAGGGACAAGTCTGGATATCATTTGCTTCTCGTTTGAGGCAAGGCGGGTCGGGACAGTTGCACTATTGCCGTTTGAGACGACAGTCCGCTTGAGCGGAACAGGGTGTTACATTGGGTTCTTTTATGCAAAGGCATTCGTTCGTTCCATATATTATGCCCCCTTATACGATAGCATCTCGGGGTAACAATCGAAACCAGGATTCCGGGTCTTAGGGACTGTGGCACGCATATTGCTCCATCGGACGATCCAGTACCTGCAAGCAAGTAAACTGTTGGTGGGTCGGCACTTTTATAAGTACTGGTGAGATAAAATAACTGAACAGAAACAAGCATTCACTCAAACCAACACTAAGTAATCATTTTATAAAACATTACATTACTAGTGATCTTTCTAGTTTTACCTAGGTTCGTTTCATGCAGTTCTAGCAGAGTCATATTACAATGTTTGGAAAAATGTTTGGAAAACGAGTTTCATATGCAATATATAATCAAGCAAGCCGTTCGTTCATGTTTCAGGGTGTGCGCAGCGTGTCTCGTGAGACTCCAGGGTCAAACGCATAGCTAGACACACATGCACAATCTTAGGGGCAGTCCTCTATCCAAGCCAACACAATGACTTAGCTATATGTAGGGCGGTCCCCGAGTATCTCAGGATCGGCAGCTGGTTGTATAGCATACCAATGACTCATTCATCTGATGCTAATGGCAGCTGTGACTCATGGTTGTTTTTCACTATCATGGTAGCAGCCATGACACATGCAGTTCAGCTCTCCACCAAAAGCCATTGTCCGACCGCGTGCGAATGCATGGAACACTATCAAATAAACTCTAGTATGCATACGAGACGAACCATCAGAATACAATCTTGGTTGCGGGGCAATCCGACTTATCACTTGAACACATTCAGGTACGATATGGTTCTCTCGAAGCATAGACGATAGTGAACATGTTCATGCACTCTAGGCAAGCGTTTCAGGATTCTCGTTTAGCAGACTTATCGTTTCAAAGACAAGCTAGGTGAGTTCGTTCATTAACATGTAAGGCAGGTTCTATCATTCTCTTATGAAAATATTGCAAGCAAAAACTCAGGTTATTATTAAGGCGTGCAAGAAACAGAGAACGAAGTTCTGTCCACTCACCTGATACATAATGTCGACGCGGAGCGGGGCATTACACTTGGTACGCTTTTATTGTTTCGAAAGAGAGGACTTGAGCGACTTGTAATCTCGGCCTAGTGCCGCTTGTAATACTTGTACAATATCTATAAAGAGCTTGTTTTACTTATATACTTGTGTTATTCAATGCTTCCGCTATTGACGACTCTATGAACTTGTTACCAATCGCTTGTTCGTTCTTATTCCGCTACACTCGGACTATCTGTACGACTCTGTGGCTTAGTTATCATACAGCATGTTCGGATCATAGCCTTGCACGGGCGCAGCTTGTGCTCGGGCGGTATCACATCCAGATGGAAAAGATCGTCCCGCGGGAGCGCTAATGCGGTGATTTCGAGCATAGCGGGGACGACCAATTACCTGCGGGAGATTGGGGCATGACGCCTGGTTGTCCAAGTACTCGAGCTTTCCCCTGATTAATCCCCAACCTCTGATACAAGTCTTTCTATACCAACATCCCCCCTCCTCAATCATGTCTGATACCAATTCACCAGAGCTATATGTACCCGATCACATAATGCACACTGCACATTACAATGCCAAACCCCAACACCACACACCATCACACAGGAACACCATTCAACTGACAACATCAACAACAATAATTACAACCACCACTGAACAGCAACAAAACCTGAGCAGTGACTGCAACATGTCATACCCATCACAACAACTAATACAACTCACTGCCTACATATATACACCCACCATATATACGTATATATATATATATATATATATATATATATATATATATATATATATTTATATATTTATATATACATAAAGGCACACATATACATGGTTCATATATATGTATATACACAATTATATCCACTATGGTATACACACTACCTAAAAGTCAATTCATCGAACACCTATAGTGCACCATTAGGATACTCATGATATGCACCCAAACGAAGTTTTAAAATCCCCAATTCTTAACAAATACTAATTACACATATCAAATTCATCATTACACAACTAAAGTGACTAGTTCTAATAAAATTCATAGAGTAATTATGCTAACATACACAAATCACCCAAAATGACCCCCGTATCATAGCGTATCACAAAATGTCATGATATGTCATATTCTTATCCAATTGTTGACAAGTAGCTAACCTCATGCACTCAATCTAAGTCTAATTAGACCTAATTGGTCTAATGACAAACACTTGATTACCAATCTCGAAATTTCTCCAAATTGGACACAAATTTCCATGTAGAAGTCACAATTTGGGTCAAATAAACCTAGTTCTTCCTCCTATGGGTAGCCCTAAGCCATTGAAGGGTTCCTAATGGTCAAATGCAAGAATTAGAGTCTAATTGAAGAGGAAATTCGGAATTATACCTATTGGGAATTGGATTCTCAATGAAATGCTCAATGGACACAATTATGACACAAGCTCTTAGCCAATACCTCATTCTCCAAGTGCTCCTTTCAATCCAAGCTTTTAGGCTCCTTAGATGATAAAATTGGAAGGGATTGAGAGTAATTTAAGAAAAATTGGTGGAGAAATGGGTCAATTTGGGGAAGAATGCAAATGACGATCTAATGGAATGAATAAATGGAGAGGAGAGAGAATTACTCCCCTTATATGTGGCCGGCCTCATTTCTCCCTCTCCTAAGCAATGTGCAATATCAAATTTACCCCCCACTAATTAGTCATGAAGGTATTTAATTCGAGAGGTTAAATTAAGGAAGCTCCTAATATTAATGAGGGTTAAATCCAATCTTCTAATTAATCAAGAGGGATGACTTAATTTTGTCAAATGGGTCTAATCCAAATATTGGGCTCAATGAGCTATAACTAGTCTAATTAGTCCCAGTAATGTCAAGTCCAAGTAATAGTCTAATACACTAACCAATAAATATATATAACACAATATATAAAATATAAACACTAGATAAAAATAATGTATAACGATAAAATTACCCCTATCTAGAAATATGGTACTGACAAAACTCCAAATCCAAGTGTCGTTGTACCTTTTGAATCATCATGCTCAACTGAGCAGAGCAGGCTATTGCACCCATAGTAATTTTTTGGTTGTTCTGAGTAAAATTTACTTCAATTTGGGATAGTACTAGTAATATACAGTCATTAGCAACTTTTAATGTACCTTTAGAATTAGCCAAAGAAAATGAGTGTTTTTGCATCATCTGTGCTCTTTGTTTGCATTCTAATATCCTTTCAGGACCGGTGGAGAGATAAGTTTGATAAAACTTTAGACTTAAGCTCAGTATTATATTAAATAAGAGATCATGATCACGAATGATCCTCCAGAACCGACTCACAATAAGAGGCAAGGAACAATCAAAATTAGCTCGGGCTACGGTAAACCATCCATCCATCCATCCATCAATAAACCATCCATCCATCCATCAAAATAAGAGGCAAGGAACAATCAAAATTTCGCTATTAAGCATTTTTGAATATCTTTGAAATAACAGCCATTGTATCTGTCTTTTTGAACTTTATTTATTACATAACTTCCTAATTTTTGGCGAAATTTTGATACTTTCTCTCTCTCTCTCTCACACACACACACACACACACACACACACACACACACATATATATATATATATATATATATATATATATATATATATATATATATATATATATATATATATGCAGAAAAGCTCAAAAACTATCTAGATTATTGTTCTTTACTCATTGGAGGGTATAATGGGAAAAGTAAATTAAAAAATTCAGGGTCCAAACCTTTCAATGGAACATTTCAGGGACTTGAACTCTAAGCTGGTATAAAATCCTAGGTCTAAATTCTAATTAGCTCTTATTTTCCTTTGTGTCATTTCCTTGGCAACCAAACATCTCCAAACTAATAAAAGGTATTATGCTTTTAGAGGGTTATTTTGGTCCATTGGAATATAAGTTGTCTTTTTTTGTGTGAGATTTATTATGTGAAACTTTAAGAGGGTTTTGGCTAATTTTAGTGCAAGAATATAACAAAATGGTATAAGTTATTTCACATTCGATAGACGATTCGTTTCTGAGCAAGTGTAAGTCGCACGATCGCACATGACCCTAAAAATCGAAAGACCCCAAAATTTTTAACCTTAGTACATAGTACTAGTAAAAAATTATTTTTAGAATTATACTTCCCTATTTTTTAGAAACTACAGTAACATGGCCCTTAGAATATCAGAAAAGACACTTTTTTAGAGTAGTTAAAAAATATCTTTTTTAGTACTAGTACAAGACCCATAGAATGTTAGAAACGGTCATGTTCGATAGGGACGTCCCTTCATGTACTTGAGTCTCTTGTTAGTTTTGTGTGACACAATAAAATACTAACTATAAGCTATAATGCATACTAAGAATAAGTTTAAAGCATACATATGTATCATACATCTTTTTTTGTAAACAAAACAATAATAATAAGTATTAGCTTATCTGCCCTGGTTAGCCTGATAGAGTGGCAAGCGAAATCGCAGAAGCCGCTTCGTGCTCAAAGCGAAAGCCAGATCTTGAAGCTAGGCTTCAAAAGATGTGCACATGAACGTCCGTTCTTTAACCGCGTGCGCATGCGCACATGTTTATTATTATTATTATTACTATTATTATTATTGAAGAACCATAGTCTCGCTACCATCCCTACCTAGGTTAGGTTTTTTAATATCAAAATTTGTTAAATTGTAGTTGTGTCTTTTTAGCATCCATATGTAGCGTTGTAAGGACCACAATATTTTAGGATATTTAGTTGATATAAAAATTATTTAGTTGTAAATCATGATAGTTAAGAGTATTTAGTTACATATAACTTTTAATTTGTATATCATTTTATGATAAATCAAAGTTTTTATATAGAGAGTTAATATCAAGGTAGGATATGCTTGGACTATTCTCTCAACGGTCATGTAGGCATGCTTCGTCTGGTCCGTTGTACTGCACCTCCATTGTCACGTCCCGATTCCGCAGAAACGAAAGTCGTTATTGGACGTGATGTCGTACAAGCTTAAATTGTACTTGTACAAGGCAAATACCAAAACAGCTAATTGAATAACTATGTTACAAAGTCTCAACAACGAAAATACTAAGAAGAAAAAGATGAATTGATACAAGATATACAAAGAACTTCTCTTTATTGATAATACGATAGAATTATAGCGGATCAAAACCAAGAACAACTCGTTTACCATTCACTCCATCTCTCTCTCTCTCAATATAGTAAAATGTGCCACAAGGCTTACAACTCGAGAACTATACAAACAACGATGCTCTATATATTGTGTCATCTATATATACAAAATCAGCAACATCTTCGACCGCAATCCTTTAAATGCCAACCAAGCTCCAACGCCTCAATCCGTTCAAGCAAACTTTGCACATGAGAAGATATAGTGGGGGATCAGTACATGGAAATGCACTAGTGAGTGGCATCTCGCCCACTCAACAGAGACAACATGTTCAATATGTGAGTACAATCAAACTTAGGTGGTCTTTCTAATCTTACCTTAGGATAAATTACATGGCATAGTAGAAATAAGGAATACTTGTGTCGCAAGCATAAAGAATCACGCACCAGAGTAACAAGGTAAAACTTACCCAATACTTACCATCCGTCCTTCCATGTTAGTACAATAATATTAATCAAATTTATATACTCAAAGTATCACAAGTGTCTCTGTATATGACAATTGGTAGGCTCAGAAAATATATAGGTGTATCGTGCACTCACTCCTGCAACTATTTTTGATAGGCTTACAAGTAGATTGACGTTAGCATGCAACATAATTATATGAATGTCACCAGCACCATAAGCTGTCACGCTCCAGTACCAAAATACGGAGACGAACATGGCCAGCTCTCACGTATAAGGTGTAGAATGTCGTACGACGGTCACGGCTGTAGAAAAACAAGAGGGTGCATGCTACAATCAAGTCACCTAGGGTCACAAAGAATATCTATTGTCTTAATCAATCAAACTAGAAATAGTAACAAAGAATATATATATATATATATATATATATATATATATGATAAAGCATAAAAGTGTCCTAAACGCTCTCTCAAAATATTCTGGAGATCACCTGTACAAAATAAGAAGCAGGTAGAGTAACAAAAGTACATGACAGTGATCAGCTGTAGTCTGATTAAATACAATCATGTAAAAGAAACTAAATATCCAAACTTTATGGCTAACATGTGTCGCTGGCTAAACAGCCAAAAGAGTAAAATGTACAATAACGAGCAGTGAACAAGAAACCCATTTGGGCCCTCAACGGCCATCCGTTTGGTACACACCATTGTTCAGGGGGAAGTAAGTTGTATCCTCGGGTGCTGGTTCTAAACCTGGTCATGCAAAACCAGTGGGGTTAGACCCCAAATAACAAGTAGCACAATGAAGCACGAACGAAGAAACAAAAACTGAGTTACATATAGTGCAGGATCCAAGAACCATAGGCGTATGCACCATCATCGAGACAATATGACACTCCTACACCAAACAAGAACAAAAGCGCCACACCACATCGAGATAATGCACATCCTCTGATTCGGGTCAAGCTAAAGGATTCTGTATGGTAGTTTCGTTTTACAGCCTATCGTAGCAAAAAAATCTAACTCCACAACCAAACAAGGATAATGGTTAAACCGCCGCACCATGATAGTCCATGTCCTTGGACTATTTAACAGATGACAAATACACTTACAAACAAGATTCATTTAATCGGTCAATCAAAACTATGACTTTCTAGATGAAGTCTGGGTTATCCCAGAATTATAATGCAATAATAAGAATCCTCAGGTCGAGCCATGTACTAGCAGGGCTAATCGAGCCATGATAATCGCTACATAGCACATAATATTATGCACCGGTCCCTCATAAGGCCACCGTGCTAAGATCACATTGAACACATAGTACAATATAATAGTAGGATATTGCAATCCACTAATAAGGATTTAAACAATATCCATGGGGGCCATCCATCACTCCCTAGACAATTGTTTGAAGGTGTCTAGTTAAGTATGATCTCTGAATTCAGTCCCTACCAAGGTTCTACAAGTTTTAGTTGCCTAGTTAACCCTACTGTTAACTGAAATCTCATGGCATGGTCACATAATATTTCCCCTATATGTTGTACCGTAGTACAACCACGCTATATACGAATCCATATTGTCACTTGTTCAATTTGGATTCCTCCCAGCATGATGTAACAATCAACAGATCCTACCCACGCTTGGTTATTGACTAGATTTTATGTCCATACTAGAGAGATCGTGTCATATCACATATCGCGTAGCACATAGGTGCACCTTAGTGTGAAACATGTAACATGATCACGTAGAAACACTTAACATGTAGGACACTACTAGAATAAGCGGGATTAGCAAAATTTTTTAGCAACGTCAACGAAAAACGTCGCTAATATAATATAAATTAGTGACTCCATGTAAAAACGTCTCTAGACGTCGCTAATTGGTGACATTTAGCAACGTTTAGCGACTTTTATTCAGTTTTTAAAAGATTAGTCGCTATAAGTTCAATTAAGGTCGCTAAACGTCGTTAATATATTTTATTTAGCGACGTTTAGCGACCTATATCTATTAGACATTTAGCGACGTCATTAGCGACGTTAAAGACGTCGCTAATTAGCGACGTCATTATTGGCATCGCTAAAACGTCACTAAATTTTTTTCATTTAGGGCTGATTCCCCCATTTCCTTCGATCTCTCCCTCTCCCTCTCCCAAATTTGAAACCTCCTTCTTCCGGCTCCTCCTTCCTCCGGCTCCCTTCCTCCCTCCGGCGACCCCCCAGCTCCCCTCCTTCCTCCGCGTCCTCCCCCTCCAGCTCCCCTCCTCCCTCCGGCATCCCCCCTCCGGCCACGTCCTCCCCCCTCCGCCGTCAGCTCCTCCTTCCTCCAGCTCCCCCTCTCCCTTCGGCGTCCTTCCTCCGGGTCCCCTCCTCGGTGAGCTCCTCTCTTTGTCTCCTTTCTCTATCTCTCTCTTTCTCTCTAACATGACACAACACAATACGATACGACACGACCTGACACACACTAACCCTAACCCTAACTCGAACACACACACACACGCACGTGGACACACACTAACCCTAACCCTAACACGACACGACAAGACCTGACACGACACGACCTGCAGTTGCTCTTCTTGCTGCTGCAGTTGCTCCCCTGGCTGCTGCTGTACATCCCCTTGTTGTTGTTGCTCTTCACTGCAGTCCACAAGAGTGCACTGCGACTCCCTCTTGGCCTGCACAACACTCCAATATCTCACACTCAAATCCTGGTCTGCCCAACACTCCAACACTGAAGTGCACAACCTGTGCATACTATGAATTTATGCATGGGGAATATATCATAGGTGATGTAGGAAAACTAGGGTTTGGTGCAGTGACATTTGGATTGAGCACGAGTTGCTTGAAATCCTGGAGTTATGCTCTGGTTATGAGGAAATTGGTAATATGTTGCAGTTTGGCAAGGGTTTTGATGAAAAAATTGTTTGAGGAATGGATTGAGCTACTCCAGTAGGGATCATACCAAATTGAGGTAGATTTGGTGCCATTCCAGCTGGATTTATACCAAATTGTGGTATATTTGGTATGTTTAGAGGGGATTGAGGTATTGCCATGGATGGAGCATATGGTGGAAACTTAAACCCTCTTCTTGACATAGCCAATTCCTCTAACAACCTATCAAATTTTTATAGTTCAAGTGATGAATTGTACCTTCCAACGCAAGTATCCTCCTATTTGCATCAGGTAGGTATTGATTCTTTGGAGAGATCCAGCTCTGGAGCCATGGCTACTCAAGTCTTGCTCTCCACTAGCTTCAAGAGCATGATCCAAAGGCTCTGATACCAATTGATACCAAATTGATGGGTCCTCTTCCCATTTGGTCAGGAATTGGAGGAGAACAATCATACTTAGCCAAGAAAACTGAATAAATTGTAAAGAAACAAAGAACTAAATTAGAAAAGAACTAGGGTTTTTATTCAAACCATATGTACACACATACACAAACAGACATAGGGCATTGTGTATCAAGTTAGAGTAGTTCTTACCTTTCTCCAGAGAATCACACTGTATATAATAATTTATAGGATACATACTGTCATTTTTGCAGAAGTATCTAGAAATGGATATGAATTACTATCTGCGTCATCGTTCATGAATATACAACCATCATCCTGATGACATGTGCGGTGTGCGGGATGAATTCATTGAGAGTGTACAATAGTTCCTGCAGTTCGTCAAGGCGTTCCCTCAGTACATGGACGGTACCAAAATTAAGTATCCGTGTGTGAGATGTCGTAACTTAAAATATCATCCAGAAGTGGAAGTCACATATCATTTGTACTCTAAGGACTTCACGCCGAATTACTATCAGTAGACCGCGCACGGAGAACTTGTGTCTTTAGCATCGGAGTCGGAGCCTTATGTGGAGCCGTATATGGATGTCCACGACCATGCTGCTTACGATGACGGGTAGGTGAACATGGTTTTTGATGCGGAGGGGCCTAGTTTCAATCCGGACAATTATGATGCAGCTGAGGAGGCACCGAATGCCGATTCTGCAAAGTTTATGGAGTTGCTAGAGAATGCAAGGACTCTACTATATTCTGGTTTTGAGGATCATTCACCGTTAGAGGTGGTTACAAGATTATTGAGCATCAAGTTCGATTTTAACATATCGCAAGAATGCTATAATTGACTGATCGATTTGATTATAGAGATCTTGCCCGAGGGTGCAAAGTTGCCTAAAGACTTCTATCGATCTAAGAGGATGGTGAGATCGCTCTGGATGGGATATGAGAAAATCGATGCATGTCGCAATGGGTGTATGTTGTACTACAAAGACGACAAGGATGAAGATGCGTGCTGATTCTGTGGTGCTGATCGCTACAAGGCCACTGGTAGAGGAAAGTCTGTTGGTGCAAGGAAGCCTACCGATTCGATGTACTACTTGCCTTTGACGCAGCAGTTGCAGCGGTTGTTTATGGTTAAGGAGACTGCAGAAAACATGAGTTGGCACAGGCGGAAACAGATCGAAGGAGTATTGGATCATCCATCCGATGGAGAAGCATGGAAGCACTTTGATCGAGAGTATCCAAATTTTGCTTCGGATCCGCGTAATGTCATATTGGGGCTCTCCTCTGACTGTTTTATCCCATTTGGACTTTCGGGCTTCTAGTATTCATGTTGGCCTGTGATCGTCACTCCGTACAATCTACCACCTTGGATGTGCATGAAGACTCCGTATATGTTCCTAACCGTTATTATCCCGGGTCTGAACAATCCGAAGAGGAACATCGATGTGTATTTACAGCCTTTGATAGATGAGTTGAATCAGCTGTGGGAAGTAGGTGCCAACACGTACGATGTTTCTAGAAAGCAGAATTTTCAGATGAGGGCATCACTTATGTGGACCATCAACGAATTTTTGGCCTATAGAATATTATCGGGATGGAGCACCCATGGTCGTCTCTCATGTCCGTATTGCATGGACCGTACTAAGGCTTTCCGTTTGAAACACGGAGGCAAGCCGTACTTCTTCGATTGTCATCAACAATTTCTGCCGAAGGATCATCTGTACCGGAGGAAAATGAATGATTTTTGTTCGGGCGTTATGGAGAAGGTCAATCCACCGCCAAGGTGGCCCGGATACACCATATGGGAAGTGGTAAAAGATTTACCAAGTGTTATCGAAGAGCCTGCTAAGGGGTACAAGTGTGACGGATTTGGTCGCACCCACAACTGGACGAAGAGGAGTATATTCTGGGATCTGCCATATTGGAGCACCAATTTGATTAGACATAACCTTGATGTCATCCATATCGAGAAGAATGTGTTTGATAATATAATTAATACTGTAATGGAGGTAAAGGGGAAGACGAAAGATAATTCGAAGGCCAGGTTGGACTTAGAAGAAATATGTAGACGTCCTGCGTTGCATTTGATAGATGAGGGGAATGGAAAGTTAAAGCAACCTAAGTCAATTTTCTCACTGGAGAAAGAGGATAAAGGGAGACTTTGTAGGTGGATTCAGGGTCTAAAGTTTCCCGACGGGTACGTGTCAAACTTGAGAAGATGCGTCGACCTCAAGGAGAACAAACTGGCGGGTATGAAGAACCACGATTGTCACGTATTCATGGAGAGGTTAATCCCGATTGTATTTCAAAAATTCTTACCGCAGGTCTTTTGGGATCCATTGATAGAGCTCAGCATATTCATCAGAGATCTTTGTTCTACTAAGTTGCTCGTCGATCGTCTAGAAAAGCAAGAGAAGGACCTTGCGGTAACACTATGTAAGCTCGAGAAGGTGTTTTCTCCTGGATTCTTCGACTCTATGAAGCATTTGCCAATTCATCTTTCCTATGAGGCACGTGTTGGTGGTCCTGTCGGTTATCGGTGGATGTACCCCTTCGAGCGGCATCTGAATCACCTAAAGAGAAAAGTGAAAAACTAGGCACGGGTTGAGGGCTCTATTTGTGAAACTTATGTTCTCGAGGAGATTACAAACTTTTGCTCAACGTATTTCAAACCTCATGTTGCTACTAATAGAACGAAAGCTCCGAGAAACGACGACGGATATCAGAAATCTAATGATGCAATACTCAAAGTATTCAATGCATCCGGAAAGCCTTCGAGGAAAATGAAGAAGAGATATTTGAATGACGACGAGATAAGGGCTGCTCAGTTGTATATATTACTCAATTACGACTAGGATGAAGTGGAAAAGCTAGAGGGGTAAGTAATTAATACGTCCACGTTTACATCATCTCAATATAATAGTATAAGCTACTATTATGCTACTAATCAGTAGTTGCTTCATTATTTTTCAGCACATATAATGATGAGTTGAGGTCGGTTAGAACCTATATAATAGATGAAGAAGTAGAACAAGAAATGAGATGCCATTTTTCTTCTTGGTTGAGCGCATATGTAAGGTGCTTGGTAATTACTTTTTATTTCTGCCCTTGCAAAACAAATAACTTACTATCGCTACTTTGGTATTTAGGTCAATCGTCTAATAACACCCGAGACTGAATCTATTAGAACTCTTGCCAAGGGACCAATTACTGCCGTTAAAATATGGTCAAATTTCTGTGTGAATGGATTCAGGTTCAAGTCAACAAATGCTCCTATCAGAGATAGCTTTCTGGATCTTGATTCCACGAAAAATAGTTGTTTGTGTATCAAATCTTCGAACTACAAAGACGTCGATCCAGGCAATAATTTCTATGGCATCTTACAAGAGATTGTGGAGTTGACATATAATTATGGCACAGAACCTGCTAATATCGTGCTATTCATGTAACACCCCGTTCCGCTCAAGCGGACTGCCGGCTCAAACGGCAAAAGTGCAACTGTCCCGACCCGCTTTGCCTTAAACGAGAAGCAAAGGATATCCAGACTTGTCCCTATAGGAATTCAGCTTAGGCTTTCAGAGGCTCGCTTGACATATCGCTCTACCGAGGTGAATCATCGCTAAGGTGGGTGGCTACGGTGAACTTGTCTTTGCTTAGCGAGTACACATAAAATCTGGAATGATACATGCTAGTCGCTAGGTGAATCACCCCTGCATGCCAATAAGAATCCAACACACCTAGATAAGGGAATAATCCCAACTTGTATTGCTTATGCTAGAACATAGAAATAAAATATTATTTTTATATATGTTCAGACCCTCGCATGCTACCCTAGAACGTGTCGCTCGAGAAGTCCCCTAACGATCTCACTCCTCGGCATACCTTCGGGCCCGAGCTAACGTGAATGTTTATGTTTATACAAATGCATGCTTGTCTGCTAGAATATTGCCTTGTTTTCATCCAAATCCCGGAAGACTACTACGTAGTCGTTCCGTGCCTGAATGAACCTGCAAGTATCCGGGACCGTTAGGCCACCCAAGGCAGCCCCAAACTAGGGGAATGTATCAAGGCAAATGAATACTGAACGAGAATCTTGTCACATTGCAACTGAATGATAATCATCAAGTTTACATCTGAACGAGAATCACGTCATGTAACGAATGAATCTCAGCTCTTGGAGCAAACGCTCGTTTCAGATCATGAATCATGGATAATCATATCAAGTTATGGATTTGGAAAGACCCTGACCTGCATATCGCGGACAACTTGAAAAAGGTGATCTTCGGATCTTGTTCCACGGGCGGTCTCCGGGGCACTGGAACCGATCCGATCCGGATGGAACTTCACGATAGTCTCACGTGCGGACAGGATGGCGTGTAGCGCCTCACGTGCTTCGTTGCATACCATCCTTGTTCAAGAGTAAACGGTCCTTTATGGCTATGCCAGCGACAATCGTTCATATAGATAAGTCATCCTCGATTAGCGGCTATCCGCGTGCGAGTCATTGCATCGCATCCAATGAATAACTGAACACATGAACGATCATGATATAACGACTCTCGTGTTTGCATATGCTGTGCTCCTGAATGTTTATACTTGCCCATGCTTGAATTAATAATATTTGCCTTGGACAGGGAAGGACAAATGGTAAGTTGGTAAGTCTCACCGTGTTTTCTCTCATGTCGCACGGCACACTGCCACACGAGTTAGGCTATTCAAATCTTGTATGAAACCGATCCTAAGGCAACTAGAAAGACAACTAAATAGTTGGTGCACAGAACCTTTATTACGTGTTTGGATTTGTCGAGCGGGCGAGTAGCCTCCCCACCAGTGCATTCAATGTATTGATAACTTACCAGATCGTTTGCAGGGTGCGGGAGGACCTCGTTCGGTGCGGATGCCTCCTTCGTGCGTGCTAAGGCGTGAAGATCACTCCGAAGCAACGTTGCGTCTGGAACTGAAGCACATATACAAGATATAATGTTGGAACTTGCCTGAACATCGCCTGTACAATCATTCCACAATTATAGCCACTTTGTACGTTTTTATTGTTTCAGAGAGAGAGGCTTGAGCGACTTATAATCTCGGTTATATGCCGCCTGTAACACTTGTTTATATCAATAAAGAGATTGCTTTACTTCAACTTGTGTTATTCAATGCTTCCGCTATATTGTCAACTCAGTGAACCTGTTACCGATCGCCTATGCGTTCATGACTCCGCTGCACTCGGATAATCTGTGCGACTCTGTGGCTTAGAACTCTTACCGCCAGCCAATGAACCACGGCCTTGCACGGGCGTGGCTCACGCTCGTGCGGCATCACGCCCGGATGGGTTAAAGTGATCGTTCCGCGGGAGCGCTGGCGCGTTAATTCTGGTCTAGTGGGAACGGCCGATTTGCCTGCGGGAGATCGGGGCGTGACATGTTGGTATCAGAGCCTGGCTTCTACGCCTTTGGACTTCGATTTGATATCTCAGTTTCGAAAACTCGTTCGTGGATTATGTGCACGCTCTCTCTCAATGCCTCGATGGAATGTTCCAACAATAAGTCTAAATAATTTCAAAATACGTTTTGAATGATATGCTTGCTTGTATGATACTGTGCTGCGAGTGGCCTTTGTGCCAACCTGTGCGAACCCTTGAGATTATCGCTAGTAGCTTGTCCGATTTCACTAACTCTAAGTTTGGTTGAATGCATCTATTCGAGGGACGCCTTGAACTAATGCACGATCCAAGACTTAAGAAAAGGTGAAAATCGAGTGCTAAGACTTCGCTATCACTAAGCTGGTTGACGTGCTCACGCTAGAAGTGCACTTCGAAAGTGCGTACGATCCAGACTAAGCGATATGCTGATCTCGATGCTTATGCAAGTGAATATCCAAATGAACAAGTACAAAGACTTGTCTAGGATTGCCTCAAACCTAGATTACTGCTTGTCCTCAGTAAGTCTCGAGGACGAGACTTTTTCTGAGTTGGGTAGGATGTAACACCCCGTTCCGCTCAACCGGACTGCCGGCTCAAACGGCAAAAGTGCAACTGTCCCGACCCGCTTTGCCTCAAACGAGAAGCAAAGGATATCCAGACTTGTCCCTACAGGAATTCAGCTTAGGCTTTCAGAGGCTCGCTTGACGTATCGCTCTACCGAGGCGAATCATCGCTAAGGTGGGTGGCTACGGTGAACTTATTTTTGCTTAGCCAGCACACATAAAATCTGGAATGATACATGCTAGTCGCTAGGTGAATCACCCCTGCATGCTAATAAGAATCCAACGCACCTAGCTAAGGGAATAATCCCAACTTGTATTGCTTATGCTAGAACATGGAAATGAAACATTGTTTTTATATACGTTCAGACCCTCGCATGCTACCCTAGAATGTGTCGCTCGGGAAGTCCCCTAACGATCTCATTCCTCGGCATACCTTCGGGCCCGAGCTAACATGAATGTTTATGTTTATATAAATGCATGCTTGTCTGCTAGAATATTGCCTTATTTTCATCCAAACCCCGGAAGACTACTACGTAGTCGTTCCGTGCCTGAATGAACCTGCAAGTATCCGGGACCGTTAGGTCACCCAAGGCAGTCCCGAACCAGGGGAATGCATCAAGGCAAATAAATACTGAACGAGAATCCTGTCACGTTACAACTGAATGATAATCATCAAGTTTACATCTGAATGAGAATCACGTCATGTAACGAATGAATCTCAGCTCTTGGAGCAAACGCTCGTTTCAGATCATGAATCATGGATTATCATATCAAGTTATGGATTTGGAAAGACCCTGACCTACATGTCGCGGACAACTTGAAAAAGGTGATCTTCGGATCTTGTTCCACGGGCGGTCTCCGGGGCACTGGAACCAATCTGATCCGGATGGAACTTCACGATAGTCTCACGTACGGACAGGATGGCATATAGCGCCTCACGTGCTTCGTTGCATACCATCCTTGTTCAAGACTAAATGATCCTTTATGGCTATGCCAGTGACAAACGTTCATATAGATAAGTCATCCTCGCTTAGCGGCTATCCGCGTGCGAGTCATTACATCGCATCCAATAAATAACTGAACACATGAACGATCATGATATAACGACTCTCGTGTTTGCATATGCTGTGCTCCTGAATGTTTATACTTGCCCGTGCTTGAATTAATAATGTTTGCCTTGGACAGGGAAGGACAATTGGTAAGTCTCGCCGTGTTTTCTCTCATGTCGCACGACGCACTGCCACACGAGTTAGGCTATTCAAATCTTGCATAAAACTGATCATAAGGCAACTTGAAAGACAACTAAATAGTTGGTGCACGGAACCTTTATTACGTGTTTGGATTTGTCGAGCGGGCGAGTAGCCTCCCCACCAATGCATTCAATGTACTGATAACCCACCAGATCGTTTGCAGGGTACGGGAGGACCTCGTTCGGTGCGGATGCCTCCTTCGTGCGTGCTAAGGCGTAAAGATCACTCGGAAGCAACGTTGTGTCCGGAACTGAAGCACATATACAAGACATAATGTTGGAACTTGCCTGAACATCGTCTGGACAATCATTCCATAATTGTAGCCACTTTGCACATTTTTATTGTTTCAGAGAGAGAGGCTTGAGCGACTTGTAATCTCGGTTATACGCCGCCTGTAACACTTGTTTATATCAATAAAAAGCTTGCTTTACTTCAACTTGTGTTATTTAATTCTTCCGCTATATTGTCAACTCAGTGAACCTGTTACCGATCGCCTATGCGTTCATGACTCCGCTGCACTCGGATAATCTGTGCGACTCTGTGGCTTAGAACTCTTACCGCCAGCCAATGAACCACGGCCTTGCACGGGCGTGGCTCATGCTCGTACGGCATCACGCCCGGATGGGTTAAAGTGATCGTTCCGGGGGAGCGCTGGCGCGATGATTCTTGTCTAGCGGGAACGACCGATTTGCCTGCAGGAGATCGGGGCATGACAATTCAAGTGTGAATGGTTCGATCCGATTAAAGATCAAGGTTGAAAAATTGACAAGCATGGCCTTGTGGATATAAACTACAAGCGTAGATATCAAGGCTACGAACCATTTGTCCTATCAAGTCAGGCTCAGCTGGTATACTTCACAACTTATCCTAGACGGGGGACAACGAGGTCGGATTGGTGGGCAGTATATAAGACTAAAGCTAGAAATACCTTTGACATTGACGAAATAGCTTATCAGGAGGACGAGCTACCTCTTGTAACAAATATTGTAGATGTGGACTCAACGGAAGTTACTCATTACACGAGTAATAATGTAGAAGTTGTAGAATTATCTGAAGAGGAAGACGAAGTAGATGAAAGTGAAGACGATGAGGAGGAAGAGGAATAGGAGGACAAGGAAAGCGAACAAGATAAATTTTTTGAAGATGATTGAAAATAAAATATTTTGCCTGTAGAATATAACTATATTTTGACTGTAGAATGTACTATTTTGACGAATATATATATTATATTTTGACTGTAGAATATACTATCCATTTAGACTTGTCACACCACTGGTTATTTACTGTACAATTCTATGAATGCTGTGAGATATGCATAACATTTTGACTGTAGAATGTACTATATATTTGTGTATTTCTTTATTTATCATATATTGTTATCAGGTATGATAGGACAACGCGGAGGGTTCGGCAGGTCCCGAGGTAGACAGAGTGCTCCTCCGGTACTGCCTACTGTTGGTTCCGGATCGTCGTCGCCCAGTACTCCAGTATATCGATCAGTCACATCTCCGACTGCGACGACGTTACGTAGAATCACTCCTGGAACGAGTAGTTCCAGGCGTGATAGTACTCCCTCGTCCAGCATTCCTCCTGCTGACGAAACCATGGAGACAGATAAGCATGTAGATGAGGTCGTGCCGACGTTGTCCCAGCATCAGCAAGATCCTCCATGCGCACCTCCGGAGGAGACGATGACAGAGATTGGGGCCGATGGTACAAAGTAAGTCAATTAGATGGTTTAGCATCATATATATCGTGTATTTATTTATTCATCATATATTGACTTTTTCGATCTAAATAATTATCTCTGTATAGATATCGACTGTAGCGCCCCGTTCCCCCGGTGCGGGGAGAGCAGCTAAGAAACACTAGACGGTATCGTTCGCAGACCTTTGCAAGGACGGAAATCATATTGATGAGAGGGCTTCGCAGACCTTTGTAAGTATTACTTTACTTTGTTGCGATTTTAATATAACTTAGGCAATTATCGAGTATCCAAACTTTTCTAGGCCGAGTATCTTAGGCTGCGTGATCGGGCGACTGCTAGTGCACCTACAGCTGGAGAGGCTGGTACTTCCTCGCAGCCCGCTCCAGCTCCGTCGGCGGACAACCTGTGGGTGACCACCGTTCATGGTCTCCAGAGGGGTATGTACTACGGTACGAGACCCTATGGCGCCATAGTTGGGACGCAGTCATCTAGGGCCTCCCAGACAAGTGCGTATTCCCTACAGCCCTCGCAATCGCCGGCCAGAGTCCAGGAGGCCGTTGACCGTCAGTTTGCGTCTCTCCGTGACGAGTTGCTGAGAATGATGGTGGAGCAGCCTAGGTCTCAGCCGTAGGCGAAAGATCCGACGCTCATCGCACGATTCGATATGCTCGACCGCAGCATCACGGAGCTCCAGGATTTGACAAATAATCTTAGAGCCTCGACAGAGCGCAGCGTGACGGAGCTGCAGGCATCACAACTATCCTTGGACGAGAGGCTGACGATGATGCAAGATTCAATGGTTCATAGTAGTACGAGGCTGTTATCTACCATGAATTCTTACAACCAGCGACTCACAGAGTTGGAGCGGATACGTCCTCCTGGGGCGCCTACATCGACACAGACTCCACCGATGTCACTGCCTTCTCCATCGACATCGGTGTCGATTTCACGGGAGCAGTATGATCTATTCTTATCCTTCATGCACGCCGGTGGTCATCCTCCTGCAGATCCGCAGTAGTATAGATATTTGCATGGATATTTGCTGGATATTTGTATTCTTTGTATTATTTAGGATGAGACTCATTGTATGGATATATATTTCCTGTATTCTTTACGACGATATTTGCTGGATATTTTATTTTCTTTAAATTTTATTATATTATTCATATTAAATATATGTTAATTTACCGGTATTGAGTGTTCAACCCAAGGGGGTCGGCAAACCCAAAAAATTCAACGGAGGGTTGCTCCGGGTCTATTTGTACAGATTGTGAATTAATAAACTGCAGGAATAATAGTTTGGAAACAATTTAGTATTCATTTTTTTTATTTTTTCACTGTACAATTAGCAACATTTTTAGCGACGTTTAGCGACGTTACTACATGTCGCTAAATACATTGCTAAGTTGCGACGTTACTACACGTCGCTAATGACGTCGCTAAAAATGTCACTGTACGTCGCAACTTGCTGACATGGCAGTATTGCTAGGTCATTAAAGACGTCATTGTAATATCGCTATATAGGTCGTTAATTAGCGACGTTAAGCGACAGATGAGCACATCTCTAATTAGCGACGTTGCGTCGCTAAGTGTCGCTAATCTAGCAACACATTTACGTCACTAAAAAATGTCGGTATAGCGACGTTTAGCGACGTTGTTCCTTTCAGCGACTAACTGAAAGGCGACTTCTATAAAACGTCGCTAAAAGTAATTAGCGACGTTTATTGGTCATTTAGCGACATTTATTTACGTTGCTAATTTGACTTTTTCTAGTAGTGGGAACACATAGGACGTAGTAAGTGTATCAGCACGGATATAAGTGGTCAAGTCAAGTTACCAATCAAAGTAAATCACATGAGTTTTATCACATTGCACACATAAGTTAAGTCATACACGTAGGTGGTGTAGTCACTTGGCACATGGTCGAACTCTGCGCATAGTCAGGTCAGACGTATAGTTAGGTCCAATCACATAGCTACTGAGTCTAACCTCACTTACAGTTATCAAGACCCCGCACATCTATCTCAAACTTCAGAGAACATCCAAACCAAACAAATCAATAAAATATGTGCATATGGATGCATAAGAATCAGGGACGCATAAGGGTTGGGGACGCATAGGGGATCAGGGACGCATAAGTGTTGGGATGCATAAGGGTGGCAAAGTCCACTCCTCGGGACAAGTGCTGAGTGACGAACAATAAATACAAGTTAGAGAAGTGAATGATGTGATAAGCCAAAAAGTGTGTCAGAGGAAAAGACGAAGTCATGAAAATTCATGCAGAGTCACAAATCGTGCAGAGTTATTCGTCAAAAGAAGAGACACATAGTACTCTGCAGCATAGTCATCTGGGCGCATGAACTCTGAGCCGCATAAACTCTTGGCCTAGTAAATTTTTATGCATTAAGTGTTCTATGCGTCCGACTTTCAAACGCATACATGGAGAAGTCATGCGCCCAATAAGATAGGCACATATTGAAGCATGTCGCATAGAGTTGTGCCGCATAAGACTCCATCGTCCTAGAACAGCACGAACTCCATGGAAAAAGTTCAAAAATCTGAAAACTTATTTTCTTCATAAAATCTTTATTCCAACTCCAAATCAAGTGAACTAAAAACCAAAATGCTCGAAATGAAGAGCTCCATCATATAGAATAACTAGTTTTCAAATATACCATGTTTAAGTAGATCAAAACCAAGAAAAATCATGCAACCCAAGAAAAACCCTAACTTTAAAATATAGATCTACACAAATTCGTCCATCAAAACCAAAAACTCAAAGTGCTAAACATGCTTAGAAACTCATGGCACAAATATTAGACTAATAATATACAAGCAAAATAAATAAATTAAAATATCATGTTTCTCCATTCTCATGCAAGATGTACTTGCCTAAAATAAAGAAGGAAAGAAAATGAAGAGAATGAGGAAAGAGAGAGAAAGATGTTGGGTTATATATGCTAGGGTTGAGATTTAGACCACGGGTTTAATTCATGACCAATTCAACCCACAAAATGAACCATGAACCAAGTTAAACCAAAGAATGGGTCTAGTGTCCATGCAACATGCAACCATGCCAATATAAAATACATTCAAAATACGTATACCAGGAACGGGAAGTGAAATCTCTACCCACTTTAAAAAAAATTAACCTCGAAAATCGAACCCAAGGCTAGCTAGAGAAATCAGAACAAGCACTATACTAGCTACAAGCAGATCTACACATGCATTCAAATTCAATCATATAATGAAGAAAAGCAACATCACATAGCATGGGTGAACGAATTACGAGATTCGAGATACGAAGGCATAAGAACAAATATACCTTGCGAGTCGAAGAGGTGCATATACCAGATCGAATATCTTCCTCGCGCTCCCACGTCGACTCTCCCAAAGAGTGATGACCCCAAGCAACCTGGGCAAGATGAATAGTCTGATTCTTGAGCACCTTCTTCCTTTGGTCCAAAATGGATACGGGTTCCTCCTCGTAAGACAAGTTGGTACCAACGACTAGCTCAAAATGGTCGAGGATATGGCTCAGATCCGGTACATACCCACGCAACTGAGATATATAAAATATATCGTGCACCTCACGTAGCGAAGGCGGAAGAGCAAGACGATAAGTAACATCACCTACCCGCTCGAGGATATTGAATGATTCCACGTATCGAGGACTAAGCATCCCACGGACCTCGAATCTAATGATTCCATAGGTTGGCGTAATCAGCAAGAACACAAGGTCGCCGACATAAAACTCTAAGGCCTACGATGCTGATCCGCCAAATGAAGATACATATCTTGCGCAACCCGAAGTCACTCTCTGATCTATCTGACAACCTCTACTGTATGCATGATCATCTCCAGGCCTAGCATCTTCCGCTCGCCAATGTCATCCCATGCTAGTGGTGACCTGTATTTTTTCCATATAACGCTTCGAAGGGCATCATCTGATTACTTGCCTGATAACTATTGTTGTCTAAGAACTCGACTAGGTAAATAAGATCCTTCCAAGACCCTCCAAAATTTAAGGTACAAGCTCGCAACATGTCTTCTAACGTCTGAATGGTTCTCTCTGATTTTTTGTCTGTCTGAGGATGATAAGCGGTACTGAATCTCAACTTAGTGCCCAAATTCTGATACAAGCTTTTCTAGAAATGATAAGTGAACAGAGTGTCTCGATCTGATATGATACTTACAGGGACACCGTGTTGCCTTACTATTTGCTGTATGTACATTTTTGGGAACTGCTCTATGGACTGCCATATTCTAAAAGGAAGAAAATGAGCTACTTTCATGAGTCGATCCATTATTATCCAAACTGTATCACGTCCAGTCAGGGATCTAGGCAAACTTGTCACAAAGTCCATCATGATATGTTTTCACTCCCACTCTAGGATAGGAAGCGACTGCAATAATCCTGTCGGTCTTTGTTGGTCGGCATTCACTTGTTGATATATTAATCATTGAAAGATGAATCGTGCTATCTCTCTCTTCTACCCGTTCTACCAAAAATGTTGCTTAATATCATGATACATCTTGGAACCTCATGGATGAATCGAATACTGAGAACTGTGCGCTTCAGTCATAACTTCCTGGCGAATATCTCTTCTTGGTACACAAAAAATTACCGAATCTAAGGGTTCCATCTTCATGAATTGTCAACTCTTTCCTGAGACCAGACTCGCATTCTGCCAGAAGCCTCTAAACTTTCGGATCCTCTGCTTGAGCTTCCTTGATCCTCTCAACCAAGGTAGACTGAATTTATAAACTGGCCAAAATTCTTGCGTCCTGCGGAAGTACTATCTCGATACCATTCTCTTAAAGATCCTCTAATATATGTCGTTGCGTTGACAACATGTATGCGCTATCTCTCCTGCTAAGAGCATCCACTATATATTCGCCTCGCTTGGATGTACTGAAATTTTACGTCATAATCCTTCAACAACTCTAACCACCTCCTTTGCCTCATGTTCTGGTCCTTATGGGTGAATACATACTTCAAATTCTTGTGATATATAAATATCTCCACCCGATCACCATATAAGTAGTGCCTCTATAGCTTAAGTGTGCAAATACTACCGCCGCCAACTCCAAATCATGAGTCGAATAGTTTTTCTCATGATCTCGAAGCTGCCGAGATGCATAAGTTATCACCCTTCCATGTTGCATCAAAATAAACCTAAGTCACTTACCAGATGTGTCACAATATACTATAAACCCTCCAGAACCTACTGGAAGTGCGAGAATCGGTGCCGAAATCAATCTCTTCTTCAATTTCTCAAATGTTGTCTGACATTTCGTTGACCAAATAAACTTAGCCTCCTTGCGCGTCAGACGGGTCAATGGTGTTGAAATCCTTGCAAAGTCTGCTATAAATCTTCTATAATATCTTACGAAACCCAGGAAACTATGCACCTCTGCTACTGTCTTCAGAATTGGCCAACTCCCTACGGTCTCAACCTTCTTTGGATCTACTGGCACTCCTGCTCCCGAGATGATGTCCCAAGTATGAGACGTGATCTAACCAAAACTCGCACTTACTGAGTTTTAAATACAATTGGTGTTCTCTTAGAGTCTACAAGACCTTTCGAAGATTCTCTTCATGATCCTCTTCACTGTTAGAATAGATAAGAATATCGTCTTTGAAAACCACCATGAACTGATCTAGGTACGGCATAAAAATAGACAAGAATATCTTCTTTGAAAACCACCATGAATTGATCTAGGTACGGCATAAAGATATGGTTCACCAAATCCATAAATACCACCGGAGCATTAGTCAGCCCGAATGACATAACTAAGAATTTGTAATGCCCATATCGTGACTTAAATATTTTTCTTGGGTATGTCTTGCTCTCAAACTCTCACTTGATGATATCCTGAACGGAGATCGATCTTAGAGAAAATCTTAGCCTTGCTCATTTGATCAAACAAGTCGTCTATCCTTGGTAATGGATACTTGTTATTCAATGACACTGTATTCAGTTGCATGTAGTCGATACAAAACTGTGTTGACTCATCTTTCTTCTTCACTAGAACTACTGGCGCTTTCCAAGGTGATCCACTGGTTCGGATAAATTTCTTTGCCTTCAACTCCTCTACATGTTGGTAGAACTTGTTTAGTTCTGATGGCGCCATCTGGTGAATCTTGCAAGATATTGGTCCTGTCCCGGGGATCAACTCAATACAAAAATCTATATCTCTCACTAGGGGTAACCCTGGAAGCTCTTCGGGGAAAACGTCTAGAAATTCCTTGACTATCTCGGGGATATCATATTCTTCTGCCAACACTGCTGCAACTATGTCTTCATGCTGACCTCCCACAGATCTATCAAGGGTGAAGTCCTCCGTGCATAGGATACTAAACAATACCCTACCCCAATAGTAATCTATCGTTGCATGACTGTCCCTCAGCCAGTCCATGCCTAGGATAACGTCAAAGTTACCCATAGGGAACTCAATCAACCGTACAGGTAATAAATATCTGCACACTATGATTAGACATGCTATATATACCCTACTAACTCCTACGAGCCCATTACCAGTGAGTATATTCAACCTCTCTGGCAATGCCTCAGACTCAAGCCTAATGCGTTTCGTAAATCATACAGATATAAAAGAATAAGATGCTTCAGAATCAAACAATGCTACAACAGAAAAAGATGCGACAGAGATATTACATGTCACCTCATCACTCGATACCAAAGCCTCCTCCAAAGACAAAGTGAATGTTTGCCCCTGTCCTTGCTGTGCTCCTTGCTACTACCTCCTTTGGAAATATTGTTGTTGCCTATGATAGCCCTGCAGCTAGTTCCTCTGCTGCTGGTACATCTGAGCTTGCATCGGTAATGGATGCTGAGCTAATGGACGCACTGTTAATGCTCGCCTCTCTACTGCACTGCCCCTGGTGTTGGCAATGCCGAAAACTGTTGAATTGGCCCTCCTGGCCTCTACATCAATGGACCAGTGGCAATCCGATAATTTGGACTACTATACCTCATACACAGCCTGTTGGTCACCCTGTATACGTCTCTAGTGTGGCCTCCCTTGCCACAGTAAGTGCAACCCACCGGTGCTCCCTAGCGTTGTTGTTAATGTTGCCTCGGCTGCTGACGAGAAGGAACTGTCATCGCAGAAATTTTTGCCCTCCACGGTACTGAATCATGGATACGAATGTCGGGTGATGGTGCTGACGTCCGAGGTACTGTTCATCCTCCTTCCCCACTTTGGGCATGAGACTTCTTCTGGCCCCCAGTCTTTACAGACAATCTTTGCATAGTAAACTCGTGCCTCCGAGCTGCTACTAATACTTCCTTATAAGCCTGGTAGTCGTGCCCCTCTACCAGTTACAGAATCTCCAAATGAAGTCCTTACTGAAACCCTATTGCTCTATCTGACTCCATAACCACCATCATCAGAGCAAATTTACTCAACCTACATAATTCTGTTGCATATCCATCCACGGTTCTACCGGCTTGTTTGAGACCGATAAACCTCTGTTGAAGCTCGTAATGTGCTAACACCACAAAATACTTAACCCTGAATCGGGTTCTGAAACTATCCTCAAGCCAACCTCTACGGATGCCCACCAATCACGAGCAAGATCCTAAAGCTGCAATTGGACCTGGTCAACTTGCTCTCATGTCGGAACCTTTGTCGCTGCCAAAATAATCTCAATATCCTTGAGCCACATATATGATGTGATAGCATCCTCCGTGCCATCAAAGTACCTCAAGTTAAGTCAGTAAAAACTGACTGAAGCCCCCGAATTACTCATTCCCACTCTCTCTAGAGTCGTCTGTAAACCCTGGCCCAATAAGATATTCTATTCTTGCTGGTGGAACTGCTGATGCTGTTGGGCTTCCAACATCCCTCGGATGATCTCAAATAAGGACGGAGTATCAAGCACAGTTGGTATTGTATGAGGTATTAGGATCTCTGGGGCTTGTTGTTCAACATGATCTGCTACTAGCTGTACTGGGTTAATTTGCTCAACCACTGGCTCATCCCGGTCTTACTCAGAGCAGGTGTTGCCTCATGCTATTCTGGGGAATCCTGACCTGCCAGGTCTGCTGTTCCAGCAATTGAAGAAGCCCTAAAGAAAAGGACAAGAGATATCAAAAACATGACGGGAAGGATCAAGGAAATAATTGATTCGATAGTCAAGCTGAGCATCGAGAAAAATGAATTCAGGATTCCAAAGGCATATGTTTGATTGAGACTCCTATAACCATGGCACCCCATAAGTATGAAAACATAGACTTGTATGGGCCACCACTAAAATCTTGTTACGCCCCAGTATCAAAATACGGAGATAGACATGGCCAGCTCCCCCGTATAAGGTATAGAATATCGTACGATGATCATGGCTGTAGAAAGAGAAGAGGATGCATGTGACAATCAAGTCACCTAAGGTCTCACAGAACATCTATAGTCTCAATCAATCAAACTAGAAACAGTAACATAGAACATATATGATAAAGCAGAAAGGCGTCACAAACGCTCTCTCAAAATATTCTGGAGACCAGTTGTACAAAATAATAAGTTGGTAGAGTAACAAAAGTACATGACCGTGATCAACTGTAGTCTGATTAAATACAATCATGTAAAGAAAACTAAATATCCAGACTTTACGGCTAACAAGTGTCGTTGGCTAAATGCCCAAAAGAGTAAAATGTACAATAACGAGCAGTAATCAAGAAACTCACTCGTATCCCTCAACGGCCATCCGTCTTGTGCGTATTATTTTTCAGGGAAAAGTAAGCTGGATCCTCGGGTGCTGGTTCAAAATTTGGCTATGCAAAACTAATGGGGTTAGACCCCAAATAACAAGTACCACAAGGAAGCACGAATAAAGAAACAAAAACCGAGTTACATATAGTGCATGATCAAATAACCATATGCGTATGCACCATCATCAAGGCAATATGTCATTCCTACACCAAATAAGGACAAGAAGTGTCACACCACATCGAGATAACACACATCCTCTGATTCGGGTCAAGCTAAAGGTTTTTGTAACGTAGTTTTGGTTCACAACCTATCGTAGCACAACAATCTAATCCCACAACCAAACAAGAACAAAAGTTAGACCGTCGTACCATGATAGTCCATGTCCCTAGACTATTTAATATATGACAAATACACTAACAAATAAGATTTGTTTAATCGGCCAATCAAAACTACAAATTTCTAGATGAAGTATGGGTTCTCCCAGAATTATAATACAATAATAGGAATCCTCAGGTCGAGCCATGTACTAGCAGGGCTAGCTGAGCCATGATAACCGTCGCATAGCACATAGTATTATGCACTGGTCCCTCGTAAGGCCACCGTGCTAAGATCACATATAGAACATAGTACAATATAATAGTCGGATATTGCAATCCACTAATAAAGATTTAAACAATATCCATGGGGCCAGTCTGCACTCCCCATACAATTGTTTAAGGGTGGCTAGTTAAGTACGATCTCGGAATTCCGTCCTTCCCAATGTTCTAAAAGGTTTAGTTGCCTAGTTAACACTACTGTTAACTAAAATCTCATGGCGTGGTCACATGATATTTCCCTTATATATCGTACCGTAGTACGGTCACGCTAGATACGAATCAACGTTGTTACTTGTTCAATTTGGATTCCTTCCTGTGTAATGCAACAATCAAAAGATCCTATCCACACTTGGTTATTTACTAGCTCTCATGTCCATGCTAGATAGATCGTGTCATATCATATGTTACGTAGCACATAGGTACACCTTAGTGTGAAACATGGAATATGATCACGTAGAAACACTTACCACTTAGGAACATATAACACGTAGTAAGTGTATCAGCACAGATACAAGTGGTCAAGTCAAGTTACCAATCAAAGTAAATCACATGAGTTCAATCACATTGCACACATAAGTCAAGTCATGCACGTAAGTGGTGTAGTCACTTGGCGCATGGTCGAACTCTGCGCATAGTCGAGTCCAATCACATAGCTACTGAGTCTAACCTCACTTACAGTCATCAAGACCCCGTACATAGATCACAAATTCCAGAGAATATCCAAACCAAACAAATTAATAAAACGTGTGCATATGGGCGGATAAGAATCAGGGACGCATAGGGGATCAGTGACGCATAATGGTCGGGGACGCATAAGGGTGGCAAAGTCTACTTCTCGGGACAAGTGCTGAGTGACGGGCAATAAATGCAAGTCAGAGAAGTGACTGATGTGACAAGCCAAAAAGTGTGTTAGAGGAAAAGACAAAGTGTCACCACCCCATTTCTAGAGCCGGATATTTTTTTTTAATTTAGTTAATTGTATATTATTTTGGATGATGTATTATTATTATTGATGTTGTGGTTGTTGTGGTAGTTGTTGTTGGTTAGACTTTATAGCTGTTAGTCTTCTTTGTTATCTTATCGTGCTTAGATTCGTGATTGAGTACTTGAGATTATCATTATGATATTGCTCCTCCGTTTGGAGTTGAGATCTTGACAGGTTTATATTGATTGCGTGAGATTGTTAGCTAGATAGTTGACCTAGACAGCGTTCTACCGCCGATGCTGCGGCGTAGGCTGGACGTACCCACGACTCATGTCCGATTTTCCGGGTGCGGGTCGTGACACGTTTTTGGTGGCGGCCCCATGCAGGTCTCGATTCGCAATTAGTGCGATGTCGTGGTGGTACAATAATTTAGTTGTACTGCTGCGAGCCTGCTATAGGATCTAGGATCTAGGATGAGAGTGTACTCAATCACGACTAGGAACAATTCTAATCTAATTATTCTGAAATTGTTTCATTTGAAATATTACTGTCCTTCTTTGATGATATCGTATCTTGCGTCGTATTGACTTCTTTTGATCTGTGTTCAGGATGCCTCCGAAGACACGATCTCATCGTACCGTTCCAACAGTTGCTACTGAGAGGTCTGCAACCTCTCGTCCAGCTCGTATTCAGGCAGCTGCTACCGCTCCACTCGCCACTCCTGCGATTGAGGGAGCATCTGCTTCTCTCGGGGATCCTCCTTCACCTGTCGATCCGAGGACTACCCCAGTCGTTCCGGTGGTTCCTCCACCACTTCCTGCTCCAGTAGATGCCGCGCAGTTGTTTGCGTTCTTCAGGGAGATAATGGACGCGCAGCACCGTCAGGTGGATGTGATGAGGCTGGACATTGAGAACGCCTACCAGGTGGCCATGACGGCAGTGGATAGGGTGGCACAGATTCAGCCACAGGCAGATAAGATTCAGCGCCCGAGGCCGGGCAGTATTATCGACTTTCAGAGGATGCGCCCCAAGGAGTTCTGTGGTACAGAAGGGATCATGTACGCGGATGACTGGATAGAGCAGATCGAGGGGATCTTCAGGTTGGCACAGATTCCAGACAGTATGCAGATAAAGACAGCGGGCAGTCAGATGTTCGACCTCGCTTTGACATGGTATCGCACAGATACGAGGATCGCAGCGCCAGGGCTTACTTGGGAGGCTTTCAAGAGGCTTTTTAAGGAGAAGTTTTTCCCAGATGTGGCACTCAGTGCTTTGGAGAGCCAGTTTGAGGCACTCGTCCAAGGGAGCATAACGGTGGACGAGTACGCAGCGGAGTTCTGCCGTCTGGGCAGATTTGTAGATGGCTTGAGTGAGGCAGCAAAGGCGAGGAAGTTTTGCAAGGGCTTGGTCATGGCGGTCAACTCTTTGACCAGGAGCAACCGCGAGGCGACTTTCGAGCAGATAGTAGGAGATGCTCAGAGAGCAGAGGATGACTTGGAGCTCAAGTCCAAGAGAGGCAGGGATGATTCAGGCAATGCGAGTGGCAGTGCGGGACTAGCTAAGCGTCCCTATGTGCAGAAGGCAGCGCAGCAGGGTCAGGATCAGAGGGTGCCCACTTGTGCCTACTACAGGAAGGCAGGACACACTTGGGATGTTTGTAGGAGGAGGCTGAAGGTGCGTTTGTTCTGCGGATCCGCTGCTCACCAGATGCGAGATTGTCCTACTGCACCTCCATTGGGTGGAGCACAGGATCGAAGAGTTGGAGCTAGGCCACCTGTGGCACAGCATCATGCCCCGCACCAGCAGAGGGATACACCCCAGCAGGACAGGGCTTATGCGTTGACGGTCGAGGAGGCCGATGCTACGGGTGTCGGGTTAGCAGGTCTGTCTCTTTGTTCTTCTTCCTGTCCTTTTCCATTCCTTGTGGTGTGCTTCATTAGTACCTGTTAGATTTTCTTTGTGCTGTGGTAGATAGTATAGTAACCCTGATTGAGACTGTGATAACACGACCAGTAGGACCCTGATCTTGCATGTTGTATAGGTAGAATTTCTTGACTGTGATTGTTGGGGGTTTGACCTAGAGGGAGTGTGATTGACTTTAAATTTTGAGGACGAAATTTTCTAAGGAGGATAGGCTTGTCACCACCCCATTTCCAGAGCCGAGTATTTTTTTTATTTTTAATTTAGTTAATTGTATATTATTTTGAATGATGTATTATTATTATTAATGTTGTGGTTGTTGTGGTAGTTGTTGTTGGTTAGACTTTATAGCTGTTAGTCTTCTTTGTTATCTTATCGTGCTTAGATTCGTGATTGAGTACTTGAGATTATCATTATGATATTGCTCCTCCGTTTGGAGTTGAGATCTTGACAGGTTTATATTAATTGCGTGAGATTGTTAGCTAGATAGTTGACCTAGACAGCGTTCTACCGCCGACGCTGCGGCGTAGGCTGGACGTACCCACGACTCATGCCCGATTTTTCGGGTGCGGGTCGTGACACAAAGTCATAAAAATTCGTGCAGAGTCACAAAAGTCATACAGAGTCATTCGTCGAAAGAAGAGATGCATAGTACTATGTCGTATAGTCATTTGGACGCATGAACTCTGAGCCACATAGACTCTTAGCCTTAGTGAAATTTCATGCATTCAGTGTTCTCTTTCTCCAGCTTTCGAACGTATCCACAGAGCAGTCATGCTCCCAATAAGATAGTCGCATGTTGAAACAAGCCATATAGAGTTGTGCCGCATAATCTAACTTCCAATCTAACTTCCCGCTTTTGGAAGATTATAAATATTTCAGCATGTTAGATTATCAAGTTCAAATCCAAATTAAGCGGGAAGATTATAAATATTAGAAGATTCATAATGTTTAGTTAGATTGGAAGATTATAAATATTTCAGCATGTTAGATTATCAAGTAAAAATCCAAATTAAGCGGGAAGTTAGCTTGGAAGTTAGATTATGTTGAAATAATTATAATCTAACATGGTTACTCTTTTTTATATCAAGTGAACCAACAGCCAAAATGCTCGAAATGAAGTGCACCATCACATAGAACAACTAGTTTTCAAAGATACCATATTTAAGTAGATCAAAACCAAAAAAATTTATGGAACCCATAAAAAATTCTATCTTTAAAATGTAGATCTACACAAATCTGTCCATCAAAACTGAAAACTCCAAGTTCTAAACATGCTTAGAAACCCATGGCACACATATTAGACTAATAATATACAATCAAAATCAAATAAATAAAAATGACATGTTTCTCCATTCTCATGCAAGATGTACTTACCTAAAATACATATACAGGAAACGTGGAGTGAAACATGATACCTTCCAGCCCGGGTAGCTAGCCTCCATTGGAGGTCCCGAATACCTCGTGCTAGTACATCAACATCGCTCCTCTTAGGCCGAATCGATCTCAATGCCCTGACGAGCATTCGAGTAATAATACCTTATGCACAAGTTATCCAATGACTATGCAAATGCATGAACAACTAGACTCTAACACAAGGTACAAAAGCTGAATAACTATATAAACACATCTCTACTCAACTTTACCATTCCCCGAGCTATCGCTCGCCTCAAACTTAACATATATATGCATTTCCTATTCGAGTAACATTGTCTTGGTGACGCAATGGTCCCAAGCCTTCTATATTCTATCTCTGAAATACAAAATAATAGTCTTCATGTCTAAAGCAGCTATACTACAATCAAAGTGATAAGTCTAACTATAGTATTATAATCCATGTAATAAGATATTGCAACAATATAAAAATTCATTCTATAACAGCAAGCTACATAGTCCATATGACAAGATAAGTAGTTCTACTTTATATAAGTTTATAGCATAAGAACAAAGTCCATGTCTAAAACAGCAGTGTGAAAGTCTATCTCTAGTGCAAGTTAATATTCCATGTTCTATACAATATGATACATAATGAGAGTATGTGGTTTCTCTTCTTTTACTAGAATGCATCAACTTATAGCACAATGAACTAAACATGCAAATTTAGAAGTATAAAAAAAAATTAAAGTCCATGCACAGACAAGTCTATGCCCAACCTATGTGCAGAGTGCTAAGTTTATGTACAGGGGGGAACAATCAAATCTATGCACAGAGAACCATTCTGAAAAAGCAGAGGAAACACTCCACACTATGTGCAGGACTCTATGCACTAAATACAGTAAACTCTGGATTATTTGCAGAAGCCCATATGCTATGACCCAGTAGCCATGCCTAGATAAACATGCACAGGGGACAACACATTCAATGAGTTGCGTTAAAAATTCTGCCAACTCTCTAACAGCTCATGTGACAGTTACATATAGAACGAAGAAATATCATCACTTGCATCAGCGTTATGATTATGCTTTATTCGTTTACAAAAGAACAATGCCAAATGACACTATGCAAAACCACTCATTTGAGTATGGCGCATAGAGACGCTCGTGCATGCAGTTCAAGTTCTTTCTCCTCTTCTATGTGCAACTGTCAGTGTTCAGTTGTGAATTTAAGAAGGTTATGAACATTAATATGCATATTACAACCATTTCAAAGTTTGGAACAACAGTCACTATGTTTTAATGTGGATTTTTAGTTCCTCGTAATAGATGCCACATGTTAGGTTGTCCGTGATATGCGCAGGCGTTCAGATCCACAATATGTGTTAGAGTTTATACATAATTCTATGTGTTACGTATAAAGAATAGAAGTAATGTGTTTTTTTTCTTAAGTGTGTTTTGTAGCATACTATTATATGACCCATGTGGGAAGATTCAAGTCAAAAGCTACATATATCCTAATACATGAATGTATAGTCATTGTGGGGAACACTCAGCACATATATTAAAATATATAGGAGATTATTGGGGTTTTGAGCTTGTATGCACTAGCTTTAGTCCTACATCGTTGGGAACCCCATGTGTATATTTTAATATATTGATTGACTTTGTATTGACATATACACATGGGGTGTGGTGACGCATGTGCTTGTCATGATGACGGTCTTTTTCTAGTGGTGAAAAATTCAAATCTTCAAGAGATCCCTTTGGAATTTTCCTTAGGAACTAAGCCATGTAGAGGCTTAGCGACTTGGACTCAGACTCGGACGAAGTGCGTAAAGTGGCACTTTGATTGCGCACTTCGCACGTACGCATTGGGACCGAGATTGCGCTGTTTGCGCTCGTTGTTTTTTTGCAAGTTTTTGCGTCCTTGTGCTCTCATTCTGCACGAGTTTCTACACTGGTTTTCGCATGGGTGCATCACGGTTGCAGTACGGTTGCAGTGCGGAACAACATGTGCAGTAGTGCAGCGGAACAACAAAACTGCGGGACTGTGCAGGTTTTCGCGTAGATGTTGTTGTTCAGCAGAATGCCCAATTTCGCAAAAAATATGGTTCTATGCAGCACATAACATTGTAGTAACCGCCATTATCTAGTGGCCATTATCTCCCCGATAAGTGGGGGATAATGGGTATTAACTTCCATAATTAGTGGGCGATTTCTCCACATTAAGTGGTGGTAACAGCGGCAACCGCCTATACTTAGTGGGCATTATCCTTGGATTTTGTTCCCATTAAGGGAGCGGGCTGCTAAGAGGTTCTCTCTCTCTCTCTCTCTCTCTCACACACACACACACACATACATACTAGTAATGTGCACATGCCTAAAATAATATTGTAGAAAATTAAACATAAATTTATTATAAAAAATATCGTTTCTAGGAATTAAACTCAAACAATTAAGAAAATGACTCCCACCTTAACCACTTGAGTTAGAGTTATATATTTATAAATATATCATATCAGGTAGTTAAATACTTGGTTAATTATGAGCCATAGTGCTCAAATTTCTACATGAGCCATGCACACTAATAGGAATAGACTCCTATATTGTATTTCTATTGGTCCACATATGTATGGCTCATGTAGAAATATGAACACTATGACTCATATCATGGTTACCCATATATATATATATATATATATATATATATATATATATATATATATATATATATATATGGGTAAAGAAAAACATAGAACAAGTGTAAGAACAGAGCATGTATACTGTAAGAGGAATCTTTGCATCTGCTATTCAGAACAAGGAGGTGATGTCCGTCCAAGGAGTCTATAGTTGTCCAAATCAAAGTGACAGGGGCATTCCATAAGTTCTATCTTTTGAACTTGCTAGTTCTTAGGAGCAGATCGACAAAAATGGTCGAATCTTACTTTGAGCAACGATGATCTTCATCACCCTATTGAGATTTAATTTATATGTTCTTTCTTCTTCCTCGTGTTCTTTGTTGTTTTTTCAGTTGTAGCAACTGCGATTGCTAGAGTTTTATACAAGATTTTTTTTCTATGAGCCAGTTTGTATTCTGATTACGTAGGACCATTAACAACAGTAATAAGAGGTGTTTTCGATTTTCTAGTACATTTGTACGATCTTTGTAACGTCGGCAACAACAATATTAGCCTTTTGCTATTTGAACTATATTGGTTTTCATCTAAGTATTAGCGAGGTTTGGTTCTTACCTTATGATTGTTATATATATGGTAAATCCTAGTTTGTCCATGTAAACTAATCAATTGATTCATTTTCGCTTGATTAGATAGTCATGGACATTATGTTGTTGTTTTAGTTTATTTTGCTTTTAATTTTCTTGAGCTATATTGTGACTTTTATCATGTTTGTTTTAATTTATCTTATTTTTAAATTTTATTATGAATCTTGTTTTACAAAAGGTAACATACATTGATCTATATTATTGATTACGATCTTCTACATAGTTTAATGTTTGATTATTATATGCTTTATTGGGAAATCTTTTGATTACTCATCTTTAAATATTCTTTAATTGGATATATTCTTTCTTCTTGTCTAAAGATGATTGTTTTCGTTTTCGCGATGATCTAATAGCCTTATATGCATTAAGCGAGGGAGTAAAAGATTTATATCTTGGATATCCCATTGATTTTGTTTTTATCTATTTTTGCATATAATTGCTTTGGAACTAGATACACATATTTTGAGAGGGAGCAAATTAATTATTATTTTTCTTATTATTATCCTTTAATATGTGCTATACTTAGTTCATCATGGACTTTCAATCCTTTATTTTAATATCTTGTTGTGTTCATGATATATGGAGGATTTATGAGATAGCATGTGATTGTCTTTATTATCTAGTCTCTCTCTCATATATGGATTTTAAAGTTCATCTTTCCAATATTAACTTGCTTATCTTATCTTATCTTGATTACTATTGAGCTTTTATTGCTTTGCCTTTTCTTGCATGTTTAATTAGTTATGACTTCTTGTTGTGGTCTTACCTAAAATTCGTGTCTTCTATCTAGATTAGTCATACTTTAAGGGAGAGCATTCAAGTCGATTAATTTTCTCCTTCTCAAATATTTTTTCTTCTTTACCTTCATGTCTATATTATGGACATTCATATAGCATGCTAAGGTAATTGAGTTCAAATACATAAATTCAGATAAGCAGATTGATTTTGAAAACATGAATATTATTTCATATCAGTTACTCTATTTCATTGATTATTTTTTCTACCAACTTGTTTGGACATGTGTGAAACATATTTGCTTCTTTGATCAATGCTAAAGTTTTTATTGTATCTTCCAATATTTTCAGTTGGTATTTATTATATTTGCAAATATCTAATCCTCATGGCTTTTGATTGAAATTATTTATTTCATTGTCTTTCTTCCAAAACTAAATTATATTTCATATCATATTGTGTTTTAGAATTTATGCTTGGATTTCTAGTTGGTAAACCATTTATTGAATTTCCTACATTTTTCTAAAATCTCTACTACCAACTACCTTGTGTTTTGACAAGCTATTCTATATTGCTTGTGTATTTTCTAAACTTGTATTTACACACTTCTCCTATTGCTACTATAGTTATCTTGATCATGATTGTCTGTCTTCCTTCTGCTCTGATTTATTTACTTAAGAATTAATTGTATTTTATCTCTTAGTACGGTGCATTACGCTGAGATTTGGAACAGAACATGTATTGATTCAAGTTGGTTTCCTTGTGCAGATGGTGTACAGAGTTCAGTGTAATCAGAGTAGCGCCTCGCACGGGCTGAGGCATGGACGCCGTAAAATGGAATCAGGTGTTCGTTCGGAGCAGTACAGAGATAGTGGGATTTGGAGCGATAATATCGTCTTCCTTAGTCTGATCGGGTCGGATGATTTGGAAAGCACGACCTTCTTGCACGGTCATAACAATTGAGTAGATCGTGCTTCGCATCGAACCACAGATTGAAGGAATCAGCCATATCAGTAAGGCAGAGTACTAGCGAATTCAACTTGGTTAGTGGGCTCTGTCCCTTCTCCTCTACTCGTTCATGCCTAATAAAATGGACACACATAATGTCTTGGACACTTAGACTGGAACATTAGAATTACCTAACTGTGGCGTGCACAGAGTGTGCGTCGTTTGAAAGGATAGAAGTTAGAGCTTTGAGTGGATTATCTTGGTTGGAGCAGCGGAACGCTTCATCGAGCGAGCGAGCGTACGTTGCACACGAGTATCAAGTTGGAATGCTTCGTCAAGCGAGGTGTGCAGTTGTTGTTCGAAAACAGGCAACTACATAAGAGAGGGCATTGTGCCACTATTGGGGCATTATGACACGGAGCATTTGGAGCGAGAGGTGTTGCACCAATCGGAGCATTGTGTCAAGAAGTGGCATGGTGCCTAGTGGAGATAATTTGAGAGTGGTGACTTGGGCTATAATTGGAGATTGGATATGGTGGGTCAGGTAGAATGGGGCAAGTATCGTTGGTGGGACGAGATGTCGTGTTCCTCGTTGTACCAACTTTTCTTTGTTGCAAGGTCATGGACAACCTGTTGCACTCAGGGTTTGGTTTTCTCGAATGGGATAGGCTCCGGGACACCAGGACCGTTCAGCCATGGAGAAAATATTTGGTAACGTACTTTGAGCACGATTACTGGCAGTTTGAGACCACCATGCGGTTAGCTACTCAGCGCTGGATCGGGTCAAAATGCCTCTGATAGTCCTTTATGGCTTATCCAGTGACCTTCAAATAGATACAAATCCCTTGATTATTGCGTTTGAGTAGAAGACGGCGGCCACCTTGCCTCAGGCAAGAGTGTGCACATCAAGATTGAATTTGAGACTTGGTTTGTGGCATGGTTCGATAGGCTCATGTGTAACTTTCGAGATTTGAGTAGAACAGATTTGCATGTTTAGTTCCTTTGAGATTGATAACTGCTAGTATATTTACTTGAGTTCAATGCTTGCATGCTTAAACTACTTTATAGTTTTCCTTAACATGTCATGTCAATGCCATGAAATAAATCTAGGTTCAAGTAGAAGATCACCATATAACTGCTTTGCATTCAGTATCTACTTAGTGTCGGTTTAGACGAGTGGCTACCCCGCTCACCAGTACGGCTGTGTACTGACCCACATTTGTGGGCATATCTTTCAGGTACGCATGTGCAATGGCTCAGCTTGGATATTCGGGATATGATGTATGGAATGGTAAGTACCTTTGTGGGCAAGTAAGAGCAAGAGTGTTGCAAGCCATTGTGGCATTCTCCTTTATGGCAGTTTTATTTGGACCCTTTGAGAGCTTCGCTGCGTATACTCTGATCTGTGCTGGTTGTAACAATACTTGACTTTCGCTGCAACTTGGTCGTTCTATGATAACCATGATATTTGACGCCACCGCCTTGTGCAAGCGCAACTCCAGGCTCGCACGACATCACGTCCTGATAAGAACGATGGTCCTGCGGGAGCGCTGCAACATGGTGATTCACATTCAGCGGGGACGATCGAACTTTTGGGAGATTAGGACATGACACACTCGGGGGTTCTAATAGGCTTATCTTTGGACTACTGCTATCAAGGAAAAAAGCCATCATCTTACAAGTTAAGAAGCCAAGCAATGTCATCATCATTTCAAGACTCTGAAAAAGCATGCACCTGCCATAGTTCTTTTAGATTCTGTAATGTGTCTTAGGAATATTTATATACACAAGATATGGATGAAAAAATCCAAAGTTAGTTTAGAAAATAATCCATGATTATTTTTGGCCTACTTAATAGTATATCGACAGTATACTAGTACATACCGACGATATACCAATTTAGTATAATATTAGCTCTCTCGATCTAACCGCCATACCGACTGTATATTAGTCTATACCGACGGTATACCATTTCTTCATAGCTGGCAATCCAACGGTCATATTTCAGTGCCATTAATGCATCAAATAGGTCTTTTCTAGCCGTTGTTGTTGTAGAATAATATACCAACGGTATACAATAGTATACCGGCTGTATATTGTTTGCACACTGAAAGTAACAATAATTGCACTTTCTCTTGCCTTGGTTATAAATAACCTTTTATGACCCTTCATTCAAGGTTGATGCTTTGAGACTAAAATTTCTATCTATCAAAAGCGTATCCACAAACAACTCTACTAAAGCATTCATTTTTTAATCCACAAGTTGTGTTAAAGTATTCTTGAGTTGTAAAAGAGAGATCTTCATATTTGTTGTGAAATATCAAAATCTATCTTGTAAAGAGGTTGAAGTATGCAAGCCTTCGTATCAAAGCTTGTGTGAAGTTTGAGAGCCTTCGGATTAAAGCTTGTGTGAAGTCGAAGAGTCTTCGGATCAAAGCTCTTGTGTAAGAAATTGACGAGCCTTTGGATCAAAGCTCGTGATGTAACAATTTTGATAATAGTGGATTAAAGACGGAGAGAGTTCCAGGACTGGAGTGCCTCATGGAGGATACCAGGATACATCGGGTGTCCGTATTTCTATTGCTTTATTTCTTGCACACTTATTTTTAAATTGTTTATTCGTAATCATTTTGTGCTTGATTTATTAGCTTGATCCTATACATCCCCCCTGGGGATCTTTCATTCACAACTTCCCTCCGGAGCATCTGTCGCACCTTCGAGAACTACCGTTCCCTCGGCTCCTTCCTCTGCGCCCTCAACATCTCCTTTAACAAGCTTGACATCTCCATGGACACCTCCTTTCGGACCGCCTATACCTCTAAACTCTCCTCCCCAGCCACTTCACTCTTCCCGATGGCCAACCGCCGACCGCTAGGAAAGAAGAAGTAATCAAAGGAGAGAGAGAGAGAGAGAGAGAGAGAGAGAGAGAGAGAGAGAGAGAGAGAGCTCTCTACAGCAAAAATTCACTTGTAACATACTTATATCACTTTTTTATGCAGGTAAAAATTAGAAAAAAAATAGAGGGACAAGAATGTAGCGCCCCGTTCTCCCGGTGCGGAGAGCGCGGCTAAGAAACATAATACGGTATCGTTCGATCGAGATAGATTGAATTAAGAACTCGTCCTCGTTATGGATTTGTTTCTTCGGAATCGATTCCCATATTCAGTGGACCGTGCCCCAAGGATCGGCTTAGCGGCAGAGTCAGGAGGGACCTCTCCGCTGCTATCTTTTATTGCCTCGGTTTTCGATGTCGCTTGTTGCTTTCGTGCTTTGAGTTAGTTTTGGGATTTGCTTGTTTTCCTTGAACGATTTCGATGGTTTTCATTGTTTTCGTTCATTGACTTGCACTTCTATTCCGAGATTGGAAAGAGAGGAAGAAGTATTGATCAAGCTGTTCGTGTGCAGGTGAACGAGCAGTAGGCGGCTTGCGAGCGGAGTCGTGAAGCGCCTCTTTCCTTCTCCCTTCCAAAATCTAAGTGAGTGGCTACCAACCCGATTAGCTAGCCCTGCTTCCAGCTTCACAGCTAATAATCTGCATTCTCCTTTGCCCCGATCAAACGATACCAAGTAATAATAAAAGAAACCAAGATAAAAGAGAATAGACTTGGTTATTACTGCTTGTCAATCAAACTCGTGAACGGTTACTTACTTGCATGCTTGTTCGTTTGGGATATTTATCATATGCATAAATACAAGTTAGAATGTTTATTCTTCTTTAAAATTGTGCTATGAACTATACTGAATCAAGAGGCTATGCAACTGAATCATAATACTGCTTGTCCTGAACTGGCATTGCCTCAACTGCATGAACGGTTAGCTTAATGAAACAATACCAATTCGATCACGGACAACTTGTGCACAAGGTCACTGGTTCCTGCGGACGGTCGCTGGGGCACTGGCACCGATCCGATCCGGACGGAACTCACTGTAGTCTACTGCATCTGAACGGGATGGTTTATAGCCACTACTGAATCTTCGCTGCATTCCATCCTCGTTCAAGACTAAACGGTCCATTATGGCATCCTAGCCAGTGATCCACTGTATATTTAAACCTGTTTCATACTAACTTGTGTCTTCGTGGCAGGGAAGGCAGGGTAAGTATTATGCAGGTAATTCAGTCGGCAGGTAAAATCCACCGCACGGTGGCAAGTTTATTTCAGTAAATTCTATAAGCTGCTTACTTGTAAATGAACTAAGGCAAGATAGAAACCCATAAATATGCATGCTTCATTAAAACAACGTGTTGATTGGTATAGTCAGGCTAGCTCGCCTTCACCAGCATGTTTCGATATGTTGACCCTCGTTGAAACAGGTTCTCCGTACTAAGGCGAACCAAGCGAGGAGCCGAAGTCGTCTTCCCGATCCAGTCCAGCTGTTGGCGCATCTTTACCGTGCCATCGAAGCATCTTCAAGTCAGGAGCTTGCAACTCTTCATACACAAATGCAGCTCCGTGGCAAAGCTATCCTCCAGCCTGGAGGTCCTTATTATTTTGAGTTTATAAAGGGATGTAATGTACAGGACTGCTATCTCATTTTGAGTCATCTCTTTTGTAAGCCGTTCGGCATATTAGCTAACTCGTTCAAGAGTTTGTAATAGATGTTCATTATCAATAAAGAGAAATTTTCCATGTTTCAAATCTGTGTTTCAATTTATCTGCGTACTCTGAATATGTGCTTGCTATGCAAATCATTAAAGCTTCGTGCGGGCGCAAACCCAGCACGGCGGTCACGACTCGGGGGACGCCTCGGGGCGTGACAAAGAACTGGTTTTTGTCAGCGATTTCACACTTGCAACATCCAACTAAACACTGAAATTGGTAAATTCAACGGGCACTTTCATGCCACTTTTTACGCACTTACCTCTATCCAAACAGTCTCAAAAAGTTACACTTTCACACTCACTTCCATAACCAACCAAATATCAAATTTTAGAATTTTACACTTCTAACGTTCACTTTCTCAAAGTGCCAAAACAAAATTTTGTCCATTTCACTCAACTTTACCGCAACACGTATACAGAATGTTGATTTTCGAATTTTTTTACTACATCGTATTTCGCCAAACAAAATTACTAAATAGAGTGTAGGTGGGGAATTGAATTAAATCTCCTTTATGCCTTCGACAAAAAAATAAAATAAAATAAAATAAAATAATTAAATTAGTAATACTCTCTCATCCAAGTTCACATCTAAACGGCTGCATGCCAAACACTAAAAATGGTGCAAGGGCTTGCCAAGTCTTGTTGATAGATCACTAACACGCTGTATATATTCTCAAAATTGCATGAATGTAGTAATTGTGTACTTTTCGATCTATTGTATCATAAATAAGCATTGGCTTGGAATATATAATTAATTGCTCCCAAAAAATTTGGATGATGAGATTTTTTATTACGTTATGTGGTATATGATATTACAGCTGATATGATAAATTTTAAATTAAAAATTAATTATCCAAATTTTTTATTTTTTATTTTAATTTTAATTTTAATGTTAAATTTTTTTTATGTCAATTGTCATATCATATGCCACATAATAGAAGATAATATTATCTAAAAAATTTGGAAGACAAATAGTATTTTTGTTACAGTAAAAGTAATGAGTAACTAAAAGACAGAGTCGGCCCTGGCCCAGAGAAGAAGGACGACCGTCCAGGACCCCATGAACTAGGAGGATCCTGTTAGCTTTGCTTGAGCAAAAGCTCAATTTCCTTCTTTCCTTTAGTCCCACATCGGATGGGTCAAACCCTCCTTGTGTGTATATATTAGTTCCACTTCATTATTTTCTTAAAGATGTTGTGTGGGGAACCCCTTGGGCCACACGCGCGCGCAGCCGCCGCCCGGCCCGGCTCGGCGCGCATAACGGATGCGGGTACGTGCCCACACCTGCGGGTGCCGAATACCGATCTAGTTTACTCTTCAGGCTGGGATCCAAAATCTTTTTTGCTCCCATTTATTTTTTGAACCTTTCAAATTTTGAATGTTGAGATTCATTGAACCTTGCAACAGCTCCTTTTGACAGCCTTTCTCCCACGTTTTATTTGCTCCTTAATGGCCTATTAATGAGCCATTAAGTACCCTGTCTGTGGCTGTGTATTGGCTTCAGCCTATTTATTTGGTCTCCTTCTCCTTCTTTTTTTACACAGAAATTAATCCTACATCAAAACTCTCTTTCATTCCTCTCTCAAACCACATTCGAATCTCCAAATCCTTGCTCTGGGCAAAGCTAAGTTCAGTCTCTCTCTCCGAGTTGTGTGTGTCATGCCCCAGTCCCAAAATACGTAGGACTAGGAATACATAATACGCCTACCCGTATGTATACGAACTCCAATATATGGATATCATATACACACGTACGATGTATATGAATATGCAATCCATCAGTAATAATATACTGTCATAACAAGTCACATCAAATCTATGGCTCATCCACAGCACAAATAATCAGTAGGGATAAAAGCTGAATAATAACTGAGTATTCAAAATAAGTATCAGGCTGATAGTCGGGTGGAGACAAATCCACTACAAAATGACTATCCCAAGGTAGCAACAAAATCTCTAAATAGTGACAATAATCACAGATACTCTGAGGGTAAGATCTCCTCATCCTGGTAAGTGGAGTCAGGTCCCGGTCCGTACTCCTGTGGGTACTCCTGCTCATCCAGATCTGGAAAAGGACCAGGTCCTCAGAGGGACGTAACAAGATACATATAAACATGCCAATAAGTACTGAAATATACACATCCACTGGGTCACCTAACCGTCTAAGTGAATGTAGTTTGAGAACAACTTTCCACCAAGTGGGCTATCTGGCTAAAAATATGGTATTGGCGTGACCCTCTCGGAGAATCAGGAGCCTCAAAGCATATCGTCTTTTGAACGGCAGAGGCCGCCAGTAATATATAGTGGTCATCATCACCCGTTTCTCCGGTGGAGAATCCGGGCGTACAGGAAAAAGTGCAAAGGAGCCCAAATGTTTTACTTATTGTTCTCCCAACCCCATGCTCTAAGCATGCCAAATCCATGACATGATAAATCCTCTAAATAACTGCCAGGTCTACTAGCATACAAGTTTCTATCAGCAGTTACTCCTAACGCATGGCTCTTACGTACTGGAAGCAAACCCGATACGTAGTCCGAGATCTACATGAGACTCACAACTCTGTGTAGCAACTGTATCACAGCCAATGATCTTACTAATGCTCCCTAAAACTGGGTGTCTCATAAATAGGTCCAATCTACAAAAATAAACATCTATATAGGCAGAATTAAACATGCATGTATCAACTGGAATGTAAATAATTGTACAGTGGCAAGGTATACTTGCCGAGCAAAAGTCCTGTATATTGCACGTCCAACAGTGTTTAAGTTTTGTTGTAAGAAGAAGTGTGGTGTATTCATGGATATATATAGAGAATAAGAGGCGGTGGAAAAACTTAGTAGTTAAGAAACTAAAACTACTACCGCTGTTGTTTTCTTTCTTTTCATTGGTTTTGGTTTTGGTTTCGGTTGAGGGTTATTTAGTAATAGTGTTAAGGAGTGGTGCAATAAGAAATTTACACGTGTAGGTCAGAAAAGCAAAGCAAAGTTGAGTTTTGCTTCTGCTGCTGATATTTTCTAAAGGGGTGTGGTTTTACGCGTAAAGAAAGGAATTGTTTACGCGTATGAGTTATACGCGTAGGTTTGCTACTGCTGCTATTATAGTTACGCACAGAGAAAGGAGGCAAAGTTTTACGCGGCCGTTGCTGCTATTGTGGATTTTATGCAGGAACGTAGTATACGCGGGTTTGGGTTAGCATCATAGAAAATTCTATTTTCTATTTCTTTTCTTATTAATAATATCTATATATTTATACATATTTATACATAGAAAATTCTAAAAATTATAGGGGTGCACATGGTTTAAACTGGCAACTGTCCAAAGGGTCTCCTACATGAAATAAATTTGAGAATAAATTTATAATGTCTCTATAAAACCTCTAGATGTACAAATAATAGATATTTTTAATAAATAAAATAAAAATATAGTTTTCAGGATTAGGGATCTTACATTCTACCCAACTTATAAAAATTTGGTCCTCGAAATTAAAACTAAGTCACTATAGGAAGTCAAGAATGGTGTAAGATATAACTTAATCAAAGTAAATTTATACCTTGGTTTGTGAATAGGTTTAGAAAACGTTCACGTATGTCATCCTCGCGTTCCTAGGTAGATTCTCCTGGCGAGCCATGCTTCCATGCCACACGGACCGAGAAAATAAACTGGTTTCTCAATACTTTTTCTTGACGATCAAGGATTCCCACGGGTGTGTTCGATAATAAACGAAAGAAATGGAAAATGAGGTTTATACGAAATCCGCCCTTCTTGGGTTACAAACAAGATTGTACAATTTAATCCTATACGAGGATGTCGAGTATAATTTATTTAATCTGGGTATATATTGTTATAGGAGTCTGATCTACAGTCGATCACTTTGTCCCTTGGACCACACGGTGATGAAGAAATGTCGTGGAAGACAGAAAGCAGCTTCGAAGGTTGCTGAAGAGAGTGGATGCCCGATGCCAAAGTCGTCGATCACTTCTCTTTGCCTGAGCTCTGGATTCTTCTCTCTCTCTCTCTCTCTCGACCGTTCTCTCCTTCTTCTTTCCTCCCAATTGTCGACCTTGGATCTGATACTGGATTCCTTGACCAATTTTTGATCGTTTGACCTTCAATTTTTTGACCACCTTTCGCCATGTTCCTCTGTTGATAGAGGTCTCTATTTATAGAGTTTTAGAGATAGTGACCACTCAATCGGCGTAGAAACTGAGTAGTGGAAAGTACAGCACCCTTTTATATGACGGTTACAATAACCATTTCCTGCATATAGATGACCTTTTGAATGAGCATGTGACGCATGTCCAACTAAGGGACAACGAGTATAACTGCTGCGAAGATCATGGCGTAGAAGCCACATAGGTAGTTATTCTTTGTGTAGAAGAGGTTGGCGTAGAAGCCAATAACTGTCACCATGGCGTAGAAGCCAAGTAGGCATAGAAGCCGAGTATGCGTAGAAGCCGAGTAAGCGTAGAAGCCGAGTGGTCATAGAGATCGAGTGGGCATAGAAGCCGAATGATCATAGAGGCCGAGTGGACGTAGAAGCCGAGTGGGCGTAGAGGCCGAGTGAGCGTAGAAGCTGAGTGGGCGTAGAAGCCGAGTGGGCGTAGAGGCCGAGTGGGCGTAGAAGCCGAGTGGGCATAGAAGCCGAGCGGGCGTAGAAGCCGAGGTGATGTGGAAGTTTTAGCCGAATTTACAGCTTTTAGAGATATAATCAAATCTCTTGCATTAAATACGGAGATCTGCCCCCATCCTGCGCATTAAATGCAGAGGCGTGTCTTGAAGTTTTGCCATCATTCTGCGTATTAAATGTCGATACGCGCCTCGAACCCTGTATGAAGAGCAACTAATGACGTGGCAGTCTGTTTGCCTTCTTCGGAGCGTAAGAAGGTCACGCCTGCCTGTGTAAAACTAGGCAGCGTATTCCCTTATATGCGTAAGAGCAGTCTACGCAAAGGGAATGTCACTAAACGACGGTTCGGTGACATTTAATCAAATCTCCTGCATTAAATGCAGAGATCCGCCATTATCCTGTGCATTAAATGCAGAGACGTATTTTGAAGGCCTTCCACCATTCTGCACATTAAATGCAGAGACGTGCCTCGGGCATCTGTCAGTATTCTGCTCATTAAATGCAGAGACGTGCCTTGAGCCCTGTACGAAGAGCAACTTTTGACGTGGCAGTCTGTTTGTCTTCTGCGGAGCATAAATAGCTCACATCTCCCTGTGTAAAACTACGCAGCGTATTCCTTTGTATGCATAATGTAGCGCCCCGTTCTCCCGGTGCGGAGATCGCGGCTAAGAAATACAAAACGGTATCGTTCGATCGGGATAGATTGAATTAAGAACTCGTCCTCGTTATGGATTTGTTTCTTCGGAATCGATTCCCATATTCAGTGGACTGCGCCCCAAGGATCGGCTTAGCGGCAGAGTCAGGAGGGACCTCTCCGCTGCTATCTTTTATTGTCTCGGTTTTCGATGTCGCTTGTTGCCTTCGTGCTTTGAGTTGGTTTTGGGATTTGCTTGTTTTCCTTGAACGGTTTCGATGGTTTTCATTGTTTTCGTTCATTGACTTGCACTTCTATTCCGAGACTTGGAAAGAGAGGAAGAAGGATTAATCGAGCTGTTCGTGTGCAGGTGAACGAGCAGTAGGTGGCTTGCGAACGGAGTCGTGAAGCGCCTCTTTCCTTCTTCTTTCCAAAATCCAAGTGAGTGGCTACCAACCCGATTAGCTAGTCCTGCTTCCAAGCTTCACAGCTAATCAATCTGCACTCTCCTTTGCCCCGATCAAACGATACCAAGTAATAATAAAAGAAACCAAGATAAAAGAGAATAGACTTGGTTCATATGCTTGTCAATAATTTCATGAACGGATACTTAACTGCGTGCTTATTCGTTTGGGAATGGATCATGAATTGCTTGTCTTGTACTTGCTTGTCTTGTACTCTTGTTGCCTCAACACAAACTTGTTACTTGTATATTATTCGATCATGGACAACCAGTGCACAGGGTAACGGTCTTGCGGACGATGCTGGGGCACTGGCATCGATCCGGTCCGGGCGAGACCTATTGTTTAGTCTCTTGTTCTTGGCGGAATGGCTTGCAATGCCCCTTGTACTTTTGTTGCACGCCATTCTCGTCAAAGACTATCGTCCATTATGGCAACCAAGCCAGTGATCATCTTGTATATTTAAACCTGTTGCATACTAACTTGTGTCTCCGTGGCAGGGAAGGCAAGGTAAGTATTGTGCAGGTAATTCAGACGGTCAGGTAAAATCCACCTAACGGTGGCACGTTCATTTCAGTAAATTCAATATGCTGCTTACTTGTAAATGAACTAAGGCAAGATAGAAACCCACAAAAATATGCATGCTTCACTAAACAACGTGTTGATTGGTATAGTCAGGCTAGCTCGCCTTCACCAGCATGTTTCGATATGCTGACCCTCATTGAAACAGGTTCTCCGCACCAAGGCGAACCGAGCGAGGAGCCGAAGTCGTCTTCCCGATCCAGTCCAGCTGTTGGCGCATCTTCACCGCGCCCCTGTAGCCTTTTGAAGTCCGAAGCTGCAACTCTTCATACACAAATGCAGCTCCGTGGCAAAGTCGTCCTCCAGCCTGGAGGTCTTTATCGTTTTGAGTTTATAAAAGGATGTAATGTACAGGACTGCTATCTCATTTTGAGTCAACCCTTTTGTAAGCCGTTCGGCATATTAGCTGACTCGTTCAAGAGTTTGTAATAGATGTTCATTATCAATAAAGAGAACTTTTCTATGTTTCAAATATGTGTTTCAATTTATCTGCGTACTCTGAATATGTGCTTGCTATGCAAATCATTAAAGCCTTGTGCGGGCGCAACTCCAGGCCCGCACGGCGGTCACGACTCGGGGGACGCCTCGGGGCGTGACATAGTGGTATCAGAGCACAGATTCAAAGTTCCTTAGACTTCGTGCTGGAAAAGTTCCTTTAACGATCAAATTCCTGTGCGAACTCTTGAACTCGCTAGGCCAAAATGAGATACGTTCATGCAATAAGTCCATAATACATTATGATCCTAATGTAATTTACCTTCTTTTGAAGGAATGGCTCCTGCGCAATCTGCAGCGCAAGTCCCGGACGAAATGCAACGCCAAGGAAGTAGTTCGGGCACTTCGGGAAGTTCAGAAAGCCAGCGAGCCATGCCAAGCATCGATCCCGTTCAGCAAATATTGCGGATGTTGGGGGAAAACCAACAAAGGGACGAGGCTCGCTATGAACGGGCCGAAAAGCGGGCGGAAGAGAGTCAGCTCAAGTTTCAAGACAATATAGAAGCACGATTCTCAGTCCAACAAAAGCAGGTAGATACCCTGCAGCAGATCGTTCAGACTTTGGCTGCCAACCATTCCGCCGCAACAACAACGACTCCGGTGGAGCAGCCCGTGCTTGAAGTAGAGACACCGAAAATTCCAAGAGCGAGGGACGTGACTGCCTTCGACTTTGGCCACTTCAAGAAAGTCTGCAACACCCTATTCAACGGGACTGAGGACCCAGTCATAGCTCTAGATTGGTTGGCCGAACTTGAAGACCACTTCGCTCTGCTAGAGGTCCCCGAAGAAAAGTGCGTCGCCTGCACGTAATTACAGCTCCGCCTCAATGCGCACGATTGGTGGGACGTGCATTGACGATCTCTCCAATTTGATCACGGAGAGGAGGCGATCTCGTGGATGACCTTTCGTGCTGCGTTCGAAGAGGAGTATGTACCCCCTCCAGTCCAACGCCAGATGGAGAACGAGTTCGTGCAGCTGCGGCAAGGCAGCATGACAGTTAAAGAGTACGCCGCCGAATTCAACCGACTCTCCAAATTCGCTAGGGCCTATTTACCTGATGCAGCGAGTCGAGCTAGAAGGTTTGAAGGTGGTCTACGCCTTGCCATCCATTCGCACGTAGCCGTTCATCAGCATCGTACAATGCGTGAAGTCATGAATCACGCCCTATCTCTCGAACCAATCTATCCTCACGTTTCTATCGGCGCTGTGCATACATCCAGTCACAAACGCCAAAGCGACGAGAGAGGAAACAACGCTACAAAGCGTCACAATAACGGTAGAAAGCAGAAAGCAAACAAGCCTTGTAGTTTCTGCAAAAAGACGGGGCATGCAATCGACAAATGTCGCCTGAAACTTGGTTTATGCCTAGCCTGTGGCGGTTCAGACCATTCTGTTCGTGATTGTTCCTTGAGTCATGATCGCCGTTCCGAACGCAATAATCCCTAACGGTAAGTTCTACCCTAAGTTTCGGGACGAAACTTCCAATTAGTTGGGTAGGATGTAGCGCCCCGTTCTCCCGATGCGGAGATCGCGGCTAAGAAACACAAGACGGTATCGTTCGATCGGGATAGATTGAATTAAGAACTCGTCCTCGTTATGGATTTGTTTCTTCGGAATCGATTTCCATATTCAGTGGACTGCGCCCCAAGGATCGGCTTAGCGGCAGAGTCAGGAGGGACCTCTCCGCTGCTATCTTTTATTGCTTCAGTTTTTGATGTCGCTTGTTGCCTTCGTGCTTTGAGTTGGTTTTGGGATTTGCTTGTTTTCCTTGAACGGTTTTGATGGTTTTTATTATTTTCGTTCATTGACTTGCACTTCTATTCCGAGACTTGGAAAGAGAGGAAGAAGGATTAATCGAGCTGTTCGTGTGCAGGTGAACGAGCAGTAGGTGGCTTGCGAGCGGAGTCGTGAAACGCCTCTTTCCTTCTTCTTTCCAAAATCCAAGTGAGTGGCTACCAACCCGATTAGCTAGTCCTGCTTCCAAGCTTCACAGCTAATCAATCTGCACTCTCCTTTGCCCCGATCAAACGATACCAAGTAATAATAAAAGAAACCAAGATAAAAGAGAATAGACTTGGTTTATATGCTTGTCAATAATTTCATGAACGGATACTTAACTACGTGCTTGTTCGTTTGGGAATGGATCATGAATTGCTTGTCTTGTACTTGCTTGTCTTGTACTCTTGTTGCCTCAACACAAACTTGTTACTTGTATATTGTTCGATCATGGACAACCAGTGCACAGGGTAACGGTCTTGCGGACGATGCTGGGGCACTGGCATCGATCCGGTCCGGGCGAGACCTATTGTTTAGTCTCTTGTTCTTGGCGGAATGGCTTGCAATGCCCCTTGTACTTTTGTTGTACGCCATTCTCGTCAAAGACTATCGTCCATTATGGCAACCAAGCCAGTGATCATCTTGTATATTTAAACCTGTTGCATACTAACTTGTGTCTCCGTGGCAGGGAAGGCAAGGTAAGTATTGTGCAGGTAATTCAGACGGTCAGGTAAAATCTACCTAACGGTGGCACGTTCATTTTAGTAAATTCAATATGCTGCTTACTTGTAAATGAACTAAGGCAAGATAGAAACCCACAAAAATATGCATGCTTCACTAAACAACGTGTTAATTGGTATAGTCAGGCTAGCTCGCCTTCACCAGCATGTTTCGATATGCTGACCCTCGTTGAAACAGGTTCTCCGCACCAAGGCGAACCGAGCGAGGAGCCGAAGTCGTCTTCCCGATCCAGTCCAGCTGTTGGCGCATCTTCACCGCGCCCCTGTAGCCTTTTGAAGTCCAAAGCTGCAACTCTTCATACACAAATGCAGCTCCGTGGCAAAGTCGTCCTCCAGCCTGGAGGTCTTTATCGTTTTGAGTTTATAAAAGGATGTAATGTACAGGACTGCTATCTCATTTTGAGTCAACCCTTTTGTAAGCCGTTCGGCATATTAGCTGACTCGTTCAAGAGTTTGTAATAGATGTTCATTATCAATAAAGAGAACTTTTTTATGTTTCAAATCTGTGTTTCAATTTATCTGCGTACTCTGAATATGTGCTTGCTATGCAAATCATTAAAGCCTTGTGCGGGCGCAACTCCAGGCCCGCACGGCGGTCACGACTCGGGGGACGCCTCGGGGCGTGATACATAAGAGCAGTTTACGCCAAGGAAATGGCAGTAAATGACAGCCTAGGTTGCTGTGCGGTGTCATCATTATAGCCGTCGTCTGGGTAGTTGTGCAGTACTCTTTGTCAGGAGTCCAGACGTCAGGTTCACTGCACGATTTGATAGGTTCATTTCGAAGAATACGAAGCGTTCCTCGTACACTTCAATGCTGCATTGAAAGCGGATGAGTTTTACGCCATAGAGGCGATGTAGCACCCTTTTTACGCTGAAGCAGCCTGGACATACTGTATTACGCAGATAGTCCTTGAGCTTATATTTTACGATGTGCTTAGCGGAGAAGCTCTGTTGCACATTGAAGGCTCTGAGGTCCTCTGTTTTACGCTGTCCTGCATCAACATGCTGCGTAGAGCTATCCAGCGTATTTTTCATACTTCTACAAGACCCCCTTCAAAGCTTTTAAATTCTTTGTAATTTAAAATGCTTTGAATGAAGCATGAAACGTTCCTCGTAATTTGAAACGGTCAAGTTTGACACGTTCTTTCAAGGATGACTTTATGGCAGAGTTATTGGGGATCGGTGTGACCTCTTTCGCCTATAAAAAGGCTGAGGAGTTAACCTGTTCTTCCCATATTTCCTTCACCACACAGAGATGATCGCCAGAGTTCGTCGGGTTGACTTGAGTGAGAAAAAGATTATGTTCTTCCAGCATGTAAGGAGCCGAAAAAGAAGGCATCTTCGAGCAAATATCCTCTGCAACGATGGATCATGGAAGGATATCATAGCCTCCTTTGCTCGGGATAATCAGCAACTTTGTATGACGGTTCTCCAGGAGAGAGGAAGGGTCTCATTTGACCATGCAGCTTGCAAGCGGTGCCTTCCTCCGTTATCTGTGGACGAGAGCAGTCAAACTGGCTCTGTCCTCCAGTATTGAGTTGGGTGAAATATGCTAACTTAATCTGTCACGGCGCTGGATGCAGGAAAGCAGATTTATCCTGCTCTCCTGTATTGGAGGATGGGTCTAGGCCCATTTTTGTATCCTCCCGCCGTTGATCATATTTTGGTCGGTTTGCGGACACCGACCAACTGCTAGAGAAGATGGATGAAGAATGTCGCCCGTGCAAGAACCTGGCAGAACAGATTCTGGGCGCAATCTTCAGACGACGATGAGGGAGTCCTTTATAGACGGGATTTTCCTCATATATAATCATGAAAATGAAGAAAAACCCTTGTAGACTGGATTTTCCTTATATGTAATCATGATTTTAATTTTCATAAAATCGTCTTCTTCTGTGCATATGATCATCTTGCCATATACTTTGCTGCGAAGTCTGAATATGTGTAGCTTCGACATGTCTGATACTTTACGCCGACTCTGTTTAGAAAGAGTGCTAGGTCATGTCCTGTCTTTTACGCATGACTAAGGATGCGCAGAAAGTCGCTTAGCAGACGAGTGTTCGAACTGTCCTGTTGTTAGGAACGAGGAACCGCGTAGAATTCTGATCTGTTACTTCTGATAAACAGAATTCTTGTTTCAGACCATCATCTTCAAGAATGGTTTCTCAAAAATCCCTTAGAACAGGGCGAGAACTGGCTGTCAAAAACTGAGTCGCCATCTTGAACTGTAGATGAAATATTCAGACTGGATTCTGGATGAACTTCGAACCGACCCATAAAGAAGAGTAACTTTCAATGTTGAACTCTGTATGCTTTGGGTACTTGGGAAATTTTGAGGCCAAGAAGGAGTATCTTCTGTGTGAACCCTTGCAATTGACCGCCTTGAGAATTATTCAGATGTACTGTATTATGGCCTACGCATTTTTCAGATATGCGGAAAGTCATAGAGCGTGAAATCATAAGTTTGTAGCCTCTGAGCGTAAAAAGCCATCGAGCGTGAGATCATAGATTTGTAGCTGTTTGAGCGTGAAGTCGTAGGTTCGTAGCCTCTCGAGCGTAAAAGCTGCTGAGCATGAGAGCATCCGGGCGTAAAATCATAGACCTGTAGCCTGTGAGCATAAAAATCGTAGATCTGCAGCCATCGAGCGTAGTATAAACCCCCTGATTTTTTTAGAAATTTTTAATTTAGATTTTTCACAATTTTTCGTGATTTTCCGGGATTTTTCTGTAATTAAGACTAGGGTATTTGGTAATTAAATGATTTCTAATTACAGTTAATTAATATTAAAATATTAAGAAAATAATATTTTATGGTGTAAAATGGAAAACCGGACATAGGGTAATTTTTTACGGATTTATTGGACTCCGAAAACACATTTAAAGCCCTAAAAAATTATTAAATAAATAAACCAATTTAAACCTAGAAATAAACCGGGTTTATTCCAAATAAACCAAACTAAACCAAACCGGACCGACCGGTCTAGTAAACCCAAACCCAATTCTTTATTGGGTCGGATCCGGGCCCAAACCCGACCCGACCCGCGGACCCGAAACCAAAACCCGAAACCTAAATCCTAATCTGAAATCGAACCTTAACCCTAATTGAAGTCGGAATCCGACCGGCGGCACCCTATTTAACTCCCCGACCCGCCATGCCAGAACCCTAATTCTCCACATCCCCTTCCTCTCCGACTTCGACAGCCACCGCCCCGCCGCTGAGAACTCCTCCGCTGCACCAAGGCCGCAGCCGAGTACCCCGACTCCACCTCCCCGCTCGTCCTCGTCGGACCTCCATCCCTCTGCTGTGCCGCTACGCTGCACCTCGCCTCTCCTCCCTATTCTCTCCTCCTCCCCGCAGCTGACTCCGGCCACCCTGGCTTCGCCGGAGCTCGCCCCTCCGCCTACACTCACCTCTCTTATTCCCTTCTTCCTCCTCTTCCTTTGCCCCAGCCGCCGGACGAACCACCATGGCCTCCTCCCATTCATCATCTTCAATATCCCCCCTTCGCCGGAGCCCAACCCCGGAGTAGCCGAGCGTTACCACCACCACTGTCATCGACTCCACGACGAACCCCCGTCCTCGCTGGAAACAGCAGCGCCGAGTCCACCATTGTTGTTTCCTTCCTCCTCCTCTACTCCGGCCGTCCTCCACGGCCTCGACCTCCTCCACCACTCGACCGAAGCAGCACCAAACGCTGTCATCTCTATCTCCCTATACACGCCTCAACCACCCATGGCGGACTCGACCGCCTCTCCACCCTGCCTCCTTTCTCCCCCGCCTCTACACCGCTCCTCGACGACCGGAATAGCACCCAGGCCACCCTACAGCAACACCACCGCCATATCCGACCTCCCCTCCTCTCCATCGACCACTGCAGCCCGCCTGAATATTGACAGCAGCCGTCTCGACGCCTGAACCGCCGAGCCGGACCTCCCTCTCCCCTTCCTGTCATCTCCTTTCCCCATGGCCGGACCCCCCTACTGGCCGGAATCCGGTGATCATCACCATTACCACCATCCTTCCATCTCCTCACCATCTCATCCTCGTTGTCGTCATCGTCACCCCCCCATCATCGTAGCCATCGACGTCATTATCATCGTCGTAGCATCGACACCATTATCACCATATTATCTATCACCACCACTTTACACATCATCATCCACGTCATCAACCCAGTCATCACTATCATCTTCGTCCACCATCCTCATCGTCCTCGTCATAATCATCAGCATTACTTCATCGTTATCTCACCATCATCTTCACCTTGAGCATCGACATAATCATCGCCATCACCCATCAGCATTATCGCATCGTCGTCATCTCATTATTAGCCTCACCATCACACCATCGTCCTCATCATCCTCGTCTCAATTCATCACCATCATCGTCACCCCACCAGTCATTATCACCATCAGCATTGTCGTCCTCACCATCATCGTCGTTATAGTCGTTATCATCGTCGTCACCTCTCTTCGTCGATGTCCAGCCAATCCCGTGCGCGTACACCGAGGTTCGAACATGTCCCACCTTCTTATTTCGTATGTGTGTTGGTGTATATGTTATTAGGACATGTGTATTGCTTATGACTGCTAGCTGATACCTGACCCTGAGTCAGCGAACCTAACTCGTATACGCACACGTACGCGTATACTGTTCCATTTAGTGTATATATATATATATATATATATATATATATATATGGTTAGTCGTTAGCATATTATTAGTTGGTATATATTTATGCACATATTTACTATAAGTATTCAATTAGCTATGTAGATAAATTGATGGTTATATTATTATATAATTCTATGAAAATATATGTAAGTAAATGCTAATTGATAATTAGGACTATATATACATTTAGACTGTACGACCCTAGGACACCGTGGACTATCCCATATTTGCCCTTGACTGTGTTGACCCTAAGAACTTACGAATTGCCTGTCTTGCGTACCTTAACGTACAGGCTTAGACACATGTCAGTCGATTGTCTGGTTGTGTACAGCACTTGAAGATGAGACCTCGCGTAATTCAACGCGTAATTGACCGTGTGAGATGACTAGTATTACCCCTAGTGTACCCCTGAGTCCCGTGTAAATATTGTTGTGTGTGCACTAGTGTAATGACTAATGATTTTATTGTATTATAATATATGTGCATAGGATATTGGATTGTTCTGCGCGACTTCTGGAGCAGGTTATTGGTACATTGCAGCTTCCTTGCCAGGCAAGTATACCTTGTCATTGTACTGTTATTCATATTCCATATGTTGCATGCATCTTTATTTTCTGTCTTTAGTTCATATATTTTAACTGTATATAAATGTGCGCGACGGTATCATCGCGATATGTTTTATTTATGTATTGCATTAACCTTGTTCATGAGACTACCCCATTATCATGTAGCATCTTTAGGTTCATTGGCTGTGACACAGTTGTTACACGAGTTGTGAGCCTCATATAGATCACGGACTGGCGTGCAGGGTTTGGCCTCCTGTACGTGTGGGCCGTGCGTTAGGGATAACTGTTGTTAGAAACTTTGCATGCTAGTAGACTTGGCAGTTATTAGAGGTCCATGGACATAGCTTATTATAGTACGGTGGTCCCATCCTTGTCCTTGTTTGGTTGCAGGATTGGGCTAGGGTTCTAAGAATAGGCTATGAACCAAATTGTGTCATGGATGTGACATGCTTAGAGCATGGGGTGGGGAGAATAACAAGTACCGCATTTGAGCTCCTTTGCACTTTTTTCTATTGTGCGGCCGGATTCTCTGCTGGAGATACGGGCGGTGATGACCACTATATATTATATTATTATCAGGCGGGCCTCCGGCGTTCGAAAGTCGTTGTGCCTTTGTAGGCCCCTGGATCTCCAATAGAGAACCATGCCAAATCCCAGGTTTTCAGCCTGATAGCTCACTTGTGGGGAAAGTTGTTCTTAACTGCATTCACTTAGATGGTTAGGCGACCCCATTGGATATTTATTTCAGTACTTTATTGGCATGTGTTTAAGTATCTTGTTATGTCCCTCTGAGGACCTGGTCCCCTGCCAGGTGTATTTGTTTTTGAGTATTCACAGGAGCGCAGATTCGGATGGATACCTATGCTTCGTGGATGTCTTCTCTTCGAGCCGTGGTTGATAGCTGGTATTCTTATATTGTGTTATTGTGTTGTACTCATATTGTATTTGCTCTTATATTCGGGTTGGTAGTGGATTTGTTTCCATCCAACTATCCTCCTTAGATACTTCTTATTGAGATCTAGTTTCATAGATGCTGGTTATTTATTTATATTGATTTTCGTGGATGAGATTTAGATTGTACCCTGTGACTTGTGACATATGTTATACCACTTGTGGATTTGATGTTCATAATACAGCGTACGTGTGGATTTGGTTTCCATATATTGGAGTTGCCATAACCATGCGGCTGGCATGCTTACGTGTCCTAGTCCTACGTATTTTTGGGACTGGGGCGTGACATGTTTTTGTGGTGGCCCATGCAGGTCGAGAGCATATTGTTTCGGTTACGTTACTGTACCAAGCAAGCCTGCAAATAGGATTAGAGTATAGGATCTCATCCACATTTGACTATGACTCATCTTTCTTCTAATCTGTTCTATTTCGAACAAATGTATCCTGCTTGATTCCTGTACTTCCCTAATAGTTCTTTGAGTATAGCCTTCTGCTAGCATATAGGAACCCCTGTTATTAGGATGATAATTAGAGTAACACACCTATTAAGAATACAACGAGAATATAGACACACCACTAAGTTTAGAATATCTAGTGAACCCTAGAATTCCTTATCTTTAGATTGGTATACCATTACCCCTTGATGTATTATGAAGACTTAAAGAGTAGTATAGACACTACTAGAGCTAGTTAGAAGTTTTACCATAATGTTGACCCTAGTATTGAGGAACCAATAGAAAACCAAAGTGAATATTAGGACTGAACCTAACCCACGCCGTTAGATGAGTATTGGAGAACCATAAATTTAGATTCTTGTCATAAGATAAGCAGATAGTACCTTAGAAAGCCAGGAGCAATGCCTGGAATATTTTTTTAATCATGCCTCAAACCAAGCAACTAGTACCCCACTCCCCTTTAGAAAACCATGATGCTATCTAGAGCCCCTTATTTTAATTCCATTGTTCCTCTAAAACCCTAGCGCTCGCTACTTGTGCGACGACTAGCCATGTTTTCTCTTCTTCGTCTTTTAACTCGTGCCACCTGACACTTTTGATAGTAGGCCAAGTAATTTTATTCTTGTTAAGGACACATAGTTTGCTAGGATTATAGTGTAGTATTGAATTTGAACATTTTTTTTTTGCTTGGTAGTTAAAGTTTGAGTTGTTCTTGCAGACTGTGACCCGATGATTATCCCTTAGTGTTAAATCGCATAAATTGTACCCTTACCTTGATATGAGTTATATTCCCTTCCCTTGAGACTAGTAACCTTTCTATTCTTGCTATTGACACTTGTTCTATAAGCACTATGACTAAGGCTTAAGATGACCATGACTTATGTAATGTAAGCAGATACCCTAATAGTTACTAAGACCCTTTTTGTAGACCTTAACAGGAGCTTCTACTGTATCGTTAAGACCATTGCAATAGTAGTTCGATTGTTATAAGTTATATAGTATACCTCACACCATAGTACCACATAGCCCTATTGACCCATTGGTAAAGTGAAATAGGATGACACAACTTTAGACTGTATAAGAAGATAGTGTTTATTCAGACTGTAGAAATTAGAAACCCGTACCCCTATTTGGTCGACTAGCGACTTAGACAAGAAGGTTGTATGATAACTGTAGAGATTGTAGAGTCTGTTATTATTATGGTTGCTTGTTTATTTTTGTTTTGTGAACTTAATTAAATTGTACCTCCTTTCATCATCATCTAGCGTACTTAAATTGGCTGTACTTGACTTATGCTGCTATTCTATAGCCTAGTTTTGCAAGCTTATTCTTTATCGAGCTTGTTCATGACATATGTATTAGTGGACATGTACACTAATACAAATTATCTATTCAGAATCAGTGTATTACGGTCTGATCAACCTTAGTGCATTTTGGTTCGCTCTTCGCACGACTACTTTACGTGGATTGAGATATATAGTTGACTAGTATACTTGCCCTCTAGATATGTCTGAGCATATCGTATCGGTTACGTAACTGTACTAATACGAGCATGCAAAAGAAGAATTACCAGAATAGGATTTTAATCCACAACTGTTTGACAATGTTCATTTGAATTCTTTAAACGCCTTGACCCCGATACTTCTATTATATTACCTCACCCTTGAACTCTTTATTTTTGATCTCCGTCTTCCCTTATTTCGGAAGGACGAAACCTCATGCTTGGTATAAGTTTGATATATAGGTAGTTCTAGATAGACCCCGCAGGCCGGTCGCATTGTTGGATGACCCTTTATAAATGATTAAGGACATCTCATAGATGATGCGGATGGTGTTAAAACTTTGAGGATTCAATACCGTAATTTAGGGCATAGCTTTCTTAGATGTATAGCCTTAGATGATAGATGGATAAATTCTAAGTTGGGTAGATACCGCAATGTTCACTGAGAGGAAATCTTTAGACCCTATCCTAGTTTAATTTTGAGGATGAAATTTTTATAAGTTGGGTAGATTATAAACCCCCTGATTTTTCAAAAATTTTTAATTTGGATTTTTCATAATTTTTCGTGATTTTCCGGGATTTTTCTGTAATTAAGACTAGGGTATTTGGAAATTAAATGATTTCTAATTGCAGTTAATTAATATTGAAATATTAAGGAAATAATAGTTTATGGTGTAAAATAGAAAATCGGACATAGGATAATTTTCTGCGGATTTATTGGACTCCGAAAACGCGTTTAAAGCCCTAAAAAACTATTAAATAAATAAACCAATTTAAACCTAGAAATAAACCGGGTTTATTCCAAATAAACCGAACTAAACCAAACCGGACCGACCGGTCTAGTAAACCCAAACCCAATTCTTTATTGGGTCGGATCCGGGCCCAAATCCGACCCGACCCGACCCGCGGACCCGAAACCCAAACCCGAAACCTAAATCCTAATCTGAAATCGAACCCTAACCCTAATTGAAGTCAGAATCCGACCGGCGATACCTTATTTAACTCCCCGACCCGCCATGCCGGAACCCTATTTCTCCACATCCCCTTCCTCTCCGACTTCGACAGCCACCGCCCAGCCGCTGAGAACTCCTCCGCTGCACCTAGGCCGCAGCCGAGTACCCCGACTCCACCTCCCCGCTCGTCCTCGCCGGACCTCCATCCCTCTGTCGTGCCTCTGCACTGCACCTCGCCTCTCCTCCTTGTTCTCTCCTCCTCACCGCAGCTGACTCCGGCCACCCTGGCTTCGCCGGAGCTCGCCCCTCCGCCTACACTCACCTCTCTTATTCCCTCCTTCCTCCTCTTCCTTTGCCCCAGCCGCCGGACGAACCACCATGGCCTCCTCCCATTCATCATCTTCAACATCCCCCTTTCGCCGGAGCCCGACCCCGGAGCAGCCGAGCGTTACCACCACCACTGTCATCGACTCAACGACGAACCCCCGCCCTCGCTGGAAACAGCAGCGCCGAGTCCACCGTTGCTGTTTTCTTCCTCCTCCTCTACTCCGGCCGTCCTCCACGGCCTCGACCTCCTCCACCACTCGACCAGAGCAGCACCAAACGCTGTCATCTCCATCTCCCTGTACATGCCTCCACCACCCATGGCGGACTCGACCTCCTCTCCACCCTGCCTCCTTTCTCTCCCGCCTCTACACCGCTCCTCGACGACCGGAATAGCACCCAGGCCACCCTACAGCAACACCACCGCCATATTCGACCTCCCCTCCTCTCCATCGACCAGTGCAGCCCGCCTGAACGTTGACAGCAGCCGCCTCGACGCCTGAACCGCCGAGCCGGACCTCCCTCTCCCCTTCCTGTCATCTCCTTTCCCCATGGCCGGACCCCCTACTGGCCGAAATCCGGTGATCATCACCATTACCACCATCCTTCCATCTCCTCACCATCTCATCCTCGTTGTCATCATCGTCACCCCCCCATCATCGTAGCCATCGACGTCATTATCATCGTCGTAGCATCGACACCATTATCACCATATTATCTATCACCACCACTTTACACATCATCATCTACGTCATCAACCCAGTCATCACTATCATTTTCGTCCACCATCCTCATCGTCCTCGTCATAATCATCAGCATCACTCCATCATCATCTCACCATCATCTTTACCTTGAGCATCGATATAATCATCGCCATCACCCATCAGCATCATCGCATCATCGTCATCTCATCATTAGCCTCACCATCACACCATCGTCCTCATCATCCTCGTCTCAATTCATCACCATCATCGTCACCCCACCAGTCATTATCACCATCAGCATTGTCGTCCTCACCATCATCGTCGTTATAGTCGTCATCATCGTCGTCACCTCTCTTCGTCGACGTCCAGCCAATCCCGTGCGCGTACACCGAGGTTCGAACCTGTCCCACCTTCTTATTTCGTATGTGTGCTAGTGTATATGTTATTAGGACATGTGTATTGCTTATGACTGCTAGCTGATACCTGACCCTGAGTTGGCGAACCCAACTCGTATACGCACACGTACGCGTATACTGTTCCATTTAGTATATATATATATATATATATATATATATATATATATATATATATATATATATATATATATATATATATATATATATATATTTGGTTAGTCATTAGCATATTATTAGTTGGTATATATTTATGCACATATTTACTATAAGTATTCAATTAGCTACGTAGATAAATTGCTGGTTATATTATTATATAATTATATGAAAATATATGTAAGTAAATGCTAATTGATAATTAGGACTATATATACATTTAGACTGTACGACCCTAGGACACCGTGGACTATCCCGTATTTGTCCTTGACCGTGTTGACCCTAAGAACTTACGAATTGCCTGCCTTGCGTACCTTAACGTACAGGCTTAGACACCTGTCAGTCGATTTTTTGGTTGTGTACAGCACTTGAAGATGAGACCCCACGTAATTCAACGCATAATTGACCGTGTGAGATTACTAGTATTACCCCTAGTGTACCCCTGAGTCCCGTGTAAATATTGTTGTGTGTGCACTAGTGTAATGACTAATGATTTTATTGTATTATAATATATATACATAGGATATTGGATTGTTCTACGCGACTTTTGGAGCAGGTTATTGGTACATTGCAGCTTCCTTGCCAGGCAAGTATACCTTGTCATTGTACTGTTATTCATATTCCATATGTTGCATGCATCTTTATTTTCTGTCTTTAGTTCATATATTTTAACGGTATATAAATGTGCGTGACGGTATCGTCGCGATATGTTTTATTTATGAATTGCATTAACCTTGTTCATGAGACTACCCCATTATCATGTAGCATCTTTAGGTTCATTGGCTGTGACACAGTTGTTACACGAGTTGTGAGTCTCATGTAGATCACGGACTGGCGTGCAGGGTTTGGCCTCCTGTACGTGTGGGCCGTGCGTTAGGGATAACTGTTGTTAGAAACTTTGCATGCTAGTAGACTTGGCAGTTATTAGAGGTCCATGGACATAGCTTATTATAGTACGGTGGTCCCATCCTTGTCCTCGTTTGGTTGCAGGATTGGGCTAGGGTTCTAAGAATAGGCTATGAACCAAATTGTGTCGTGGATGTGACATGCTTAGAGCATGGGATGGGGAGAACAACAAGTACCACATTTGAGCTCCTTTGCACTTTTTTCTATTGTGCGACCGAATTCTCCGCTGGAGATACGGACGGTGATGACCACTATATATTATATTATTATCAGGCGGGCCTCCGGCATTCGTAAGTCGTCGTGCCTTTGTAGGCCCCTGGATCTCCAATAGAGAACCATGCCAAATCCCAGGTTTTCAGCCAGATAGCTCACTTGTGGGGAAAGTTGTTCTTAACTGCATTCACTTAGATGGTTAGGCGACCCCATTGGATATTTATTTTAGTACTTTATTGGCATGTGTTTAAGTATCTTGTTATGTCCCTCTGAGGACCTGGTCCCCTGCCAGGTGTATTTGTTTTTGAGTATTCACAGGAGCGCAGATTTGGATGGATACCTATGCTTCGTGGATGTCTCTCTTCGAGCCGTGGTTGATAGCTGGTATTCTTATATTGTGTTATTGTGTTGTAATCATATTCTATTTGCTCTTATATTCGGGTTGGTAGTGGATTTGTTTCCATCCAACTATCCTCCTTAGATACTTCTTATTGAGATCTAATTTCATAGATGTTGGTTATTTATTTATATTGATTTTCGTGGATGAGATTTAGATTGTACCCTGTGACTTGTGACATATGTTATACCACTTGTGGATTTGATGTTCATAATACAGCGTACGTGTGGATTTGGTTTCCATATATTGGAGTTGCCATAACCATGCGGCTGGCATGCTTACGTATACTAGTCCTACATATTTTTGGGACAGGGGTGTGACACGTAGAAAGCTCCTTAGCGTAAAAAACTGTAGATTTGTAGCTTCTGAAAATAAAATCTTCCGAGCGTGAAGTCGTGGATCTGTTGCCTCTGAGCGTAAAAAGCCACCGAGCGTGAGATCGTAGATTTGTAGCTGTTGAGCGTGAAGTCGTTGGTTCGTAGCCTCTCGAGCATAAAAGCTGCTGAGCATGAGAGCATCCGGGCGTAGAACCATAGACCTGTAGCCTGTGAGCGTAAAAATCGTAGATCGGCTTTGCACAAAAACTTTTTGAATTCGCTGACAGTCCGCCTTCTCTAAGTAAATAGGCTGACGTAGTACCCAATCATAACCAAATATTAAATATGAGATTTGGTTCGGGATTCGAGGAGTCCATCCGAACTCTATATATACCCCAAGTTTCTGAGAGAAAAACTTTTCATCCGTCTTCTGTGAAAGAAAGCTTTTGACTGTTCGAGTTCTTCTTCGTTTCTTCTCTGAGTCTTCAAAGTTTCCAGTAATGGCCTCGAAACAAGTCTCCTCCTCTAAGGGAAAGAAGGTTGCTTCTTCTTCTCGTTCTTCTGCTCAAGCGAGAGCGTCTTCGGTCTGGCACGGCGAGCTTCATTCTGAATGAAGTGTCCCGCCGACGAGCAGTACACCCGGCCTTAAAGGTAGAGCTTTTGGGACGAAAAAGAACGACTGAAAATCCTTCGCACACATTGTACGTGAACGGGCTAGGTCGTCTTCTGTGCTGATAGCCTCTTCGAGGAAGATGATGCACAGAGATGTTTCATCTTTTACGCCCACTTTTCTAATGTGTCAGCGCAAAAAACTCTATATTTTCGCAGTCTGGAGTAAAAGCTTTGACTGTCGAAAGTTGGCGTATACTATAAAATTTGAGTGTTATGCAGGGATGAAAATTCCGGCGTAAGAACTTAACTTTAACAGTCTGGCATAAAGCACAGACTGTATACTGCCAACCTTGAATTTTACGTTTTGGAAATGGATTCCAGCGTAAAAGCCCAAGTTTTTACAGCCTTGGCGTAAAGCACAGACTGTTGATTTTTGTCATATGCTGCAAGATTTATAGAAACTGACTTGTCTTTCTTGCATTTTGCAGTTAACTTGCACGCGTCTCCATTGGCTGAGGTGATGGGTTCCGCTGCCGAGATGCTGCACTCCAACTACTTGGAGGATCTGTCCCATGTGACATTTCCTATCTCCGGGCTCCAGTATCCTGAAGGAAGGGAAATTTTGATATCGGCTCAGGGCGAGCGAATGCTGCTGAGCTTGATCAACGGGGAGCCCCTGACGTACATAGACGGGGACCAATACATAAAGCCGGCTTTCCTCTTCGGGGACATGATTGACAAGCAGTCTCAGACGAAGCCCAAGAAAGAACTCCGGGTTTTCCCTGCCGGGAGCTTGGTTCTGTATCTGCCCAAGATGCTGAGAGGCTATCCCATCTTGGCATTCTTCCATGCTACACATCCCAGGAGGATATCGTGTATGCTGACTCCCGATCTTCACGACAGGCCGGAGAAGATATTTCATCTGAAAGGAGCTGACCATGGGTCTTTTGTCAGCCGCCCTTCCGACAATATGACGACGTTCAGGAGACTGTACCCGGGCAGTGTCCCGAGTGAAGACAGTTTAGTGATCCAGTCGGTCCAATTGCCGACTTTCTGCAATGATTTCATGGGGCACGGGGGAGTATACCCTAAGGTGAACCCTCGGACAGGCGGGTGGATCACCCCCACAAATCTTCGATGGGCTCGCTTAGCTGAATGGGCCCTGAAGCATTTTCAGACCGAGCTGGAGGGCATTGGTCTGTTTGCAGCTGTGAGTGCCACCAGTGTTGGGTTACCTCTCAACCCCAACCTGTTTCTGGCACTGATGGAGCGATATATCTCGCTCACCGGGACTTTCGCCACTCCACTGGGGGAGTTGGGATTGGCCCTCCACGAGATGGCAGAGATCTCGAGACTGCCGATGGGGGATACTCCATATGAAGAGTATGTTCCCATGAACCGGGAGCTGGGGAATTCAGACCCTCGGGTAGTGGAAGTGTACCAGGAGCTGATGTGCCACTACCTCACTTGCACCGCCTTTTATGATGAGCCCTCAGATTTAGCTCATGTTAGTAAATTGACGTCATACCTCTTCTTTCACAGGTCCAGGACTGCCAAGCCGGAGAAGGTATTGGAAGGCAAGGATCGGCCTTTGAATCCTCTGAGCGTGCTTAATGCTCAGGTAGTTGACGATCTCATGGAAGACGCTGGGGCTCCGGACTGGATCCTCGACGAAGGGAGAGGCCGCCAGTAATATATAGTGGTCGTCATCACCCGTTTCTCCGGTGGAGAATCCGGGCATACAGGAAAAAGTGCAAAGAAGCCCAAATGTTTTACTTATTGTTCTCCCCACCCCATGCTCTAAGCATGCCAAATCCATGACATGATACATCCTCTAAATAACTGCCAGGTCTACTAGCATACAAGTTTCTATCAGCAATTACTCCTAACGTACGGCTCTTACGTACCGGAAGCAAACCCGATACGTAGTTCGAGATCTACATGAGACTCACAACTCTGTGTAACAGCTGTGTCACAGCCAATGATCTTACTGATGCTCCCTAAAACTGGGTGTCTCATAAATAGGTCCAATCTACAAAAATAAACATCTATATAGGCAGAATTAAACATGCATGTATCAACTGGAATGTAAATAATTATACAGTGGCAAGGTATACTTGCTGAGCAAAAGTCCTGTATATTGCACGTCCAACAGTGTTTAAGTTTTGTTGTAAGAAGAAGTGTGGTGTATTCATGAATATATATAGAGAATAAGAGGCGGTGGAAAAACTTAGTGGTTAAGAAACTAAAACTACTATCGCTGTTGTTTTCTTTTTTTTCATTGGTTTTGGTTTTGGTTTTGGTTTCGGTTGAGGGTTATTTAGTAATAGTGTTAAGGAGTGGTGCAATGAGAATTTACACGTGTAGGTAAGGAAAGGAAAGCAAAGTTGAGTTTTGCTTCTGCTGCTGATATTTTCTAAAGGGGTGTGGTTTTACGCGTAAAGAAAGGAATTGTTTACGCGTATGAGTTATACGCGTAGGTTTGCTACTGCTGCTATTATAGTTACGCGCGGAGAAAGGAGGCAAAGTTTTACGCGGCCGTTGCTGCTATTGTGGATTTTACGCAGGAACGTAGTATACGCGAATTTGGGTTAGCATCAATAGGAAATTCTATTTTCTATTTCTTTTCTTATTAATAATATCTATACATATTTATACATAGAAAATTCTGAAAATTATAGGGGTGCACATGGTTTAAACTGGCAACTGTCCAAAGGATCTCCTACATAAAATAAATTTGGAAATAAATTTATAATGGCTCTATAAAACCTCTAGATGTACAAATAATAGATATTTTTAATAAATAAAATAAAAATATGGTTTTCAGGATTAGGGATCTTACAGTGTGCGACGAAGAGAACCCGGTAGTCAGGGGGTTTTACCACTAGGAGCTTCCAAGAAACGTCTGTACATAGACCTCGGATAAACTCTTAGGGCAGTGCTTCGTGCACGACTTCCCCGGAGGCCGGTAACAATTCAATTTTTAGTTTCTTTGTTCTCTTATAAATCTCTGAAAAATAATACATATTTTGTTATCAGAATTTGTAACAATCTAAGAGTTTATCCTTTTAGCAACTGCTTCTAATTTTTCAAAACATATTTCTGGCTACTGCTGCTTATTACAACAAGAACGAATTGTGATTACTATAAGTACATATATAAAAAATTTTGCTTTGCAAACAAAAGAACAAAACAAATTACTTGTTACCAAATATAAAAGCATATTTTCTACCAAATTTGTTTACCGTAATATCACTTGTTGTGCCAAATAGTTGTTCACGTTGTAATACTGTAGCATATATGTTAACACTAGCATATTTGATTGTTAGCGAATTATTTATAACCTCCTAACATACTATAACACATTTTACTACATACCAAATAAACTATAGTGTTGTCATTCTAAATAAATACTTGTCAAAATTGATTTTTTGCACTGTCCAATTTTGCTACATATCAATTTTTGTAACAAAAAATTCTTGTAGCAAATAGTTAACCATGTTTATTACTTGCTATTAAAATAGTACTATAGCAATTTAGTACATATTAATTGCTGGTAGCAAACTGATATAAATATAAAGTTACTGTAGCAAGTTTAATTTTTAATTGTATTGCCAAAGCAAGAGTAGTATTAATTTGTATTGCTAAAGTAAGTTTATTATTTATTTTGTTTATAGGCATATTTGGTTGTGTATTAACATAACAAATTGTGTTGTTGGCTCACTCTATTTGGCATATTGTTAATTCCAATTCCTTTAAACATTTAGGTCAAAGTAAATAGTTAAAGTGAAACTGCAAATCTCTTTGAGTTTGGATTCTAAAAGTAAAGATCAATTTGGAAACAAGCCGAAAGGGTCCTTCTGTCAACTGGGTGTAAATAGCCCTAAGCGACACGATATTTAAGTGTCTTCGGACCACCGCTAGCTGGAAACCGGCCCCTACAGCTAACTCAAATCAATCTACACTTGATAGACTCAAGACTTTAAGATTGATTAGCAAAATCACCTGAACTATTATTCTAAATCATTGGACATTGTTATTGAGTAATTTCGTATCTTTCAGACTTCCCTCATTTGCAACCATGACTGCCAAGGATGAGACTTTTACTGCTAAACCGGCAAAATTCAACGGAACTTTCTTTAAGAGATGGCAAAGTCAGATGAAATTTTGGCTCACTACCTTAGGATTAATCTCAGCAATTGATGGTTCCACACCAATCACAAATGACTCTGATGACATTGAGTCTGACATGGGTGTATCCAAGTCCTCTGGTTCTTCTAGACCCAAGACCCCTAAGGATATAGACTACCATTGCTTCCATAGAATTCTAAGTGCTTTGTCTGAATCACTATATGACATATTCTTTGAATACAAAAGTGCAAAAAAAACTTTGGGATGCCCTAGAAGATGGATATAGCTGTGATGATGCTGGAATTGAAAGATTCAATTCCTCCTCATTCAACAGATACTGTATGGTAGATAACAAACCTATAAATGACCAAATACATGAATTTCAAGCATACCTTAGGCATATTCAAGCCAAAGGCACTTTCTTCTCTACTGAGTATAAAATAGCATGCTTAATAGACAAGATTCCTCCTTCTTGGTCTGGTGTCAAGAAAGACCTCATTCATACTCAGGGTGACCTTACCTTTGCTCAAGTCCTAAAGAAAATTAGAACAGAAGAACAAATTAGGCTAAGGTCTAACCCTAAGTCTGAGTCTAAAGCTAAGGTAAACCTTGTAGAATCCCAAGGTAAACCCAAGCCTTATCATCACCACAAACCCAAAAGGAACCTCTTCAAGAAGAAGCATAACCCTCAGCCTCACCACCAAAACCATCACCACCATAAACCAAGAACCTTTGGTCAAACTCAGGATCAGAAGAGATTTTATTTTGTGTGTGGTAAAACAAACCATATAGCCACCAACTGTTTCCATAGGAAGAAGGAAGCTGTCCAGACCTCTTTCAAAGGGAAACGTCCTGCCAAACCAGAAGCAAACATGCTTCTCAACGGCTCTTCTTGTTCCTTCAGGTCTGTAAGCTATCAACCCTTAGTCAATATTTCTTACCATTCTGACGATTTGTGGTTGGATTCTGGAGCTAATGTTCATGTTTCCTTTTATCGCTCCTATTTTTCAAACTATCAGGAATCAGGTGGAGGAGGTGTAACTCTAGGAGATGGCTCAGCGGCACAAATAATAGGAAGAGGTAGAATAGATCTAAAGATGACATCAGAAAAAACTCTGACTCTTCATGATGTGTTACATGTGACGTCTATCAGAAAAAATTTAGTTAGTGGGTCTCTCCTTGTAGCTTCAGGGTATAAGATTGTTATGGAAGCAAATAAAGTAGTATTTTCTAAAAATGACTCCTTTATTGGAAAAGGATTTGTAAGAGATGGTCTTTTTTTTTAGTACCGTGAATAAAATTTCAGATCCTTCCTTTGTTGTTTCAAATGTAGAATCCTCAAATGTATGGCACAGTAGATTAGGTCATGTGAATCTAGGTTCCTTAAGAAGGATGATGAACTTAGATCTTATTCCTAAGACTCCAATAGATGATAAACATAAGTGAGAGATCTGTGTTCGAGCCAAACATACTAGGCTATCTTTCAAATCTGTAGAAAAAAACTCTGACCTTCTAGAGCTAATTCATAGTGATGTGTGTGACTCAAATAGGGTTTTGACCCGACGTGGTAGAAAATACTTTGTTACCTTTATAGATGATCATTCAAAGTATTGTTATACATATCTTCTCAAAACCAAAGATGAAGTTCTAGACAGATTTAAGGTCTATAAATCTGAAGCTGAGAACCAGTTAGAGAGAAAGATTAAGATTCTTAGATCATATCGTGGTGGAGAGTATACATCAAATGATATGACCAATTTTTGTGAATAACACGGAATAATCCATGAGATAACTGCTCCATATTCACCACAGTCCAACGGAGTTGTTGAAAGAAAGAATCGCACTCTGTTAGACATGGTTAATGCCATGCTCCTCAGCTCAGGTGCTCCCGATAATTTGCAGGAAGAAGCATTATTATCGGCCTGTTACATCCTTAATAGGATTCCTAGTAAGTCTAATGATAAGACTCCTTATGAATTATGGAAAGGTAGAGATCCTAGGATCCATTATCTCAAAGTTTGGGGATGTCTGGCTAAAGTAGGAATTTCTGAACCTAAAAAGAGGAAGAATGGACCTAAGACTGTAGATGTTGTATTCATAGGATATATCCTAGATAGCAATGCCAATAGATTTCTTGTTACTCACTCAGAAGTAAATAAAATCTCTAACAATACTATTATAGAAGCAAGAGATGTAGTTTACTTTGAGAATATATATCCCTTTAAAGATAGAATTTCTTCCTCTTCCTCCATCTCCTCTCTTGCTCCGTCCACTAGCTCTCATGTTCAAATATCTAGTTCACAATCCGAACAAAATATAGAACCTAGAAGGAGTAAAAGAGAAAGAATTAAAAAGAACTTAGGAGAAGGTTTTTTTACCTTTTTGATAGAGGGTGATCCATCAACTTATGAAGAAGCAATATCTTCTCCTGATGCCCCCTTTGGAAAGAAGCCATTAACAGTGAGTATAACTCCATCATGAAGAATAATACTTGGTTTCTAGTAGACCTACCTTTAGGTAGTAAACCCATAGGTTGTAAGTGGATATTCAAAAAAAAACTTAGAGCCGATGGTACCATAGAGAAATACAAGGCTAGATTAGTAGCCAAAGGTTTTACCCAGAAAAGGGACTATATTATTTTGATACATACTCTCCTGTAGCTAGAATCACCTCTATTAGAATCCTTCTAGCCTTAGCATCCATTCATAATATGATAATCCATCAAATGGATGTAAAGACAGCATTTCTAAATGGGGACCTAGAGGAAAAAATCTGCATAGAGCAACCTGAAGGTTTCATTGCTACAGGCCAAGAAAAGAAAGTTTGCAGATTAGTTAAATCTCTTTATGGCCTAAAGCAAGCTCCCAAACAATGGCATAACAAATTTGACATAGTCATCTCAGAATATGGTTTTGTGCCAAATGAGTATGACAAATGTATATACTCCAAAATTTTAGATGAAAGTTGTGTCATCTTATGTTTGTATGTAGATGACATCCTTATTTTTGGATCATCACTAGAATTGATTACTAATACCAAGGACTTCTTATCCAGCTAGTTTGATATGAAAGATCTAGGTGAAGCCAACTTGATTCTAGGCATGCAACTGTCCAAGTACAAGGAGGGCTATACTCTATCCTTAGCATACTCTATCGAGAAAATGCTAAGAAAATTTGAGTTTTTTTTATAAGAAACATGCCCTTACCCTTATGACAGTAGTGTTGTTCTAAAGAAGAATGAGGGTTCTCCTATGGAACAACATAGATATTCTCAGATGATAGGCTCTCTCATGTATATATCAAATCGGACCAGACTTGATATTGCATTTGCTATTGGGAGACTAAGTAGATATACTAGTAACCCAAATCAGTTACACTGGATAGCATTAGAAAGAGTATTTAGATATCTTCGGGGTACTCTAGATTATATGTTGTACTATACTAGACACCCTGATATCATAGAAGGTTATTCAGATGCAAACTGGGTAACTGACTCAAATGATGTAAAATCCACTACTGGATATCTTTTTACTTTAGGATGAGCTGCAATCTCCTGGAGCTCATGTAAACAAACTATCATTGCTATGAGTACAATGGACTCTGAAATGATAGCCTTAGACACTACATGTACAAAAGTCGAATGGCTAAGAAACCTTATTATGCATATACCTATTTTTATTAATCATGTTCCTGCAATTTCTATAAACTGTGATAATAAATTTGTTATGGAACTACTAAAGCATGATTCTGTGAATGCTAAGATGAACAGGCACCTGCAGCTGCGCTTCAAGTCTATAAAGAGCCTATTGGGAAAATATGTGGTTCTTGACTATATAAAGTCAGAAAAGAATCTTACAGACCACTTGACGAAGGGTCTGTCTAGGACTTTGATCCTAGAATCATCGAGGGAGGTGGGGTTAAAGCCATAAGTAAAGTCACCAGCAGTGGCAACCCAACCGAGTCTGACTGGGATCCCAAGAAGCCGGTTCAATGGGTAGGAACAAGCTGGACTTAGGTGACTTTTATGGAAAACTGACCCGAGATTAAAATCTCATTATATATTGCCCAAGTGGTTGTACATGCGTACAATGATTCCCATCCCTATGGTGACAGTGTTCTTGAGTGATATGGTTAGGATGAGTTTTAAAAACTCTTAATAGGTCCAAGATGATATGCGGGGTTGAAACCTATCACCAACCCTTAAGGACTTACCTATATGAGAGGTCGTGAAGGCCGCGACTATGGGACAGGGCGATCCTAGACAACTCTCATGAATTTGGATTAGTGCGCATGGCCAACCAAAAGCGCCACCCGTTAGACCAAGAACCTCTAGTGTACTATGTGTGTTATTTTCTGAATCTGGTGAAAGAAGTCTGATTCAAGGCATAGTCCATCAAGCACTTCTTCAGACAAAGACAACAGTCACTAAGTGAGATTCAAGGCTGTAGTCCATCTCATCTATGCATAGTATATACCTGCCCGGACACTCTTCCTTTTAAAAATTTTGTCACTTCTATTCCGGAACTTGACCTTTTGGGGGGGTGGGGGGGGATTGTTAGCTTTGCTTGAGCAAAAGCTCAATTTTCTTCTTTCCTTTAGTCCCACATCGGATGGGTCAACCCCTCCTTGTGTGTATATATTAGTTCCTCTTCATTGCTTTCTTAAAGATGTTGTGTGGGGAACCCCTTGGGCCACACGCGCACGCCGCCGCCGCCGCCCGGCTCGGCTCGGTTCGGTTCGGTTCGGCGCGCGTAACGGGTGCGGGTACGTGCCCACACCTGCGGGAGCCGAATGTCGATCCAGTTTACTCTTCGAGTTCGGGCTGGGATCTAAAATCTTTTTTGCTCCCCTTTATTTTTTGAACCGTTCAAATTTTGAATGTTGAGACACTGTCCAGATTCATTGAACCTTGCAACAGCTTCTTTTGACAGCCTTTCTCCCATGTTCTATTTGCTCCTTAATGGCCTATTAATGAGCCATTAAGTACCCTGTTTGTGGCTGTGTATTGGCTTCAGCCTATTTATTTGGTCTCCTTCTCCTTCATTTTTCACACAGAAAATAATCCTACGTCAAAACTCTCTTTCATTCCTCTCTCAAACCATATTCGAATCTCCAAATCCTTGCTCTGGGCAGAGCTAAGTTCGGTCTCTCTCTCCGAGTTGTGTGCGACGAAGAGAACCCGGTAGTCAGGGGGGTTTACCACTAGGAGCTTTCGAGAAACGTCTGCACATAGACCTCGGATAAACTCTTAGGGCAGTACTTCGTGCACGACTTCCCCGGAGGCCGGTAACAATTCAATTTTTAGTTTCTTTGTTCTCTTATAAATCTCTGAAAAATAATACATATTTTGTTATCAGAATTTGTAACAGATCCAAAATAAAATTCAGTTTAAATATATAAATAATTTTGTATCGAAAATAGAACTAGTATGTACCATGGATCTTTTTTATCACAAAATAATTATGATGTAGTGGTTATTATGTTATACTTATACATACAAAATTTTTAGTTCATATTTTAAAGAAAATATTTTTTATATATTTTTATTTTATTTTATTTTATTTTATTTTATTTTATTTTATGAAGAGTTTTATTTTGAAAATGATCTCGAACTTCCACGAAGTCAGGATCGACCATGCTAAAAGGGTGTCTCGAGTGCATCAATAGGAGGATTCGAGTCGTACTCTCGTAAGTAACAAAGAGGGTCTCTCGGTGCATCAACAGATCAACAGGATTTAGTGTAACATCAGAAGGACACGAGTCATACTCTCGTAAATATTCTATTCTTATGTTGGGAGTACTTCCACAAAATTTCTGCATTAGAGCATCGTGTGGTCTCTGCCTCCTTGCGATGTGAGTGAGGAGGGAACGCAGTCCGTACAAATTTGTGATTCAATTTATGAAATTGTATTTAGACCGGGACAAGCCTTCAACTGTAAAAATTGCGTAAATATTTTTTTTTTATTACAATTCACACATTACGGTTGGGGAATCCCGCCTGGTGTCATGCAGAGGTCCTACTTACTTGGTAGTCATGAATCATGATGGCATCTAGTGCATGCTTCTCGCAGTAATAAAATGTAATAATTATCATTAATTACACTCTCTCTCTCTCTCTCTCTCTCTCTCTCTTTTCAGTGCATTCAATTATCATTGATGTTGATCATCAACAGAGTCAAACAATCTTAGAGTTTTGTTCACACGTGTCCTTTTTGGACGCATGTTAAAAATAATTAATACATGATTTAAATTTTAAATTTTTTTATTAACATTTAATAAAAATTAAAAATAATAATTTTTTGTTTTGAAAAATATTATCAAAATTTAATAAAATAATTTTTCGATACAATTTTTTTTTTTTTTTTGCATTGTCTTGATGACATTTTCCTATGCAAAGAACACATTTTTATTTTTATTTTTATTAAATGTTGATAACAATTTTTAAAGTAAAAAAATTATGTATTAATTATTTTTAACATGTACCTTTCGGACATATGTTAACAAAATCCAACAGTCTATAATAGGGTGTTTAATTGTCCTCAGGAGACATCTTGTTAGATGTTAATAAATTCAACCAAAGACTTTCCTGCTCCAGATTTGTTTCACAAAAAATATATGACCAAGTAAGTTAAATATGTAAGTTATTAACCCATAGAAACCAAGTAATATGTAATCTTTAAGGGGATGTTTTGTTTGATAGAGTAAAAAATTCAAAATTTTGATAAAGTAGAGAAAAGTAATTTTTTTAATTTATTTAGGTGCTTTGAAGAAGTGATGTGCGGCACAAGCCTCTTTTGTGGGTCGAGAAATGAGGTCGTGTCGGACCAGTCCGGACCAAAGATTATTCGGGCCAGACGGCACATGAACCATTTTTTTTACCGGTCTTGTGCCGGACTTGGCCAGTCCGACTCAATTGATAGGTCTAGTTAGAAGTGAAAAATTTTAAAATTTGATGTTTTATTGGTTTTTGAAGTGAGTAGAAAATTATAATTTTTTGTTAAAGTGACAGGAATAATAAATCTTGTTTTTGTTAAAGTAGAGAGGAAGTGATCCTCCAACCAAACGGACGAAGTGAGAATGGATGCTTCTCACTCCCGCGCACAACCTCGAAAGAAAAAAGCTTTGATGTCAAAATTTCGATCTCGTGGTAAGCAAAATTTACTGTTCATGTCAAATTGTAGTAAATTTTGTCTACAAATCTTCCAACCAAGTACGTGAAGTGATACAAAATTTAAATTTTGACCACTTTTATACTCCAAATATGTGAATCAAACAACCCCTAAATGTAATAAATTATACTAGGGGTTGAGATATATGTGTTGTGTGTGCAATTTTCAATAAAAAAATATATGGATACAAAGAAAGAATGTTACATTAGTTTGAAATTTTGACTCATTGAGTGAGTGCCAAATGATTTTTTTTTATCTATAAATGATAATATTTTTAGGGAAGAGAGTGTTACAGAAATTTTTTAACAATAATCTTCTTTATTTGGATTTTATGTTATAATAGATAATAGAACCTGTAATTGCGAATGAAACTTTTATAATACTCCAAAATTATCATTAATTTATAAAAAAAGCTATAAATATTATTTTTTTAAAATATAATAAATTAAGAATAGTTTTGATAATTTATCTTGAAATTTTAAAATTACAAAAACCTCCTTGGCCATTACAATTTCCTAGATAATCTTTCTAAATACATTTTTTTAACAAAATTAAGTTAATAAAAGGAACTTCAGGAGTTAAGTAAAATTAATAATTTTTTGGAGCGACATTTTTCACACTTTATTTTTAGGTCGTTTTTGTTCATCCACCAAAACTAATAAAAATGTTTAAGGAATATCGTCTGCAAACTAGTGTGGATGTTCAAAAAATTATGTTAAAATAATTTTAGGTTGGATAAAAATGAGATATTATAACTCTTGAGCGAGTAGGAGCATGAATATCCTCGTTAATTTTGGTGGTTGAAAAATAATGGACTTTTTTTTTTTTCCCTTCTTTCCTCTTTAATACATTTCATTCCAATTCGGTGGAATGAATGAACGTATGAACACATTCCTTCCAAATATCGTTCTTTTAGGATTTGCATCTTCAATGACGCCTCCTCTCCTCTTCTGATCGGTTCTAAGTTGAAAAAGATTCTATCTTTTTCTTCCTTTTCTAGAAATTTGGTGGGGAATGGAATGTTTAGGCGATTTCTTTATTGGGTTTTTGGTTGATTTTGATTTGGTGCGCTGTACTAAAAGATCCCATTCCTGTTCTAAGTTCCCAAATTCACTTAGAAATTCAGGCATTTGATAATAGCTGAGGCGACTTTGCAAAATCGGGATTGCTGGCGAGTGTTTTGGATTCGGTTTGGTTGACGGGTGCAAGAAATGGGAGATTCCTACGAAACTAATGGTTTATTTGTGAATTTTGATTGAAATAGTATTGGGAGTAGAATATTTAGGAGAAAAGAGCCATTTTTCTTTTCCCAGATCTTTTGTTAGTGAAGTTGAAAAAAATTTATCTGAGCCATAGATGATGGAGGGACTTGAGAGTTACGGTGAGGGACTTTTCGAGCATTCCGATGTGGAAGAAGAATTCGAGAGCTGTTGCGAGGACGAAGAGTGGCAGGATCCGCAGGAATCCTTGGTTGAGGATGAAGTGTTGTTGGAGGAGAAAACTGATGAATTCTCATCGAGATTGTTTTTCAAGGGCGTCTCGGTTGCGGGGACCGGAGGTACAGGCTCGAAGGTGTCGGGAATTGGTGTGATTATGGAGAGATTGCCAGGGGTTCCTATTGTTCAAGTGCAGAAGAAGCTAGATTTCTTTGTGGAGGAAGGTGTGGCAGAACACTTGGCTCTGTTGAATGGGATGATTGAGGCCCAGCGTAATGGCATTCGGCGAGTCTTTGCTTATACTGATTCTAAAGAAGTTTATCAGCAGGTGAGCAATCGATAATTTAGAAGAGAAAAATTGTATAAACTCCAGCTACTTGCATAAGAATATGATCTGATGGAGGCTCACTTGAATCATTCTTCTAGTAATATGTACATATTTAACATCGACTTACTTTCTTGATTGTCCTTGATGGAACATAATCCTTTATGCATTCCTTGTGATGATTAATCTCGCTGCATTCTAATATTTGTGTGCCTATACTTGTAATAGAATATGATTTTGTTTCCATAAGAGTATTTTTGGTAAGGATAATGATTCTTGCTTTGTTGTTTCTGCCTCCTCGTGGCAATAATATATGTTAATTGGTTCTTTTAGATTTCATATTCCCGGTAGTTAAGAGCATTTATGTTTTGATATTCATGCTTATCTCATGAGTTAACATATGATACAGATTGCCGAAGTAGAACCACTTGAAGACCAGCTCTTGGTAGCCTTGGGATATAGGATACTTGAACATGTTAACAACTTGGAAGAATTTTCATTGAAGCTTGCTCCTAGATCTGATCTTTTAAGGCCATTGAGATTAGCTCGAAAAGCAGTTGGCATAGATGGATCAGTCAAAGAGTGCCCTATTTGTTGCGAGGAGAAGCCCCATCAACAAATAATTAAACTGAATTGTTCCCACAGAATTTGTTCGGGCTGTATGACCAATTATGTTGAAGGGAAATTGCGGGACATGGAGGTTCCTGTAAGGTGCCCACAAGTAAGATGCAAGTATTACATCCCGACTAGAGAGTTTAAGCCTTTTCTTTCCATATCGTTTTATAAAATATTAGAAAGAGCCACTATAGAAGCTGGTGTTATGAACTTGAATGGAGTCTATTGCCCCTTCCCAAACTGTTCAGTGCTTCTCACCCCTAGCCACTATCCATCTCTTGGGGCAAGCTCATCAAACCAGTCTGGTAGCAATTGCATTGAATGTCCGGAATGTTATAGGCTCATATGCACTTCTTGTTCTTCACCATGGCATTCCTCATTGAGTTGCGAGCAGTACCAGAATCTATCCGTAGAAGAGAGAGATATAGAAGATATCACCTTCCACCACTTGGCTCAAAATAATAACTGGAGGTGTTGCCCGCAGTGTAGACGGATGATTGAACTCACACAAGGATGCTATCACATGACCTGCTGGTATGTTTAAACAATGTGCCACTTCTTGATTTAACTGCTTTTGATTGAGTGCATACTGGGTATTTAGTACCATTAGTGTAAATGATGGCGCAATAGAAGGTATCTTCATAGGGAACTTTTTATGCTTTTGATGTTTTCTTTAGCTCATCTAAGAGTTATTCATTAGAGGCTTTCTACTCTACTTTTCAATAAAGATACAAACTTTATTTGCATAATAAAATAGTGATTGGTAATTTTATCATGCACTATTTACATATAATCAATCTGAAGATTAATGGAAGGTAGAAAAAGGAAGAAGTGGAAGGAGAGAGAAACTGCTAGAGTTATACTACATAAAAGAATAAGGCAAGTACACAGATTTATTTATTTTATTTATTGTCTACTCAAGACATATAGGTTTAAGACGGATTGAACACCAGCCTACTATACAGTCAAGACTAGCTGACTCTGGCACTTCAAAACTTGCTTGTCAGTTGATGGGCATTCGACTGCCCACTATTGACAATTGATTCTTACAACATATACCAATTAAATTTACTCAAAGGTAAAATGTATATCCCATATTCTTTGGGCTGTACATGCCCAACAGATTGTGGTGTATTTACCATCCACAAATCAATTAGTGGATGGTAATGAGTGGGTGGACGGGTGGGGATAACTACCTTAGGGGTTAGATAGCCACTCACATGAAAACTAACCACTCTCTTATCTTCTGTTTATCACGGACTAGTTTGGTTCTCATTTGAAATGACAAACGTTCCACTTCGGCAATCGCCAAATGGTGCTCTCACATGTGATTTATGTTTACCGTTTCCAGCCAATTTTATATGATGAAAACGACAATCGCAGGAACAAAATGAGATTCCGTTTGTCGTTTTGGCAAAAATGTCGGCAGAAACAACAAACATCCCATTTTAAATGGGAACAAAACTAGTCCCTGCTCTTGAAAAAGTCTCTTTAATTAGTCTTCAAAATAAATAAACAAACAAACAAACAAAAACTCTACCCATAGTAAAGCGTCTCTTTAGAGTGTTCACTACATAGCTCTAGGATTTGGAAGGTGAATTCATAAAGGAGACTCTTGTAGCATTCTATCGCCCAATAGGGATTGTGCTATCTTCAGAATGAAGAGTTGTACATTTCATGTTTGTGTAGATTCACTCTTGGGGACCCGTAACACCAAGTTTCGCAAATAATCATATTAACTTATAACTAGTATTTATTGGATTAAAATATTCTAAATTTAATTAGCATTGGTATCAGAGGCAGTGCTTGTTGATTGGCCATGAACTTAGCTTGAATATGCACGTTTTACTTTCAAATGGATAGATATATGCCTATAAAAGTCGATTTTATTTTATTTTTAACATTTCTTGTCAATTTTGTTCATACCAAAGTCAATATACATGTTCATAATATCGATCGGTCTTTTGATATTGATGATTGACTCAACAAAATTTTTTATTGGTCAAAATGCTGAAAGATTGAATAAAAAAAAAATTGGTTTGTGCCGCTAAGAACCATGATATACAATACTAAACATGAGTTACCCTAGATCATCTTGTTGTGTTGGTACAACAATAAGATGAAGTTGTGTTTAGTGAATTTTAGGGGATGATTTATCCAGTGTTTGCACTGGAAAATTTCTGGTGTTCCGTGTTGCTTTTCACTTAATGCTGGTAGGGGTCGCATCTAGAAGTGATGTATGTTGATTTTCCTCGTCTCACTTGAAGCTCACATAAGTTTTATATGGTGTGGGTCCACCTCTTTTGCTGACTGATTAGAATATTTTGTCTTATGGATGTCCCTGTAGCATAGGCCAAGCCCAATTCTAGATCCACTAAGATTTGAAGTCTTAACATTAGCTGAGGTTGGATAGACTGTTAACAAATATGCTAACTGCTACTTGTGTATCTAATTATGTATTTGATACTTATAGCATGCATCTGAAGAATAGTCAGAAGCAGGTGGTGTAAAAACTACATGTCGATGTCCGATGCCGACACATGAATTGATATCGTCAAGTGCTGACTAAAGCACAGAGGTGAAGAGAGAACTAAAGAACTGGAGGAGTGGAGGACATTTAGGGGTGGCAAAGGTCCTTGAAAATGTCTGTAAACCAGTATGATTTATGAAATTAGATAGAACAGGTGACATGAGAAGGTGGGCACACATTTTTTTTGGTGCATAATGCTTAGGTTCCTAGTTATCGAATGCTTGTCTTGTTGTTTGCCAATGTTCCCCTTGAAAGAATTCAGTTTTGGATCTAATTTCTAATTGCAAAAATTGATTCGGGTACGCTTTAGCTCTTACTGTCTAAATGATTGGGGTTCTGTTATTGAATGATTATTATGCTATTTGTCAATGTTCCCTTATCAGAATTCAGTTTTGGATCTAACTTCTAATTGTGAAAATTGATTAGGGTACACTTATAGTTCTTATGATCTAATGATAAAGTATACAAAGATGTTTGCTATGAAGAAATGACCAAAAATATAAGTGCCCAAGATACCATCATTCCACACAATCATCTAAATATACTTTTTTAATGAACCATCTAAGTACACTTATCTTAGTTATTAAAAGAAGATTGATTGGTTGCATAAAACAAGATATAAAGAAATATTAATTACAAATAAATGCAGGCTTATATTGTTTCCTGTTTCATTGTATTTAAGTGGGACATATTTCATTAGCTTGACCAGAGGTAGACCTAGTCGAGCATGGTTTGAGGTGTTAAAGAAGGATACTCTGAAATAGCTTCTATTAATCATGAAATTGAATGCATGGACTATTAATAAATCTGCTGCTGGAATCTCATTTGAGAGAAGGATGGAATCAATGCTTGATATCATATTACAACTTTTACTTCTGGACTTCGGCATATTTGTTTTCTGCGTAATCAGTTAAGAACTTAAGATTATAACCCAGCTTGCTTCTCCTTGTCGTTGATATATAGTTTAATGACAAGTCTGTGTTTGTTTGCATTAAAAAAAAATGATAGCTGAAATGAAAACATTGAAGAAAAGGAAATAATATTTAGTTGCAAACCAATTTTTTCTATACGCTTCACTACCGTTGGTGGGGGAATATATAAAACTAGTACTTTGAGCATCTATCATACTATTTTTTAGTGTTACCAGACATTCAGCAGTCGCTTCTTTGACCCTTTAAACCCTTTTTTAAAGGGTTTGGATCATAACTTCTCTTCTTAAGTGTAGTTGCCCAAATGTTGAGAAACCTAATTTGTTTTTCCTATTATCTAACAGGTGCGGATATGAATTCTGCTATTCCTGTGGTTTGGAATATCAAGATGGTGTTCAAACTTGCCAATGTGAGTTCTTGGACAACGATGACTGCGATGGGAACTCTGTTCCTTCCACCTGTTCGAATCAAGAAGCAGACCAATGGAGATGGGAGGCTTTCAATCCTCCATTGGCAGTCATTGATGGTTACTCTGAGCAAGAACGAGCTCAGCTTGCTATGATCCAAAGGTTCCTTGCAGGAGGCTTTGGTCTTGGCGATGATGACCAAAACCACCATCACTACCCGTGTCAGTCTCCACCAAGATGCTCAGACTCATACGTTGATACCATAAAAGACCTCCACCAGCTTCCCTGGCTAGAGAGGTTTGTGTCAGTCATTAGCGATAACTACCATGAGGAGTATATTTAATAAAATAACTAATGTTCTGAACATTAATTTTAACTTCAAATAAAGCTGTTTTGTATGGCAACTTCATGAGCTGTTGTGTTTCCATTTTTACATTTTGATGTCTGTTCTCTCTTAATGTTCTCATTTTAACACTTAGTCCCTGGTTATCCTCGTTTTGAGCCCCGTGGGAACAAGGAGATGAAAGCACCTCATGTTTGTTTGCAAATTCCTTTGTTCTTGTAAATTAGTTTTTGACTCGTAAATAAAAAATAGGCTTTTGCTACCAAATATTTCTTTGATTCAAGGACCAGGATAATGATGATTTGCCGTGGCTGGTCTTACAAGTATGACGTTGTTCGAAGAAGCATGTTGTGTTCTTCTCTTCATCTCCTTCACATGGAATATTACACTGGACACTCGAACCTCTCACACTAAGCTGGCTTGCAATGGCTTTGTCCATCTCATCCTCACTATTGGATTGTGATCAAGCCAATCGTAGAACTTGCCACTTATGCTCCATAGCCGATTACGTTCGGGAGAAAGCTTGGATGATAATAATGGTAGAAGTTGTCCCTTATGCTCCATAGTCGACTACATTCTGATAGGAGAAAGCTTGGTTGATAAAAATGGTAGAACTTGTCACTTATGTTCCATAGCTGACTACATTCTGATGGTAAGTCTTGTTTTAACCGCATATAGAATCTTCCAGCGGATCTTTGTTCCATACTACCATTACTTTCATTCTAGATGTGGTGTTACACAGAACACAGCATTCTTCTGTCTTGTTTTCTTTTACTCATGGAACAAAGGATCCTAAGAGAAACTTCAACACTCCTCGGCTAAAGAGGAGGTATCGGTTTAGCTTGTGCACATGCTTTTGTAACAAAGGCCACACACGTCGCTGTTGCATACAAATATGATGTTAGTCTTTCCATGACAAAGCCAGCAAAGTAGGGCCCAAGTCTTGGCTTGTGACTACACAGGCAAAAGCATATGCGAGCAAAATACACTAAAAACTAGGAAACCTGACAACCTCTTGGAGTAAATGCAGTGTTCACCCTCATTAATGAGAAAGGGTCACCTCTTCCTCGATTCCTCTTTAAATAACTTGGCAGCATGAGAAAAATAAATGTTTGAACCATGAAAAAGAGGGGGGGGGGGGGGGGGGTGGGGGGAGGAACTTGTCACATGAAGCTAGTATAAAAAGATGGGTTTTGTTAACATGTATATTGATGAATGTGTATTTTAGATGGGTACTCCCACCAACACATTTAATATTTTACTTAAAAAGTATATGTTGGTGTGAGTACCAATATAAATTGTACATTTATCAATGTATTTACATGTGAAATTTTTCCAAGAGACTTTGAAATTTGGGCCAAGCACTTTTTTTGTGAACACATCTTCGAGATGTTGACTGACAAAATACAAAACCTTCCTCTGAATCAAGTTTCTTCTGTTGGGATCGGACACTCCATGCAAGCCCTCTGATACCGTGTCTGAGACTGACTGCAGCGGATGCTTAGGTCAACCCACCTGAGATAACCAACTCATGTCTAACGAACACCAAACACAGATAAAGACAACGTATATGGCGGTGACTATGTCACCTGGACAAATCACAATCTATATAACTCAGGTGAAATTACAAGATTGACAAAATCAATGTTGAACAATTTGTCCTAATAGTTTCAACCCCCTCACCACATTCAAGAAGAAAAGAAAGATATTACAATTGAAATTACTCACCAAACCCTGTAGCAATTTCCTTGAACGAATGCGACGACTTCTTGATCAGATATTCTCTTTCTTCTGTCTTGGATGTCGAGCCCTAATAGCAAAGCACGGATTTTTTCTTAGATTTTTTGTAGACGAGCACCCCGAATCTCCATCTTTCATACTATATTCTTTGTGACTCAATCATCACCCATATAAATAAGATGAGAAAACCTAGTTTAGGTAATATGAATTCCTAAATAGGAAATCCATTATCTAAAATAGAAAACATCAATTATGGACGTGCAAATATGATCAAATTAAATATTTGATGCAAATTAAAAATCTAATCAAATTAATGTAGATTTTTAAATTACATCAAATAAATTTTTTTACTATATTTGGGCTCCAAAATTTGCTCTTACCAATTCAGACTAGACCCAACACACTCCCTCACCAGTCTGATGAGAAGGTGTTGACCCAATGGCTCCTCAACTGGACTCCATGTCTGTCGCTCCGCGACAGAGTTCCTTCTCTCTCATGCCACCGATCTCTGATCCCCTGAGCTGCTTCGCATCTTCCTTCGCCTCCAGTGTTTGCCATAAACAAAAGTTGTACTAAACTATGTGAATGCGCTGCGGCACGAGGCATTGCGAGACCTCAGTTAGGCACTGCAACCCGAACTGTTAGGGCGCATCGCAATGCCGTGTGTCCTTCATGGTATTTTCAATATCACCAATGACTGCATATAAGATAGAACGCATGCTAACGTATTATCTTGTGCAGGGGATAAATATTATATATTTCAATGCAGGAACGCGTGCATCGGGTGAATATGCTATCACGCCCCGATTTTGCCCAATCGATAATCGTCCCCCAGGCGTGATGCTGTGCACGCGTAGGGCGCACGTGCACAAGGCCTAAGCATAATGATAATCTTTAGAACATATGCAACAGAGTACGCAAATAAGATAACACACATTGAGGCATAAAAAAGTTTTCTTTTATTGATATGAACATCTGATTACAGACTCTTGACCCAAAACGATAAGGATGCCACACGGGCTTACAACTTGGATACAAAATGAGATAGCCATTCCATACATCACATCCTTTACTAAAACTTCAAAATGATGTAGACACCTGCTGGCGAAGCTATCGCCTTGCCACGAAGCTGCATATAAGGGTTGTGCGGCCTCCGAGTACTTTGTACAACTTTCCAAAAGAGGTACGAGCGGTTGCGAAGAGTACTTGACTGGTTGAGGGAAGAAGAAGCTTCAGCTCCTCGCCGCGTCGCTTGGGCTCGGGGAACCTGCTGTAACGAGGGTCAGACTTTGAAAAGTACCGGTGAGGGTGAGCTAACCCAACTTAACCAAATCCAGAGTTGTTCATATGAAGCATGCAATTTATTTGTGGTCTTTCTATCTTGCCTTAGATCAATTTACATGCAAGCATTGAGTATTCAATTTACAGAAACAAACATGCCACCGTTAGCTGACTTTTACCTTCCCGTCTGGACTGCCTGCACAATACTTACCATGTCCTTCCCTGCCACGAAGACACCATTAGTTTGAGCAAGCAATGCAGAAATATATGTACATTGGTCATGGCATATCACTGCCACCGTGGAAAATAGCTACAGTAGGTCGGTGACCCTTGCAGCTCGGGTAGCAGGCCCCGCTACAAGGCCTCCTCCGCCTTACCCGTGCTAGACTTGCTAGCGTAGCTATCCGAGTTTCGCCCGAAATGAATCGGTCCCAGTGCCCCGGGCTCCATTCGCAGGAACTAAACCTTGTGCACAAGTTGTCCGACCGAACTACGCATTGACACTAAATTAATAGATAAAGCATTCAAACCACAAGAATGTATACATCTACTTTAGCATAGTACATTTGGCATAGTCTTTGTAACACCCTGTTCCGTTCTGGCGGACTGCCTACTCAAACGGTAAAAGTGCAACTGTCCCGACCCGCTTTGCCTCAAACGAGAAGCAAAGGATATCCAGACTTGTCCCTAAAGGATCCAGCTTAGGCTTTCAGAGGCTCGCTTGACGTATCGCTCTACCGAGGCAAATCATCGCTAAGGTGGGTGGCTACGGTGAACTTGTCTTTGCTTAGCCACCACACAATAAAATCTGAAATGATACATGCTAGTCGCTAGGTGATTCACCCCCTGCATGCTAATAAGAAAGCAACGCACCTAGCTAAGGGAATAATTCCAACTTGTATTGCTTATGCTAGAACATGGAAATGAAACATTGCTTTTATATATGTTCAGACCCTCGCATGCTACCCTAGATCGTGTCGCTCGGGATAGTCCCTTAACGATCTCACTCATCGGCTTACCTTCGGGCCCGAGCTAACGTGAATACTTGTGTTTATACAAATGCATGCTTGTCTGCTTATATGTTGCCTTGCTTTTATCCAAATCCCGGGAGACTACTACGTAGTCGTTCCGTGCCTGAATAAACCTGCAAGTATCCGGGACCGTTGGGTCTCCAAGACAATCCCCGAACCAGGGGCACGCATCAGGGTAATGAATATTGAACGAGAATCCTATCACGTGACAACTGAATGATAATCACATCAAGTTTATATCTGAACGAGAATCATGTTAACGAATCCACGAATCTCGGCTCTTGGAGCAAACGCTCATTTCAGATCATGAATTATGGATTATCATATCAAGTTGTGGATTTGGACTAACCCTCACTACCAGAAAAAGTCAAATTAGCGACGTCTAAAAACATCGCTAAAAAACCAAATTATGTCGCTAATTTGGTTTAGCGACGTCATTAGCGACGTTATAAAGTTGTCGGAAAAATCCAAGTCGCCAAAAAAAAAAACGTCGCTAAACGTCGCTATACCGACGTTTTTAGCGACTTTAATGTGTCGCAAAATTTAGCAACGTTTAGCGACTCCGAGTCACTAAATAGCGACGTTTATTAAAGTCGGTAAACGTCGCTGATTAGCGACTTCTATAGCGACGTTACACCGACGTCTTTAATGACCTGGCTATTCTGCCATGTCAGCAATTGGCGACGTATAGCGACGTTGTTAGCGACGTCATTAGCGACGTATTTAGCGACTTGTTACTGCATCGCTAATTAGCGACGTATTTAGCGACGTCTCTTAACGTCGCTAAACGTTGCTAAAAACGTCGCTAATTTTAAAAAAATAAAAAAAATAGTGTCCAGAAGGAATTGATCCAGTGTCTTGTCCAAATCAATCTTTTGGTCCGATCCAGTGTCTTGTCCAGATCAATCTTCGGTTAGATTTTGTTGAATGCAAGATAACTATATAATCCAATTAAATTAAAGACCACAAGAAGCATTGTTGAAGTATCAATCCAATTAAATATGGATATGCAAGATAACTATATAATCCAATTAAATTAACTAAAAAATTAAAGACCACAAGAAGCATCATACATCATGCCTATTGTTGAAGTATCAATAATTCATAATATACAATCGCATCATAAGTAATAATAAAAATAACTATACTACTGCGGATCTGCAGGAGGCTGACCACCGGCGCACTTGAAGGATAAGAACTCCTCATACTCGTCCCGTGGAATCGACACCGATGTCGATGGAGAAGGCAGTGACGTCGGTGAAGGCCGTGCCCGCTCCAAGTCTGCGAGACGCTGGTTGTAAGAATCCAGGGTAGATAACAGCCTCATACTGCTATCACCCATTGAATCCTGCATCCTCGTCAGCTTCTCGCCCATCGATAGCTGTGACGCCTGCAGCTCCATGATGTTGCGGTCATTGGAGGCTCTAATATCATTTGTCAATTCCCGTAGCTCTGTCATGCTGCGGTCGAGCATATCCAATCGGTCAATGAGCATCGGATCGTCCGCCTGCGGCTGGGACCGGGACTGCTCCTCCATACTTCGCAGCAAGTCATCACGGAGAGACGCAATCTGACGGTCAACGGCCTCCTGGACGGCCTCCTGGACTCTGGCCGACGACTGCGAGGGCTGCGACTGCGAGGGGTGTGTGGAATGCGCAGCTGTCGGAGAGGCCCTAGATGACTGCGTCGCAACCAGGGCGCCATAGGAGCCCGTACCGTAGTACGTACCCCTCTGGAGACCACCAGCTGCGGTCACCCACAGGTCGTCCGCCGACGGAGATGGAGCGGGCTGCGACGAAGTACCAGCCTCTCCAGGTGTAGGTGCACTAGTAGTCGCCCGCTCACGCAGCCTAAGATACTCGGCCTAGAAAAGGTTTGGAAACTCGATAATTGCCTAAGTTATATTAAAATTAAAACAAAGTAAAGTAATACTTACATAGGTCTGTGAGGCCCTCTCATCAATGAGATTTCCGTCCTTGCGATGGGTGGCCAAGAAGACGGTCACCATGTTTGCATCCTCACCCCTCTGTACCTGTTAAAAATATATTATTTATTACTAAACTTAAATATTTTTTCCAAGTACCATTTTATGGTACTTATAATAAAATAATATATTTTAAAAGAAAAAACATACCAAACGACGAAAATATTCCGTCATCGGAATCGAGCCACCACACCACTTGGCAGCATTCTGCCTAGCCGCCTTGGCCTTCTTAGACCTTTCCTTGTAGCTCGGATCGTCGAATCTAGCCCTCATCGCAGTCCACTGCTCAGGCGTGATCCAACCTTGGATCGGTTTTCCAGCACGATCATGAGCCTTCTGGTCATCCAGAGCATCTCGGATAAGCTTGGCGGCAACGGTAGGAAAGAACCGCTCGATCAACTCGGCCCGGTGCAGACGATAAAAATACGTTTGCTACAATAAATAATTCATTAAGTTAGCATCACGAATAAGTTATATAATATGCATAAATTAGAGGATTTATTTAATATACTTTTACCTGGAAGTGCGCAAACCAGAACGCCTTCCTCTCCTCCGGAGCCTCAGAGTAGTTGATCCAAGGGCCACCGTAGTTGTTCCTCAGAAATTGGCCTATGCGTCTCTGAACCGACGATGGACGATATCTATACAGAGATAATAATTTAGACTACTGAAAAAGTCAATATACGATGAATAAAGAGAAACACAAATATATACTAAACCATCTAATTGACTTACTTTGTACCGTCGGCCCAAATCTCTGTCCTCGTCTCCTACGGAGGTGCGCATGGAGGATCTTGCTGATGCTGGGACAACGTGGGCACGACCTCCTCGACATGCTCATCTGTCCCCATGGTTCCGTCAGCAGGAGGAACACTGGACGAGGGTGTACTATCACGCCAGGAACTACTCGTCCCAACAGTCGGAGATGTGACTGATCGATATACTGGAGTACTGGGCGACGATGATCCGGAACCAACAGTAGGCAGTACCGGAGTGGCACTCTGTCTACCTCGGGACCTGCCGAATCCTCCGCGTCGTCCTGTCATATCTGATAACAACATATGATGAATATAGAGAAACACAAATATATACTACATTCTACAGTCGAAATGTGATGCATATCTTAAAGCATTCTACAGTCAAAATATAATACATATATTCATTAATGGGTACATCTACTTCGTCAAAATATAGTTACATTCTACATGTAATATTTTTTATTTTCAATCATCTTCAGAAAATTTATCTTGTTCGCCTTCGTCGTCATGTTCTTCCTCTTCCTCGTCTTCACTTTCATCTACTTCGTCGTCCTCTTCGGATAATTCTACATCTTTTACATTATTACTCGTGTGATGAGTAACTTCGTTGAGTCCACATCTACAATATTTGTTAGAAGAGGTAGATCGTCCTCCTGATAAGCTATTTCGTCAATGTCAAAGGTATTTCTAGCTTTAGTCTTGCATACTGCCTACCAATCCGACCTCGTTGTCCCCCGTCTAGGATAAGTTGTGAAGTACACGAGCTGAGCCTGACTTGATAGGACAAATGGTTCGTAGCCTTGATATCTACGCTTGTAGTTTATATCCACAAGGCCATGCTTGTCAATTTTCTAACCTTGATCTTGAATCGGATCGAACCATTCACACCTGAATAGCACGATATTAGCATGTTCTGTGCCATAATTATATGTCAACTCCACAATCTCTCGTAAGATGCCAAAAAAATTATTGCCCGGATTGACGTCTTTGTAGTTTGAAGATTTGATACACAAATAACTGTTTTTCGTGGAATCAAGATCCAGAAAGCTGTCTCTGATAGGAGCATTTGTTGACTTGAACCTGAACCCATTCACACAGAAACTTGGCCATATTTTTACGGCAGTAATTGGTCCCTTGGCTAGAGTTCTAATAGATTCAGTCTCGGGTGATATTAGACGATCGGCCTAAATACCAAAGTAGCGATAGTAAGTTATTTATTTTGCAAGTGCAGAAATAAAAAGTAATTACCAAGCATCTTACATATGCGCTCAACCAAAAAGGAAAATAGCATTTCATATCTTGTTCTACTTCTTCGTCTGTTATGTAGGGTCTAACCGACCTCAACTCATCATTATATGTGCTGAAAAACAATGAAGCAACTGCTGATTAGTAGCATAATAGTATATTATACTATTACATTGAGATGATGTAAACGTGGACGTATTAATTACTTACCCCTCTAGCTTCTCCACTTCATTCTCGTCGCAATTGAGTAATATATACAATTGAGCAGCCCTTAGCTCATCGTCATTCAAATATCTCTTCTTCATTTTTCCCGAAGGCTTTCCGGACGCATTGAATACTTTGAGTATTGCATCATTAGATTCCTGATATGCGTTGTCGTTTCTGGGAGCTTTTGTCCTATTAGTAGCAACATGCGGTTTGAAATACGTCGAGCAAAAGTTTGTAATCTCCTCGAGAACATAAGCTTCACAAATAGAGCCTTCAATCCGTGCCTTATTTTTTACCTTTCTCTTTAGGTGATTCAGATGGCGCTCGAAGGGGTACATCCACCGATAACCGACAGGACCACCAACACGTGCCTCATAGGAAAGATGAATTGGCAAATGCTCCATAGAGTCGAAGAATCTAGGAGAAAACACCTTCTCGAGCTTACATAGTATTACCGCAATGTCCCTCTCTTGCTTTTCTAGACGATCGACGAGCAACTTAGTACAACAAAGATCTCTGAAGAATATGCTCAGCTCTGTCAATGGATCTCAAACGACCTGCGGTAAGAATTTCCGAAATGCAATCGAAATTAACCTCTCCATGAATACGTGACAATCGTGGCTCTTCATGTCACGTCCCGGACCCGCCGGGGCCGCCGCTCCGCCTTGCCCCGCCCCGTACGGCCGAAATTATCGAACCGGGCACGAATCACCGTGCCTCGGCGTGCCGGATGCGAATCACCGCGCCCGTCCCGCGGGTGCGGGGAAGGGGAAGGAGTGGCCTAGCCCGATCGAGCCCTTCGGGGGACGTGATGCCGCACGGGCCTGGGGTTGCGCCCGTGCAAGGCCAATCGTTTAAGTTGATAGTTGGCTATCATCGCATCAATCGAGTAAGCAGCGGAAAGGGACTTGTTGCAATGCAATGCATTTAGCCAACTGAGTGTACGGGATAATCGAGGCAACTTGGGTTCCTTTTTGCAAAGGCATACGTTCGTTCCATACATTATGCCCCTTATACGATAGCATTCTCTGGGCAACAATCAAAACCAGGATTCCGGGTCTTAGGGACTGTGGCACGCCTATCGCTCCCTCGGACGATCCAGTACCTGCAAGCAAGTAAACTGTTGGGGGGTCAGCACTTTATACAAGTACTGGTGAGATAAAATAACTGAACAGAAATAAGCATTCACTCAAACCAACACTAAGTAATCATGTTATAAAACATTATATTACTAGTGATCTTTCTAGTTTTACCTAGGCTCATTTCATGCAGTTCTAGCAGAGTCATATTACATTATTTAGAAACATGTTTGGAAACAGAGTTTCATATGCAATAAGCAAGCAAGCAAGCCGTTCATGTTCAGGGTGTGCGCAGCGTGTCTCGTGCGACTCCAGGGTCAGATGCAAAGCTAGACACACAATGCACATTCTTAGGGGCAGTCATCTATCCAAGCCAACACAATGACTTAGCTATATGCAGAGCGGTCCCCGAGTATCTCAGGATCGGCAGTTGGTTGTACAGCATACCAATGACTCTTCATCTGATGCTAATGGCAGCTGTGACCCATGGTGGCATGGACGCATGCAGTTCAGCTCTCCACCAAAATCCATTGTCCGACCGCGTGCGAATGCATGGAACACTATCAAATAAACTCTAGTATGCAGACGAGACGAACCATCAGAATAGTTATCGATGTTGCGGGGAAATTCGACTTATCACTTGAACACGTTCAGGCACAGTATGGTTCTCTCGAAGCATAGACGATAGTGAACATGTTCATGCACTCTAGGCAAGCGTTTCAGGATTCTCGTTTAGCAGACTTATCATTTCAAAGACAAGCTAGGTGAGTTCGTTCATTAACATGTAAGGCAGGTTCTATCATTCTCTTATGAAAATATTGCAAGCAAAAACTCAGCTTATTATTAAGACGTGCAAGAATCGGAGAACGAAGTTCTGCCCACTCACCTTGATACATAACGCCGACGTGGAGCGGGGCGTTACACTTCATACCCACCAGTTTGTTCTCCTTGAGGTCGTCGCATATTCTCAAGTTCGACACGTACCCGTCTGGAAACTTTAGACCCTGAATCCACCTACAAAGTCTACCTTTATCCTCTTTATCCAATGAGAAAATTGACTTAGGTTGCTTTAACTTTCCATTCCCCTCCTCTATCAAATGCAATGCAGGACGTCTACATATTTCTTCTAAGTCCAACCTGGCCTTCGGATTATCTTTCGTCTTCCCCTTTACCTCCATTACAGTATTAATTATGTTATCAAACACATTCTTCTCGATATGCATGACATCAAGGTTATGTATGATCAGATTGGTGCTCCAATATGGCAGATCCCAGAATATACTCCTCTTCGTCCAGTTATGGGTGCGACCAAATCCGTCATACTTGTACCCCTTAGCAGGCTCTTCGATAGCACTTGGTAAATCTTTTACCTCTTCCCATATCGTGCATCCGGGCCACCTTGGCGGTGGATTGGCCTTCTCCACAACTCCCGAACGAAAAGCATTTCGGTTCCTCCGGTACGGATGATCCTTCAGCAAAAATTGTCGATGACAATCGAAGAAGCACGGTTTGCCTCCGTGTTTCAAATGGAAAGCCTGAGAACGGTCCATGCAATACGGACATGAGAGACGACCATGGGTGCTCCATCCCGATAACATTCCATAGGCCGGAAAGTCGTTGATGGTCCACATAAGTGCTGCCCTCATCTGAAAATTTTGCTTTCTAGAAACATCGTACGTGTTGGCACCTACTTCCCACAGCTGATTCAACTCATCTATCAAAGGCTGTAAATACACATCGATGTTCCTCTTCGGATTGTTCGGACCCGGGATAATAACGGTTAGGAACATATATGGAGTCTTCATGCACATCCAAGGCGGTAGATTATAAGGAGTGACGATCACAGGCCAACTCGAATACTGGGAGCCCGAAAGTTCGAATGGGGTAAAACCGTCAGAGCAGAGCCCCAATCTGATATTACGCGCTTCCACGGCAAAATGTGGATACTCTCGATCAAAGTGCTTCCATACTTCTCCATCGGATGGATGATCCAATACTCCTTCGATCTGTTTTTGCCTGTGCCAACTCATATTTTCTGCAGTCTCCTTAACCATAAACAACCGCTGCAACCGCAGCGTCAAAGGCAAGTAGTGCATCGAATCGGTAGGCTTCCTTGCACCGACAGACTTTCCTCTAACAGTGGCCTTGTAGCGATCAGCACCACAGAATCTGCACGCATCTTCATCCTTGTCGTCTTTGTAGTACAACATGCACCCGTTGTGACATGCATCGATTTTCTCGTATCCCATCCAAAGCGATCTCACCATCCTCTTAGATCGATAGAAGTCTTTAGGCAACTTTGCACCCTCGGGCAAGATCTCTATAATCAAATCGAGCAGTCGATTATAGCATTCTTGTGACATATTAAAATCGGACTTGATGCTCAATAATCTTGTAACCACCTCCAACGGTGAATGATCCTCACAATCAGGATATAGTGGAGTCCTTGCATTCTCCAGCAACTCCATAAACTTTGCAGCATCGGCATTCGGTGCCTCCTCATATGCATCATAATTGTCCGGATTGAAACTAGGTCCCACCGTATCATAATTGTTCGGATTGAAACTAGGCCCCGCCGCATCATAAACCATGTTCACCAACCCGTCGTCGTAAGCATCGTGGTCTTGGACATCCATATATGGCTCCACATAGGGCTCCGACTCCGATGCTAGAGATACAAGTTCTCCGTGCACGGTCCACTGATAGTAATTCAGCGTGGAGCCCTTCGAGTATAAATGATATGTAACTTCCACTTCTGGATGATATTTCCTGTTGCGACATCTCACACACGGACACTTAATTTTGGTACCGTCCATGTACTAAGGGAAAGCCTTGGCGAACTGCAGGAACTGCTGTACACCCTCAATAAATTTATCCCGCACACCGCACATGTCATCAGGATAACGGTTGTACATCCACGAACGATGACGCAGATAGTAATTCATATCCATTTCTAGATACTTCTGCAAAAATGATAGTATGTATCATATAAATCATTACATACAGTGGTTTATCACCTAACTTCATAACTTAACCGTACTATAAAAATCATAACTGATATAATACATACTTTTATTTATCAAAGTCTAAAATAAGCAATATTCAAAACAACTGAAAAGAGGCCAAGTCTCTTAGTTTTTTAATATTTTATACTATTGGTAAAAGCTTGGGTTCTTTACTGTATACAATGCTTACTAGGACATATAGTTACTTAGCTAACTATTAACAAAATCAAGTATATCAGTAAGTAACTATTTAACTACACTAACTATGTACTAATTTAATACTAAACTGATACCCTTAACTTCTACCCAATAACTCATGCCAACCCATCTTAAACTGCTGCTGCTATTGCAGTTAGCTACCTTGCTGTGCATCCCCTTCATAAAGTTGTACATCTCTTTTGTCACTGACTGCACGAACACCCCTGTACATTTCTGGGTACAATGACTGCTCCTTCTCGAGGCTGACTCTACGTTGCTGCTCATCGCAAGCCCCTCAACCCGATCCCCCTCGACCACTAGTACACTGATACACAGTGTGGTCGAGGCACACTGTGCACACCATAGTGAAACCGATTCCCCCCTGATATACTGGCATACTGATGCATAGTTTTACGGCCCGAGCTTTCCCTCCCTCACACAAAAATATAAAGTCACTGAACTTACTCACTCACTGATACACTAAACTAAACTCATTGATACACTAAGCTCACTGATACACTAAGCTCAACATAGCCATACCTTCATGTAAAACAACAAGCTCTCCACTGACTGATACACTGAGGTATCAGTGCCAACACAGTGCACATACAGTGAAGACACAGTAAAGAACCCGACTCCCTGTGTAAATCAGTCCCATGTCAGTGTCTGTGTGAGTGTGTGTGTGTGTGTGTATCTGCGTCTGTGTGTGTGTCGTGTGCGTCTGTCTGCGTGTGTCGTGTCTGTGTGCGTGTGTCGTGTCTATGTGCGTGTGTCATGTCTGTGCGTGTGTCTTGTTTGTGCGTGTGTTATGTCTGTCCAGTCATCAGTTGTGTCAGTGTCACATGAGAGAGAGAGAGAGAGAGAGAGAGAGAGAGAGAGAGATTACCTAGAGCTCGAGGAGGAGGAGGGGGGTGCCGGATTAGCCGCAGCCGTGGAGAGCCGGTCGCCGGAGAGGGGGGGGGCGGGGGAAATCGATTAATTTCAAAATTTTCGACAGATGGGAGAAAAGAATCTGAGCCTTAATTAACCAAAAATTAGCGACGTTTAGCGACGTCCAATAAAATGTCACTAAATTTTAATTTAGCGACGCCAAAGTTGTCGCTAAACACGTTGCTAAATATTTTAGACATTTACGTCGCTAATTACGACGCTAAACGTCGCTAAAACAGATAAATTAGCGACGTTTAGCGACCTTAATTGAACTTATACCGACTCATCTTTTAAAATCTTAATAAAAGTCGCTGAACGTCGCTAAATGTCGCCATTTAGCGACGTTTAGCGACGTTTTTATTGGAGTCGCTGATTTAGCGACGTTTATACCTGGAGTCGCTAAAATACTTCGTTAATCCCGCTTTTTCTAGTAGTGCCTGACCTGCATGTCGCGGACAACTTGGAAACAAGGTCATTCGGTTCCATGGGCGGTCACCGGGGCACTGGGACCGTTCCGATCCGGATGGAGCTGCACGATAGTCTCACGTGCGGACAGGATGGACTGTAGCACTCACGAATCTTGGCTGCATTCCATCCTTGTTCAAGACTATAAACGGTCCTATATGGCTATGCCAGCGACACATGTTCATATAGATAAGTCATTCTCGCTTAGCGGCTATCCGCGTGCGAGTCATTGCATCGCATCAAGAAACAAATGAACACCTGAACGATCATGTTATAACGACTCTCATGTTTGCATATGCTATGCCTCTTGAATGTTTATACTTATCCGTGCTTGAATTAATAATGTTTGCCTTGGACAGGGAAGAACAAATGGTAAGCTGGCAAGTCTCGCCGTGTTTTCTCTCATGTCGCACGGCGAACTGCCACACGAGATAGGCTATTCAATGTTTGCATGAAACTGATCCTAAGGCAACTAGAAAGACAACTTAATAGTTGGTGCACGGAACCTGTATTACGTGTTTGGGTTTGTCGAGCGGGCGAGTAGCTTCCCCACCAGTGTATTCAATGTACTGATAATCCACCAGTTTGTATGCAGGGTGTGGGAGAACCTCGTTCGGTGTGGATGCCTCCCTCGTGCGTGCTAAGGTGTGGAGATCACTCCGAAGCAGCGGTGCGTCCGAAACTGAAGCACATATACAAGACATAATGTTGTGAACATTGCCTTAGCCACTTGGCACGCTTTTACTGTTTAAGAGAGTGAGGCTTGAGCGACTTGTAATCTCGGCTATACGCCACCTGTAACACATGTTTATATCAATAAAGAGTTGCTTTACTTCAACTTGTGTTATTCAATGCTTCCACTATATTGTCAACTCAGTGAACTTGTTACCGATCGCCTATGCGTTCATGACTCCGCTGCACTCGGACAATTTGTGCGACTCTGTGGCTTAGAACTCTTACCGCCAGCCAATGAACCACGGCCTTGCACGGGCGTGATCACGCTCGTGCGGCATCATGCCCGGATGGGTCATAAAGCGATCGTTCCGCGGGAGCACTGGCGCGGTGATTCTCGCCTAGCGGGAACGGCCGATTTAGCCCGCGGAAGATCGGGGCATGACAAGTTGGTATCAGAGCCTGGCTTCTATGCCTTTGGACTTCGATTCGATATCTCAGTTTCGAAAGCTCGTTCGTGGGTTATGTGCACGCTCTCTCTCATTGCCTCGATGGGATGTTCCAACAATAAGTCAAAATACTTTCAAAATGCATTTTGAATGATATGCTTGCTTGTATAATATTGTGCTGCGAGTAGCATTTGTGCCAACTTGTGCGAACCCTTGAGAGTATCGCAGTAGCTTGTCCGATTTTACTAACTCTAAGTTTGGTTGAATGCATCTATTCGAGGGACGCCTTAAACTTGTGCACCATCCAAGACTTAAGAAAAAGTGAAACTCTAGTGCTAAGACTTCGCTATCACTAAGCTGGTTGACGTGCTCACGCTAGAAGTGCACTTCGAAAGTGCGCACAATCCAGACTAAGCGATATGCCGATTTTAAATGCTTGTGCAAGTGAATATCCAAATAAACAAGTACAATGACTTGTCTAGGATTGCCTCAACCCTAGATCACTGCTTGTCCTTAGTAAGTCTCGAGGAAGAGACTTTTTCTAAGTTGGGTAGGATGTAACACCCCGTTCTGTTCTAGCGGACTGCCGACTCAAACGGCAAAAGTGCAACTGTTCCGACCCGCTTTGCCTCAAACGAGAAGCAAAGGATATCCAGACTTGTCCCTAAAGGATTCAGCTTAGGCTTTCAGAGGCTCGCTTTACGTATCGCTCTACCGAGACAAATCATCGCTAAGGTGGGTGGCTACGGTGAACTTGGTATTGCTTAGCCAGCACACAATAAAATCTGGAATGATACATGCTAGTCGCTAGGTGATTCACCCCCTGCATGCTAATAAGAAAGCAACGCACCTAGCTAAGGGAATAATCCAACTTGTATTGCTTATGCTAGAACATGGAAATAAAATATTACTTTTATATATGTTCAGACCCTCGCATGCTACCCTAGATCGTGTCGCTCGGGAGAGTCCCTTAACGATCTCACTCCTCGGCTTACCTTCGGGCCCGAGCTAACGTGAATACTTGTATTTATACAAATGCATGCTTGTCTGCTTATATGTTGCCTTGCTTTCATCCAAACCCCGGGAGACTACTACGTAGTCATTCCGTGCCTGAATAAACCTGCAAGTATTCGGGACCGTTGGGTCTCCAAGGCAATCCCCGAACCAGAGGCACGCATCAGGGTAATGAATACTGAACGAGAATCCTATCACGTGACAACTGAATGATAATCACATCAAGTTTATATCTGAACGAGAATCATGCTAACGAATCCACGAATCTCAGCTCTTGGAGCAAACGCTCGTTTCAGATCACGAATCATGGATTATCATATCAAGTTGTGGATTTGGACTAACCCTGATATGCATGTCGCGGACAACTTGGAAACAAGGTCATTCGGTTCCACGGGCGGTCACCGGGGCACTGGGACCGTTCCGATCCGGATGGAGCTGCACGATAGTCTCACGTGCGAACAGGATAGACTATAGCACTCACGAATCTTGGCTGCATTCCATCCTTGTTCAAGAATATAAACGGTCCTATATGGCTATGCCAGCGACACATGTTCATATAGACAAGTCATCCTCGCTTAGCGGCTATCCGCGTGCGAGTCATTGCATCGCATCAAGAAATAAATGAACACCTGAACGATCATGTTATAATGACTCTCGTGTTTACATATGCTATGCCTCCTGAATGTTTATACTTGTCCGTGCTTGAATTAACAATGTTTGCCTTGGACAGGGAAGAACAAATGGTAAGTTGGTAAGTCCCGTGTTTCCTCTCATGTCGCACGGCGCACTGCCACACGAGATAGGCTATTCAATGTTTGCATGAAATTGATCCTAAGGCAACTAGAAAAACAACTTAATAGTTGGTGTACGGAACCTATATTACGTGTTTGGGTTTGTCGAGCGGGCGAGTAGCTTCCCCACCAGTGCATTCAATGTACTGATAATCCACCAGTTTGTATGCAGGGTGCGGGAGAACCTCATTCGGTGTGGATGCCTCCTCCGTGTGTGCTAAGATGTGGAGATCACTCTGAAGCAGTGATGCATCTGGAACTGAAGCACATATACAAGACATAATATTGTGAACATCGCCTGAACATCGCCTTAGCAACTTGGCACGCTTTTACTGTTTCAGAGAGAGAGGCTTGAGCGACTTGTAATCTCGGCTATACGCCACCTGTAATATATTTTTATATCAATAAAGAGTTGTTTTACTTCAACTTGTGTTATTCAATGCTTCCGCTATATTGTCAACTCAGTGAACTTGTTACCGATCGCCTATGCGTTCATGACTCCGCTGGAATCAGACAATCTGTGCGACTCTGTGGCTTAGAACTCTTACCGCCAGCCAATGAACCACGGCCTTGCACCGGCGTGGATCACGCTCGTGCAGCATCATGCCCGGATGGGTCATAAAGCGATCGTTCCGCGGGAGCGCTGGCGCGGTAATTCTCGCCTAGCGGGAACGGCCGATTTAGCCTGCGGGAGATCGGGGCATGACAGTCTTCCTGTTCAAGTGATTATATTTCAATATAGTTTGCACAATACATCAGTACAGTTATATAGAATAAGTTCTAGCTACAACTGAAACATGAATATATAATTGCATAGTGGACAAGCACGCATCAGTGTGATCGTTTGAGAATTCTAAGTGACAAGCATTACAAGTGTTTCAAGTCTAACTCTTCTTTTCCTTGACTCAGTTTATTCTTATTATGATATCGTTGGAGCGGAATGCACAATTGAGTCAATTTTATTAAGAGTGAAGACTTGGAAGAAGGGTGCTAATCGAAGTAAAGCCACTCACAAGTTGGAGAACTAGGAGAGGAAAGGGAGAACTTCAAGACTCCGCGCGTGTGTCGTCTACCCGATCACCTGCACGCACCAACAGATGATCAATATCTTCTGCTTCGGTCTCCGAGGTTCGATACAAAATGCGAAATTCAAGAACGAAGGCAATGAAATTCATCAAAACCGTTCAAGAAAATGCAAGTCATAAAACCAACAAGAAAGCAACCAAGCGGCAACAAAAACGGGTAAGGAAACCAGCGCAACGGAAAGGCCCCTCTCGACTCTGCCGCCGAGTCTTTCCTTGAGGCATGATCCGTTGAATATGGGACCTGATTCCAAAGAAACAAATCCATAATGAGGAAAGGATCTTGATTCAATCTGTCCCGATAGGACGGTATCGAGTATTTCTTGGCCGCCCTCCCCGAATAGGGGGAACGGGGCATTACATCATAACCATCTAATAGAAAGTTTCGTCCCAAAACTTAGAAATAGAACCTACCTCTAAGAAATAATGAGGAAAACCTTTCCCTCATATCAGATTTGAGTTCCCACGTTGATTCTTCGACCGCGTAGTTTTGCCAAAGAACGCACACTAGCGATAATGCCCGATTCAGTAACTGCTTTTTCTTACGCTCTAAGATCTGCACGGATTCTTCGACGTACGACAAGTCCACCTGCAGATCTAACTGACCAAAGTCTACCACATGGTTTGGGTCGTGCACATATTTTCTAAGCTGAGAAACATGAAAAACATCGTGCACATCTGATAGGGCTGGCGGCAATGCAATATGGTAAGCAACTGAAGTGACTCGTTTGAGAATTTCAAACGGGCCAATAAATCTCGGACTTAACTTTCCTTTTACCCCGAATCTCATAACACCACGCATGGGCGAGACTTTTAGAAACACATGGTCACCCTCCTGGAACTCAAGGGGGCGACGACGAACATCGGCATAGCTCTTTTGTCGACTTTGTGCTACTTTTAACCGTTCTCGAATCATCCGAACCTTTTGCACTGTTTGTTCAACCAGTTCTGGACCAAGGATTTATCTCTCCCCAACTTCATCCCAGCAGATTGGTGACCTACACTTTCGCCCATACAGAGCCTCATACGGAGCCATCTGGATGCTAGACTAATAACTGTTGTTGTATGCAAATTCGACTAGCGGCAGGTTGACGTCCCAACTTGACTTTGAATCGATTACGTAGAGGCACAGCATGCCTTCTAGTACCTAATTCATCCATTCTGTTTGGTCATCTGTTTGAGGATGGTAGGCTGAGCTGAACTTCAACTTGGTCCCTATCGACGACTGAAGGCTTTTCCAGAAACGTGAGACGAACCGTCTGTCCCGATCTGATACTATGGAAACTGGCACTCCGTGCAGCCGGACTATCTCGTCAAGGTAGGTCTGGGCAAGGCGATCGACGCTCCAAGTAATTTTAATAGCAATAAAGTGTGCATACTTGGTTAACCGGTCGACGATGATCCAGATTGTGTCGTTCCCCCGTTGCGTCCTTGGCAGGCCAACAATGAAGTCCATGCTGATGTGCTCCCACTTCCATTCCGGGATAGCAAGATTTTGTATTTATCCGCCCGGCCTCTGATGTTCTGCTTTCATCCACTGACAGGTTATGCATTACGACACAAAGAGTGCTACTTTTTTCTTTATGCCGTGCCACCAGAAGATAGTACGAAGGTCCCTATACATTTTCGTGCTCCCGGGATGGATAGTATAGGCTGCGTAATGTGCTTCCGTAAGGATCTCCTTTCTGAGTTCTGAATCATTGGGGACGCATAGCCTTCCCTTCACTCGTATCACCCCATTCTCATCTACTACAAAGTCTTTCGCCTTCCCTGCTTGAACCTGTTCCCGTATTTTTCGAAGGAATGGGTCGTCCCTCTGAGTATATATGACTCTCTCTCTATCAGGTTAGGTACGAATCGCATCTGAGCAACCCGTGCGCCGCGATACCAGATTCGGAGTTCGATGCCCATTTCTTCTAAGTCCCTTTGTAACCTGTTATCAACGGACAGAGATCCCGCAAAGACCCGACTCAACGCATCCGCTACCACATTTTCCTTACCAGGTGTGTAGTCTATGGTCAAGTCGTAATCCTTTATCAATTCTAGCCAACGCCGTTGTCGTTGGTTTAGTTTCGCCTGGGTGAACAAGTACGTCAAACTCTTGTGATCGGTATAAATTCGGCAAGGCACTCCATAAAGGTAGTGTCGCCACAACTTCAACCTGGACACGATTGCTGCCAGTTCCAGATCATGCGTAGGATAATTCTTTTCGTGCTTTTTTTAGCTGTCTGGATGCATAGGCTATCACTCTGTCTTGCTACATAAGTACACACCCTAAGCCCTGCCCTGACGCGTCGATGAAGATTTGGAATCCCGAAGTCTCGTCTGGTAGTGCAAGTAACGGGACAGAGGTGAGGCGATGCTTTAACTCCTCAAACGATGCTTCACAGTCGATAGACCACTCAAACGCGACTCCCTTCCGTGTGAGGCGAGTCAGAGGTGAGGCAAGTTTGGAAAAACCCTTTACGAACCGCCTGTAGTAGCCCGCTAACCCAAGAAAACTACGAATTTTACTAACGAATGCAGGTCGCTTCCACTTGACAACGGCCTCCACCTTTATTGGATTGACTGAAATGCCTCCCGTAGAAATGATGTGCCCAAGGAAAGATACACTGCTTAGCCAGAATTCGCACTTACTCAGTTTCGCATATAACTTGTTGTCCCGAAGGGTTTGTAGCACGGTCCGCAAATGCTCTACATGCTCCGCCCCATTCTTCGAATACACCAAGATATCATCGATGAACACTACTACAGAGCTATCGAGATACGGCCGGAACACTTGGTTCATTAAACCCATAAAGGTGGGAGAGGCATTGGTCAAGCCGAACGGCATTACCAAAAACTCATAGTGGCCGTAGCGAGTGCGAAAGGCTGACTTTGGCACATCGTCCGGCTTAATTTTGAGCTGAGTAACCCGAGCGGAGGTCAATTTTTGAGAAAACTGTTGCAGCCTGTAACTGATCAAAAAGATCATCTATTCTGGGGAGGGGGTACTTATTTCGGACAGTAGCCTTATTCAATTTCCGATAGTCGATGCAGAGCCGTATCGAGCCATCATTTTTCTTAACAAACAACACAGGCGCACCCCATGGAGACACACTCGGACGGATGTATCCCCGATCTAGCAACTCTTGCAACTGTATCTTTAACTCTTTCAGCTCTGCTGGTACCATTCGATACGGAGTTTTGGAAATCGGTTGGGTTCCTGGAAATGTATCGATAGTGAACTCTGTCTCTCGATCAGGCGGCATACCGGGCAACTCGTCCGGAAATACATCAGGAAAATCTGCCACAACGGGAATGGACTCAACGTTTGCACAATCTTGCCGAGTGTCTCGAATGGACGCCAGGTACCCTACACAGCCGGAGTGAATCATTCGTCGAGTAGACATTGCTGAGATCACCATGCAGGCATTCGACACTTTCGACTGTGGACTACACAAATAGCAAAATTTGATCTCGCTAGGAAGACGAAACACGACTTTTTTCTCCGCACAATCGATAGTAGCTGAACAAGCGCCAAGCCAATCCATTCCCAGAATGATGTCATAGTCTCCTATGTCTAGAACTATCGCATTAAGTGACAATTTTCTTCCTTCGATGCAAATGTAGCCGTCACGACAAACTGAATCTGCAGGCAAGCTCGTGCCCGACCGTGTACTGACGCTAAACCTTAGGCCTAACGGGGTTTGAATAAATTTGTGTTCCCTAGCAAAGTTTATTGACACAAAACTGTGTGTGGCACCTGAATCAAATAACACTCGTGCAGGTACATTATTGAATAGCAACATACCTGACACTACGGTATTCGAGGCCAGCGCCTCATCCCTCGTCAAGGCATAAACCCGGCCCCCAGTGTTCGGACGACGCTCTTGTTACTGCGCAGCCCGATTCGCTTGGAGTCCCTGAACTGAATTTTGCTGCTCTGCACGGCGCTGAGGGACTCGGTTTGGACGATCAAGACAGTCTCGAGCATAATGACCCAGCCGACCATAATTGAAGCATCCCTGATTTTGACATTCGCTAGCCTGGTGCCCTGTACGGTTGTATTTTGTACAGCGCTGCCCCTGGTTCCCCCCTGATTGTTGCCCTGGTTGCTGTCATTATTTGGACGCTTGTTAGCATTGTTTCCTCCTGTATTACCTTGGCGCTTGTGATGAGAATGTTGCACAGCGCCAGCAGTAGTTGAAGGATATTGCGGTTCCAGGACCAGGGCATGGTTAAGGACTTCCCTTATCGTCTCATATTGTGGAGCAACCACGTGCGCATGAATGGAAGGTCGCAGGCCTCCTTCAAATTATCTGGCTCGGCTTGCTGCATTGGGCAGGTAAGAACTAGCAAACTTCGCCAACCGATTAAATTCTACGGTATATTGTTTCACTGTCATCGTTCCTTGTTGCATATGTACAAAATTGTTCTCTTTCTGACGACGAATGGGTGGGGGGATAAACTCCTCTTCGAATGCGCCATAGAAGGTGGACCAAGGGATCGTCTCGCCATCAGCACCTGCGAAGAAAGATCTGCGGTGAACATCCCACCAATCATGCGCGTTCATCCGAAGCTGGAGTTGGGCACAGGCGACTCGCTTGTCATCGGGTACTTCTAAAAGCTTGAAGTGGTCTTCTAGTTCGGCCAGCCAATCCAGCGCAACAACAGGATCCTCTGTCCCTCGGAAGGACGTGTTGCAGACCTTTTTGAAGTCATTAAAGTCGAAGGCAGTCATATCCTTCTTCCTTGCATTTTGGGGTACTATGACTTCATCTGTCGCTGGCTCCACCGGTTCTGCTATTGTTGTTGCGGATTGGTTAGATGCCAAGGTCTGGATAATTTGTTGCAGAGCGTCCACCTGCTTCTGCTGGATCTTAAATCGTGCTTCTGATTTTTCTCGAACTTGTCCTGTCGGGCCTCATCCCTCTTTTGTTGTGCTTCTAGCATTTGCATTATTCGTTCGACCGGATCGACGGAGGACGCAAGTCGTTGGCTCTCAGAACTAGCCGAAGTGCCATAAGTACTTGCATTAACTTGCCCTATTGCTTGTGTTTGGGCCATTCCTGCTAAAACAAGGAACTTACATCAGTCTCATAGAGTATTACGGACTCACTGTATCGAATGCCTCTCATTTTGCACCAATTGATTTCAAGAATTCGACTCGAATGGGACAGGGTCATCTTAAGAAAACTTTCTGACACGAGATCAAAGGATCTGAAGCTTTGCTCTGATACCAATATGTCATGCCCCAATTTCGTCCAATCGATAATCGTCCCCCGGGCGTGATGCCGTGCACGCGTAGGGCGCGCGTGCACAAGGCCTAGGCATAATGATAATCTTTAGAATATATGCAACAGAGTACACAAATAAGATAACACACATTGAGGCATAGAAAAGTTTTCTTTTATTGATATGAATATCTGATTACAGACTCTTTTCCCAAAACGATAAGGATGCCACACGGGCTTACAACTTGGATACAAAATGAGATAGCCATTCCATACATCACATCCTTTACTAAAACTTCAAAATGATGTAGACACCTGCTGGCGAAGCTATCGCTTTGCCACGAAGCTGCATATAAGGGTTGTGCAGCCTCCGAGTACTTTGTACAACTTTCCAAAAGGGGTACGAGCGGTTGCGAAGAGTACTGGACTGGTTGGGGGAAGAAGAAGCTTCAGCTCCTCGCCGCGTTGCTTGGGCTCGGGGAACCTACTGCAACGAGGGTCAGTACTTTAAAAAGTACCGGTGAGGGCGAGCTAACCCAACTTAACCAAATCTAGAGTTGTTCATATGAAGCATGCAATTTATTTGTGGTCTTTCTATCTTGTCTTAGTTCAATTTACATGCAAGCATTGAGTATTCAATTTACAGAAACAAACATGCCACCGTTAGGTGACTTTTACCTTCCCGTTTGGACTGCTTGCACAATACTTACCATGTCCTTCCCTACCACGAAGACACCATTAGTTTGAGCAAGCAATGCAGAAATATATGTACATTGGTCATGGCATATCACTGCCACCGTGGACAATAGCTACAGTAGGTCGGTGACCCTTGCAGCTCGGGTAGCAAGTCCCGCTATAAGGCCTCCCCCGCCTTACCCGTGCTAGACTTGCTAGCGTAGCTATCCGAGTTCCGTCAGGAACGAATCGACCCCAGTGCCCCGGGTGTCGTTCGCAGGAACTAAACCTTGTGCACAAGTTGTCCTACCGAACTACGCATTGACACTAAATTAATAGATAAAGCATTCAAACCACAAGAATGTATACATCTACTTTGGCATAGTGCATTTGGCATAGTCTTCATGTCCAAGTGATTGCATTTCAATATAGTTTGCATAATACATCAGTACAGTTATATAGAATAAGTTCTAGCTACAACTGAAACATGAATATATAATTGTATAGCGGACAAGCACGCATCAGTGTGATCGTTTGAGAATTCTAAGTGACAAGCATTACAAGTGTTTCAAGTCTAACTCTTCTTTTTCTTGACTCAGTTTGTTCTAATTATGATATCGTTGGATCGGAATGCACAATTGAGTCAAATTTATTAAGAGTGAAGACTTGGAAGAAGGGTGCTAATCGAAGTAAAGTCACTCACAAGTTGGAAAACTAGGAGAGGAAAGAGAGAACTTTAAGACTCCGCGCGTGCGTCGTCTACCCGATCACCTGCACGCACCAACAGATGATCAATATCTTCTGCTTCGATCTCCGAGGTTCGATACGAAATGCGAAATCCAAGAACGAAGGCAATAAAATCCATCGAAACCGTTCAAGAAAATGCAAGTCATAAAACCAACAAGAAAGCAACCAAGCGGCAACGAAAACAGGCAAGAAAACCAGCGCAACGGAAAGGCCCCTCTCGACTCTGCCGCCGAGTCTTTCCTTGAGGCACGATCCATTGAATATGGGACCTGATTCCGAAGAAACCAATCCATAACGAGAAAAGGATCTTGATTCAATCTGTCTCGATCGGACGGTATCGAGTATTTCTTGGCCGTACTCCCCGAATAGGGGGAACGGGGCATTACATAAGCTATCACCGATGCGTGTGATATAAATTCTATGCTACTGGTTCCAAATGTGCTTATGACATGAACTAAAATTTACTCTAGTTCCTGATAGCAAGATCACTTTAAATTGCATGCGTCCCTTTAATAAGCAACGTCGGTTTAGGCGAGTGGGCTCGTCCCGCTCACCAGTGCATTCTCAAGTGTACTGATCTCCCAACTTCTCGGGTGTTAGGAATGCGGAGGGCGCATGGTACTAAGCCAAAGCTGAAGATCAACGTAAAGCTCTTCCTATTTTGAAGTATAGATGAAGCCAATTCATTTTGAAGGCATTTTATATCAATCTATACCAAGGGTGTAATGTATGGGAACAACAAGTATTATTTCATGGCAGCTTGTTTGCTCTGTTTGTTATTTCAAAGCAATGTAGCCAATACGGCAAAGCAATGTATTTCATATCAATATAAATTACCTTTCAAGTTATGAATGAAAAGTCGTTTCTTCCTATTCAAAGATGTGTTTCAATATTTCTGCTGCAATGTGACATACTCTGTATTTTAAGCGAATTATCAAAAATACACGTTCTTACCCTGTGTGTTGTGCAACCTAGGCACGCACGACATCACGTCCGAAAGATGACTATCGACTCTACGGAGTCGGAGTACATGTGGCACTTTTGACTGCCTCCATCGTGATAACTCCATCAGGAGCGGAGTTGCTCACCGACACCACCAACGTCTCCTAGATTTCCATCAGAGAACTCAAAAGAAGAAGGGCTTGAAGCACATCATCAATCACCATCTTCATCAAGGACAGCTAATTGATGATACACTGAACCTCGTTCAAATGTTGTGACACCGGGGCACCCTCGGCGTACTTCGAGTTGACGAGTTGGCGAATAAAAAATGCTTTGTTGTCAGCATCTTCCTTTCGTATAGCGAATGCAGCTTCTCCCACAAAAATTTTGCCGAACTCTCCATAGACACGTGGTAAAACATCGAGTCATCCAGCCATTGGCGGATGAATCCAACAGCCTTCTGATCTAGTCGTTTTCGGTCTTCAGCAGCTTTGTCCGATGGCTTGGCGCTATCGCCCTCCAACGGACCATGCAAGTCCTTGTACCAGAGTAGATCCTCCATCCTTGGCTTCCAAACGCTCAGTTCTCCCCTGTGAGGGTGAACATACATGTGTTTGTCTACTCCGTAGACATGGTTGCACATTTCCTGTCGCGAACCTGAGAGCTCTAATACCAGATGTTGGGATCAGACAGATCTTTCAAGCACTCTGATATCATGTCTGAGACTGACCGCAGCAGAAACTTAGGCCAACCCACCTAAGATAACCAATCCATGTCTAATGAACACCAAGCACAGATAAAGACAACGTATATGGCGATGACTACGTCACATGGACAATTTCTAATCTATATAACTCAGGCTAAATTATAAGATTGACAAAACCAATGTTGAACCATTTGCCCTAATAGGTTCAACCCCCTCACCACACTCAAGAAAAAAAATAAAGAGATTACAATTGAAATCACTTACCAAACTCCTAAGCAATTTTTCTGAACGAAGGCGACGACTCTTTGATATGATCTTCTCTTCCTTCTGTCTTGGATAGCGAGCCCTAAGAGCAAAGCACGTACTTTCTCTTAAATTTTGTATGGACGAGCATCCTGAATCTCCACTTTTTGTTATATTCTTTCTGCCTTCACCCTTACCCATATAAATATGATGAGAAACCCTAGTTTAGGTCATAAAAATTCATAAATAGGAAATACATTATCTAAAATAGGAAACATCAATTATGGACGTCCAAATATGACCAAATTAAATATTTGATACAAATTTAAAATCTAATCAAGTTAATGTAAATTTTTTAAATTACATCAAATCAAATCTGTTATAATATTTGGGTTCAAAAATTTGTTTTTGTCAATTCAGACTGGATCTAGCATCTTCTTAGATAAAATAACAATCAATTTTTATGTGCTTTGTTCGAACTTGGTGAACCAGATTACTCTCAATACTTAATAGCTATTCGGTTATTATTGCAAATTTCTTTGCAAAATTTTTGAGCTAAATCTCTGTACTCCGTCCCGGTACTGGATCTTGAAACTATTGATTGCTCCTTACTTCTCCATGTTACTAAACCCCCTCCAACATAGGAACAATGACTTGTAGTTGACCTTCAATCCTCAATAGAGAATGCCCAATCAACATATGTAAATACCTCAATCTGTAGATGATCATTTTGCATGAACAAGATCCATTTGCCAGGACGTCTTCAAGTATGGTAGGATCTGATGAACAGCTATAAGATGTATAGTCCGAGGAGCATGCATATACTGACTCACAATACTTACCACATATGTCATATCAGGACATGTGAGTGGCACATTAGATTTACACAACACTTACTACATATGCTCTACTACCTCGAACCAAGTTTTCTAGTTTTCTTTAACAGGTCAAGTGCATACTTTTGCTGGCATATAAAAATGTCCCATTTTGTTGACCTAGTCACCTCTATTACAAGGAAATATAATAAAGTTCCAATGTCTCTAATCTTAAACTCAAGACTCAAGAAACTGTTTCAACCTCACCACATTAGCATCTTTATTTTCTATGATAATATCATCAACATAAATAATGTGGACTGTGATATTCTTCCTCTCTTTTTTTGATAAAGAGAGTGGTCTGAATAATTTGAAGCATGAAATTTCTCGGCCTAGCAAACATGTCTTTGACATTTGCTTCAACGCATAAAGTACTTTTCGAAGTCTACACACTTTTTCCATTTGTAACCAAATTTGGGCGGACTCTTACAAACCTCTTCTTGTAGGTCTCCGTTCAAGAATATATTTTTAACATCTAGCTGGCGAAGTTCCAAAAAAATTGTTGAGGAAGAACAATAGTTTGACTGTATTAAATTTTGTGTCACGTCCTGTTTTCAGAATACGCCAAGCCGAGTCGGTAACAAACATTCTAGACTACATAACATATGAATCCACCAGTATCCGCATTTAGGTGTGCATCGGTTCGATTCGATTCAAAACCGAACCGAATAAGGAAAATCGAATTCGACCGAAAACCGAATAAGCAAAATCGAAACTGAACCGAATTAGATCATAACCGAACCAAACCGAATTAAATCGGTTCGGTTTTCGGTTTATTTGATTTTTCAATTTTTCGGTTTATTTGCAGGGTTTTTTAATATATATAGTAAATAAATATTTCTAGATATATTTAGTATATACCTATATATATTTAGTATACATATTTAGTATATATATATATATATATATAAACTAATTTTTCTTCTTCGGTTTTCGGTTTTGGACCGAATAAGAAAATTTAGTATTTTCAAAACCGAAACCGAACCGAATTTTTTTAAAACCGAACCGAATCTTTTATTCGGTTCGGTTCAGTTCGATTTTCGGTACAAAATCAAATAATGCTTATCGCTACTTCTCTCTCTTTTTATAAAAAGAGTGGTCTGAATAATTTGAAGCATGAAACTTCTCGGCCTAGCGAACATGTCTTTGACATTTGCTTCAACGCATAAAGTGCTTTTCGAAGTCTACATGCTTCCCCATTTGTAACCAAATTTGGGCGGACTCTTACAAACCTCTTCTTGTTGGTCTCCGTTCAAGAATATATTTTTAACATCTAGCTGGCGAAGTTCCAAAAAAAATGTTGTGAGGAAGAACAATTAGTTTGATTGTATTAAGTTTTGTGTCGCGTCCTGTTTCCAGAATACGACAAGCTGAGTAGGTAGCAAATATTCTAGACTACACAACCTATGAATCCACCAGTATCCACATTTACGATTGTCGCCGGTAAAGTTTTAGTATAGGTATAAAGATATGCAATTATATACCAAAAATCAAGTCCAACATCTGAATCATTATTAAACTTCTATATTCAAAAGTCTAATACAATCTAACTCATCTAAGTATAACCCAATATATATATATATATATATATATATATATATATATATATATATAATGCTTCATTCATGTTCCACATTCTCCTTCGTGCTACACGTCTGGAAAGACTATTGAATTTTTCATACATAGTAAATATATATATATATATATATATATATATATATATATATATATGAACCAATGAGGATAAATTACTATCTGGTAGACAAGGAAGAGATGCAAACCAACATAAGAGAAATCAAATATAAAATAATAAAATAAGTGAGTAGAATATCATATATCAAAAATTGATTTATATTTTGATTCAGATACAAGAATTCATTATTGAAAATCAAAAAATTATCCGAATACGAAGATATAAACCACAATAAAATAATAACTAAAATATTACCATAAAATAATATATTTTTTTGAGAAAAGATTTATTACACTCTACACATCTTACAAAAATTTCGTCTTCAAGATTTAAAATTTATTATTTTCCTTTTCTAAATATGAAATAAGTACAATGCATGTGCATCTATACTAGTAAAAAATTAAGAGTTATTTAGTTTTAGGGTCTTCCATAATATTAAAAATTTGTATTTAGGTCTTCATATTGTACATAATCTGGTTTGGATCTCATCCTAGCGGTTGACTTGGTCCATAATGGAGACCTAAACTCAAATTTTGAATGTTATGCGAGACCCTACAACTAAATAAAAATGTGTGAGGATTATGTGATTTGTGTTATTTAGTTTTGTTATGACCAATCGAGAATGAGATTTATAATATTGTTGTTTGCTTCTATCCTGATCTTAGCAGCCACAAAATGCGCATGGCGGCAATTTCGATGGAAACGACTCCATGGGCATCGTATTTCGTCATGTCTCTCGTTCCAGTCGCATTGTTAAATGCTTGTAACTCAAGAGTTCTGAATAGTTGTGTGGCTACTGAAATCAGGATAGAAACAAACAACAGTTTCACAAATTTCATTCTCGATTTGTCACGACAAAACTAAATAATCCAAATTACACAACTACCACCATGCAAAACTAAATAATCCAAGTCACACAATTCTCGTATATTTCTGTTTAGTTTTAGGATCTCGTATAATATTCATAATTTATGTTTAGTCTCCATTTTGGACAGTCATCCAAGTTAGCCATTAGGACGAGATCTAAATTTATTTTTGGACTATATGGAAACTCAAACGCAAACCTTTTTTGGCTTTTGATAAGGGCACTACACATATTACTTGGGGCTAGCCCATTGTAATTTTTCCCAAAATTACAAGTTTGTCACTCTTAAAGTTACTTAGGGCTAGCCCACACCAAGCTATATAAGTGAAAAAAAATTCTATTTTAGGCTTTTCACCCTCACTTGAAGAAACTCTCATTCTCCAAGTCTAAAACTAAATTTGGAAATTGATAGTTGTGGTCCCAAGTGGAAGAGAATTTTGCTTTGGTGATTGTCTAACGAATATTCTTCCGGTATGTCTTCGACAACATACGATGAATAAGTTTTGCGATTGTCACAAAAAAATTTAGTTTTTTTTAACTATTATAGGAACAATGCATGAAAATATCTTCGATGACGAAGTCGGATCATGCAATCCATTAAATATGAACTGCGGACGTTCCGAAGAACATGTCGGTTGTTCCGAAGCATGTACGGTACGTAAAACGACAACCCTATTTCGACAGTCATCGTGTAAGGACTGTATAAAATTAGACAGTCCTATATAAATATTGGACTGTCAATAATTCGACAGTCCTATATAAATACAGGACTGTCAGAATTTCGACAGTCCTATATAAAAGTAGGACTGTCATAATTTTGACAGTCCTATATACTAATAGGACTGTCAAAATAGTGACAGTCCTGGATCTTAAAGACTAAATTATTTGAACTACCAATTATATAAAGTTATTAATTTTTATATTATTTTATATTGGTTATAGGACCAACCTTGTACAGATGTTATGGTACATCCTGCTATTGGGGTTGATGTGGATGATATATTCTCAACGGATATTCAATTTGCAACCCAGGAAGAAGCATTAAATTGGTGCAGAGAAGTTGGAAGACGACATAACATAGTAATTGTCATTGCAAGATCTATCAAATCTCGCCCGGGCCGAAAATATGTAGAGCTGGGGTGCGAAAGAGGAGGTGTGTTTAGGGAGCATCATAAAAAAAGGATGTTGTTGAAAAAAAAATCCCTAAGAAAAACGTTGGGACGAGAAAATGTGGTTGTCCATTTAAGGTGTTGATTGTAAAAGTAGAAGATGTGAAGTGGATAATCGAAGTTAAGAATGGAAGACACAATCATCCTATTCCAGGGACACTTACGGGTCATGCCTACGTGGCACGGTTAAAGGAGGATGAGAGAAAGTTGGTTGAAGAATTGTTCCTTTCCGGAGTTGCACCAAAACAAATTTATTCTGTCGTGCGACAAAAAGAAGATGAGAACAAGTCTACCATGAGGACAATCTATAATAGTTTGGCCAGAGCGAAATGTAATAGTATAAAAGGAAGAATGGCGATGCAGCAAGTATTGAAGTTGCTTGGGGAGCATCACTACGTGGAGTACCATAGAAGACATCCGCAAACTGATGAACTCCTTTCGTTGTTTTGGGCTCATCCTGATTGCACACACTTGGCTCGGTCCTTTGCAGACGTGTTGATCCTTGATTGTACATATAAGACCAACAAGTTCAAGATGCCTCTTTTTCACGTTGTTGGATTTACGTCTACGGGGAAAATATTTACAGTCGCTTTTTATTTTATGAAGAGTGAGACAGCAGAGGATTACACATGGGCGTTGAGGAAACTACAATCCTTTTACACAGGATACAAAGAGCCCTCTGTTTTTGTTACCGACAGAGAATATGCGCTGATAAATGATATAGATATTGTATTTCTCATGCGCATAGACTACTATGCACTTGGCATATAAATCGAAATATCCAAGCTCAATGCAAGAGAAAATTTAAAAATGTGGACGGTAAAATCGACATGCTTCGCTTCAAAGAATTCTACAGTGATTGGAGTCTTATATGGCGAGCAAGTGCTATAGACAGCTACGACACAACATGGTACATGTTCCAACAAAAGTGGGAGACGAGTAACCCGACATGCATATCTTATATCAAAGATACTTGGCTAGAACCACATAAAGAGCAATTCGTCTTAGCATGGACGAACATGGTGAAGCATTATGGCACAATCACTACGAACCGGGTCGAAGGATCATACTCAAGTTTAAAAAGATATCTACGGTCATCGATCGGTAATTTTGTCTCCGTTTGGCAATCGATTCATTTGATGATTATTTCCACGGTGAACGAGATTGTAGCATCATTTGAGATGAGCCTCAATATTGCAAAGCATGAATACAAGTATGAACACCTCTTGGATGGTTTAATCCATGTAGTATCTCACAAGGCCTTGGACTTATTGTTTGAGGAGATTGGTAGGTCGAAGTTGGTTGGTTATGATCCCGAGGTTTACGGTTGTTCATATCGATATTCACTCGGACTTCCTTGTGCACATGAGATTAACGAATATCATCGTGAATCTATACCTATTCCAATAGATGTTGTTGATCAACGTTGGAGACAGCTGTCGATAATGCCGACGGTGGAAGTTCAAGATAATTTCTTTTCTTTGCCACAAGTGAAAATCCTGCACGCAAGGTGGTGTGTCGCATCGGAATCGGAGAGAAGATTCATTGAGGTTAAAATCCAAGAAATTGCAGTCCTGGCAATAACTCGATTGCAAGAGCCATCTGTTGTTCGAACTCCTAAGGGAAGACCACACTCAAGAATGAGTAGAGCAAAAAAGAAGGAGAAGGAGTCAACTAAAACATATCCATCCTTGTTTGAACATATTGAACGCAGTTTGGAGGCAAAATCCGTAATCGAAAGGGGGGTATTTCCGCAGAAAAAGAGTAAGCTTACTATTCGAAGGGGGAAGAAACAGAAAATGAACGATGCGGTCATGGCGGAGGGTTTAGATAACTTTTCTGATTCATATAGTCTATACATTGAAAATTTTCTACCTAAGATACGAGATTTCATTTGGTCTATTGTTGATGTTCCTAAGGATGGCCATTGTGGATATCATGCACTAGCAAGACAACTAGGCTATTCAGTTGAAGCAGGATGGAGACAGGTTAGGGAAGAGCTGTACGAGGAGTTGGAGTCTCGACTACCCTTCTATAGGCAGATACTCGACGAAGAAATTGTTGGTGATTTATTGGCAAGCTTACCTTGTACGGAAACAGTTACCGGACCAGACCATTACATGGGTGTCCCGCCTGCTGCTTACGTATTCTCTAATAGGTATAAGATACCTATTGTAATTATCTCACAAGGCATTAACAATACTTTCTTTCCAATGTGTGCTCCCCCGGCCGAACACGGAGTATCCAATCTATGTTCGATAGGGCTTGTCGGACAACACTTCGTCATCCCAAGGTTGATCGGTCATTCTCCTATTCTGCCACCTTCTCCGCTTTGGTATAAACACGCACCAGAGGAAGCGATCGCATGGACGACACCCTACACGGATGCAATAGCTGCCTATAATAAGATGATGAAGATGGAGGATCCAAAAATCATGTCGAAGGACTACTTTGATATTCTAATCGATTGATATTGTATATTGAAATGTATGTTATGCAATGAGCCATGTATGTTTAACTGTATATTGAACTGTATGTTGTGCAATGAAAGAAGTTATCTAAACCCTAGGACTGTATGTTGTGCATTGATACTAATCGATTTTGACTGTATGTTGTGCATTGATACTAATCGATACTAGGACTGTCAAAATTATATGTAAAACTGTCAGGATAGTAGGACTGTCAAAATTTTGACAGTCCTAGAAGATAGTAGGACTGTCACAATTTTGACAGTCCTAAACTTTATCCACTGTCTTTCCACAGTTTTATGTAAGTTTAGGACTGTCAAAATTTTGACAGTCCTAGAAGATAGTAGGACTGTCACAATTTTGACAGTCCTAAACTTTACCTACTGTCTCTGCAAAGTTATATGTAAGTTTACTACTGTCAAAATTATGACAGTCCTAGAAGATACTAGGACTGTCAAAATTTTGACAGTCCTAAACTTTACCCACTGTCTTTGCACAATTATATGTAAGTTTAGGACTGTCAAAATTTTGACAGTCCTAGAAGATAGTAGGACTGTCACAATTTTGGCAGTCCTAAACTTTACCTACTGTCTCTGCAAAGTTATATGTAAGTTTAGGACTGTCAAAATTATGACAGTCCTAGAAGATACTAGGACTATCAAAATTTTGACAATCCTAAACTTTACCCACTGTCTCTGCACAGTTATATGTCAAAATTAGGACTGTCAAAATTTTGACAGTACAAGATACTAGGACTGTCAAAATTTTGACAGTCCTAATCTATACCCACTGTCTCTGCACATTTAACAACTGTATGTATGTAGCAAAATTAGAACACAAATTGTATGTATGTAGCAATTGTACCAAAATTTAAAATTGTAGCAATTGTAGCAAACTTAGAACACAAATATTGAAAGTGCGAATTGTAGCAAATTTATTCAAAGTTTTACAAGTCATATTCAAACTTAAAACTTTTACATGTCTCAAAACTAAAATTCATTGAAAGTTTTACAAGTCTTCCAACGGGGCCTAAACTTCATGCCGCCTCTTTGTACGTTGCTCTCTATTTTCCAAGAAAGGAAAATCTTCAGCGTTGTCGATTTGTTGTAGTTCGTCATTGATTGCCATATAATTCGTACCCTGGCAACTTACGAGGCTTCTTCCCAACTTCTTCACTTTCCTAGCCTATTCATGAGAATTAAAAAAAATTGTTATGCTATAAACATTTACAAATATCAAACTGAAAGTGAAAAAGTTGGCTCACCATCTTGACCAATGCAGTATACAAGACCGATTTGGCAGGAAGATCTGAAGGTACACGCACAATATCGCCTCCGCGTTGGAACAAGGTAGGTAGTCCGACACCAGCGTAGTAGGCGAGGTAGTCGTTGCTACATTCCGTCATATTTACTGCTGCTTGTCATTCGATTTCTCTAATAACGTGGCGTTGACACTCGGTGAAGAAGTCCGAGACCCAGTTGAACGCCGCAGGAATATAGTTTAGCGGTTTTGTACCTCGCGGAGCAGTTATCATTTTCAAAGTGCGCTTTGGGAAAGTTTGTACGTAGCCAAACTGACGGAGCACTCTATCCGGCATATAAGCCTCCTCGATTTCATGACAACTTATAAGACCGTGATATAAAGCGACTGGTTGCAATGGATGACTAGTCTGTCGCAAATCACGATATGGATCCCAAACAATCTGCACAGCATAAAATTTAGCATAACGTAATTTAGTCAATTATTACAAACATTAAAAAATTAGGTCTCAATTCACCTATTCTGTCGTCATATCTTCGAGTGCATTCCGTAGGACGGCCAATGTGTGTGGACGTTTGGCATCTTCCTTAGTTGGCTTACATCGGCACATTCTAGGAAGGTTCTCGTCATACCCTCGGTTCAGTTTAGCCCGCTGCAGGGTTGAAAAATGCTCGTATATCCATGCCTTCACGTAACCAGGTTAAAAAAGCATTAGTCCAAAAATTAATAATACAATTTTAAATTATGTATACAAGTTGACAAAGATATATCTATACATGGAGTAGAGTCTGACATCCGGATATTGTCTTTGAACCCACGCGGGATGTCGCACCAAGCTCGCGGTAAAGGTATGCTAGTATACTGCTTTTCCAAGATATTTCTTCCACCGTGTCAATGTTGTCCAAATTGAGGAGATATTTGGCATGTATGGACGTTCCAGACTTATCCGTAATGCCGACAGCCCCTAAGATGAACTGCATATATCCGCGGACCACATTATCGCTATTATCCATTTCGGGGTCCGGATCAGCGAATATCTCCTCCAAATATTTTAAAGGAAGTCCATAGGACTTCTTGAATTCTCGAAGAGTGGTAAAACTAGTGGCATCAACTCCTAGACACCCTGATACATAATCCACAATATGGTCGTAAAAGTTGATGCTCAACTCATCAAAAGTTTGATTCATCATGACTCGACCATCAACCCTAAGTCCCAATATATGATGGACGTCATCAAGGGTAATCGTCAACTCCCCATTTGGTAGATGGAAAGTATTTATTTCTGGATGCCATCGTTCTACAAATGCTGATATCAGTGCATTATCCACCGTCGTATATGAGTAGCTACCCAAATATTATAAACCGGTGGGACTGATTTTTGCCTTCACATCGTCTCCCAGTAATTCAAACCTCCATGTATTGCATTTTTTTTCGTGGTTGATCACCGTCAACATACGAGAACTCTCCTGAAAAGTAAACAATTGGATGAAGTTATACCTCTATGTAAAATGTACTTATCTATAAATAATTGGATGAACTTTGAACTTACAACTATATATAAAATTATCATAACGTAATGTACTTACCGGATTGTTCCATATTTGGTATGCAATATAGTTTTCGATCGACGGTAACATAGAGCAACCATTTGGACGAGTCTCGACTGGACTATCTGGCTGCTAAGAAGGTCTTGAACCATCAGTAGCCCAGTTTTCGAGGGTTTGTGGGATACTCTCGACAGGACTATCTGCAGGCTGAGAAGGTCCTGAACCATCAGTTGGCCGATTTGGGACATTTGGCATGTCCTCATCGGAGGACGAAGAAGAACCTGAAGAACTAGGGGGAGCACGTCTCTTCGAACGAGTGGCAGTCTTCTTCGTCAATCGACGTTTCCTAACTTCAGGACGTGCCTCGGGGTCGCGGATAGTGACACCTGGTTCAATAGTACGTGGAACATTGCGTTCCTTACGCATCGACGCAGTAGGGCGTCTTCTGATGATATCTTCATCCACAGTGCCCTTCCGAGGGTCATGACTATAAGACAAAAAAAAATTCATTTAACATCATAAATTAATTTAACATTCAGGACTGTAGAAATTTCTACAGTCCTATACGTATACAGGACTGCAGAAATTTCCACAGTCCTAATTTTTTAGGACTATTGAAATTTCTACAGTCCTTTATAAATTTAGGACTGTAGAAATTTTTACAGTCCTTAATGTATATAGGACTGTAGAATTTTTTACAGTCCTAAATCAATATGAGACTGTAGAAATTTCTACAGTCCCGTCCAATACTGCTCGATACTTTCGACGATTGTCGACATTGTATGCCGCATCCAAGTAAACGTCTAAACTACATCATAAACTACATTCAGGACTTGTATGCCCTCATTTGAAGAATGGAAAGAAAATCACTCAAAATTTTCGAAATGCAATAGGAATTTTTATAATTTTTGAAAAATTTTGTAAATGCAATAGAACAAGGAGAAGGAAGAATTGTACCTTGATTCTTTCGAGACTTTGGGAGCCATCGACAAGGAGGAGGAGGACGAAGTCGAGGAGAACGGCTCCGGCGGGAGGGAGGAGGGCTCCGGTGGGGTTTGGAGGATTTGGGAGGAGGGTTTCAAGTTTGGGCTAGTATGAGTAAACTAATGGACTAGTGTGAGTAAACTTTGTTCATTAATGGACTAGTCCCAATCCTGGACTAGCTCTTAGTAAAATTTGTAGTGCCCTTATCAAAAGTCCTTTCTTTTTATAACTTTTATGCCTTTTTTTCTTTTTCTTGTACTTTCTCTCAATTGTGAGTTGACTTGTTTTATCATTACTTTGTCCTCTTTTGTAGTTTTTCTTACGCCTTTTTAATTCTATACTGGTGATTCCAATACTTCATTGTTTTTACATTATTTGGAAGATGTCGGATGATTGTGATTTCGACTATTGGCATATATATATGCACTCTCGTCTCCCTCGCTGGCATTGTACCTGAACTCGTTCTGTTTGATTATGTCGTGTGATTTTTTTTTTTTTTCTTATTTTTGTTTGAGATGTCAAACAATACACATAAACTTCACGCACGCTGCATTACATGTCATTTGACACACTATTTCCACATCTTTTTCGTAGTTTGATCCTGAGACCTCCATCCAGCCAGAGAAATTATACCTCTTCTCATTGACCACAAAAGCCAGTTGAATTTGGTGTGTAATTTGTGTCTTAACACACGAATGACACCAATTTTAAGTTTATTTCATTAATCAGCTTTATCCACTTACCAGAGATTTCCAGTCCTGTTGTCATTACTCATTAGATAATCCATTAAATATGAAATAATAATAATAAATCTCTCTTTGTCTCTCTCGGACTAGAATGCAAGATTCCATAATGTGTGCATGGCAACTGAACTTGTTCAAAGAATCCATAAATATATGGTCAAGTTGTTCGGATTGAAATGTTACTCAACAAAAATGTAAACTGACAGAGGAATGCATGAGTCAAACAAATCTCTTTTTTTTTTTTAAACAGTACACAGTTGTCGGACACCTTTTATTCTGATTGATCAACAAGTAGATGACGTATGTATGCAAAGAGGGAGCCAATCTGCTCTCTCTCTCTCTCTCTCTCCCTCTCTCTCTCTCATATGTGATGAATAAGTTCACCAAATAATTTGTGAGCCTACCATCATACATCCAATCAACCACAGAATCATCATGTTGAAAAGCAGCACAGCAAAAGTTTACAGTGATCCACAATGGCGGGAGAGCATAAGCTGACTTATTTTTAACAAACTGTGGCGGTTATATCAGCCATTCTACAAGTTCCTTTCAAAGATGAAAGCTTCTAAACAAAAATGTCTTCTTAGGCCACAATCACAAAAATTATCGGGTGGTCATCGCGAAGCTCAACATCCACAAAGACATGGGGGGAAGTCCTCAAGTAATATAGGCAGCTGCCAATATCAATTTATCACGCTATGTTTGAGCAGATCTGTATCAAATATAACTAGAAGTGGGGCACATCAGTTCTCATTTTGATTTCTTCTGGTCTGGGGCTCTTGACCCTATGATATTGCAAACAGGATAATGTGGAGGGTGAAGCAGCTGAAGTGCAGGGTGGACTTTTAGGTCACTCATTAGCAGCTTCTGGCCAACATCCAACTCACTTAGATCCACATCTATGTAAGGTGGAACAATGTCAGCCGGGCAGAGGTATTTGACCGTCCTTTGAATGGTATTCAAGTAAGCCCCTGAAAAGTTATGCACGCAGCAAGTAATTATTAAAAATAAAAAAAAACTGTCACTATAATAAGAGTTTGGAATGATACCGCGCCACAGATAACATAGGGTTATAAAATGTGAAAGCCAGAACAATTATGCAACATTATTATTATGAAAAGCAAAAGCCAAGCTACTTGCCTCAGTAGATGCCAACTACCTGCAATAGAATTTATAAGACGTGTGCTTGAATGAAAAATACTGCAGCGTATTGATCGCAAGAACGACATACGTGCAGAGATACATGCTTAGCTTTGAAACAGTAGAAAGATTGCCAGCGTAGTTGCGGAAAGATCAGTAGGAGATCGACTGGAAGAAATCCCTATCTAGATACTACAGAACTTATGATGTTTCATATATTAAACTTTTTTTTTATTGATAAGTTTCAAAAATAGCTCTAAAATAGTCCGACGAATAAATTTTTTGGGGGTCAACATTGATCATTTACCATCATTTAATAAAGAAAGAAAGGGAACAGATATCATGCAGATGATAAAAAAAACTACAATAGAATAAGAATGTAAACCAGTAGCATTAATAAAGAGAACCTGATACTGCCTTTTATATCAAAAGATAGTATGGATTTCACTGAAGAAATAAACAATCAAAACAAGTGCTTCAATATTTCTAAATATATTAAACAATCCCTTCCATCCTCTAATCAATAAGCATTGTTATCTGTATTGCTATCTAAGTGAGATAATCACATTAAATCTTAAAACTGAAGGGTGTCAAAGTCACCAAACTTATCCATTACAAGCTTCCATATGGAAGCTAAAGTTCAACTGAAAATAGGGGTGTGCTATGATGGCATAGATGACACATACTAAGCATCCACCAAGCACGGACCTTACATCTTGAGAAAACAGGTGGGCATTAATGAGTTGGAGAAACTAGATAAAATTTCTATCAATGTGAATGAGGTGCCTAAAGTTAAACCGGAGGAGTTGGTTGATTGTAGGGTTAAAGAGACATTACTATGCAAAACCAGGACACACCTTATTGATATATTTACATTAGCCAACTTTCTATGAAGTAACATGTACTATGTTAATGTAATCCTTCAATTTCTGGGTCATATTATGTTGTTATAGCTTTAAATTCATTCCATAAACTCATTAGCAATAGTACAACTGAACCAAATTGACATTCTTGACCTGGATTTGTCAAAAAAGTAAATTTATTTTCCAAATGACTACAACCATCCATGATGTAGATAGACATGGTGCACGCAAGTATTGATATGTTGCTCCAGCCTCATGAAATGATATTCTACATACACAACTTTGCTCAGGTGCGAGTAAGACGTAAGGCTCAAGATCTCACTTTCATATTTTGTTTGTCTGATTTCAATCATTTCCTTGGTTCCATTGGTGTTCCAGTGATATGTATCTCAAAATTGAAAACCTAAGTCTTTGATTATAATATACAAAATGCTAGAGTAAGAACAATGTTTTATTCTTATTTCATACTAATTGTGTTGAAATATTGGATATACCTATCAGTTTGAGCAAATACTTGCAAAACATGCTAGAAATCTTTGAGAGGGCAGTATCACAAGATGTGACAGAGATACAATGGAGTAACTTAATAGATAGACAAACAAAATCAACCTATAGCAGAACAAAATCAACATATAGCAGATACACCATAATGTTGGTCCTTTTAGACCACAACTCTTTCAGGTTTAACAAGTGTGCAGCAACCTTACTTTCGCAAGGCATATAATTATCATATGAAATTTCAAATTTTAAGCTCACCTCACATGCAGGCACCTCACATTGCACAACATTTGATGACATTTCTAACCTTCATCCACCATAATGTTTGTGTTTCTAAACCACAATTGATTGCAGGTTAAATAAGTATGCTGTCAACTACCAGCACAATTTTTTTATGCAACTTTTAACATAGAATGTATCATTTGAATTCCTTGGCAATTCATTGTACACCATATGCATATCATGAACAAGATTAGCCTGACACCAAATAATATGGGCTCTTTGTTTATGATATTTAAGTATTAGTGATAGTGCAGCATCTTACTAGCCAAATACAATGTACCCATGCACTAAAAAATCTGATTCAAATGAAAGACAGCTTTAAATTATGCACATCTTGGAGGATGTTAAAGATTCTCATTACATGGAGAAAGAAAACAAGTCAAGATGCACGAAAAAAGCAAACAATGCACTTCACATTGCATGATTATGAATAAGCCATGTACAAATGCAAAGAGATCTAAATCATTCAAATCAAACATAGGTTCTTTCATATTTAGAGTATAAACCAGTAACTGGAGTGAGCATGGGAATTGACTAGTAAATAATAGGTAATTTTTCTGATGCTGTAGTAGCAAACAAGTGTCAGAAGAGCTAATAAAAACTTATAAAATTGTGTGGATTAATCATTACCACATCTCAAAGGAATTCGATAATATATATAGTTCAAATGCCAGATCAGAACTCAGAAGCCTTCACTGCACAAAGTTGGTAATTTAACAACTATTAAAAGATACTGAAATAAACATCCAGATAGAGCGAATAGATCATTTTTTATGTTCGGGTTGGATAATGAAATTTTTATGTTCTGGATTTTGTTAGTGTAACAGAGAACATGGTCCTTAACAAAGCTGAATGAAAGAAAAGGATTCAAACAGCTGACCCAAAAGTTTGGGAAAAGGCTATGTTTTTGTTGTCGTTGTAGAAGAAAAGGTCCATTAAATTTAAGATTGTTGGACTAAACGATTCATGATTATCGGCACATGTTGTAGTAATCTATCAACTGACATATAAAACTACAGCAATCAAGAAGGTAAATTAAATTCAGATTTTCATTAACAAGAGAAATTTCTTGAAATATCTAATTGTGTGGAGGAGCATACCTTTCTTAAGACCCGGGCATACATCATCTCCTATAAAAACAAGTGGGACATCAATCTTGAGTAACGCTGATGAAGGAGCTCTCATGAACGTCACGTTAAGAACTGCATCAGTGCCTGAATGGAGATGCAGCTGAGATTGAATACAGAAGCTACATCAGAGGACATGCCGACATGGTACAATTTATTTAGTGCTACAGAGCATGAAAGAAAAAGGGGGAATAACAAAAAACAACACCCAACTTATGTTGCTTGCAAGTAGGACCTGCTACCCTTTTCTCTGTCCTAAGACAGCCATTGAAGCCCTTTTGGAGGGAAGGTCTTCCCCAAGTAAACTTGCTTGTTAGGTGGTTCTTTTTCTCCATTTAGATCTATTCCAATGATTAATTATAACCTAATTCCAATGAGAAAACTCTTCTTAATGAACAAACAACAAAACCAAAAGTTTCTTTTTAGTTAGTGACTTTAGTCTTAAAAAACTTCTATTCATCATACTCTTGAAGAAGTGTCCAAGTAATAAGTGTAGTTGAAATGAGATTGCTGACAAGGATAATGGAGGAGATAAAAGATGGATTAATAATAAAGTGCATTCAAAGAAATCTGGAGCTGGCATCAGGTGGTCAAGTGGTGATAGGATGAGAGAATACCATCTGGACTGGTTTGGAGTATTTGCACATATGCAATGGAGACCGGTAAAAGTAGGGTAGACCTACAGGAACTTGCAATTGAGGCTATGGAGAACGATAGAGCATTTGCTACTGTTAGAGAGGAATGGCCCTGGCCAGAAGAACGGATTAGAGACAAGCAAAATAGAAGGAAAAAAAAACTTTTGTTTAATTGCAGAAAACTACCTCCATCTCACACCACTTTGGCACTCATGTACTGTGTATCAACTTTTTTTAGTGCCAACCTTTTTAGCATTTTGTTACTTAAACCAAAGATACAAGTTCTACCATTTTATTATAGTAACTCCAAGTGGAAAGAATAACCTACTTAATTCATCTCTTGAAAGTTATTATTATTTCAAGTCAACTCAAGGCAAAAGAGAGTTAAAAAGTGATACTATATATGTTTACAAACAACACGAACGAAGCCTTTTATCTCAAATTTTTTTTTTTGGGGGCCGACTGCTTCAATCCTTTTTTTTTTCCCTTACATTTAGTTTTGTCAAGAGTCAATGTCATCTTTATTAATACCAAAGGACGTTGACTATTAACAGAGCTGAATGGAAGAAAATGATTGAAAAAGTCGAGCCCAAAATTTTGGAATAAAGGCTTCGTTATATATATATATATATATATATATATATATATATATATATATATATATATATGGTAAACGGGATATGAGCCATAGGCTCATATTCCTACATGAGCCAATGCACATGTGGACCAATAGGAATGGAGTGTAGTAGTGCACATGGGATATAGGAGTCTATTCCTATTGATCCACATGTGCATGGCTCATGTAGAAATATAAGCCTATGGCTCATTTCCCGTTTATATATATATATATATATATATATATATATATATATATATGAAACAGGTCATTTGGGTACATCCTGACTAGTGTAAGCATGGGTCTTTATTACATTCACTTACCCAATCCCTCTCTCAACCTTTCTCGGGATCCGCAGATCCACCGACATCACAACGGTCTGTCAGGCCAGTCTGTCAGCTCGAGACCTGGCCCGGCTGTCAACTCCAGACCTGACAGGATCACCTTCGGACTTGATTATCAACGCCCTGCTAGGCTCGGCTTTCAACTCCACTCCTAGTGGGATCCATGTATGCTCGGGTTCTCTCTCTCTCTCTCTCTCAATTTAAGCACATAAAGTGTCCATGGGGAATCGAACCTACACCCATTAACGAAATTCGGATTCTTAGGTCAGCACGGGCTCACAACTTGAACTACACTTGCAATATATATATATATATATATATATATATATATATATATATTCAGTATTCCCTCTCCTCACTTCATTCCCTCACCTAACCCTCCTAACGGCTGACAATAGCACCATCTTCACTTGCTGGAAGGGCCTTGAAGCACTAATAGCACCACTAGATGGTACTGTGGGCCTCAATTGGAATCACCGGCCTTTGTCCCAAAGAGAGTTTGGCCATTCAAATAAGGCGAATAATGCCCACTGTCATCACCATGGTTGAGCTCATCATTACCGTCCTAGGTGTCAGGTTCAAGCACCCCTAGTCCTTGAAGCATCTGCAGCAGTTGTAGAAGTACGAAATAGATTGTGATGAAGGTGAAGGAGCAACCTCCTCCATCTTTGGCATTCTCTTGAGACTTGGAGATTTCAGCAACCATAGCATAATTGCTGGAATCTCCAACCCAAGCATTAGAAATTCGGGAATGGAAAGCCAACAAACAAAAAGAAGAATAAAAGACAAATGTTAAGAGTGACGCTGGCAGAAATCGATCTAGACAAGTAACGATGTTCAGAATGGGGATGCTACATCTGTTGTAGGTGGAAGGTGAGCTGGTTTAGGCTTGGGGAGGGATCTAGATAGGATTTCCTTTCCATAGTTTTATTTTACGGCGAAGACCTCAAAAGTCAGTCACATGTGATGCAAGTGATTTTAAGGCCATCGGCAGTGGAATGGAGGGTATAGTACATGCAATGTTTTAAACCCCGGTTTAACCATTGACCCGGGACGGTCAATCCCGATCGGCCGAAGTGGTTGAACCATTCGGTTCAAATATGCTTACTTTATAATTCTTTTATGAAGATTATATTTAATATTTATATATTTATTTTTTAATCGATATACTCTCATGCTATAATATTTATATTGTCATAACATTATTATTAATATTCTTATTCAAATTCATACTACTTTTCATTATTTTTCCAATTGAAATCTATTCAAACTCTTTGTAAGAAAAGGGTATCAGAACTAAATGGTTTGTTTTACCTAATACCTTGAGATCCCATAACCGCTTAAGAAATCTTCATCAGAAATTCCTAATAAAGTCTAACATATAATTTCGTGAATTTGTACAAGTTGGAAAGGACTTTTGGACTTTAAGTATTATACTGTACTCAGTACCTTCAAATCTCTTGGGAAGTTCAATAATAGTTTATTACCTTTTCCTAATACTAATTTCAATTTTATAAATTGCTATTCCATTCAAATTCTGTATAATTAAATCTGCAATTATTTATTTTATTTCTCTAGTTATGTTGTATAAAGCCACAAATTGTAACAACTTCACAAAACAATCCTTATAACTTCCTATTATCACATAACAGTCTACATAAGAACTTAGTACTTTTCAAAACAGACCTTACATTTATACAAAAACAGTCCAAAAGAACCAATTCTTTGATCAAACAGTCCCCAAAACTTGCTACTTTACATAACATTTTTTTTTACTGCATAACATAATTTGGAAGTCGTATTTTGCAAACATTATGAAAAATTATTTTATTATGTGAACATCGTTAGCTGTGTGTTTATCTATTAGATTATTATTGACATGATGCATTAAGTCTTGCTATACAATGCTAGAATCATGCTTTGAAATATTACGTAACACCTTCAACAGCTAAAGGACTTGTCATACTTATAAGTATCCATTAGCGAGGATTTGAAAATCTACCAAGGCATACACCATTACCATATGTTGCCGACTCCAACTTGATTATAACACAACATTCATCTAGTAAGTATCATCTAAGAAAATGAAGTGGTGTTTTCCGCCAAAACATAAAAGGATAAATAATGGTGACGATTATAAGATAGGAGGTATATCAAATGGCTATGAATATGAGACGTGTATATGTCAATAAAAAAAAATCTTAAAATTAATATAAAAAATATTAAATGATATAAATGAGAAGCAATTTTAAAAAACTGAATTATCAAGGAGTGCTGGAGGCACGGTGATAACTAATATTTAATAAAACAAAGATTCAGAATTTGATATTCTCAAGAGCTTGTAATCTGACTTGCATACCAGTACAACCATTCTAGATAGGACTAAGTTCCCGGATGGTTTGATGGAAACATGACATAAAGAAATGCTTGAAGTAGCATGTATATGTAACAACTGAAGAATGAGCATATTCTCTGCCTAATTTATCTTTCCCCGACACATCTTCATCATTCATCTCTAATAAAGCAATGACTTGTCTACAATTAAGGGACTATTATCAGAAAAAATGAGCTGTTTCTTCAACTTAAAACAATTTCTTCTGAAACACTAACTAATCATTACCAATTATTTCCAGCAGAAAATCAATGACACTACTCTCTAGACTTTAGGGACTAATAATCAACAGCTAAATGTAGAATTCTTTAACTAGTCCAATATTCTCCTCAAAGCCCAAGCTAATAAAAAATCTAATACCTATCAACCTTTCAGCGTAAAATAACTCTCTAAAATTTAGGGTGTGTTTGGTAGGAGAGAAAAGTGGAAGGAAAGAAAATGGAGGAGGAAAAAGTGGAGGAAATGATTCATTTTCTCTTGTTTGGTGTGGAAAGAAAAGTGGAAGGATTACTTTTTCCGCCTAACCTAAGAAATTCAATCCCCCAAAAGTAGGAGGAAGTACGAGAAAAAGTGTAAGAAAAAGTGGAGGCTTATATTAATTAGCAATTATACCCCCATATGAATTGTATTATTTAAAAATTATACATGTAGTAGTCAAATGGTAAATAAATGTTTTTTGATGAGGATAGAATGAGTAAAACCAATATTATTTTTTCTTTCCTTCATTCCACTTTTTCTTCCTTACCAAACTAAGAAAAGTGCATATCTTCTCTTTTTCATCTTTCCTACCAAACACAAACGAAAGAAATAATCTTTCATTTCCATATGGAAGAAAAATACATCCTACTCTTTTTCTTTTCTTCCATTTTTTCATCCTTCCTATCAAACACACCCTTAGGGGCTTTCATTGGCTAAGTCGAGTTCGCCTAGCCAATCAGAGTAGTACTTGTCAACCTTTATACGAAAAATCATTAACTTTTTTCTCTAAATTTAAGGACTTTCATCGGCCATGGGGAATACAGTGTTCTAAATTGCGGCCTAGGCGGCACCTAGTGTCACGCCCCGATCTTCCGCGGGCTAAATCGACCTTTCCCGCTAGGCGAGAATCACCGCTCCAGCGCTCCCGCGGAACGATCGCTTTGACCCATCCGGACGTGATGCCGCACAAGCGTGAGCCACGTCCGTGCAAGGCCGTGGTTCATTGGCTGGCGGTAAAAGTTCTAAGCCACAGAGTCGCACAGATTGTCCGAGTGCAGCGGAGTCATAAACGCATAGCGATTTGGTAACAAGTTCACTGAGTCGACAATATAGCGGAAGCATTGAATAACACAAGTTGAAGTAAAGCAAGCTCTTTATTGATATAAACAAGTGTTACAGGCGGCGCTTGGCCGAGATTACAATTCGCTCAGGTCTCTCTCTCTGAAACAGTAAAAGCGTGCCAAGTGGCTACAATTGTGGAATGATTGTACAGGCGAGATTCATGCGACGTTCCAACATTAAGTCTTCTATATGTGCTTCTGTTCCGGACGCAGCGCTCCAAGGCTTCAGAGGGAACTCCTGGCCTTAGCACACGCGAAGGAGGCATCCGCACCGAACGAGGTTCTCCCGCACCCTGCAAACGAACTGGTGGATTATCAGTACATTGAATGCACTGGTGGGGAAGCTACTCGCCCGCTCGACAAATCCAAACACGTAATACTGGTTCCGTGCACCAACTATTATGTTGTCTTTCTAGTTGCCTTAGGATCAGTTTCATGCAATTATTGAATAGCCTAACTCGTGTGGCAGTGCGCCGTGCGACATGAGAGAAAACACGGCGAGACTTACCAACTTACCATTTGGCCTTCCCTGTCCAAGGCAAATATTATTAATTCAAGCATGGGCAAGTATAAACATTCAGGGGCATTCATAATGAAAACCAAGGCAATAGCATATGCAACACGAGAGTCGTTATATCAAGATCGTTCAGGTGTTCAATTATTCTTTTGACACGATGCAATGACTCACACGCGGATAGCCGCTAAGCGAGGATGACTTATCTATATGAACACGAGTCGCTGGCATAGCCATTTTGGACATAGTCAAGGACAAGGATAGCATGCTACGAGAGTACACGATGCGCTGCAAGCTATCCTGTCCCGTACACGATGACTACACACGAGTTCCATCCGGATCGGATCGGCCCCAGTGCCCCGGCGACCGTCCGTGGAACAATACCTCATTTCCGAGTTGTCCGCGACATGCAATTTCGGGTCTTCCAATTATCACGAGAACACGAGAACACGCGTGCACTAGAACACGAGAACACGAGATACTTGAATCTTGTTTCTTTGTTCAGTGAATAACTTGCCTTGATGCATTCCCCAGGCTCGGGGCTGCCTTGGGTGACCTAACGGTCCCGGATACTTGCAGGTTCAATCATGCACGGAACTACTTAGTAGTCTCCCGGGGTTTGGATGAAAACAAGGCAACATACAAGCAGACAAGCATGCATTTTGTATAAACACAAACATTCACGTTAGCTCAGGCCCGAAGGTAAGCCGAGGAGTGAGATCGTAAGGGACTTCCCGAACGACACGTTCTAGGGTAGCATGCGAGGGTCTGAACATATATATATAAGCAATGTTTCATTTCCATGTTCTAGCATTAGCAATACAAGTTGGGATTATTCCCTTAGCTAGGTGCGTTGGATTCTTATTAGCATGCAGGGGGTGATTCACCTATCGACTAGCATGAACATTCCACATTTTATGTGTTCTGGCTAAGCAAAGACAAGTTCACCGTAGTCACCCACCTTAGCGATGATTCGCCTAGGTCGAGCGATACGTCAAGCGAGCCTCTGAAAGCCTAAGTCGAAAACCTGTAGGGACAAGTCTGGATTTCCTTTGCCTCAAACGAGTGTTCTCGCCTGAACAAAGTGGGTCAGGACATTGCACTTTTGTCGTTTGAATCGGCAGGTCCGCTTGAGCGGAACGGGGTGTTACATCCTACCCAACTCAGAAAAAGTCTCGTCCTCGAGACTTACTGAGGACAAACAGTACGTTTCAATCAATTTTGATTTAACAATACAAGGCTGAGACAAACCTATACAAGTCGTTGTACTTGTTTATTTGGATATTCACTTGCACAAGCATTCGAGATCAGCATATCGCGAGTGTGGATCGTACACATACTCGAAGTGCCCCTCTAATACATGCATTTCACCAACTCGGCGATAGCGAAGTCTTAGCACTCGAGTTTCACATCTTCTTGAGTCTTGGATCGTGTACAAGTTCAAGGCGTCCCTCAAACATATGCATTCAACCAAACTTAGAGTTAGTGAAATCGGACAAGCTACTACGATAATCTCAAGGATTCACACAGGTTGGCACAAAGGCCACTCGCAGCACAACATCATACAAGCAATTATATCAATCAAAACGCATTTTGAAAGTATTTAGACTTATTGTTGGAACATTCCATTGAGGCACTGAGAGAGAGCGTGCACATAACCCACGAACGAGCTTTCGAAACTGAGATATCGAAATGAAGTCCAAAGGCGTAGAAGCCAGGCTCTGATACCATTATGTCACGCCCCGTTCTCCCGCAGGCTAAATCGGCCGTTCCCGCTAGGCGAGAATCACCGCGCCAGTGCTCCCGCGGAACGATCGCTTTGACCCATCCGGACGTGATGCCGCACAAGCGTGAGCCACACCCGTGCAAGGCCGTGGTTCATTGGCTGGCGGTAAGAGTTCTAAGCCACAGAGTCGCACAGATTGTCCGAGTGCAGCGGAGTCATAAACGCATAGCGATTTGGTAACAAGTTCACTGAGTCGACAATATAGCGGAAGCATTGAATAACACAAGTTGAAGTAAAGCAAGCTCTTTATTGATATAAACAAGTGTTACAGGCGGCGCTTGGCCGAGATTACAATTCGCTCAGGTCTCTCTCTGAAACAGTAAAAGCGTGCCAAGTGGCTACAATTGTGGAATGATTGTACAGGCGAGGTTCAGGCGACGTTCCAACATTACGTCTTCTATATGTGCTTCTGTTCCGGAAGCAGCGCTCCAAGGCTTCAGAGGGAACTCCTGGCCTTAGCACACGCGAAGGAGGCATCCGCACCGAACGAGGTTCTCCCGCACCCTGCAAACGAACTGGTGGATTATTAGTACATTAAATGCACTGGTGGGGAAGCTACTCGCCCGCTCGACAAATCCAAACACGTAATACAGGTTCCGTGCACCAACTATTATGTTGTCTTTCTAGTTGCCTTAGGATCAGTTTCATGCAATTATTGAATAGCCTAACTCGTGTGGCAGTGCGCCGTGCGACATGAGAGGAGACACGGCGAGACTTACCAACTTACCATTTGGCCTTCCCTGTCCAAGGCAAACATTATTAATTCAAGCACGGGCAAGTATAAACATTCAAGGGCATTCATAATGAAAACCAAGACAATAGCATATGCAACACGAGAGTCGTTATATCAAGATCGTTCAGGTGTTCAGTTATTCTTTTGACACGATACAATGACTCGCACGCGGATAGCCGCTAAGCGAGGATGACTTATGTATATGAACACGAGTCGATGGCATAGCCATTTTGGACATAGTCAAGGACAAGGATAGCATGCTACGATAGCACACGATGCGCTGCAAGCTATCATGTCCCGTACACGATGACTACACACGAGTTCCATCCGGATCGGATCGGCCCCAGTGCCCCGGCGACCGTCCGTGGAACAATACCTCGTTTCCGAGTTGTCCGCGACATGCAATTTCGGGTCTTCCAATTATCACGAGATACACGAGAACACGCGTGCACTAGAACACGAGAACACGAGTGCACAAGAACACGAGTACACGAGTACACGAGATACTTGAATCTTGTTTCTTTGTTCAGTGAATAACTTGCCTTGATGCATTCCCCTTGCTCGGGGCTACCTTGGGTAACCTAACGGTCCCGGATACTTGCAGGTTCAATCATGCACTGAACGACTACTTAGTATTCTCCCGGGATTTGGATGAAAACAAGGCAACATACAAGCAGACAAGCATGCATTTTGTATAAACACAAACATTCACGTTAGCTCAGGCCCGAAGGTAAGCCGAGGAGTGAGATCGTAAGGGACTTCCCGAACGACACGTTCTAGGGTAGCATGCGAGGGTCTGAACATATATATATAAGCAATGTTTCATTTCCATGTTCTAGCATTAGCAATACAAGTTGGGATTATTCCTTTAGCTAGGTGCGTTGGATTCTTATTAGCATGCAGGGGGTGATTCACCTAGCGACTAGCATAAACATTCCACATTTTTTGTGTTCTGGCTAAGCAAAGACAAGTTCACCGTAGTCACCCACCTTAGCGATGATTCGCCTAGGTCGAGCGATACGTCAAGCGAGCCTCTGAAAGCCTAAGTCGGAAACCTGTAGGGACAAGTCTGGATATCCTTTGCCTCAAACGAGTGTTCTCGCCTGAGCAAAGCGGGTCGGGACATTGCACTTTTGTCGTTTGAATCGGCAGGTCCGCTTGAACGGAACGGGGTGTTACATCCTACCCAACTCAGAAAAAGTCTCGTCCTCGAGACTTACTGAGGACAAACAGTACGGTTCAATCAATTTTGATTTAACAATACAAGGCTGAGACAAACCTATACAAGTCGTTGTACTTGTTTATTTGGATATTCACTTGCACAAGCATTCGAGATCAGCATATCGCGAGTGTTGATCGTACACATACTCGAAGTGCCCCTCTAATACATGCATTTCACCAACTCGGCGATAGCGAAGTCTTAGCACTCGAGTTTCACATCTTCTTGAGTCTTGGATCGTGCACAAGTTCAAGGCGTCCCTCAAACATATGCATTCAACCAAACTTAGAGTTAGTGAAATCGGACAAGCTACTACGATAATCTCAAGGGTTCACACAGGTTGGCACAAAGGCCACTCGCAGCACAACATCATACAAGCAATTATATCAATCAAAACGCATTTTGAAAGTATTTAGACTTATTGTTGGAACATTCCATTGAGGCATTGAGAGAGAGCGTGCACATAACCCACGAACGAGCTTTCGAAACTGAGATATCGAAATGAAGTCCAAAGGCGTAGAAGCCAGGCTCTGATACCATTATGTCACGCCCCGATCTCCCGCAGGCTAAATCGACCGTTCCCGCTAGGCGAGAATCACCGCGCCAGTGCTCCCGCGGAACGATCGCCTTGACCCATCCGGACGTGATGCCGCACAAGCGTGAGCCACACCCGTGCAAGGCCGTGGTTCATTGGCTGGCGGTAAGAGTTCTAAGCCACAGAGTCGCACAGATTGTCCGAGTGCAGCGGAGTCATAAACGCATAGCGATTTGGTAACAAGTTCACTGAGTCGACAATATAGCGGAAGCATTGAATAACACAGGTTGAAGTAAAGCAAGCTCTTTATTGATATAAACAAGTGTTACAGGCGGCGCTTGGCCGAGATTATAATTCGCTCAGGTCTCTCTCTCTGAAACAGTAAAAGCATGCCAAGTGGCTACAATTGTGGAATGATTGTACAGGCGAAGTTCAGGCGAGTTCCAACATTATGTCTTCTATATGTGCTTCTGTTCCGGAAGCAGCGCTCCAAGGCTTCAGAGGGAACTCCTGGCCTTAGCACACGCGAAGGAGGCATTCCGCACAGAACGAGGTTCTCCCGCACCCTGCAAACGAACTGGTGGATTATTAGTACATTAAATGCACTGGTGGAAAAGCTACTCGCCCGCTCGACAAATCCAAACACGTAATACAGGTTCCGTGCACCAACTATTATGTTGTCTTTCTAGTTGCCTTAGGATCAGTTTCATGCAATCATTGAATAGCCTAACTCGTGTGGCAGTGCGCCGTGCGACATGAGAGGAGACACGGCGAGACTTACCAACTTACCATTTGGCCTTCCCTGTCCAAGGCAAACATTATTAATTCAAGCACGGGCAAGTATAAACATTCAAGGGCATTCATAATGAAAACCAAGGCAATAGCATCTGCAACACGAGAGTCGTTATATCAAGATCGTTCAGGTGTTCAGTTATTCTTTTGACACGATGCAATGACTCGCATGCGGATAGCCGCTAAGCGAGGATGACTTATCTATATGAACACGAGTCGATGGCATAGCCATTTTGGACATAGTCAAGGACAAGGATAGCATGCTACGATAGCACACGATGCGCTGCAAGCTATCATGTCCCGTACACGATGACTACACACGAGTTCCATCCGGATCGGATCGGCCCCAGTGCCCCGGCGACCGTCCGTGGAACAATACCTCGTTTCCGAGTTGTCCGCGACATGCAATTTCGGGTCTTCCAATTATCACGAGAACACACGTGCACTAGAACACGAGAACACGAGTGCACAAGAACACGAGTACACGAGATACTTGAATCTTATTTCTTTGTTCAGTGAATAACTTGCCTTGATGCATTCCCCTGGCTCGGGGCTACCTTGGGTGACCTAACGGTCCCGGATACTTGCAGGTTCAATCATGCACTGAACGACTACTTAGTATTCTCCCGGGGTTTGGATGAAAACAAGGCAACATACAAGCAGACAAGCATGCATTTTGTATAAACACAAACGTTCACGTTAGCTCGGGCCCGAAGGTAAGCCGAGGAGTGAGATCGTAAGGGACTTCCCGAGCGACACGTTCTAGGGTAGCATGCGAGAGTCTGAACATATATATATAAGCAATGTTTCATTTCCATGTTCTAGCATTAGCAATACAAGTTGGGATTATTCCCTTAGCTATGTGCGTTGGATTCTTATTAGCATGGAGGGGGTGATTCACCTAGCGACTAGCATGAACATTCCACATTTTATGTGTGCTGGCTAAGCAAAGACAAGTTCACCGTAGCCACCCATCTTAGCGATGATTCACCTCGTTCGAGCGATACGTCAAGCGAGCCTCTGAAAGCCTAAGTCGGAAACCTGTAGGGACAAGTCTGGATATCATTTGCCTCAAACGAGTGTTCTCACCTGAGCAAAGCGGGTCGGGACATTGCACTTTTGCCGTTTGAATCGGCAGGTCCGCTTGAACGGAACGGGGTGTTACACCTAGGCACTAGGCGGCCCTAGGCGGTGGCCTGTTTGGTTCTGAAATTTCAAAAAAAAAAAATTCAAACTTACCTCGTCGGCGGCGGCGGGTGGTGGTGGTCTGTTGTTGCTAGTGGTGATGGTGTTGTTGTTGCTGCTAGTGGTGGTGGTGTTGTTGTTGCTGCTAGTGGTGATGGTGATGCTCTTGCTGCTAGTGGTGGTGGTGGTGTTGTTGCTGGTGGTGATTGTGTTGTTGCTGCTGCTACTAAAGAGGGAGGAGAGAAGAGGAGAGGAGAGGAGAGGAGGGAGGGGAGGAGATGGTGGTGTTGCTGCTGCTGCCTCCTCTCTCTCCTCCCATGTAAAAAAAATAGCTTTAAAAGAAGAAGAAAATGTGTTACCCCCACAAGATTCGAACCATAGACCCCTCCAAGAGAGGAGACACTTATCACACCCTCCACTAGCCAAATGGCCAAACATGAAACTTGTTTTCATAACCATATACATAATATATATGTAAATAACATATACATAGTTAAAATAAAATAAAAATCGTACGACGCTTAGGCGCTAGGAGCCCCTTTGGCGCACCGAACCCGCCTAGCGCAATTTAGAACATTAGGGAAATATAACCTCGAAATACTTATCACGTTCATGCCAAGGTAGTCAAAGGCGCAAGGCGCACTCGAGGCGCAAAGGGTCCAAATCGCCCGAGGCGCAAGGCGCACTTAAGGCGCGCACCCAAGCGACGCGAGGCGCAAAAATTATATATATATATATATATATATATATATATATATATATATATATATATATATCGAGTTTCTATATTAATAAACATGTGTGCTTCAAATTCTCCCATGTCTAGGTTGCAATCACTTTGAATTGAGTGAGTAAAAACAGTAAAAAAAAAAGTACATCAGTTTAAAAAACAGTCTAAAAACAGTACAACAGTTAAAAAAATAGTCTAAACATGTTATTTTTTTCACAAGATTTTCAAGGCGCGCCTTAGCTATTCCAAGGCGCTCGAAAAAGGCGCACCTAGGCGTGCCTTAGATGCGCCTTAAGAATTGCGTCCCGCCTGGAGTGCCCTGAGGCACTGCCCCTACGTCTAGGAGCAAGGCGCGCCTGAGGCGCGCCTTTGACTACACTGGTTCATGCATATGATTTGATTAACCATTATTCTTAATCTGAAATGATTATGAGCTCAACTTTCAACTTCTACTCCATTGTTCTCTCTATTGTTCTTTCTCTTGGAATTTTACAGTCCATAAAACTCATCTCGATTAGGTTCAACAACGACATGTATTCAAGCTAGGGTGAACAAAAGCAAATGTAAATAGTTTTAAGCGAGGTTCAAAGTGAAATTCTCGAGGGTCCCAGAAATCCATCAAAAAATCTTACTCTGTGATTGAGTAACCTACTTCCTAGAATCTCTTATAATCTATCACGCATATCATATTGCAGGCTCGCAGCAGTAAGACTAAGTCTAGTACTACCACGACATCGCACAATTTGCAAAGATGAGTTCTCATAATTATCCGAACTTCCTCACAAAACCCTTGCCAAAATACCAAAATTTACACATAAGAGCTGGATGTATAACCTTTCGTGGCAAGACCCGGACTTTCTCGACGACATCGGCTCCGTCCTCGAACTGCGACCGCACCTCGAGCTCGAACAGCCTGGAGAGGAAGAAGGACCTCCCCAGGTGGTTGACGAGCTTCTTGATCTGCTTGTTCTGGACGGAGATGAGGCGCTTGTTGCCCCCCTCCTGGCCGTTCTCCTGCTCGAAGACGATGCTCGGGACCCTCCCGAGCTTCCTCTCCTTCCCGGAGATGTTGGACCCGGAGGAGGAGCGGGGAATCGCAAGGATGGTCTCGTCGTGCTTCGGGTCGGGGCGGGGGAAGCCGTCCAGGTACTCGAGACGGAGAGGATCAGGAGGAGGGAGGCGTTCGTCGGAGGCGAGGACGGCGGCGGCGGAGTTGGAGAAGGGGCGGAGATGGACGAGGCGTTTTAGGGTTTGGTGGGACCTGCGGAGAAACATTTGGGGGGTGATTGGGGGAGGAGAGTGGGTGGGTTGGTTTGGTTCAGGAGTGGGAGAGAGGAATAGGGTTTTAGGTTTTGAAAATTATCCAATGGTCAGGATGGGTTCACGGAAATATACGCTTCGAATAGGGGAATAAATAAAAAAAATTAACAAAACTAAAAATATATTAAGAATAGGAGAATAAATAAATAAATAACAATATTATTATTATTACTGAAATTTTCATCCAAAGTATAATTTTTTTAATAAAATTGCAGTAGAAAAATGTTTGTTAAAATTAGGATAACATAACAAAAACAGCCAACCATAGGGCGTTTTAGAGTAAGCGTCCAATGGTTGGTTGGACGTTTTCTTGCAACGAGTTTGTGTTAAAAAATAATAAACTTGTATGAAGCTTGATTAAAGTTGGATTAAAAAAATTCTTTAAGAAATATGTAAAAATGTCAAACAAAAAACGTCTAACATATTGTGTAAAAATGCCAAACCAGAGACACATTATGTAAATAAAACGTCTAACATATGGTGCATTCTGTACAGAAAACATAACGTCCATTGGATGTTTATGTTAAAGCTGGAGCTTTAGTTGGGATGATTAACAACTATTTTACACAATAAAAAAATGTCAACAAAAAATTTATTTTTTTGTGGGTTAAAAAAAATTCAAAATGTCCTTGGTAAGGGTGTTTTGGATTTCATATTATTTTAAAAACAAAAATATTCTTATTGAGGGTATTTCTGTTATCTTCCTGCAAAATTTTTGAACTATTTTCTTCTTCCATAATTTTCTAAAACTTCGATGCTTTCTAAAACTTTGATGCTCTGTATGAAAATTTCTGTTTTTTTTTTATTATCCAATCAAACAACCTAATTAAATTTTACATGCCAACTACATTTCCTGCTGCAAGCGCGCTTAGTTTATGGCTGGGAAAGTATTTTACAAGCCACTTGCAACCTCTTTCATACTTCTTAATACCTGCTGTGAATCTGTCAAGCCAATTCTTGAATCATGTTACACATCAAACCTTGCCATCAAAGCTCATCATTGTGGATAAGAAAAAGAAAGCTTTTCAATATCGGATTGGAAAAATAAACCAGAAATGAGAGAAGAAAGCCCAAGAATTACCATAGCCAAAGAAGAATGATCCTTCGATAGAATTGTTACAAAATGAGAGAGAGAGAGAGAGAGAGAGAGAGAGAGAGAGAGCAAATATCAGTAAGGTTGCAACCTCTATGTACATATGAAGCTTCAAACTCAGCCCAAGAAGGGAGCAGCTCGTAGGAGCATTTCTACTACTGACATCACAGCTTGTTTTGTAACTGCTAAAATATCCTAGTGAATAAGGTGTAGGATCCACATTATTAAAGGCCGGGGTCATCAGGACGTTGAACTCGACGGCCTACTGCCTCATCCTCAGGTTGCTGCTGTGTCACTTTCTTCACCTTCATCATCTAGCTTGTTCACTCTTCCATCGAGCTTCCTGAAATTAAGACCAATCTTAGCAATCACAAGTACTAACAGAGAAAACTGCTGGCATCTAGAAATTATTAGGCAGAGAAAATAAAGTTGGATTCGGAAAATCGATAGATATTATGATAATACTTCTAAAAGATTGGAAGAAATGTTCAGAATATAAGACACCAAATTATTCTGTTTATTTTTGTTCTAGGCTAATGCAGACTAGAGAATATGCAAATCAATGTGCTTGCTGAGATTGATGATATCTCAAAGTATCCAGATAGCCAAGATAGCTACAAATGAAAGAATCAAATTAAACAGCATAGGCAGAAGATGTATCAAACAATTAAAGCTGATGACTTCAACCTCCAAGACTTCATTGTAATGTTTTGGACTCTTTTCTTTTTGAAGTGAGAACATATGTAAAGTGAGGTAAAAACATGAAGAGGGGGTAGTAATATTTGGTGGCACATAACATTAATTGAGACTGAGAAGATCAAATTAGGTACTCTATCATAAGTCCTTTTCTACTTTAAAGAAAAATATTATGTCCTCTTCTTGCATCAAGTAAAAATATTTTACAGAGTGAAAGTCAAATTTTCTTGCATAGTGTTTGTCGTTTGGAAGTCCAAAAATATTTCACATAAAAGGTTCCAGAATTTTTAATATTTCAGAAAACATTAGCAACATTGGTTCAGTGTCAACATAATAGTTGCAACAAACCTTTGAGGAAAAAACTTTTCATCCGATAGAGCCTTTTCTAACCTCTCTTCAAACGGAGTTGCATGCCAGCTGACCTTCTGGTCCTGCTGATTTAACTCAGGATTAATAATCTTTGGATCACTCTTGAGTCAAGAACATATAGAGATGAAGAGAGATGTTCTACCTCCTTGTACTTGTTTGTTTTGTTTGGAATTCCATTCCCGTCGAACCACTTAGGTGTGACATGAGATGGCTCCTCATCATTCCAATGTGCTGCCACGGTTCCAATGATAGGCCTCTCTGATACATAACTCTTGCCGGAATGTGATCTCTCCAAAGAAACATCCTTCATGTTCCATCTACCAGCCTTTGGAGGTGGAGGCTTCAGCCATTGTGATAAGCTACAAACAAGGACATCAGGAGTATCTTGTTTGAAATTCGCTTCCTCTTTAAAGACTGTCTCATAGTTTTGGCTCTTCCCATTTATAGATGATTCTGTAGGCACCAGACTGAGTGGTATTTGCTGTATATTGTCTCCATGTTGAGCAGAATTTCCCATATGTTGTTCAAACATATCACTTGATTGAGAAAGCTGAGAGTTTCTTCCTCTTAGTGCCATCCGCTGAAATGAATTCTCCACAGGATTTAGAAGAGGACTTACGTACTGGTTTCGGATCCTTATGTCATTTCCAGATTGAAGATTTAATTGGTAAATAGTTCCAAGAGTCTGTACTTCTCCACTCAAATTTACTGGAGTTGGATAAGAAGAATCGTCAGAACCAAGTGCTTGAATCTGGTTCTTAATTTGTGGAGATGCATCACACACAACAGAATCTACTGCAGATTCATTGCTGGAAATATGCTCGAATTCTTCAAAGTGCACATCTTTCCTCAGTGTCTGGTGTTCCTCATGGTGACAGCTACGCAGCAAGTTAAAAAATGAATGATTTATTCCTATAATTGATCGGACAAAGAAGTCATGCGTATTGGGATGCTTTATATTCAACCCTGTAATTTCTTGCACAAACTAATGTCTCTAATACATGTGTAATTGCATAAACTTTTGCAGTTTTAGGTTGAGAACATCAAATTCTGTTTTGTGATTGGAAAAGTTAAGCCATCAAATTTTGTTTTCGTTAACCTTACAGGACATGACCATTAACAGAATGGAAGAAGAGAATTCAAACAGCCAAGCCCGAAAATTTGGGATAAAGGCTTTGTTATTGTTGTTGTTGTTGTATTGGAAAAGTTAAACCATGATAAAGAAATTCAACTCCAAGATTACATGCCTTCAGTTCTACAGGTTGTGATTAGAAGAGTTAAACCATGATACATTATTCAACACGTCTTTATTTCCACAACTTTTTTGTGGTTAGAATGTTGTCACCTAACCAAATGAAATTTTTAAATAAAAGATTTCTTTCCACAAAAACAACCAAGAACGGTAACCGTGGTAAACTAGCTCTAAAAGTCAAATCCAATTCCATATCAAAATCTAAGAAAGAATTGAACATGAAGGGTGCATTAAATTTATAAAGGGTTTTTTGCATATAAGTCTTGTAATTCTACCATATTTTCACACAAGTGCCCTAAATCTTGATAATTTCTTGAAAGCCCCTCAAATCATTCACAATTGTTGACTTAACTCCTGAAAAGCGAAATATTCCATTAAATTAGACCCAAAAAAAATCTCTTTTGACAATTTATCCTCTCCTTCCTCCTCTCCTCCCCTGTCCACTTTCTCTCATGCTCATAACTCGCACATGCATGTAGCAAGAAGGACATTGGAGGGAGGAGAAGAGGAAGAGTAAGGATGAGATTGTGTGATGGTTCAAAGTGTGGAGGGATGAGTTAGTGATGGTTAAGAGTAGAGGAGTGAGTGGGTGTTAGTTTATAGTGGTGGAGGTGGAGGGGAAGTAGTAGAAGAGAGATAATGGGAGAGGAACGGATGGAGAGGGAGGATAAAGAGCTAGTGATGAGAGAGAAAAAAAGGAGAAGAATGTGTTTTTTAAGGTAGAGGAGAGGGGAGGAGGAATGAAGGAAGAATATGAGGGTAAAATGGCCTTTTTACAGTACTAATTAAATGATTAAATCATGTTTACTGTTAGAAACAGAGAGGGGCTCATAACTCACATTTTTTTCATATTTGAGGGACTTTTAAGCAAATAATAAGATTTGGGGGACTTCTTTAGAAAAAAATGGCAGATTAAAGTGACTTATCTGCAAAAAGGAAAAAGAAAGATTTGAACATTTACCCTTGGGATTTATTTTGTTGATGGTATGATTCTCCATGGATTTTTGCAGAAATATCTTTGATCTGACAAGGTTGCTCGTCCCAAAGTTTCCTACAAAATGTATCAGAATGAAAGGTTGAGGGCACTCCATTGTCATCGTGAGACTGAACCAATGTTTTCTTTGATGCTTTGCGGATTTCTGCAGGAGTTTCCAGCAGTGCACCGCAGGATTTGAGGAACTGGGCCTAATCATGAAAAAAATGGCATTTTGTTGAGTGTGCATTTCCACTTATGACCAAACTAATGCCTTTACAAATACAGAGCATAATCTGATAAACTAGGTTGCAGGCCATGAATATGACACGACACAATACTGTCACGGAGACACATAATAGAACCTATTTTGGTGTGCCTAAGTATTTTGGAGTGTCAGTGTCGTATCTGATACAAGGTGGTATGTATGAGTACAGCACCAATTTTAGGCTTTTACACATTGACAGAAATGATAGTGGATTTAACTAATGGCAATGTGCAATAACGAGTACAAATGAACATCGCTACTAAGAAATAATTTTAGGCTTTTACAAACCTCGAGTTTGAGCTCCTCATCAGCACTCTCTTTATCAAAAGTCTCTTGCAGGCTAAGATGTCCTACTTTCTCACATGGAGATCCTTTCCCTGCGATAAACAAATAATGGTAAAAAATTCAAATTTTCGCACCAAGAAAAGTGAAAACTTCGAATTGAATAAAAAAATTGGGCATAACCAAAAAATTTCAAGCTTAGGGTTTTACCTTCACATTTGATTACAGAGGCAAACTGGTTCTTCGTAACCAAAGGATCCTAAATTATACAAAAACAAAATTTTCATCTTTTTTGTTGAAAAAGCAAAATTTTGCAAAATTTTTGTGAATATGAAGCTAGGGTTTTACTTACTTTGCTCTTGGAAGCGATCGATTTGGAAACCAGATGAGTCTTTGGGCGATCGGCATCTCTGAGCCGGAAGCACCGAAAGTAGCACCCCATCTCACCGGAAACTCTCCGAAAACCTAAGTTTCACCTCGAACTCGACCAATTTCTAAACGATTTGTGATCAAAAATTGGGGAAATGGGAGATCGAGCCCCTAATCCGGACGAAATCGGTCGAATTAGGGTTTCGGAACTGTTCTCCTCGAGAGGAGGAGTTTTTAGGGTTTTTATGTTCATTTTGTACTTCCAAATTTAAATTTGTTACAAAGAGGGAAAATGAAAGAGCGTTTTTGGTGGTTTTTGGCACATTACACCCTCAAAGCTCTTCGGATTTATGCTCAGTCCGTATTTTTACTGCCTTCATAATTTATTGGTTTTAGTCTCAGTAAAAAAAAACGTTAATACAACAAAAAAACAGAAGAAAAGAAGGCAATTCTATATTTAATACAATAAAAAGTAATACAAACAATTAGTACAATTTATGAAATATAAAATTACAATATTACAATTATAGTTCCAAGTCTTCTATTGACCTCCCAGGATTAAATGAATTTCAATAACTCTTTCCGTTGGGCATATTAATATCTCTTTTATGAAATTTTAATTCCATGGACACTAATGTCCTGGCACACGTGTCACGTGTACAACACATACATTTTTTACCACCATGTCATAAAAAATTATAAAAATTACAAATATTGTATTACGTAATCAAATTAAGAATTAAAATTTTGATTCCAGTCGAATCTATAATTTAAAATCTTCTCATGTTCAAAATTAGTATGGTAAACTAAGTAAAAAAAATTAGAAAAAAAAATATTATGTAAGAATGGATGAAAGGAAAAAAAAAGCTTATTTATAATTTTATTAGTTATATACCTCTCTTTGGTTGAACGTTGCATTTTCTTCCTCGATTTTCAAAAGAAGACAAATATTCGTATTGTTTGAGGATGCTTAATTTGATTCCAGTCAAATCTATAATTTAAAATCTTATCAAATTCAAAATGAGTACTGCAAACTAATTAAATGTATAATTTGAATTAAATGTTATCTACAATTTTAAAGAGAACAAAATTTAAATTCTATTCTAATTTAAATTGATGTAATCTAAAATTATATTTATATCTTCATCTTAGAAGTAAAAATAGAAAAAGAAATTTAGGTATGAATGGATGAAAGGAAAAAAAAAACTTATTTATACTTTTGTTCAATTTTATTAGTTAATATTTCTGTTTAGTTGAATGTTGCATTTTTTTTGGTTTCCAAAATAAGACAAATCTTCATATTGTTTGGTTTGCCCGTAGCTAAACTAAAACTAAATCCCAAATAATATTATTAAAATCGTGATCCAACCTCCAAAAAAAGTTTATGAACATCAAAACTAAATCGGAAACATGGCCTACATCTTTAATCTATCTATCTATCTATCTATTGTTTTAGCCATAATTCTAACTCATGATCTTACCATTATCTCTCATCAGTCCCCGTAAACATAGACTAAGCTTCTTCCTGTGATTATTTAGGCGTTACAAATAGAAGTGTATTGTCTCAACTAATAAGAACATAAAGTTTTGATAATGTAAATAATAAGCATGCATGCCTAAATTTTGAGGATATAAATCATATATACCTAATAATATGGTGCTGAATAATTAGGTGTTAATTTTGGTGTGTCTAATGTATTTTGGATTCGTACAACTTTCTAAGCCACGACCGTCCAAACAATTAGAAATCGTCAACGTTGCTACATTTTACGTGTTTAAAGTGAAATATTGGTAGATGAAAAAGAAAAAAAAAATTGCTGGTAGATGTATTAATGAGATATAATTTATTATTTATTCATATAATTGGCAGCTAAAAATATTATTAATTATTTTATTTTTGGCATATAGAATTTTGATCTATAGAAGTTTCACCTTTACAATTATATGATACATAAAAATTTGAAGGGGACTAACAAATTTTACCTGTACTATACCAAAATCTAATTATTTCTAACTCTAATTTTCGACAATAGCTAGCAACATACATATAAGGATTGGTATAAACACCCGTATTTTTTTTAAAATTAAAATATAAATTTTTAGGATTTTCTGTAATTTTTAAATAATAAAAATAATTTTTTTAGGAATTAATTATTTTTGTGAATTAAATTAAATATTAAATTATTATAAAAATTATATTTTTGAGTGTAAAATAAATAATTTGATATAGTGTAATTTTTCTGAAATTTATTGGACTAAAAAACTATTTTTAAAATAGCTAAAAATATTATTTTTAAATAAATCAGACTAAACCAACCTGAACCGAACCGAACCAAACCAAATTAAACCCAACTAAACAACCCAACCCCTATTGGGTCGGATCTAAACCCGACCCGACCCGCCAACCCATACCCGAACCCGACCCGTTAACCCCTAATATAGTAACCGATCGAAACTGCTCGCCTCCCGGCCAACTTCTCTCCACCGCCGTTCACCCGTCGCCGCCGGCCGTTCGTCTCCCCGACCCTTCACTTCGACTTCCCAACGCCGCCGCGACCCTCCGGTCCCCCTCCCCGCAACCGTCGGCCACCTCCTATAAAAATCGAATCCCCCACCGCCATCACCATCACAACCTCAGCCAACGCCACCCCGACTCCGGCGATGACCCCTCCGGCCATCGACCCCCGACGATCCACCCCGCAGCCAGCCGCTACTACCCCGGCGCCGATGACCACCGCAGAACCCTAGCCGCAGTCGACCGGCCGAGCACCATCGCGCGCGCTCCGTCCACGTGTAGTACAGTCGATTTTGACCCCTTGTTCCGGTGAGTCTTTCTCCTTCCTCACTGTGTCGATTTTCGAACGGCTGGTTGGGACATGTTCGCTGTGTGACCCTCTCGAACCCTGTACAATTAGATTGGAGTATCGTATCCTGTGTCGATCGTAAACCGTGACGCAAAAACAGAAAAAATATCCCAATTTTGGACTTCAGAAACTGTCCCGAACTCACATGTTCACGGCCGTTTTACGTCCAACCTGTTTAATAATTCTAAAATTAACTTGAATAGTAAATTAGACAATATAACCAAATTTTAAACCCTGTAATTAGTTTATTTTATTGTGCTATAATTTGATTTTATTCGCGGGTGAAGTTGACCAAAATTTTGGTTTTTAAAATCCGATTTTTTCCGAAACTGGGTGCGTCCCGCTAAACGAGAAGACTTTTGTAATGACCCGCACCCGAAAATCGGACATGAATCGTGGGTACGTCCAGCCTACGCCGCAGAATCGGCGGTAGAACGCTGTAAATGTCCGTTCTAGGTCACAATCTATATATCTCACAAAACCTGTCAATATAATCTCTCCAAAAGGAGGGCAACCACGCAGTATATATATGCCTCAATCACAATAACTAGGGGAAGAGTAAAAGCACGATAAGATATCACAACGAAACAAAAACCAAAGAGCAAGTACAATATCCAAATATACAGTCCAAGTCTAAAGTCTACAATATCTCACAAGAGCAAAATAATAAATACAGTACAGTCATCCAAAATATCAACTGGGAATAACCCAGGAAAACCCACCTAGCTAACTAGGGTGCTAACGACGTCTCCTCGACGGGCTCCTCCTCAGTCTCCGGGTCACAACACTCCTCGACGTCCGACCCATAAAATGTCGGGCAAAAATATCAGGATCCTCTGAAAAAATATGCCCAGTCAGGACTGGAGCGAAGTACATAACTCTGAAAGCAACTCCAAATACATGGTAAGGTGTATATGACTAGCAATATAAAAGTATACAAGATGCACAGAAAAATAAATACATAGTGGAGCAGATAAAGTAGCTGCAATGTAAAACTGGAGAACAATACAAGTAGTAGAGAAGTAACTGCATGTGAGAAAATAGGAATACTAGCTAAGTGCCTTGAGCACAAGTTCGTTATGTGATCGGCTTAGATTGCACATGAATAATCTACGATAACTCCGTTATACGTGAGTTGCATAACCGACATACACATGAATACTGTTTGGCTTTGATCACATAACCAACTCATACTTCCCTCCCCCATTAATACTCTTGGATCCAACCACGACACGCTACATAAATGATAAATAACTCGTGCACATGAAGGCGAGAGCACACGAAGCACATGATAGCACATGAGAATCAATACCCGAAGCACATGAAGAAATACACGTGATAGAGTACCCGCTGAACACGGTAAGGGGGATAACATCTCATGACAGGATCCACTAGTACCAGCTCGTGTAACAATGTGTCAGAATCGAGTATTACAGTTCTAGAACAGGTGATATAAACGCTATCATGAAATGGAAACGATCAGAGATAGGTACTCGCCTGACGTCCTGAGCAACTGATGAGGATCGAGATCTGGACTGGCGTCGCAAGAATCTATTACGAAAAGCAAGATTAAACAGGGTTCTAAAGAGTTAAATTAATATAAAATAACTAAAAATAAGGTTCTAGGTCGAACGGGTCAAACCGGTAAAATTTGAGTCAAAAGTCAACCCTAGGGTCCAAAAAGTCAACTCTGGGTCAAAACTAGGTCAAATATTAACTTTTACGGTCAACGAGGACAATTATGGTCAACGCTAGGTCAAACTAGGGTGCCCCTAAAATTCTAGGTCAAAACTAGCTCATTAAGCTAGTAAACCTTCAAACTCGCCTCCTCGAGATACCGAGATACCCTCGGTATCCGATATCTCAACCTAGGCTACACACCCCACCTATACCCGCTAAAACCTATGCTAGCACGCATAAATATATATACCAATACATATAAAAGCAATTCTAAACCTATTCCTAGGCAATTGCTCAAAAATTCCGCTCCGATACTCAATACCTTGGGTATCTCAAGGTATTGAGATACCTTGATATCTCAAGGTATTGAGATATCCGCCCATCTCTCACTAACTACCCATCTAGCTATCTATCTATGTATATAGATATATACCTAGCTATATATATAGGCAACTATATATATAAACACATATGAATATATATATATATATATATATATATATATATATATATATATATATATATATATATATATATATATATATATATATATATATATATATATATATATACCCATACCTATAATATATCAAACTAATCTATCTATCTATCTATCTATCTATCTATCTCACTCACTGCCTGCTGCTACTGCTAGGTGTCACTACCACATTATAAAAACAGGGGTATTTTCGACTTTTTATATATTATTAATATTGTGGTAGTTATTTTAAATGATTGCATGATATGTGTATTTAATTTAAATAATTGTATTAGATGTGTATTTATATATATATTATATTATATGCAGTGTTCTTAATGTTGAGCTAGTAGACTTGACCTAGAAGCCCACTAGATGAACACCTGACCGAATTATAGGATTATGTATTTAATTGTTTTATTTTAAATTTAATTATTAGAGGTTGTAATTAATTATCGTAATTTTATTTAATTGTTGCGCCTTACCGTTGCTTCGATATTTGGAGCGCTACCCTAGCTTTTGTCTTCCAACAAATTTCCCAACCTTGCCCTAGACGTGCCCGCCTTCCATTCTAACCTTTTTATAACTCGTAATTATGCTCTCTTGTACTTTATTTTAGACGCACAATATTCGTCGCGGACGTTTATTTAATTTCTAAATAAAATCTAACTTTGTATCGTTGTGCGTTCCAATCGAAATTGGAGGCAATCTCGACCCATTTTCGTGCAACCCAAATTAGGATAATATTTTGTTCTGAGTCTTCTTCACTAATGATATTTGTGGCCCAACCTAATTTTAGCCCCATGTATTTCTAATTAATTTTAGAACATCACCTGCATTTGTTCCTAATTAAATTGGGGATACCAACTTTGACTAATCCCGTTTAATCCCAATTTAATCCAAGTATCCTATTAATTAAGCCCATACAAAACACACAACACTCCCTCACCCTATAAAACACCAAACACCAAATCGCCCACCAATTTTTCATCATTTTATGTATCTGTGCAAATACCCTAATTTAAGGGGGCTCATTTGCAAATATTGCATTAGGTGTCAACACCCCATTGGTTCAAACCAATGGAGAAGCCCTAATATTTGACTAGTCAATCCAACCCTCTCCTTACATGAATGAATTCTCCATGTCAAATCTGAGCCACCCATTCAAATGGGAGCATCATCACCACATATTCCCACTTCACACCCTCTATTTAATGTCTCTTCAATGCACCCTTCCCAACATGCCCTAATCCCCAAACCTAGGAAAGCCCCCATCTCCTCATCCTCACTCAACCGTAGCTTCCCTCCTTCTTTTTCATTTTTTCTTTCTTCTTCTCTTCTTCTTCTTCTTCTTCCTTTCTTCTTCTTCTCCTCCTTTTTAAATTTAGAAAAGAGAGGGAAAATAAACCATCACCACCTTCAGCCCGGGCCACCCTGGCCGGCCGAACTCCGGCTGCTACTACGGCATGCACTCGACCTTCCTCCACTGCTCCTAGCACCTTCAGCCCGGCCATCTACCCCGACATCAACCACCGCTGCAACTCCATCCAGCCCGGCCAACTCCCGACCCCACTCCACCTTCAACTCCCGACCCGACCACCCTCCACGACCAGCCTTCTCCACCCGTCCTCCTCCATACTCCACCCTGCACTCACCCACCTCTCCCCGGCCATCGTCTCCTCCCACCACCACTGCATCAGCCTTACTCCACCACCATCAACCAGTCCGGTCCGACCACCCGTCCGTCCCTCCACACCGGAGCCGACTGAACCACCCGCTCCTCCTCCCCCGGCGAGCCCGCCTGAATCCCTCTGACCTCCTCTGCCTCACCCATCCACCACGAGCCGTAGTATCACCACCGACATCTCCCTCCAGCTTCTTCCCCGGCGAAGTCAGCACCACAGCAACCCCCATCCGCGGTTGTCACCTCCATCAACTCGACTCCTCCCGAGCTCTTCCCCCTCCACGTCGAGCCGACCACCCGCCGGCCACCCGCCGGCCACTCCCCTCTTCTTCTCCGGCTTCATACCACCCTGTGCCACCAGCCCCCACCACCAGGAGCACCGCCTTCGTCGTCTTCGTCATCCTCGTCGTCGTCATCATCGTCACTGTGAGCCTCCCTCTCCCTCTTTCCCTTCTTCATTATTCTGAGGAATTGATTTAATGTAGTGTATATATGTATGTATTAGTATATATGTAATAGTGTATATGTATTCAATATATATATGTATGTATATTGGTATATTTTTATATGGTATATGTTTAGTAATATGTATTTTGGTATATATATATATACATATATATATATATATGTAGTATATGTATATGCTAGTATATGTATATATATATATATATATATATATATATATATATATATATATATATATATATATATATATCTTTTGTATACACATAAATAATGGTTGTAGTATATATATAAAAATGTGGCATGTATATTTTTAACATATTGATATATATATAATATATAATTCTATTTAGTGTATATACACTTATACATATTTTGTATATAATTATTGGTATACCCATATATATGTATTAAATTTAATTATTGATAATATGTATAATTGATGAATGTTTTAGGCGACCCGAGTGTAATTACGGATACCCCGTATTTACATGGAACTGTAACCCTGTTAATTATTAGCAGGCTGTCATATGTACACCGACGTACTGGCGAGACCCGTATCACCGACTGTCTGAATTCGCAGTAATTTGTCACACCCCAGTCCTAAAATATCGAGGGACTAGACACGTGGCAATGGCTAGCAGCACACACCGATGGACAAATCCAATTTAATGGACCCATCAGGATGTACTTAAGCTGTAATACAACAGTCAGGGTCTACTAATCTCATCCACAGAATGAATATATCAATATCAACAAAGGGAACAATATCAGAATCAATAAGCAAGATCAATCACAATAAAACATAAACTCGGGAAATACCCGATAATGAGTCTGATACAACTGTCTAGATACAAGAATACATCTAACCACAACAAATACTGAGTATAGAATGTGCATATACTCAGGAGAAATCCTCAACTATCACCTCGTCCTCGGTTCCTGGTACTGCTCCGAGAAGTGCTCCTGTTCCGTACACCTCAGGATAGATATCCTCTGCTAACCCTGGGAACATAATCCAGATCCAGGTCCTCAGGGGACATAGCAAGGTACAAAATAACTCATGCCAAAATAAATACAGTGCAGTAATAAATGAAATAATAGGGTAAATATATAACCAGCTAAGTGATATGCAAGTGAGAGCATTATTCATACTCAGGCTGAGACTACTACAAGCTTGTGTCGGGGATACCCATAGCAGTATTTTCTCGAAGGGCCAGTAAATGTGCCAAAGCTCTATGTCAGAGTCTAAGACACCTCCAGTAAAGTAATATATATATATAATCAGCCTTTTGTATGGTAAAACTCTCCCCACCCAATGTAATCTCACGTCACAGTTTTACGATGTCTTTTTGTCCTTGTCACGCAAGATCATATATAATACAACAAGTCATAATGAAATCTAAGCATGTATATATCCAAATCCTGTATCCTATACAGAATTACCATGAATATCTCAGGAAGATTCTGTCTCATGAATAGTGTCAGGTGTCCTGAGGTATGACGTGCTTGATAAGACAAGCACAAGATAAATAGTGTCTCGATAACCATGTCTAGGTGACATTATACAACTTTGCGTACAATGTTGATACCCGAATATTAGTTGAAAGCCAAGTAATGTCATATGGCCCTAGGTTGAACAGAGATCTTACAGTCATAAATCAAGAAAATAGTATAAAACGTTGCTGCAAGTAGGGCAAGGTACAATTGCCTGGGGTTCTGGCTCCAACTATAGCTCTGACTTCAGTAGGAATTGCAGGTACTCCTCCGGTTGCTGAAATAGACATCACCATCAAGTTTAAAAAATATCAAATAGCTAGAAATGCCTGTCCTTGAGTCCAATTTGGACACAAGGGCAAAAATGACAGTTCCTGGCCAGAGCGGGGTCTACATGTGGGCCGCTTCGCACCGAAAAATGTGTCAGAACCAATATTCTCCAAATTCGTCCAACTTAGTGTCAACAATTTCAGAACGATGATACAAACCCAACGGAACTTCCAGAATTGGATTCCGATGAGCCGATCACAAAATTGTCCATCAAGTGGAGCCGTGGGACCCACGATACGCGATTTTGTCAACGTTCTCAGAATTGAACCAAACTTGGGTCACAGGACCAGCGTATTGCTACAAGTCCGATGGCGTAAGTTTCGTTTCGATCCGACGTGTGTACACAAAATTACAAAGTGTTCTAGAACAGGCGAATACGGGACGTTGTCGGCGGATACGCGTTGATTTCGGTATGCACGCACATCCAAATCAACTTCTACGAAATTCTGCACATCCGTATCAATGGCACGCACCTTTAGGTAAAGACCGCATGCGACCAAGTCATCCCGTTTGGCGGGGCGCACTCAGTTCCGGAAGAAAATGGGATATTTATTTTCCTATTTTTGGATCGCGGTTCGCGATCACCACAGGACGCGACACACCGAGCGAGTTGCACGGACATCGAGAGGGTCACACAGGGTTTGCATCACAACTAACGGAACGGAAAACAGGGCAATGAGGACAGAGAACGGGTTGCCTGAACAGGGCTCCGTGGAAACCGAAATTTTTTGTGTCCGCGAAGCGACTCGACACTGTGCTGTGTCCGGGTTTACTGTTCAGATCTAGGGTTTCGGTGCTGTGGCTTTGCCGGGGCTTCGCCGGAGGAGAGGCGACGTGCTGCGGAGACGGAGCAGGCTCGTCGGCGCAGGCGGAGGCTCGGGGACGGCGCCGGTGGCTCGAGGCGGCGCTGGAGCTAGGTGCTGCGGGTGCTCTGGTCGAAGGGCGGCGGAGAACGAAGGAGCGGCGGCGAGGTCATTTGTGGAGGTCGGGGCTCAGGGAGAGGGGCTCTCGGGGCTGGCACGACGCTGCTGGGCGAGTCCGGGCGGAGAAGACGGAGGCTGGGCGAGGTGACGACGGGGATGGAGATGACTCTGGGTGGCTGAGGTGGGTGGCTATGGCGGTGGAACAGGTGGTGGAGACGGCGGAGAGAGGAGGGTTTTATAGGTCGAGGACGGGCGGTTACGGTCGGAGAAGGCAGGGCGGTTACGGGCGGAGCTGATGCGGCGCCTAACGGCTGCGGGAAACGCGGCGGCGGTCGGAATCGTAACGGCGGCGAGGGGTCGGGGAAGAAGCAGTACTGTAGCAGTTACTGCTGGAACGGGTCGGGTTCGGGTCGGGTTTAGGTTTTGGGCCCGGATCCGACCCAATAAGGAATTGGGTTGGGTTGGGTTAAACCGGTCCGGTCCGGTTTGGATTGGTTTAGTTTATTTAAATAAACAGGATTTATTATGGGTTTAATTGGTTTATTTAAAACTTGATTTTTAGTTTTTTTTTAAAAAATGCTTCCGGGGTCCAATAAAATCCAGGAAAATTACCCCATGTCTAATTCTTCATTTTACACCCAAAATCATAATATTTTAATATTTAATAAACACATTTAAAAATAATTAATACCAGAAAATAATTGATTTAATTAGTTAAGAATCACCAAAAATTCTAAAAAAATAATTTTTAAAATCTGAAAAATTCTGGGGGATTACAATCTACCCCCCTTAAGAGGATTGCGTCCTCGCAATCAAAGAATAACCGGTCAACAGAGATGACACGGATGCAAATATTGTTCGAAGCACATCACGATCAAGGAAATTCAAGGCTGAGGGTGTAAAATAAAACATAGGGAAAATTATTTCCCTAAGCAATGAAAGTTATGAAATTTCCAGAGTGAAAGAAATATAGTAAGAAAACTACAGTTTTAGAAAAACTAGGTTATTATTTATTAGCAAGTTTGAAAAAACTACTAGGTCAAGGCTATGGTCACGAACCAACAGGCACGAACTAAAGCAATACTAGACGAGATAGCTATGAAAACTTACGTGCATTAGCTACTCCAAGAGTCTGTGTGTCCTCCAAAGTCATCGCGAAAGCTTGTCCGCGTCCTTGAGGTGGTGCCCTCTGCTGTTGCTGGGCTTGCTGGAAGGGTGCTGCTCGAGGCGCCAAGGGTGGCCTTGGTTGATATCCTCCTGGTGCTGGTAGAGCTTGTTGGTTGACTATTGGTGCTCCTTCTCGACGCTCAGTGCATTCCCTTACTGAATATTGACTGGATCCGCAAGCTAAACATAATCACAGTTTACGTCTACACTCCTTCTCAACATGGCCTATCTTGCCACAGTAGTGACAGGTAGGAAGAGCTAGGGATTTGGATACAGCTCCCTGTGGTGCTTGATGCAGATGAGGTTTCTTTGCAGCTTCTCCATGCGGTGCTCTGGCTGGTGCTGATGTGGAAGGCCGCTTCAGGTTGGACTCTCTCTTGGTGACGCGCTCCATATATCGGGCTGCAGCAAGGACGTCCGTGTATGAAGTGGGTGCAACGGATCCGATCATTCTTTGTAGCTCAAAGTTTAGTCCATCGAAGAACTTCTCAGCCTTCTCTTCTTCTGTCGGGATCAGGGAAGGGGCGAAGCGACTCAGTCGAATGAACTTCGCGTTGTACTCTTCCACCGTCATAGTATCCTGAGTGAGGCGATTGAACTTGTCCTGCAGTTCTGATCGAGCGATAGCTGGAATGTACATCTCCTGAAAGAGTCTGGAGAACTCCTCCCAAGTGACTCGGTCTGGTCCGAGCCATCTCTCCTCAGATAGCCACCAGTGATGTACGTTGCCCGTCAATTGCATTCTGACGCTAGTCATCCAACATTCCCGTGGAAGCTCAGCTGCTTCTAATTGATGCTGAGTGTTAGTAAGCCACTCATGAACTTCTGTGGGCTCCTCCTTTCCTGAGAAGGTACGGGGCTTCAGCTGGCGGAAATCGGTGATAGAGCCCATCGTTGGCCGTCGAGCTAGTAGGTTGGCCTGCTCCAGTGCATTTACTAGGCTGTTCCTCAAGTACTCCGCCTCGTGACGTTGAGCCTTTTGATGAATTTGCTGTTGAGATTGCATCATTGCATAGATCATTTGGAATATCTGTTGCCCATCCATTGGCTGCCCTTGTGGGAATACGAGCATCGGTGGAACGAACTGCGACGGAGGTGGGATGTCATCATGCCGGAACCTTGAATTATGCTGGGCTGCTTGATCGCTTTGAGAAGATTGTCCTCTATTCTCTGGTGTTACTCCTTCATCGTAGGTGACCACAGCATCGTGCGGTGTACCTAAGGGATTCTCATCGCCGGTTCTCGGATCCATTGCTCTGCATCAAAAATAAACTATAAGAGACGCACAGGAATCAAGGCAAGATGCAAGTCAAAATTTTAATTTGAATCCGATATAGATATCAAGAACGATTCACGCAAGTGGATGAGATCCTAAAAACTTATCCTATTTTTATTGCAGGCTTGCTCGGTCCCTAAGTTGAAATCAAAGCAATTTAGTCGTAGACCTGCATGGGCCACCACAAAAACCATGTCATGCCCCAGTCCTAAAATATCGAGGGACTAGACACGTGGCAATGGCCAGCAGCACACACCGATGGACAAACCCAATTTAATGGACCCATCAGGATGTACTTAAGCTGTAATACAACAGTCAGGGTCTACTAATCCACAGAATAAATATATCAATATCAACAAAGGGAACAATATCAGAATCAATAAGCAAGATCAATCATAATAAAACATAAACTCAGGAAATACCCGATAATGAGTCTGATACAACTGTCTAGATACAAGAATACATCTAACCACAGCAAATACTGAGTATAGAATATGCATATACTCAGGAGAAATCCTCAACTATCACCTCGTCCTCGGTTCCTGGTACTGCTCCGAGAAGTCCTCCTGTTCCGTACACCTCAGGATAGATATCCTCTACTAACCCTGGGGACATAATCCAGATCCAGGTCCTCAGGGGACATAGCAAGGTACAAAATAACTCATGCCAAAATAAATGCAGTTACAGCAATAAATAAAATAATAGGGTAAATATATAACCAGCTAAGTGATATGCAAGTGAGAGCATTATTCATACTCAGGCTGAGACTACTACAGGCTCTGTGTCGGGGATACCCATAGCAGTATTTTCTCGAAGGGCCAGTAAATGTGCCAAAGCTCTGTGTCAGAGTCTAAGACACCTCCAGTAAAGTAATATATATATATAATCAGCCTTTTGTATGGTAAAACTCTCCCCACCCAATGTAATCTTATGTCACAGTTTCACGATGTCTCATGTCCTTGTCACACAAGATCATATCTAATGCAACAAGTCATAATAAAATCTAAGCATGTATAATGTATATGTCCAAATCCTGTATCATATACAGAATCACCATGAATATCTCAGGAAGATTCTGTCTCATGAATAGTGTCAGGTATCCTGAGGTATGACGTACTTGATAAGACAAGCACAAGATAAATAGTGTCTCGATAACCATGTCTAGGTGACATTATACAACTCTGCGTACAGTGTTGATACCCGAATATTAGTCGAAAGCCAAGTAATGTCACACGGCCCTAGGTTAAACAGAGATCTTACAGTCATAAATCAAGAAAATAGTATAAACAGTTGCTGCAAGTAGGGCAAGGTACACTTGCCTGGGGTTTTGGCTCCAACTATAGCTCTGACTTTAGTGGGAATTGTAGGTACTCCTACGGTTGCTGAAATAAACATCGCCATCAGGTTCAGAAAATATCAAATAGCTAGATACGCCTGTCCTTGAGTCCAATTTGGACACAAGGGCAAAAATGACAGTTTCTGGCCAGAACGGGGTCCACATGTGGGCCGCTTCGCACCAAAACATGTGTCAGAACCAATATTCTCCAAATTCGTCCAACTTAGTGTCAACAAGTCCAGAACGATGATACAAACCCAACGGAACTTCCAGAATTGGATTCCGATGAGCCGATCACAAAATCGCCCATCAAGTGGAGCCGTAGGGCCCACGATACGCGATTTTGTCAATGTTCTCAGAATCGAACCAAACTTGAGTCATAGACCAGCGTATTGCTACGAGTTCGATAGCACAAGTTTCGTTTCGATCCGACGTGTGTACACAAAGTTACAACGTGTTCCAGAACAGACGGATACGGGACGTTGTCGGCAGATACGCGTTGATTCCGGTGTGCACGCACATCCAAATCAACTTCTGTGAAATCCCGCACGTCCATATCAATGGCGCGCACCTTTCGGTGAAGGCCGCACGCGACCAAGTCGTCCCGTTTGGCGGGGCGCACTCAGTTCCGGGAGAAAATGGGGTATTTATTTTCCTATTTTTGGATCGCGGTTCGCGATCACCACATGACGCAACACACCGAGCGGGTTGCACGGGCATCGAGAGGGTCCACGCAGGGTTCGCGTCACAATTGACAAAACGGAAAATATGGCAATAAGAAGGGAGAACGGGTTACCTGAACAGGGCTCCGTGGAAACCAAAATTTCCCATGTCCGCAAAGCGACTCAACACTGTGCTGTGTCCGGGCTGTGTCCGGGTTTACTGTTCAGCTCTAGGGTTTCAGTGCTGTGGCTTCGCCGGGGCTTCGCAGGAGGAGAGGCAACGTGCTGCAGAGACAGAGCGAGCTCGTCGGCGCAGGCAGAGGCTCGGGGACGACGCCGGTGGCTCGAGTCGGCGTTGGAGCTAGGTGCTGCGGGTGCTCTGGTCGAAGGGCGGCGGAGAACGAAGGAGCGGCGGCGAGGTCGTTTGTGGAGGTCGGGGCTCAGGGAGAGGGGGCTCTCGGGGGCTGGCACGACTCTGCGGGGCGAGTCCGGGCAGAGGAGACGGAGCCTGGGCGAGGGGACGACGGGGACGGAGGCGACTCTGGGTGGCTGAGGTGGGTGGCTATGGCGGTGGAACAGGTGGTGGAGATGGCGAAGAGAGGAGGGTTTTATAGGTCGAGGACGAGCGGTTACGGCCGGAGAAGGCGGGACGGTTATGGGCGGAGCTGATGCGGCGCCTAACGGCTGCGGGAAATACGGCGACGGTCGGAATCGTAACGGCGGCGAGGGGTCGGGGGGAAGAAGCAGTACTGTAGCAGTTACTGCTGGAACGGGTCGGGTTCGGGTCGGGTTTAGGTTTTGGGCCCGGATCCGACCCAATAAGGAATTGGGTTGGGTTGGGTTAAACCGGTCCAGTCCGGTTTGGGTTGGTTTGGTTTATTTAAATAAACCGGGTTTATTATGGGTTTAATTGGTTTATTTAAAACTTGGTTTTTAGGTTTTTTTAAAAAATGCTTTCGGGGTCCAATAAAATCCAAGAAAATTACCCTATGTCTAATTCTTTATTTTACACAAAAAAATATTATTTTCATAATATTTTAATATTTAATAAACATATTTAAAAATAATTAATACCCAAAAATAATTGATTTAATTAGTTAAAAATTACCAAAAATTCCAGAAAATTGATTTTTAAAATCTGAAAAATTCTGGGGGTTTAAACAATTACAGACACAATATCCGTGCAATTGGACGCACACTTGACCCTAGTTAACCAGTGTAATATCTAGCATAGCCCTGAGTTCAATGTGTTTGTGATTGTGTTAGTGTAATGTCTGATACAAATGTTATATTTATGATATGCCTATAGGACTGTTGGATCATCCAGACGATACTCTGGAACAAGACATTGGTATTATCAGCTAAGGACCCAAGGCAAGTACATTATCTGATAATTTCTAATTATTTGATAATTTCTATAAGATTCAGTATCTAGAAATGTTACATCTGATCCTTGACACTGTGCTACACGAACTAGTATATAGATTGGATCTGCAGTCATGAGATGTTACATTGATTATCGTATTGACAATGTACACGACATTGATATTTAGACCTTGTATATGATATATTGGATATTGCTCGTGTATCGTGACGTGTCATGGTTGGATCCACTGTACTAGTTGGGGACGGAGAAATAATTAGTGAGAAATATGATCATATCCCTCTTGTAGAAGTATAGAACAATGTTAGTGTTAATCATACTCCTCACGTATGATTAGCCAGGCCATATTTCTCTCGTACATGTTCCCAAGTCGATCACATATCGAAGCTACTATTTCAAACACTTAGAATAGTTACAGTTCTCTATTTTAGATCATATACTACATCACCCGTATATGATATTGTACCTTGTTCTCTTTATTTCATATATGCACTGACTGTATCATATTGCCTATATTACCTGTCTCTTTATATTGTATGTCTCTCTATTTTGTCATTGCATTTATTCATTGTCTTCTCTCAGTATATAGCATCATCTGTTTATTGTTTTATAGCCCTTATCAATTAAACAGAACTGTTATTTGAGATGTACTTTGCTCCTTACTGACTGAAAATATTTTTCCAGACTATGTCTTAGAGGACTGGTGTCCGACATTTTATGGACCACCGGGAGAGTAGTTGCAGACTTGGACTTGGTAGTTCAGTTGTGATTCCGGGAGGTCTAGCCGGAATCACTAGTTATCTAGTTAGATTCTTAGCAGTTTATTTGGTACCCGGATTTGTCTCCGGCATACTTTGTTGAGACTTGGATATTATTGTTGAGTTAGATTATTTAATTTTAGACTTGTGTTGCATTTTATTTCTTTGATATCTTATCGTGCTGTAGTTATGTGATTGAGTATGTTGTTCATATATATTATACTATCTGTGTCTCCTTATGGAGTTGGATGCTCGTGTGAGATTATTTAGATAGTATCATGACCTTGACAACGTTCTACTGCCGATGCTGCGGCGTAGGCTGGACGTACCCACGTACTCGTGCCCCAATTTCGGGTGTGGGTCGTGACACATTTTTAGTGGCAGCCCATTCAGGTCAGACTTCACAAATAGAGCGATGTCATGGTAGTGTGACATCTTAGTTGTACTACTGCGTGCCTGCGATAGGATCTGGGACATAGGATACTAGGATGAGAGCGAATACTCAATCACAACTAGGAATATCTCCAATATATTTATCTTGTTATATTTATTCCTTCTGAATGTTGCTTCTTTAGAACTTTACTGTCCTTCCTTGATGATATCGCATTTATTGCCTTAATTGATTCTTTGGGTATGTCTTCAGGATGTCGCAGAAGACAAGATCTATGAGAGTGGGAGCACCAGCTTTAGAGGGGTCTGCCACCTCTCCACCTGATGGACAGACATCCGTAGTTCCTCCTACATCTCCGGTGCATGTGGGAGTATCTACACTTTTCGGGGGTCATCCTCTCCCACCTATTCAGAGGATTGCCGCAGCTGTGACGGATAACCTTCCACCTCTACCGACTCCAATTTCCCGAGGTGTGCCCATTGACGGGGTACCTATGTTTACTTTGATCCAGGGCATGGTAGATGCCCAGAGAGTGACGGCAGACACTCAGCGAGTTCAAGCTGAGGCTCAGAGGGTGCAAGCAGAAGCGCACCAGGCATAAACAGAGCTGATGAGAGAGAGCATGGAGAATGCTCATCAAGTGGCTCTCCAAGCTGTGGAGAGAGTAGCACAATACCAGCAGTTTTCTGGCCAACAACAGCAGAGATTAGGCACTATAGTGGACTTCAAGAGGATGATGCCTCGAGAGTTCAAGGGTATCGAAGGGATACTCTACGCTGATGACTGGCTAGAGGATATAGAGAGGAGCCTGCGATTGGCCCAGATTCCGGAGAGCTTGCGGATAGAGGCGGCTGTCAGTCAGATGTTCGATATCGCACTCACGTGGTATCGCACGGAGCCGAGACTTATTTCACAAGGACTTACTTAGGAGACCTTCAGGGAGCTTTTCAAGGAGAAGTTCTTTCCCGACGTGGCCTTGGGAACCTTGGAGAGTCAGTTTCATGACTTGGTCTAAGAAAATATGTCGGTCGACGAGTACGCTGCAGAATTCTGTCGATTGAGCCATTTTGTATCATCTATGATTTGGGACCCAGGAGATCGAGCCCGAAAGTTTAGAAAGGGGCTGATGAAAGAGATTAGGTCATGCACTTCTGGTCATCGTACCGCTACCTTTGAGGATATCTTGATGGATGCCCAGATTGCAGAAGAGGATCTGGATCTCAGGCCTAAGAGGAATCACAATATTTTTGGAGATACGAATGGTAGCGCGGGACCGGCCAAGCGTCCCCATATTCAGCAACAATCGTGGATGTTTCAGTATCAACAGCAGTACCAGGCACCAGTTCGTGTTCAGTAGGATCAGCAGTAGCCTCCGAGAGAGACACAGCAGACTTGTTATTTCTATAAGAAGCCAGGTCACCTTTGGGAGAGCTGTAGAACGAGGCTAGGACTTTGTTTGCACCGCGGCGCTGCGGGACATCGAGTGAGGGATTGTCTTCTAGCCCCTTATCTTCCCGGCCAGCGCGCAGCTCCAAATTATAGAGATCCAGTTAGGCTACCTGTGGAACCGTATATTGCTCAGCACCCGCAAAGGGAGCTACCCCAGCAGGGCGGGGCATTTGCGATGACGGTCGAGGGGACCGATACTGCAAGTAACGTGTTAGCAGGTTCTGTTCCTTCTTTCCTTTCTATTTGATTGATTGATTCCCTAGTACCGTAGCTTCTATTCGTGATTTTCTTGTTAGAATGTAGTTAGTAGTATACCCTGACAGAGACTACAATACCATGACAAAAGATACCATAACCATATATGTTTTTCTTAGATTGCATGTTGTATGAGTGTAGGTAGAATTTTCTTAGACTGTGATTATTAGGGGTTGACAATAATGAAGATTTAGGAAGAGGTTATGACTTGACAAGAGAAACAAGATGCTTAAATTTTAAGGATAATCATTAGTTTAAATAAAGAGTTAAGAATTTAACATGGCAGAATTGATGATTTATTAATTTTAGGAAGATTATGATATGATTGAAATTGTTATTAAAATTGGAGGAGATTAAGGAGATTATCATTTTATTAATTTGATTGCAAAATATGAATTTAAAAATTTATATTATAAATATTGCATTTGAAGATTCCATAAGTATCGCATTGTTGAGTATTTTGTGGGAAAAAAGAGAGAAATCAAGGAATAAAATCCTTAATGGATTAGTGTTTGAATTCAAATTCCGGGATGATGATTTAGATTTTATAAATATACATCGATTGGATTTATGGATTAATATTTTAGATGGGATTTCTTAATTTATAAAAAATGTGTATTTATTGAATTTAAATTAGAGGATTGGATGTTAAATTTTGAGTATTTAATTTTAACTTAAATTTTTTTGGAGAAAATTGTGATAAAAATAGAATTTGATTTTACTCTAAAGATTTTCAGGAACACGATAATTATAAAATTTTGAAAATTTTGTGGAATAGCAAGATGGGTTTGCTTTATGATTATATGACTTGATGAATCTAGATTTGATGGAAAATTATATATAATGAATAAACACTACTATTGAGGATTTAAATTTCGAGGACGAAATTCTTTTAAGAAGGGTAGACTTGTCACTACCACATTCTAAAAACAGGGGTATTTTTAACTTTTTATATATTATTAATATTGTGGTAATTATTTTAAATGATTGCATGATATGTGTATTTAATTTAAATAATTGTACGAGATGTGTATTTATATATATTATATTATATGTAGTGTTCTTAATGTTGAGCTAGTAGACTTGACCTAGAAGCCCACTAGATGAACACCTGACCGAATTATAGAATTATGTATTTAATTGTTTTATTTAGAATTTAATTATTAGAGGTTGTAATTAATTACCGTAATTTTATTTAATTGTTGCGTCTTACCGTTGCTTCGATATTTGGAGCGCTACCCTAGCTTTTGCCTTCCAACAAATTTCCCAACCTTGCCCTAGACGTGCTCGCCTTCCATTCTGACCTTTTTGTAACTCGTAATTATGCTCTCTTATGCTTCATTTTAGCCGCACAATATTCGTCGTGGACGTTTATTTAATTTTAAAATAAAATCCAACTTTGTATCGTTGTGCGTTCCAATCAAAATTGGAGGCAATCTCGACGCATTTTCGTGCAACCCAAATTAGGATAATATTCTGTTCTGAGTCTTCTTCACTAATGATATTTGTGGCCCAACCTAATTTTAGCCCCATGTATTTCTAATTAATTTTAGAACATCGCCTGCATTTGTTCCTAATTAAATTGGGGATACCAACTTTGACTAATCCCGTTTAATCCTAATTTAATCCAAGTACCCTATTAATTAAGCTCATATAAAACACACAACACCCCCTCACCCTACAAAACATCAAACACCAAATCGCCCACCAATTTTTTATTATTTTATGTGTCTGTACAAATACCCAAATTTAAGGGGGCTCATTTGCAAATATTGCATTAGGTGTCAACACCCCATTGGTTCAAACCAATGGAGAAGCCCTAATATTTGACTAGTTAACCCAACCCTCTCCTTACATGAATGAATTCTCCATGTCAAATCTGAGCCACCCATTCAAATGGGAGCATCATTACCACACATTCCCACTTCACACCCTCTATTTAATGTCTCTTCAATGCACCCTTCCCAACATGCCATAATTCCCAAACCTAGGAAAGCCCCCATCTGCTCCTCACCACTCAACCGTAGCTTCCCTCCTTCTTTTTCATTTTTCCTTTCTTCTTCTCTTCTTCTTCTTCTTCCTTTCTTCTTCTTCTCCTCCTTTTTAAATTTAGAAAAGAGAGGGAAAATAAACCATCACCACCTTCAGCCCGGGCCACCCCGGCCGGCCGAACTCCGGCTGCTACTGCGGCGTGCACTCGACCTTCCTCCACTGCTCCTAGCATCTTCAGCCCGGCCATCTGCCTCGACATCAACCACCGCTGCAACTCCATCCAGCCCGGCCAACTCCCGACCCGACCACCCTCCACGACCAGCCTTCTCCACCCGTCCTCCTCCATACTCCACCCTGCACTCACCCACCTCTCCCTGGCCATCGTCTCCTCCCACCACCACTGCATCAGCCTCACTCCACCACCATCAACCAGTCCGGCCCGACCACCCATCCGTCCCTCCACACCGGAGCCGACTGAACCACCCGCTCCTCCACCCCCGATGAGCCTGCCTGAATCCCTCCGACCTCCTCCAGCTCACCCGTCCACCACAAGCCGCAGTATCACCACCGGCATCTCCCTCCAGCTTCTTCCCCGGCGAAGTCAGCACCACAGCAACCCCCATCTGCGGTTGTCACCTCCAACAGCTTGACTCCTCCCGAGCTCTTCCCCCTCCACGTCGAGTCGACCACCCGCCGGCCACTCCCCTCTTTTTCTCCGAATTCACACCACCCTGTGCCACCAGCCCCCACCACCAGGAGCACCGCCTTCGTCGTCATCGTCTTCGTCGTCTTCATCATCCTCGTCGTCGTCATCATCGTCACTGTGAGCCTCCCTCTCCCTCTTTCCCTCCTTCATTATTCAGAGGAATTGATTTAATGTAGTGTATATATGTGTGTATTAGTATATATGTAATAGTTTATATGTATTCAATATATATATGTATGTATATTGGTATATTTTTATATGGTATATGTTTAGTAATATGTATTTTGGTATATATATATATATATATACATATATATATGTACTATATGTATATACTAGTATTTATGTATTGATATATATATATATATATATATATATATATATATATATATATATATATATAGTATATGTATTTTCATTGGTATATATATATGTATATATATATATATATATATATATATATATATATATATATATAGTATAGGCATATTTTCACTGGTATAGGTATATATATATATTCAGTATATATATATTCTTTTGTATACACATAAATAATGGTTGTAGTATATATATAAAAATGTGGCATGCATATTTTTAACATATTGATATATATATATATATATATATATATAATATAATATAATATAATATAATATAATATAATTTTATTTAGTGTATATACACTTATACATATTTTGTATATAATTATTGGTATACCCATATATATGTATTAAATTTAATTATTGATAATATGTATAATTGATGAATGTTTTAGGCGACCCGAGTGTAATTACGGTTACCCCATATTTACATGGAACTGTAACCCTGTTAATTATTAGCAGGCTGTCATATGTACACCGACGTACTGGCGAGACCCGTATCACCGACTGTTTGAATTTGCAGCAATTACAGACACGACATCCATGCAATTTGATGCACACTTGACCCTAGTTGACCAGTGTAATATCTAGCATAGCCCTGAGTTCAATGTGTTTATGATTGTGTTAGTGTAACGTCTGATACAAATATTATATTTATGATATGCCTATAGGACTGTTGGATCATCCAGACGATACTCTGGAACAGGACATTGGTATTACCAGCTAAGGACCCAAGGCGAGTACATTCTCTGATAATTTCTAATTATTTGATAATTTCTATAAGATTCAGTATCTAGAAATATTATATCTGATCCTTGACACTGTGCTACACGAACTAGTATATAGATTGGATCTGCAGTCATGAGATGTTACATTGATTATCGTATTGACATTGTACACGACATTGATATTTAGACCTTGTACATGATATATTGGATATTGCTCGTGTATCGTGACGTGTCATGGTTGGATCCACTGTACTAGTTGGGGGCGGGAAAATAGTTAGTAAGAAATGTGATCATATCCCTCTTGTACAAGTATAGAACAATGTTAGTGTCAATCATACTCCTCACGTATGATTAGCCAGGCCATATAGCTCTCGTACATGTTCCCAAGCCGATCACATATTGAAGCTACTATTTTAAACACTTAGAATAGTTATAGTTCTCTATTTTAGATCATATACTACATCACCCGTATATGATATTGTACCTTGTTCTCTTCATTTCATATATGCATTGACTGTATCATATCGCCTATATTGCCTGTCTCTCTATTTTGCCATTGCATTTATTCATTGTCTTCTCTCAGTATATAACATCATCTGTTTATTGTTTTATAGCCCTTATCAATTAAATAGAACTGTTATTTGAGATGTACTTTGCTCTTTCCTGACTGGAAATATTTTTCAGACTATGCCTTAGAGGACTGGTGTCCAACATTTTATGGACCACCGGAAGAGTAGCTGTAGACTTGGACTTGGTAGTTCAGGTGTGATTCCGAGAGGTCTAGCCGGAATCACTAGTTATCTAGTTAGATTCTTAGCAGTTTATTTGGTACCGGATTTGTCTCCGGCATGCTTTGTTGAGACTTGGATATTATTCTTGAGTTAGATTATTTAATTTTAGACTTGTGTTACATTTTATTTCTTCGATATCTTATCGTGCTGTAGTTATGTGATTGAGTATGTTGTTCATATATATTGTACTATCCGTGTCTCCTTATGGAGTTGGATGCTCTTGTGAGATTATTTAGATAGTATCATGACCTTGACAGTATTCTACCGCCGATGCCGTAGCGTAGGCTGGACGTACCCATGTACTCGTACCCCAATTCCGGGCGTGGCTCGTGACACTAGGCGCTGCTACTGCTGCTGCTACATGCTGCGCGGCCACTGCTACTGCAGCTGGATGCTGTTGCTACTGCTGCAGTGCGCTGCGCTGCAGCGTGCTGGCCTCGCTGCTGCTGCTGTGCTTCGCTGTGGCAGCGCTCCCCCCTCATTGCTCTACTGGCACACCGTGCACACACAGACACAAGCACACACATATATATATACACACACGAACATAAATACATATATATATATATATATATATATATATATATATATATATATATATATATATATATATATATATATACACACACACAACCGAATATATATATCTATACACACTTACACACTTACGTATATAAGTACACACACACACATATATATAAGCACACACACACACACACACACACACACACACACACACACACACACACACACACACACATATATATATATATATATATATATATATATATATATATATATATATATATATAAACATACTCTACACATATATATACAAACACACATACTCATATATACACACACTTATATATATATATATATATATATATATATATATATATATATATATATATATATATATATATATATATACACATATACACATATACTTATATATATAAAGATACACTTATGCAAACGCATATACACACTTATATAGATATACAAACACACACACACACACACACAAACTATATATATATATATATATATATATATGTATTTGTGCACAACACACACAACACACAACAAAACACAACACAACACAACACACCCAACACCCCACCAACACGCGCACAACCACCCCTACGCACACAAATACATATATATATATATATATATATATATATATATATATATATATATATATATATATATATATATATAAAATACAACTCGAGAACTCTAGCACACACTCTCCGAAGCTAACCCAACGTGCACGCAAGGCCGAAACCAAGAAACTAAGTCGAAATGGCCGTTCGGTCATTTCGACGAACACGTGGTGTGCGGTTCGCAAAACCTCCTGAAACGCATACCAAACCTACTCAGAATCGGCCCAAAATTTATCCACGGGCTCTAATCGATGTCTAGATCCTAGAAAAATACTAACTTGTTGATTCTAGGTCTGTGGTAAAAATGCTAACGGAGACACGTACTAATCCTCAAGACACCCGAGCACGACTACCTAGGTCCGTCTAACCTAGGACATCACCCAAAATTGGGCCAATCTCGGATTTCACCCGAAATTGACACAAAATCTAATGTCAAAGTCTCCAAACACAACCAAACTAGTTCTAACTTTCTCCCACGGGTAGCCTTAAGGTCTAGGAAGGTTCTAAACTACTAATTACACTATATTATAGCAATTAGTAAGAGGAAAGTTAAGATTTACCTCTTGGGAGTTGGAATCCCAAGGCCAAAGTCTCCAAAACCCTTGAAATCTCAAGCTTCCAAGCCTCCAAGTCAAGCCTCCACACTAAGTCTAGGCTCTACACATCTAGGTTAGAGAAAAATATAGGATTAGGGTTAACACAAATAGAAGAATAGAAGAAGAAAGAGAAGAAATAACTTACTTGAAGCTTGTTGGAAGGAGGAAGAAGAAAAAAATGGAGAATGGAGAAGAAGAAGAAGAAGAAGAAGAAGAAGAAGAAGAAGTGAAGGAAATGAAGAAGAAGGGGGGCTGCTGCTGTCCAGGTCAGGGAATGAGGTTAGGGGGCCGGCCAAGTGAAGTAAAGTAGGTTTACATAATACAAAATGACCAAAACATCCTCTCCTTTAGTCATGAAACTTGGGATTTAGGTTTGGGGTTCCAAAATCACTTAAATTAACTCCTAATCACTCCAACTAACTTATTAAAAATATAATAATAATTCTAAACCCAAAAATAGGCCCCACAAGGGTATTGGTTGGGTCGGACATGGGTCCACTAGGGTCTGACACGGGTCCAGACTAGCCAAAACCCTAAAATAACCAATAAAAAAAAATACAATCAACAATTAAATATAAATATAATTAATTATGAACAATACACAATTACCAAAAAAAAAGAAAAAAATCCCTATTTTCTAGAATTGGGTAGTGACAAGCCTACCCTCCTTAAAATAATTTTGTCCTCGAAATTAAAAAACGAAACTAGGACAGGAATGCAAGGAAAGAAAGAACCATACCTCAGGGCTCGAAAAGATAAGGGTATCGCTCGCATATTTTATCCTCCCTCTCCCAGGTCGACTCACCTGGAGAGTGATGTCTCCACGCGATGCAAACCAAGGGAATAGTCTGGTTCCTCAATAACTTCTCCCGCCGATCCAGAATCTCCACCTGCTGCTCTGGATAGCTAAAAGTAGGGCCTACCACGATCTCTGAGTGATCTAATACATGACAGGGATCTACCACGTACCGTCTTAACTGTGACATGTGGAACACATCATGAACTTCCTCTAGCGTAGGCGGCAAATCTAGCCTATACGCCACAGCGCCGACCCTCTCAAGGATGCTGAAGGGTTCGACAAAACGTGGGCTAAGCTTCCCGCCTCCACCGAAGCGAATAGTGTCCCACGTCGAAGAAATCCTCAGGAACACCAGATCTCCAACCTAGCACAAACAAGGTCTCAACACTTAATCTAAAACAAGCAATCACAAGCAAACATAAGAACAAATCTAGATTCTAAGTTATACCTCAAACTCCAAAGGTCTCCGGTGGCTATCGGCCCAATGCCGCTACCTGTCCTGCACCACCCGAAGTCTATCTCTAATGAGCTTGACCTTCTCCGCTGCATCAACCGCCATCTCCGGGCCAAGCAAAGCTCTCTCGCCTATATTATCCCATGATAACGGAGTGTGACACCTCCATCCATACAATGCCTCGAAAGATGACATCTCGATACTGGCTTGGTAGCTGTTGTTATAAGCAAACTCTACCAAGTGCAAGTAATCCTCCCAAGAGCCTCTAAAATCTAGAACGCAAGTGCGAAGCATGTCCTCAAGTGTCTGGATGGTCCTCTCTGACTGACTATCTGTCTGTGGGTGATATGCACTACTAAACTTGAGCTGGGTGCCCAAGCTAGCCTGTAGACTCCTCTAGAAATGCAAAGTAAAGCGACTGTCCTGATCTGATACTATGCTCACAGGAACTCCATGCAGTCTGACTATCTGGCGCACATACATCTCTGCTAGTCTCTTTGTAGATGTACCCACTTTGAATGGTAGAAAATGGGCCGATTTGGTCAACCTGTCTACGATGAACCAAATTGCATCCTTTCTGTCTGGAGAACGGGGAAGTCTAGAAACAAAATCCATGGTCACATGCTCCCATTTCCACTCTGGAATGGGTAACGGCTGGAGCAATCCTCCTGGCCTCTGCCTCTCCGCCTTTACCTGCTGGCACACTAAGCATCGGGATACGAAGAGTGCTATCTCCCACTTCATCCCATACCACCATACATGCTCTCTCAGATCTCTATACATCTTGTTGGTACCTGGATGTATAGATTACTGGGATCGATGTGCCTTCTGAAGAACCTCCTCTTGCAATGATCCACTCGGCACACACAACCTGGTACCGTATCGTAATGAACCATCATCAGCAATGGTGAAGTCATCTGATAATCCAATCTGAACCTGCGTCCTGATGCTCCTCAGGGACTCATCCTCAAACTGTGTAGCCCTGATCCGGTCTACCAACTCTAACTGAATCTGTAGTCCCCACATCTGTATCTCAACTCTAGGCACTATCACCTCAATGTCCAAGCTCTCTAGATCTGCCAGAAGATAATGATCTTTAGTCAGGCACATAGCTACCGGATACCTGCTCAGTGCATCCGCAACTATGTTTGCCTTCCCTGGATGGTACTGCAATAATATGTTGAAGTCTTTCATCAACTCCAACCATCTCCTCTGTCTCATGTTTAGCTCTTTTTGGGTAAACACATACTTCAAGCTCTTGTATTTCTACAACTTCAGAGCAAAGATGACCGCTGCCAACTCTAAATTATGGGTAGGGTAGTTTTTCTCATGAGGACGTAATTGCCTGGAAGCATAGGCAATCACCCTCCCATTCTGCTGCAACACACAACCCAGTCCCTTCCCCGATGCATCACTATAGATAGTGAAACCTCCAGACCCTGATGGCAACGTCAATACTGGAGCTGTCATCAACCTCCTCTTCATCCCATCAAAGGCGACCTGGCACTCCTCTAACCAAACAAACTCCATGTCCTTCCGGGTTAGCCTAGACAATGGCTCTGTAATTCGGGAAAAATCCTGAACAAATCTCCTGTAGTAGCCTGCCAGCCCCAGAAAACTCCTGACATCTGCTACTGAACTTGGAGCACTCCATGCCTCAACTGCCATGATCTTCCTCGGATCCACCGAGATCCCCTCTCTAGTTACCACATGACCAAGGAATTCAACCTTGTCAAGGAAGAAGTCGCACTTCGAAAGCTTTCCATAGAGCTTCTCCTTTCTGAGAGTCTCCAGCACTATCCTCAGATGCCCCTCATGCTCCTCTGGGGTCTTCGAATACACCAAGATGTCATCTATAAACACCACCACAAACCTGTCCAGATGCTGATGGAACACCTTGTTCATCAGATTCATGAACACTGCCGGGGCATTAGTCAACCCAAACGGCATCACCATGAACTCATACTGTCCATACCTGGTCCAAAAAGCTGTCTTCGGAATATCCTCCCTCCTGACCTTTACCTGGTGGTAGCATGTCCTTTGATCAATCCTGGAAAACACCCTCGCTCCGCTCAACTGGTCAAAAAGATCATCAATACGCGACAGCGGATACTTATTCTTGATTGTGAGGTTGTTCAGAGTCCTGTAGTCGATACACATCCGTATCGACCCATCCTTCTTCGGCACAAAAAGTACCGGAGCACCCCACGGAGAAGAACTAGATCTGATAAATCCCTTATCCTGAAGCTCATCCACCTACTTCTTCAACTCTATCAGCTCACTGTTGCTGACTTTATAGACGTACTGGGATATCGGCTCCACGCCTGGCACCAAGTCTATAGAGAACTCCACATCTCTGTTCGGAGGTAACCCTGGCAACTCCTCCGGAAAGACATCCATAAACTCTGCTATCAGTGGATGTTGCAACCTTGGCTCTACCACCAGGGCTCCGCAGAAGACTTCCTCGCTCTGCTCCGCTGCTCCTCTGGCAAACTCAAACTCTGGCTCACCCAGTGGACTAAACAACACTCTGTCTCCATAAAAATCTATACTAGCATAATGCATACTCAACCAATCCATCCCGAGTACAATGTCGTAGCTCGGAAGTGGCATTACAAGTAGGCACACACTCAACTCCCGGCCTCCCAAGGTAACTCTCCGGTCTCTGCAGACATCACTGACTAGGATGATGCCACCCCCGGTCGTGATCTTGCAGAGTCTAGCTAAAGGTTCAGCAACAAGATATTGTCTAACAGCAAAAGATACAGACACAAAGCTATGGGAAGCACCGAAATCAAACAAAGCAAGTGCTGGAATGGAATCAAGAAGAATAGAACCTGAGATCACATCACCAACGGGCTCGGCCTCATCTACGGTCAGGGCAAAAGCTCGCCCTTGCTGTCCTCCTCGGTGCTGCTGCTGGTGCTGAGCAAACCTCTGCTGCTGAGTCTGTAAAGGCTGTCCTCTCTGCTGTGCTGCAGGTGCTCTGGCTGGTCCCCTCTGAGCGGCTCCTCCGCCCTGAGCTGCCCGAGCAAGTGTTGAAGGGCAATCCTTCAGCTGGTGATCTACTGCACCATATAATAAATATCTGCCCAGCCTCTTTCTGTAAATGTCTCATTCGTGCTCCAGCTTCCTACAGAAAGGGCAAATGATGGGCTGCCTCTGACCCTGCTACTGTCCCTGCCTCTGTTGCTGGGGCGCCTGTCGAAAGGGCGCACGACCCTGACCCTGGTACTGCTGAGTCTACTGGAACGGCCTCTTGGCTGGGCCCGCACTGCTGCCTGCTCCAGATGTATCTCTACTCCTCTTGGTCTTCAGCTTCAAGTCATCCTCAGCCCTCTGAGCGTCGCTCACAATCTGTTCGAAGGTCGTCTCACGATCACTCCTAGTCAAGGACTTGACCACCATGACCAAACCCTTGCGGAACTTCCGCGCCTTCGCTGCCTCGGTCAAACCCTCAACAAATCTGCCCAGATGGCAGAACTCTGCTGCATACTCGTCCACCAGCATGCTCTCTTGGATGAGTGCCTCAAACTGGCTCTCCAAAGCACTGAGAGCCACATCCAAAAAAAACTTCTTCTTGAAAAGCTTCTTGAAAGCCTCCCAAGTCAGTCCCGGTACTGCTATTCTCGTATCTGTGTGGTACCAAGTAAGGACAAGATCGAACATCTGGCTGCCCGCTGCCTCAATCTGTATACTGGTTGGGATCAGTGCCAGCCTGAAGATACCCTCAATATGCTTGATCCAGTCGTTCGCGTACAGGATCCCCTCTGTACCCCGAAACTCCTTGGGCCATATCCTCTGAAAGTCAATGATGGTGCCCGGCCTCGGATGCTGAGCCTGCTCTGCCTGTGGCTGGACCTGGGCCACTCTGTCCACTGCCGTCATGGCCACCTGGTGAGCATTCTCAATGCCCATCCTCATCACGTCCACCTGGCGGTGCTGTGCGTCCATCATCTCTCTTAAGAACGCAAACAGCTGCGCGGCGTCAACTTGTGCAGGAGGTGGTGAAAGAGGTACCACCAGAACAACTGGTGTAGCTCTCGGATCGATAGGAGTAAGAGGATCTCCGAGAGAAACGGATGCTCCTTCGACTGCAGGAGTGGCGAGTGGAGCAATAGCAGCTGCCTAAAGTCGAGCAGGACGAGAGGTAGCAGACCTCTCGGTGGCAGCTGCTGAACGGTGCGCTGAGACCGTGTCTTCGGAGGCATCCTGAACACAGATCAAAAGAAGTCAATACGGTGCAAGATATGATATCATCAAAGAAGGACAATAATATTACAAAAGAAAACAATTTCAGGAAAATTGAAGATAACAAAAGAAATCAGGAAGGGTCCTAGTTGTGATTGAGCACACTCTCTCTCAGCCTATATCCTATATCCTATTACAGGTAAACCTAAAAACTGGACCTGCAAACTATGACTTGCATACTAGGCCTTGCATGGGCCGCCACCAAAAATGTGTCATGACCCGCACCCGAAAATCGGGCATGAGTCATGGGTACGTCCAGCCTACGTCACAAAATCGGCGGTAGAACGCTGTAAAGGTCCGTTCTAGGTCACAATCTATATATCTCATAAAACCTGTCAATGTAACCTCTCCAAAAGGAGGGCAACCACGCAGTATATATATGCCTCAATCACAATAACTAGAAAAAGAGTAAAAGTACGATAAGATATCACAACGAAACAAGAAATAAAGAGCAAGTACAATATCCAAATATACAGTCCAAGTCTAAAGTCTACAATATGTCACAAGAGCAAAATAATAAATACAGTACAGTCATCCAAAATATTAACTGGGAATAACCAAGAAAAACTCACCTAGCTAACTAGGGTGCTAACGGCGTCTCCTCGACGGGCTCCTCCTCAGTCTCCGGGTCAAAACACTCCTCGACGCCCGGCCCGTAGAATGTCAGGCAAAAATTCTCAGGATCCTCTGGAAAAAATTTGCCCAGTCAGGACTGGAGCAAAGTACATAACTCTGAAAGTAACTCCAAATACATGGTAAGGTGTATATGACTAGCAATAGAAAAGTATACAAGATGCACAGAAAAATAAATACATGGTGGAGCAGATAAAGTAGCTGTATTATAAAACTGGAGAATAATACAAGTAGTAGAGAAGTAACTACATATGAGAAAATAGGAATACTAGCTAAGTGCCTTGAGCACAAGTTCGTTATGTGATCGGCTTAGGTTGCACATGAATAATCTACGATAACTCCGTTATGCATGAGTTGCATAACCGACATACACATGAATACTGTTTGGCTTTGATCACATAACCAACTCCTACTCCCCTCCCCCACTAATACTCTTGGATCCAACCACGACATGCTACGTACATGATAAATAACTCGTGCACATGAAGGCGAGAGCACATGAAGCACATGATAGCACATAAGAATCAATACCCGAAGCACATGACGAAATACACGTGATAGAGTATCCGCCGAATACGGTAAGGGGGATAACATCTCATGACGGGATCCACTAGTACCAGGTCGTGTAACAATGTGTCAGAATTAAGTATGACAATTCTAGAATAGGTGATATAAACGCTATCATGAAATGGAAATGATCAGAGGTAGGTACTCGCCTGACATCCTAAGCAACTGATGAGGATCGAAATCCGGACTGGCATCGCAAGAACCTATTACAAAAAGCAAGATTAAACAGGGTTCTAAAGAGTTAAACTGATATAAAATAACTAAAAACAAGGTTCTAGGGATATTCTAGGTCGAATGGGTCAAACTGGTAAAATTTGGGTCAAAAAGTCAACCCGCGGTCCAAAAAGTCAATACTGGGTCAAAACTAGGTCAAACATTGACTTTTACGGTCAACGAGGATAATTATGGTCAACGCTAGGTCAAACTAGGATGCCCCTAAAATTTTAGGTCAAAACTAGCTCATTAAGCTACTAATCCTTCAAACTCGCCTCCTCGAGATACCGATATACCCTCGGTATCCGATATCTCAACCTAGGCTACGCACACCGCCTATACCCACTAAAACCTATGCTAGCACACGTAAATATATATACCAATACATATAAAAGCAATTCTAAACCTATTCCTAGGCAATTGCTCAAAAACCCCGCTCCGATACTCAATACCTTGGGTATCTCAAGGTATTGAGATACTTTGATATCTCAAGGTATTGAGATATCCGCCCATCTCTCACTAACTACCTATCTAGCTATCTATCAATGTATATAGATATATACCTAGCTATATATATAGGCTAATATATATATAAACACATATGAATATATCTAAATAACTATATATATATATATATATATATATATATATATATATATATATATATATATATATATATATATATATATATATATATATATATATCCACACATACACACATATACATAAACCCACAATATCTCACATATATATATATATACCCATACCTATAATCTATCTATCTATCTATCTATCTATCTATCTATCTATCTATCTATCTATCTATCTAGCCCTCTCTATCACTCACTGCCTGCTGCTACTGCTAGGCGCTGCTACTGCCGCTGCTATACGCTGCGCGGCCGCTGCTACTGCAGCTGGATGTTGCTGCTGCTACAGTGCGCTGCTGCTGTAGCACGCTGGCCTCGCTGCTGCTGCTGCGCTTTGCTGCGGCAGCGCTCCCCCCTCGCTGCTCTACTGGCACACCGCGGACACACAGACACAAGCACACACACACACACACACACACACACACACACACACACATATATATATATATATATATATATATACACACACACATGAACATAAATACATATATATATATATACAAACATATATACGTATATATATACACACAACCAAATATATATATCTATACACACTTACACACTTACGTATATAAGTACACACACGCACATATATATAAGCACACATATCTATATATATATAAACACACTCTACACATATATATACAAACACACATACTCATATATACACACACTTATATATATACACACACATATATATATATATATATATATATATATATATATATATATATATATATATATATATATATATATATATACATATACACACACACACACACACACACACACACATATATATATATATATATATATATATATATATATATATATATATATATATATAGACACACATACAGATATACACCTATACTTATATATATAAAGATACACTTATGCAAACACATATACACAATTATATAGATACACACACACATATTTATGTGTATATATATATATATATATATATATATATATATATATATAGACACAAACACAACACACACAACACAACACACCCAATACCCCACCAACATGCGCACAACCACCCCTACGTACACAAATACACATATATATATAAAATACAACCCGAGAACTCTAGCACACACTTTCCGAAGCTAATCTAATGCGCGCACAAGCCCGAAACTAAGAAACTAAGTCGAAATGGCCGTTCGGTCATTTCGACGAATACGTGGTGTGCGGTTCGCAAAACCTCCTGAAACGCACACCAAACCTACTCGAAATTGGCCCAAAATTTATCCACGGATTTTAATCGATGTCTAGATCCTAGAAAAAATACTAACTCATCGATTCTAGGTTCGTGACAAAAATGCGCATGCACATAGAATTTACGATGACAAAAATCCCCAAAATGCCCGAAACGCCCATTTTTTTGCGACATGACTTCACGTGTCCGAACGGAGACACGTACTAACCGTCAAGACACCCGAGCACTACTACCTAGGTTCATCGAACCTAAGACATCACCCAAAATTGGGCCAAACTTGGATTTCACCCAAAATTGACACAAAACCTAATGTCAAAGTCTCCAAACACAACCAAACTAGTTCTAACTTCCTCCCACGGGTAGCCTTAAGGTCTAGGAAGGTTCTAAACTACTAATTACACTATATTAGAGCAATTAGTAAGAGGAAAGTTAGGGTTTACCTCTTGGGAGTTGGAATTCCAAGGCCAAAGTCTTCAAAACCCTTGAAATCACCACCCTCAAGCTTCCAAGCCTCCAAGTCAAGCCTCTACACTAAGTCTAGGCTCTACACACCTAGGTTAGAAAAAAGTATAGGGTTAGGGTTAACACAAATGTAAGAATAGAAGAAGAAAGAGAAGAAATGACTTACTTGAAGCTTGTTGGAAGGAGGAAGAAGAAGAAAATGGAGAATGGAGAAGAAAAAGAAGAAGAAGAAGAAGAATAAGAAGAAGAAGAAGTGAAGGAAATGAAGAAGAAGGGGGGCTGCTGCTGTCCAGGTCTGGGAATGAGGTTAGGGGGCCGGCCAAGTGAAGTAAAGTTTACATAATGCAAAATGACCAAAACACCCTCTCCTTTAGTCATGCAACTTGGGATTTGGGTCTGGGGTTCCAAAAGCACTCAAATTAACTCCTAATCACTCCAACTAACTTATTAAAAATATAATAATAATAATTTTAAACCCAAAAATAGGTCTCACAAGGGTGTTGGTTGGGTCGAACATGGGTCCACGAGGGTCTGACATGGGTCCAGACTAGCAAAAACCCTAAAACCACTAATAAAAAAATAATACAATCAACAATTAAATATAAATATAATTAATTATAAACAATACACAATTACCAAAAAAAAAGAAATAAAATCCCTATTTTCTAGAATTGGGTAGTGACAACTTCGTCGTGTGCGAATTTTACCGAAATGAGCGTATCGTCAATGCAAACGTGTAGGATTTTGTGGAAGTTGATTTGGATGTGCGTGCACACCGGAATCAACGCATATCCGTCAAAATTGTCCCGTATCGGGCCTATTTTGAAACTCGTTGTAACTTCGTGTATGCTTGTTGTTTCGCAACGAAACTTGCGTCATTGGATTCATAGCGTTACGCTGGTCCTGTGACCCAAGTTTGGTTCAATTCTGAGAACGTTGACGAAATCTCGTATCATGGGCCCCACGGCTCCACTTGACGGGCAATTTTGTGACCGGCTCATCGAAATCCAGTTCTGGCCATTCCGTTGGGTTTATATCATTGTTCTGGACTTGTAGATACTAAGTTTGAAGAATTTAGAGAACTTTGTCTTTGGTATATTTTTTGGTGCAAAGTGGGTCACATGTGGACCCAGCTTTGACCAGAAATTGTCAATTTTGTCCCTATATCCAAATTGGACTTATGGGTAGGCAATCCTAGCTATTTTATATCTTCTGAGAATGATGGTAATATTTATTTCAGCAACCGGATGAGTACTTGAAGATCCCGCTATTACCGGGGCAATTGGAGAAATTCAAACCCAAGCAAGTGTACCTTACCAAACTTGCATTACTTGCTCTATATTATTTTCTTGATTTATTTTTGTGATATACCTGTTCAACCTAGGACCGTGTGATGTTGCTTAGCATCCGAATAATATTCGGGTGTCGATACCGTACGCGGAGTCGTGTAACGTCACCTAGAGAGTTGATATTATGATCCTATATATTTTTGTGCTTGCTTTATCAAGTACGTCATACCATAGGACACTTGACACTATTCATAAGTCAGAATCTTTTCTGATATATTTATGGTGATTCTGTATAGGTTTACAGGATTCGTGACATAGATCTTACGTATTTATAGCTATCATTATGACTCGCTGCATTAACTAGAGGTCATGATCTTACGTGTTATGGACATGAGACGTGAGGTTACATTGGGTGAGGAAAGTCTTACCATACTAAAGGCTGATTATATTATATATATATATAGATATTCTGGGAGTGCCTTAGACTCTGACCAGATCTTTGGCACACGTACTGGCCCTTCGAGATAATAAAAGCTGCTATGGGTTTCCCAGAGCCTATAGTAGTTTCAGCCTGAGTATGATTAATGCTCTTATTTGCATATCACATAGTTGGTTACATAGTTTGTCCTGCTGATACATTTTATATACTATATTTTATTTGGCTTGAGTTATTCTTGTACCTTGCTATGTCCCCTGAGGACCTGGATCTGGATTATGTCCCCAGGTATAGCAGAAGAGATCTACCCCGAGATATACGAGACATGAGCAGATACTGGAGCAGTACCAGTACCAGAGGACGCGGTGGTACCAGAGAATTTCTCATGAGTATTTGTCATATACTCGGTCATTTCTGTTTACTCTATTTTTTTAACTCTTAGATTATTGTACTATACTCATTATCGGGTTGTTCCCCGAATTTATTCTTTATTGAGACTTGATATTGGTTTATATTTTATTTTGATTATTCTGAATTTGATTTGTGTTTACCTTCTGTAGATGAGATTAGAATTATAATATGACATGTATCGTAGACCTTTATTATTGTTTTACAGCTTAAGTACACTATAACGGGTCCATTAAATTGGGTTTGCCCATTGGAGTGTGCTGTTGGCCATTGCCACGTGGCTAGTCCCTCAGTATTTTGGGACTGGGATATGACATGGTTTTTATGGTGGCCCATGCAGGTCTACGACTATACTTTTTCGGTTTTAACTAAGGAACCGAGCAAGCCAGTAAATTATGATTAGGATAAATTATAGGATCTCATCCACTTGATTGATTCATTCTTGACTTGCATCCTACCTTGATTCTCATGTACGCCTCTTATAGTTTATTTTGGATGCAGAGTAATGGATCCACAAGCAAGCGACGAGACTCCCGCAGGAATACCACAAGTTGCAGTTGTCACCTACGAAGATGGAGTGATACCATTAAGTGGAGATCCCTCCATTCACCAAAGTAATCAAGCAGATCAGCACGCCTTAAGATTCAGGTAAGACAATATTCTACCACCGCTGCAGTTTACTCCACCGATGCCTAATTTTTTACCAGGATAGCCTATGGATGGTCAACAGATGTTCCAAATATTCTACGCAATAATGCAGGCCCAACAACAGATTTATCAAGAGTCTCAGCGTCATGAGGCAGAGAACCTGAGAAACGGTATAGTGACCGCACTGGAGCAGGCAAACCCATCAGCTAGGCGACCATCGACGGGATCTATCACTGATTTCTGCCAGCTGAAGCCCCATACCTTTTCAGGCAAGGAAGAGACCACTGAAGTTCATGAGTGGCTCACAAATACTCAATACCAAATAGAAGCAACTGAGCTTCCAAGGGAACGATAGATGACTGCCGTTCGGATGCAGTTGACGGGCAATGCACATCACTGGTGGCTATCTGGGGAGAGACAGCTCGGACCAGAGCGAGTCACTTGGGAGGAGTTCTATAGACTCTTTCAGGAGATGTACATTCCATCTATTGCTCGATCGGAACTTTGGGACAAGTTCAATCGCCTCACTCAAGACAATATGACAGTGGAAGAGTACAATGCGAAGTTCATCCGTTTGAGCCGCTTCGCACCTACACTAATTCCGACAAAAGAGGAGAAGGCGAAGAAGTTCTTCGACGGACTTAACTTTGAGCTACAGAGACAGATTGGCTCTGTTGCACCTACTTCTTACTCGGACGTCCTTGCTGCAGCCTGAAGCATGGATCACGTCACCAGGAGAGAATCCAGCCTGAAAGGGCCGTTCATATTAGCATCAACCAGAGCATTATATGAGGAGTCTACAAAGCGAGCCCAGATGAAACCACCACAGAGAGCAGTATCACAATTCCTAATCCTTCCTACTTGTCACTACTGTGCTAAGGTAGGCCATATTGAGAGGGAGTGTAGACTCAAATTGGGATTATGTTTAGCTTGCAGATCCAGCCAGCATTCGACAAGGGATTGCCCTGAGCGTCAAGAAGGAGCACCAATGGTAAACCGACAAGCTTTACCAGCACCGGGAGGATATCAACCGAGGCCACCCTTGGCACCACGAGCAGCACTCTTCCAGCAAGCCCAATATTAGCAGAAGATACCACCGCAAGGACGTGGGCAGGCTTTTGCGATGATAGTGGAGAATGCACAGACTCGAGGAGTAGCGAATATGAGTAAGATTTAAGTTTTATCATAACTATCTATTCCTATTTATGCTTTAGCACGTGCCTGTTGAACTTGTTAGTACTTGATACACAAGTTTTCCTAAGCTGTAGTTGATATTTCGTTCTAATCTCTCATTGCCTAGGGAAATACTTTTATTCCTTCCCTACGTACGTATTCTGCTTAACCCTCACCCTTTCTCTCGATTTTTTCTTTGTTCATGATTCTTTATCCCTTGTGTCGTGCTACAAACATATTTTACAACCGCGTCATCTCTTCTGACCGATTATGTTTTATTTTATTAATTACAAGGATATAATTCTTTTAAGGAGGGTAGATTGTAAACACCCGTATTTTTTAAAATTAAAATATAATTTTTTAGGATTTTTTTGTGGTTTTTAAATAATTAAAATAAATGTTTTCAGGAATTAATTATTTTTTAAAATTAAATTAAATATTAAATTATTATAAAAATTATATTTTTGAGTGTAAAATAAATAATTTGATATAGTGTAATTTTTCTGGAATTTATTGGACTCAAAAACTATTTTTAAAATAGCTAAAAATATTGTTTTTAAATAAACTAGACTAAACCAACCTGAACCGAACCAAACCAAATTAAACCCAACTAAACCAACCCAATCCCTATTGGGTTGGATCTAAACCCGACCCGAACCACTAATCCATACCCGAACCCGACCCGTTAACCCCTAAAACAGTAACAATCGAAACTGCTCGCCTCCCCGCCGACTTCTCTCTACCGTCGTTCACCAGTCGCCGTCGGCCGTTCGCCTCCCCGACCCTTCACTTCGACTTCCCAATGCCGTTGCGACCCTCCGGTCCCCTTTCCCGTAACTGTCGGCCACCCCCTATAAAAAACGAATCCCTTACCGCCATCACCATCACAACCTCAGCCAACGCCACCCTGACTCCGGCGATGACCCCTCCGGCCATCGACCCCCAACGATCCACCCTGCAGCTAGCCGCTACTACTCGGTGTTGACGACCACCGTAGAACCCTAGTCGCCATCGACCGACCGAGCACCGCTGCGCCACTCTGTCCATGCGCAGTACAGTCGATTCTGACCCCTTGTTCCGGTAAGTCTTTCTCCCTCATCGCTGTATCGATTTTTGAACGGCTGGTTGCGACATGTTCGCTGTGTGATCCTCTCGAACCCTATGCAATTAGATTGGGATATCATATCCTGTGTCGATCGCAAACTGTGACGCAAAAATAGGAAAATATCCCAATTTAGTGCCGGTATGGTGATTCGCGCATAGCAGGGATGGCCGATTACCTGCGGGAGATCGGGGCATGATAATTGCCGCAATCGAGCTGACTTTTTCTATATGAAAGATCACTGGCATATCCATAAAGGACCGAGCTATAGTCTCTGGATGGTTAGATGTGTGAGGTATAAGAATCTCTATACACCATCTCGCCCGGGACGAAAATGGGTGCAACACAAAGAACAAGGAATACGGGGCGTTCCACACCATCCCGCTCATTATAATACGAGAAGGGTAGACGGATAATCCAAGTGTACGTTGCCATACCAAGGGTCCAAATACCGATATTGTAACACCCTAAACCGAGTTCACATCCCAGAGCCATTTTGGTCTGTAATACCTATATGATTCCTCCTAGGCTTGTACGATCTTGGTGCCCCAATGATCGTCCGAGAAATCCAAGCATACCTCGTGCACGACTTGTCCGTGACTATAAAAGTATCTATCCTTCAGGTCTCTTGTCAGGTATAGGTTCAAATCAGGATCTTGTTAGGTACAGGTTCAAGTCAGGATCTTGATCATAAACTTATAGACTCCCCGAGCCGTCAGATTCAGTACAGGATGAGTGTTGCTCCTAGAGCTGTCTGGATCATATCTTGGCTGACTTGTCATGCTCAGTCCCCTAGTTCAAAAACTGCCTTGGCAACCTAACAGTCCTGAATACTTCTAGGTTCAGACTTGCACGGAATGACTATTTGATAGCCTTACGATGAAACTAGGTGAATCAAGACATGTATCGTGTTATCTGATCGTGGCACAAAACTACGTGACAAGCATACAAATTGTGCGAAGACATATACTACATCGCATGATGAAAACTCTATTCGCACGAATGAATCTTATAAGAAAGTTACTATCTTTTAGCAGCAGGTTATATTCTATGTTCTATGCAAGAAATACAAGTTGGGATTATTCCCTTAGCTAGGTGCGTTGAATTCATTTATTAGCATGCAAGGGTTATCGCCTAGCGATCTAACATGTATCGTCCATATTTTAGATATGCAGGCTACGCAAAAAAAGTTTATCAGAGTCATCCACCTTAGCGATGTATCGCATCGGACGAACGAGACTCCGAGTGCGCTTTTGAAAGTCTTAGTCTGAACTCTTCTGAAGGGCCAAGTCCAATTGTCTTTGCATCAAACGACTCATCTCGCCAAGCTAGGCGGGCCGGGTAGTTGCACTTGCGCCCTTTGAATCGGCTCTCCGGACTGAGCGGAGCGGGTCGGGTCGTTATACACTGAAGGTTACGTCTTCCTCCATGAAGGGTTTGCGCTCGATTGAAAATGATGGTCGGTCGGGAAGGATGGTTCAGAAAAAAGAGCATGTCAGAGAAGGATATTGGGGAGGAGGAGAAATTATATTTTAATACTTTCTCTTCAAGTAGGAGAAAGAGGTTACGGAGGAGGAGAAATAGAGATTTTAATACTTTCTCTTCGTTTCTAATAAAATCATGGAAGCATGTGGTTTTAAGAAGAAGAAAAAAGTGCATCCTAGATGATAAGAATACGTTACGCTAATTTAAAATTTAAAATTTTGTATTTTTAAAAGATATTTTATCCTTAGATAAATATTATTTCCTAGGTAAGAACATATGTAAAATATATATATATTCCAAATATCCCTGGTATTTGGATTATATAATAGTATAGATGTTATATGCTCAATTCATCTCACACAATTAGAAATTGAGTGTATCAAAAGTTTTATTTTTTTCTTATTAATGTGAGGGCATCACTTTGGTTCTTAAAATTAAGAGGACTTTTTTTTGCAAGTTTAACTCATCAAATGCATACAATGAATCAGAAATCAAACAAACAAAACATGGAGTATAATTCAATGACTTTCAGTTTAACGAGTTTACGACCTTCAATCCTCATCAACAAAGAGGCCCAAATGAACTTGGATAATTAAAGGCGATAGTGTGAACCTCCTACTTTTCAAGTCCATGTGTTGTTGTCCAATTCCATTGCTATCAGTATACGTAAAGCTAAATTTTAGAGCTTTTTTTTTGCAATCAATGAAACAAATAATCTCAATTTTAGTTATATATGGATCAATAACAATAAAATCATACATAGAGTTATAATTTGCAAACTATGAAATGTACCATATCTTTTTTCCTTAAATATATTAGTTGGTACTTCAAAATTGAACCAAATACATGGTGACACTTTAAGCTTGACTTTTTTTTAGAGAGGTCAGTGATGTTCTTCTCTATGTTTATTTTTACACTATGCAAGAAATAATCTAGGCTCATAACATCATGTGAATGATTTAGCACATCCTATAGCTCGTAAAATCATACGGAACAATAAAGATTTTGATAGCATAGGAATTTTGTACATTATATATATGATCAAATATTTGTTTATGTTAAATTTTATATATATATATATATATATATATATATATATATATATATATATATATATATATATATATATATATATATATATATACAATTAAGAACTTTGATCCATAAGGATGTTCATGAAGTAAAGGAGATAAAAAATATTGAAATCATAGTAAGGACCAAATATGAATATGAGAAATGATAGGGAAATTCTTGTTGAAATGACAATACTAAAATTTTCTTCCTCGCATTCTCTTTCCAGAACAATATTTACCCTTCTATCCATCTAGAAATCTGTTCATCATTCCCTCTAGTCCTATCTAGATATTTTTGTCATATTTTTTAGTTCTTGCTCTATAATCACTAACAAAATAAGTGGAATTATCGATGCATATAGGGACTCTAGCATAAGAAGTCGCTATATATGATTTAATCAGTGACTTTGAGAGTAAGTTTTGCCTATTGCGATATTTTGCAACTAAGTTTCAATAATTTTGTCAGTCTGTAAACATATGTCGCTAGGTATCGCTAATCAACGAAGAATCATCGACGTCTAGGGCAATTTTTAAGGAAGTCTCATAAACATCAACGTTTAGCAATGCCTTGCTCTGCTGCAGATGAAGGCATTGTATTGGCCTTGTGGATTGAATCGGCTGGTTGGTTTTGAGTTGTGCAAAAAATTATAGGATTTTAGCGGTGATGCAGACTTGTTTAATCTTGTCGGATTGGATGGTTTGTGGAGAATGACTTATTCATATGGTTGTATCAGTTAAGAAGATCGTGTATCATATTATATCGTATCTTTAAAGATCGTACGGTATTGACTCGTTCAAAGCAGATAGGTGAATCTATATAGATGAGTGGTTATGACCCTTTTTTTCTACTCCTTTACGTCCTAATAAAATATATTCTCTTATTGCCTTGCAACGTTCTTAGGTCAATAATGTCTAGTAGATTATAACTGATAAATAAAAGTCACCATGCATGTTGTAAAATTAAAAATAGACATTAAATGACTATAATTGTTGAGTGCATCTATGCACAAAATTTATGTAGTATGAACTTCGTATGTGAAGCAAAAAATTGTTATACTATACCACATAACTATTGGTATGTGATTTGGTAAGCTTGGTATAAAAAGTGGACAGTTGTGGTGCGATACCACAAAACTATTGGTATATGATTTGGTAAGCTTCATATGAGAAGCAAACAATTATGATACGATACCAAAAAACTATTGGATTATGGTTTGGTGCCACAAGACCACAGGATGGTCAGTATATTTGGGACATGCGGGTAATTAATTAGAACATTGAATGAGTATGTTGATAGAGAGAGAATCGTTGATTGTGTGAGTAGAAATGTACATTACTTTATTTATATTTTCTTTACCTTGCATGTGTTTATAGTTAAACTATTCACGTATTTGCATGGTCATGGACAACTTATGCTCAAGGTTTGGCTTTCCTCGAACGGTCGTCAGGATATCAGGACCGATTCGACCTAGGAGAAAATTATGTGAAACGTGCTTCAAAGTACGAGGTATTACATAACCTTTAGTGGGGTTAGCTACTGGGACTGGGAAGGCGCATCGTAATACCACATAATAGTCCTTTATGGTGTCGATTTACCAATGACCTCATATAACATGGTGCATACTAATGTTTGTCTTATACATGGGCAGTAAGTGTTTACCTCTATCTTATAAAGGGATGGGCACATCGATTATGGTAAGAAATCATGGATAAGTGATATAGTTGCATGTTTCATGTCTCATGTTTCACTTATGTTATCTACATAAACTGTCAATCAATTATAGCACTTAATAACAATATCGCTTTATAAATTGTATGTTTCACATGAATAAAAGTGTTGGTTTAGGCGAGTTTGTTAGTCCCACTCACTAGTACACGACAATGTACTGATCCCCAACTCCTTAGGTACGTAGATTTGCTTGGACGTATCAAAATATTAGAGCTCGGATTGGCAACTTGAAGATGTTAAGCAGATATGATTTCTTTTGTATATAAAGGACATAATATTTAGAATAATGTAAATCTTTCATGATCAATAAGAGTTAAAATTGTGAGTTGTAAGACAAATTAGTATAATCACTAGACTATTAAGAGACTTTTTATTTTGCAGTAATTATTAAGGCTAAATTTCAATTTAATACCCTCTACTGTTGAAGTTTTTTAACTTGATACTCTAAACTTTAAAATTAAACAACTTGATACTATCAACTATTGAATATTTTTAACTTGGTACCATCCAACAATCAGGGGTTAAGTTTTTCGTTAATTTTTTTGACTAAATTATCCTCTTCCCCCTACCGTACAGTGCCGTTGCGCCCCTGCCTCATCGTTGCGCATGCCCCCACCACCTGACCCGTCATTGCACCCCCCGGTACCCCGTTGCCCATTGCTGCTCCACCCCCTGCTTTTCGTACCCCGTACCGCTCGTTGTTGACATCGTCGCGACTACTATCGAGGAGAGAGGGAGGAGAGGAGAGAATTAGAGTATTTGTGTCATTTAGTATTTATGTATGTTTTACCCCCTGCTTTTGGCTAATTATCAATAAAAGAGATTATTTTTGTATATTTTGTTGTGACTTTAATTTGTCTGTTTATTCTGTTGTAATGTCGTTGTTTTAAGATCTATCATTAACTGTGAATATACATGCCTTGTACAAGTATAATTTAAACTTGTACGATATCATGTCTAGTGGCTACTTTTCAGTTTGACCAAATCAGAACGTGACATAATGGTATCAGAGCACAACTTTACTTCCTTAGACCCTCATGTTTATTCATTTTAATTCTAAATTACTTTCATGATCAAAAGTCTCTTGACCTCCTTAATGCTCCATTGGATCTTGTAACCTTCGTTATTGAATTTTGTATTTATAAATTTTTTGTATTTAAATTTTTTTCTAAACATAAAACTTATACTGTGTTTTGTATTTTTGTATATCATGTTTGCTGTATTTTTTCGTGATTTGATTTCATTTTGATACAGGAGACTATCCTGGACCAGTAAAATATTTATTGGCATTGCCATAAACTCGTGCAAGGACCCGTGCGTAGAACAGAGAACCTTGGAATTTTTTGGAGTAGAATTTTTTTCCTTCATTCGGATGATCCGCCGTTGATCCGCGGTATTCCGACAAAAATTCGAATACCCGAATATTTTTCATGAATAGTATTTGCAATAGTATTTGCAATAGTATTTGCTTAACTCTATTATCCATTGGTTTTTTGGTTCTGAATCACTCTATTATCCAATAGTTATTTGGTTTTCTTTTGAATGGTTGAGATTGATTTAGGTCATGATTGTAGAAGCATAAAAAATCTCTTATGCACCATAGTCCCCTTGCATCAAAGTTCAAGAGATGCATGACTTGTTGGACGCATAATATCACTTCAGTCAAGTCAAAGCATTTATGACTCAAATCGCAAAAATGGTCTGAACGCATCAATTTTGATGCTGACAGTTGGCGTCAGTACCCACGTCACAGCCATAATTATTTTTGTCACTATACTGTCATACAATACCTCGTGTATAGAAGACAAAGCTCTCCATGCTTCTCTGGTCCTATGCATCCCAGAATCCAAAGGTTCCATGCTTCTCTGGTCCCATGCATCCCAGACTCCATGTGCCCCATGTGTCTCTGGCCCATGCGTCCCAGACACCATGCGTAGAACCTAACTTGGTGAAGGCAGGCCGTATAGAGCCCATACACCCTTGAAATGAAGACAAGTCTCATAGCCTGTAAAAGCATCCATGTGGCCCGAACAGCCACGGAGTTAGGCACCGCATAAGATCCCCTGACACAATATTTATTGCCCGCCATAAGGTTCTGACATGGCATTTATTGCACTGAATGCTTCAAAAATCGTGAAAGAGGCAGCACACAAAGAGATAAAAAGTTATGTTAGTATATTAATATCTTTGACATGCGTGTAGAGCCACGTGTTCACTCGTATGCAGCCACGCCTCTATGTGTCCTCACCTATATTTGGCCAAAGTGTCCTTTAGACCTAGGCCAGATGGGAGTACGTATGCGGCCATGAATCTATGCGTCCTTATTATTATGCGGCCAAAGTGTCCATCAGACCTATTTCTGACGAGAGAACGTATGTGGCCACGACGCTATGTGACCCTCAGCTTGCAGGATCTTGTCATTACAACCAAAAAGATCTTCACACAATTAGTGTTAACGACGTGTCTAGTTGACCAAGTCATGCACACAATGGGTTAAAAACAACTCCGAGATCTTATTAACAGCATATCCCAACCGAGGCCACGTGACAGCCCGCCCATGGTATGCGGCCACAGTTACAACCTTACTCTGTTGAAGGAGCCTCCATGCGACCACCAAACAGAGGCGCATAGTATATACATCGCATATAGCCCGCCAGCATGATGGTTATAAATAGTGGGGTTGCATACCCATAAGAGACATGCATAAAGGAGGAAGAGACTTCCAGAAAGCATTCGCATTCTCTCGTTGGACCGTCAACGGAGTAAATGATCCATTACAGTACTCGATATTCATCGTCACACTCCCAGAATCAAAAATATTGTACTTATATCGTCTGTCTAGGATTTATTTGTACTCCTTTGTTAATTACACAGCAAAGTTTGTTTTCAACTTTGAATCAATGACAAACAAGGTGGCGACTCTGTTGGGGACTTCCTTCTCCTATGATGATAATATGGTGATGCAGTCTGATGCGATAAAGCTGGGTTCGACCCAGAAGATGCTGGTTGTACGCTTTGACCAGCAAGGCGGACAAAGCCTAACAGGACCTACAGGACATGGGTAGCAAAGGCCGATGTGCCTCATCCAACTACGGAGCATGCACTCAATCTCTCTTCCTGTTACTCAAGATGCACATCATGCGTCCACCCAGGCCGTCCCTATCCATGCGATAGCCGCATATGAGGAGAAGATCGCTCAGCACTCGAGCTCTGGCAGAGGAAAATACTATGATGCCAGAAGCTTAGGTGTTGATGCATGGTCCATACGACCACAGCAAGGGGCACAGAAGAAGAACCATGCAATATTAAACTCCAGGTACAGGAAGACAACTGCATACGGACCTGACGCCAACAAAAGATCTGTCTTCGACAAAATATCACGCGGTGCTGACTCCATGTGCCATACTGAAAAAGGAGAAAACTCAAACTTGGATTTCTCGTACTATGCGCCATTGCATGCTAGCACGAGGAAGTTTAGGGCAGTACGAGCTTACCAAGCTCAGACAACTTCTCATTTGGCTTATCGTCAGCATACGCCGCTAACTGTAATACGTGCCCCTAACAAAAAGTTGTACAAGACCGACCCATGCGCCCAGCCCACAGTGGTATATAGACATCGTCAGTTTCAGAAGTCTTCCACTCACGACTTGGGGCAAGTTCTCGTATGAACCCTAGGCCATGAAGCAAAAGCAACACCTACACACCCATGCACTCGATCTACCCGTGCTCATAAGAAGGGTGTAAAGGTGAATCACCCTTCACCTGACTTGTGTAATGTGATCAATCACAAGAGCAAAATGAGGGAAGCAACTTTGGTATGTGAGATGTCCCCATCGGGGCACCACTATGCCAAAATTATCATCAACTTCTGCTGTGCTAAAGTAGCGGTATCTTTAAACAGGCATTCGATATTTCAACGACTTCAACCAAGAGCATCTATCCGACAGCACCCCAAAATCCCATATCATGGGCCCCACGGCTCCACTTGATGGGCAATTTTGTGATCGGCTCATCAAAATCTAGTTCTGGATATACCGTTGGGTTCGTATCATTGTTCTAGACTTGCAGACACTAAGTTTGACAAATTTGGAGAACTTTATCTCTGGCAAGTTTTTTGGTGCAAAGTGGACCACATGTGGACCCCGTTTTGACCAGAAATGGTCAATTTTGTTCCTGTGTCCAAATTGAACTTATGAGTAGGCAATCCTAGCTATTTCATATCTTCTGAGAATGATAGTAATATTTATTTCAACAACTGGAGGAGTACTTGAAGATCCTGCTGTTACCGGAGCAATTTGAGAAATTTAAACCCCAGGCAAGTGTACCTTGCCAAACTTGCAGTACTTGCTTTATATTATTTTCTTGATTTATTTTTGTGATGTACCTATTCAACCTAGGACCATGTGACGTTGCTTAGCGTCCGAATAATATTCGGGTGTCGACGCCGTACGCGGAGTCGTGTAACATCACCTAGAGAGTTGATATCGTAATCCTATATATTTTCGTGCTTGCTTTATCAAGTACGTCATACCATAGGATACTTGATACTATTCATGAGTCAAAATCTTTCCTGATATATTCATGGTGATTCTGTATAGGTTTACAGGATTCGTGACATAGATCTTACATATGCATAGCTATCATTATGACTCGCTGCATTAACTAGAGGTCATGATCTTACGTGTTATGGACATGAGACGTGAGGTTACATTGGGTGGGGAGAGTCTTACCATACTAAAGGCCGATTATATATATATATATATATATATATATATATATATATATATATATATATATATATATATATATATATATATATGTATATATATATGTATATATATGTATATATATATTGGCATACGTACTGGCCCTTCGAGATAATAAAAGCCGCTATGGGTTTCCTAGAGCCTATAATAGTTTCAGCCTGAGTATGATTAGTGCTCTCATTTGTATATCACATAGTTGGTTACATACTTTGTCCTACTGATACATTTTATATACTATATTTTATTTGGCTTGAGTTATTCTTGTACCTTGCTATGTCCCCTGAGGACCTGGATCCGGATTATGTCCCCAGGTATAGCAGAGGAGATCTACCCCGAGATATATGGGACATGAGCAGACACTGGAGCAGTACCAGTACCAGAGGATGAGGTGGTACCAAAGAATTTCTCATGAGTATTTGTCATATACTCAGTCATTTCTGTTTACTTTATTTTTATAACTCTTGGATTATTGTACTAAACTCATTATCAGGTTGTTCCCCAAATTTACTCTCTATTGAGACTTGATATTGGTTTATATTTCATTTTGATTATTCTAAATTTGATTTGTGTTTACCTTCTGTAGATGAAATTTGAATTAGAATATGACATGTATCGTAGACCTTTATTATTATTTTACAGCTTAAGTACACTCTAACGGGTCCATTAAATTGGGTTTGCCCATTGGAGTGTGCTGCTGGCCATTGCCACGTGGCTAGTCCCTCGGTATTTTAGGACTGACTTGTGACAATTGGATAAGTAAAAGATGGCCATTGTTTTGTTCAAAGAGAAGGCATACATGTCTGAGATGATGCAGAAATTGTAAGTTTCAAGCAATACTTTTGATCATGCAAAGGATGTTACATCTTCCTCCACGAAGCCCCTGCGACATCTTCATGTTCTCTCACTGCGTTATGCCTTGGTCCCGCAGGAACGAACGTCCTCGCATGTACGTGATACCGCGCGAGCCTAAGTTGCGTCTGTCCAAGGCAAACACCTAAACGGCCGATAAAATGCTCCACACTTGCCTCATGTTGTTCTGCTTGGAAATCTTCCTCCACAATGGGAGGTCGAAAGTCTAGCACTTCCAATCCTCCACACTCATCCATCATGGCGAGGAGGCAGAGGCAAGAAGCGGTACCTATAGAAGAAATTTTCCTGGGCACTCGTTCGAAGGAAAAATTACCAACAACTGAGGGTGGTACTTCCTCGAGACCCTAGATGACTCTACAAACTGTGGGAGGGGGGTGGCAATCCTCCATAACTCTACAATAATCCGTCATTCCGAGGAGATAGTAATTCTCAAGGGATATACATGGAAAATCCTGGGGGTAGCTACCCTCGTCAAAGGGAAGCACCTTTCGACTCTAGGGTAGTATTTTCTTCGAATTCGAAGAAAATGCAGTACTGCCAACTTTTCCCGAGGACTATTTTATGCAAGAGTCCAAGGCAAAAAGTGAGAGGTCCACCGTCCCATCCATCTTTCCCCATGTGATGACAGTCTATATGGCAGGGTAGGACCACGAAGGCACCAGCGATCGATAGTAACTTGAGACCCTCGAGGCCATGATACAGACTATGAGCGCTTTAATGTAGGCTTTAACCCAGACAAAGCTGGAGATCAAAGAAAATATAGCCTCAAAACCACTAGGGGCCTCGGGTCCCGGAACCAAAGAAAACTTGAACACAATTGCTCCACCCGCTGATGGTAATCACACTATGCCAGGATCGTCTGCTCCCTCTTCAGCAAATAAGGTTCGGGAAGCAATATGGGAAGTACGAGAACTTCGAGCCCGCCTGGACTCAATGGACAGTCGGGATATACAACGCGAACTCAGGATACGACAATCATATCCTCCCTAGTAGAAAGATGTGACGTACCCACCCAAGTACAAGCCCTTCTCCATGACTCAATTTGATGGAAAGACATCTCCTTGTTAATATATGAGTTATTTTGAGACGACAATGAGGCATCCACCACACAACTATATCCTTCTTAGCAAGCTTTTTATTGGGGAATTGTCCGGAGTAGCATTCGACTGGTTTTGCAGTCTCCCGGACAATTGTATCTCATCATTTTGAATATCTCAAAAGTCTCTTCCTCGTCCGATTTTATGACGGAGGATCATCCACGACAATGGTCCACAATTTGTAAGTCATTCTTTCTACCAATTGTGAGATAAAAATTGAATCCAGAATATGGCCTCGATCACCTATAATCCAGTAGTGAATGGTCTGGCAGAAGCATTTAATAAGACCATCATAAAGCTCCTCAAGAAGTTTTTGTCATCCAACAAATACGACTGGAATGAGAAGTTGGACGAATATCTCTGGGCCTATCGCACAACGGTACGACCACCCACTAACAGTACACTTATTTTGCTAGTCTACGGAAGCGAGGTTGTGCTTTCTCTAGATGTCCAAATTTTCTCACTTCGGGTGGCCCTCTCCAACCGAATGACAGATAAAAACAACCATCGCTGACGGCTACAAGAGTTGAAAGCACTCGATAAGAAGTATTTGTTAGCTCAATATTGCATTGAGTTGTACCAAGCATGCCTCTCAGGAGCTTTCAACAAACGAGACAGAAATAACTTTCCAAGTAGGTGACCTCGTCTTATCATTAAGAAGATCGATGGTTATGACGCACAAGACAACCGACAAATTTCAAGCCAAATGGAAAGGCCCTTTCATCGTGGAGTTAGTATACTCTACGACGTCTACCGGCTTATAAAACCTAATGGAGACTTTCTCATGATGCTGATTAATGGTGTCATGCCCCAGTCCCAAAATACGTAGGACCAAAAATATGCAACACGCCAGCTATGCATTCGACTAGACTCTGGTCCGACTCGAATACGTATAAGCTGTAAACTACTGGTAATTATCTAAATAATCCAGTAAATATAAACATCTATGTCTCAATCCACAATGAACAGAAATACACAAGAATAAGCTACATGTGCTAAAGTCGGCCGTCCAATAACACATAAACTCGAATAGACTCTAGAAGAAATATGAGTCTATAAAAAGCTAGGCTACAAAAACAGATGAGTAAATAATATAAAATAACCATAATGCCAGTAGAAATGATATGAGTACCTGGTACCAATGCCTGCAATACCAACAACTCCATCGGCAACTCCAAGGGCTCCGTAATCGTCTATGATGCAAAACTGGCAGGGGACCAGGTTCTCAGAGGGACATAACAAGGTACAAAAATACAGCATGCCAAAGTATAACAGAAAGAACAAGTGCAACAACGGTATAATCTAGCATAACCACTTAAGTGAGACACAATTTGAAGACAATGTTCAACACGTTGGCTATCCAAAATAAAACCGTAGCTCCGAACACAGAGACACACGGGGCGTACCGTAGCTCCGAGCACAGAGTCACACGAGTGATACAACTACTTTAGATACAGGATCACTATGAAAATAATATATATATATATATAAGCACATACAAAGGAGCCCAAACGTCTAGTAACTGTCTTTCCCTTCCCAAGCGGTCAATGAATGTGCGCTGAACCTGAACCTCTATCTAGCAGTCTCGTCATACTAAAGTAACTATAAATGAACGTGACCCTAAGGTCATCCCAGATTCTGGTCATGCTGTCAGTATCAGGATACAGGAAATATAGCATGATGACAGTGTCTGAAGGTGTCCTAGGGTTATGATATACACAGGTACGTACATCAAGGTGTTACGAACATCTATCACTCGTTACCAGACGATATAGATGAAAGTCTGCACCCGGTTGTGACCCGGCCGCAAAGTAACGATTCTAATAAAAAATATTCACAATGCATATAATAAATTAATAAATATTTGATAACTGAAATACAGGGTGGCAAGGTATACTTACCTGGATCCGGCTACTGAAGATGGGGCTCCGGTACAACGTCCAAGTCCGCAAGTCCCGTAGTACCTAGAGACGAGATACAAGCTCAGTTAATAGACTATCACGCGGCTAAAAGAAGATGTAACACATGTCTAGCATATGTTTAAACCTCCGTTACATCTCATATAGATGTTAAGTTAGAGGGTTGACCAAGGTTGATTAAGGGTATGTTACATCTAATCCAATTAATCATCTGTACAATATCATCAAAAAAAACCTCAATCTTACTATATTCATCACGATGTTCAGTAGTTCAAACCATGATCAATCCTCAATTTCACCCCGGTGTTCACAGACGTTAACATGCATATTGACATATATCATCCTCAAGTAAATTATTAATTATTTATCAAACTCTCAAATATATACAATCACTATGATTTCATAATGAAACTTCTCCTCAATTAAATTCATTATTATTATTCATCCCTTAATAAAAGACCAATATTTAAGGATCATGACATATACTAAATCAACCGATCAACAATGAATATATCATTATGTATAACCCTAAAAATCTTATATGGCATTTAAAACCCCAACCTCATTATATATCACATTTCCAACCATCAAATGTATACATTTCATATCCTTAACCCATGAACATCAATGCATATATAAACATGTATTAAACCTAAAATCTCACATGCATATATAACACTAAAATCTCAATACATATAAGTAACCTTGTGTTTGATGATAAACGAAAGAAATTGAAAATAGGTTTATATGAAATCCTTTCTTTGTTTACAAACAAGAAAAAGAAGTACAATTAATCCTATACGAAGATGTTAAGTACAAAAAAAATGATTCTGGAGAAATATTGCTATAGGAGTCTGATCTGCGGTCGATCACTTTTTCTCTTGGACCACACGATAACGAAGAAATGCTGTAGAAGAAGGATAAGCTTCAAAGATTGCAGGAGGGATTGAACTCTCATTGCCAAAGTTGTCAATTAACACTCTCTGTATGTGCTCTTTCTCTGATCTCCTCTATTTTTCTTCGACCCTTCGACCTTTGTTCCTGTGACTGAAGGTCTCTATTTATAGAGTTTAGTCACAGTAACTGACTAGTCGACGTAGAAACCAAACAGCAGAGAGAGTTGTACTTTTTACGTGACAGTTACAATAACTACTACCCACGTATGAATGATCTCCTGAATCTGTGTGTGATGCGTGTCCCATTATGAGGTAACACATATAATCGCTCATCGAAGATCACGGCATGCAAGCCACGTAGGTAACTGCCCCTCGCGTAGAGATGGTTGGCATAAAAACCAAATAACTGTCTCGTTGGCGTAAAAGCCAAGTAGTTATCTTGTTGGCGTAAAAGCTAAGTAGCTTTCCTATTGGCGTAAAAGCCAAGTAGCTGTCTTGTTGGCGTAAAAGCCAAATAGCTGTCTTGTTGGCATAAAAGACTAATAGCTATCTTGTTGGCGTAAAAGCCAAATAGCTGTCTTATTGGCATAAAAGCCAAATAGCTGTCTTGTTGGCGTAAAAGCCAAATTTTGCGTAAAGCTTGATACTACATGGGTGGGTAACCAACGTAAACTGGCCAATTATCCTTCCTGACTGATATCTTGAGCGTATTCTAGGCCAAATAGCCTTATCACGTACCTTTGCAAATATAGCCTGAGTTGGCGTATTTCGAGAAGATAGAATACGGCATACTCCTATAGTTGAAAATAGCCTAGTTGGCGTATTTCGAGGAGATAGCATACGGCGTACTCCTATAGTTGAAAATGGCCTGGTTGGCGTATTTCGAGGAGATAGCATACGGCCTACTCCTATAGTTGAAAATAGCCTGGTTGGCGTAATATGCAGGGATGATGATGTGAGCGTATTAGCCCTAATTTTAGCTCTCCCAGCCATTAAAAGTAGAACCGAATCTCGTGCATTAAATGCAGAGATCTGCCCCCATCTCGCACATTAACTGCAGAGACGTTCCTCGATTTCTGTACGAAGAACAGCTTTTGATGTGGCATCTGATTTTGTCTCATCTTGAGCGTAAAAACTCATCTCTGCCTGTGTAGAATAGACATCATATTCCTTAAATGCATAAAAATGACTTATATCAAGGATTATGTCACTAGACGACAGTCTGGGTCTCTGTGCAGAATCATATTACAACCGTCCTCTCGATCATCGTGCAATACTCTTTGTTAGGAGTCAGGTTCACTGTTTCATCTGACAGGTTCATTCGAGGAATACGAAGAGTTCCTCGTACAACTTCACGTTGCATTAAAAGCAGACATATTTTACGCCGGAGTGGCGATGTAGCAACCTTTTTACGCCAAAACAGTCTAAAAATACTGCTTTACGCGGGTTGTTTTGGAGCTCTATTTTACGCTGAATAGCGTTAAAGCTCTGTTATACGCCAATGGCTCTGCAATCATATTTTATGCCACACAGTGCTGGAGCTCTGTTTTATGCGGGCTTCATGCATGTTGGGGATTTTACGCGTATAATTCTCCAGCGTATTTTTTATGCTTCTACAAGACCCCCTTCAAAGTTTTCAAATTCCTCATAATTTGAAATACTTTGAATGAAGCATGAAGTGGTCAAATTTGACTCATTCTGCGAGGCTGATTTCTCGACGAATTTATGGGAATTTGTTAGGATTTGGTATGTTATCTTCTGCCTATATAAAGGCAAGCGAGTGAACCTGTTTTTCCATACTTCCTTAACCAAAAAAGATGGTTGCCGAGATCCATTGGGCTGACTTGAGGAAGAAGAAGATCATGTTCTTTCAGCATGTAAGGAGCCATAAAAAGAGGCATCTTCGAGCAAATGTCCTCTGCAATGATGGATCATGGAAGGATATCATAGCTTCCTTTGCTTTGGATAATCAACAATTTCATATGGCGATTCGTCAAGGAGAGAGGAAGGGTCTTATTTGGCCACACAGCTTGCAAGCTGTATTTTTTCCATTATGGCGCTGGATGAAGGTAGACAGTTTGGCCCTGTCTTCCAGTATTGTGTTGGGTCTGGATCCCAAACACAATTCTAGGGCGTGTCGGCCCTGGCGTATGGAGGATGGGCTTGAATAATGTAGGCCCAGTTGTGTATCCTCCCGCCATTAATCATTTTCTTGTTCATCGGCCGCAGAAGGCGATGAAGTACCATAGAAGAAGAAGAAAAAGATCTATACTAATATGAGAACCTGGCACAACAGATTCCCGGTGTGATCTTAAATGAAAATGAGGAACCCTTTATAGAAAAAGGATTTCCATCATATATAATCATGATTAATGAAAAATCCTTTGTAGAAATGGACTTCCATCATATGTAATCATGATTAATAAACTTGTCTTCTTCTATGCATAGCTGATTTGCCATATTTGCTGTGAGGAAGTCTGATAATGTGCAGCTTCGGCACGTTTGAGTAATTTTATGCTAACTCTGATAAATTATTATCCGATCACTTCCCGACTTTTATGCGTAACGGAAGATGCGTAAAAAGCTCCTTAGCATTAAGTTTATCTTGAAGATCCAATTGTCATGCTGTTTTTGGACGAGGAGTCGCATAAAATTTTTGAACTGTCACTTCTCTGATACGAAGAATTTCTGTTCAGACTATCATCTTTAAGAATGGTTTCCCCGAAAATCCCTTAAAATAGGGCGAGAAATATCTGCCGAACAGGCCATACTTGAACTCTTGTAAAAGATTCTGGCTAGACTTCGAATGAACTTCCAATGGCCCAAGAAAAAAAGTCATCTTTAATGCTGACCTCTGTGAGTTTAGAATATTTTGTAGCCAAAAAGGAGCATTTTCTGCATAAACCCTTGGCCTTATCGAGTGTAAGATCCAATTTGTGGAGATATACGTGCATTCTGTCCTGCGTAAAATCGTAGATTCGTAGCCTCTGAGTGTAAAAGCTTCTGAGCGTAGAACCATAGATTTGTAGCTTCTGTACATAAAACCGTAGATTTGTAGCCTCTGAGCGTAAAATCATAAATCTGCTCTGCGCGTAAAATCTGGATCCACTGACAATCCGTCTTTTTTTTTAAAATGATAGGCTGACGTGGTCCCAAATCATAACCGACTATTAAATATCGGATTTAGTTAAGGATTCGAAGAGTCATCCGAACTCTATAAATAGACCAAGGTCTTGAGAGAGAAACCATTTATCTGTCTTCGCAAAACCCTTGCTTTCCAAAAATCCTTCTTCTTTGTCTCTTTCCTGAGAACTCAGATTCGCCATGGTACCTAAACAGGCTTCCACTGCTAAGGAAAAGAAGGTCGCTTCCTCATCTCGCTCCACTGCTCAGGCACGAGCAACCCCCATTAGGCTGAGCGAGTCACGATCTGAACGGAGTGCTTCGCCATCGAGTTGTGCTCCGGACATCACAGGTAAAAGACTTCAAAAAAATAGAGGACCTTCCGCACACGTTGTATGTGTATGCGAAACAATACGCCCACATTTCTAATGTGTCAGCGTAAAAACTCTATCTTTTCACAGTCTGGCATAAAAACTCAGACTGTCGAAATTTGGCGTATACTACAAACTTTGAGTTTTATGCGCTGGATGTGAATTCCGGCGTAAAAAACTCAAATTTTGGCAGTCTGGCGTAAAAACTCAGACTGTTAGATTTTGGCGTATACTGTCAACCTTGATTTTTACGCACTGAAAAATAGATTCCAGCGTAAAACTCAAGTTTTTGTAGTCTGGCGTAAATGATTATACTGTTAGTCTTTGGCGTAAACTGCAAGAGTATAGCGTCTAGCGTAAAACTGACTTGTTTTCTTGCGTTTTACAGTGGACTTGCAGATCCTTCCTTTGGCTGAAGTGATGGGCTCTGCTGCAGGGATACTGAACTCAAACTATCTGGAGGACTTGTCCCATATGATATTCCCCATCTCTAGAGCCAATTATGTAAACACCCTACTTTTCAGAATAATTTTAATATGATTTTTCCCAATTTTTTAGAATTTTTCTGGATGAAGAACCAAGGTAATTATGATCAAAGGATTTTTAAATGCAGTTAATTGATGTTAAAATATTATGGAAATAATATTTTATGGTGTAAGATGGAAAATCGGACATAGGGTATTTTTTTGTGAATTTATTGGACTCCGGAGACGCGTTTAAAGTCCTAAAAACTATTGGATATATAAACCAAACCAAACCTAACCGAACCAAATCTGAACCAAACCGAACCGCTGTTTGGACTGAACCAACCCAGCTTAACGGTTCGGTCGGGTCGAATCCTTGAGATCCAAACCCGAACCGACCGAACCCTAGCCGCCGGATTTACTGTTCACTCCTATAAAACCCCCCTCGAAGTCTGTGCCCAGCCTTCAGAAACCCTAGCCGCCGCGCCGTCATCTCCCTCCGACCTACCTCGTCTGAACCCCAGGCACCCTCGACGACTCCTTCCTCTCCCATTTGCGTAGCCACCATCCCCAGCATCCCGACTTCCCCCTCATCCCCTCGACCCGCCGCCAGGCCGCCCGACCTCGGCCTTCTCCGCCACGACCCGAGCACTCCGCTCGATCCCCGCCGTCGATCTCCGCTCAGCCGATCGACTCCTCCACCTCACCGCTCCGCCCCGACGAACCCTATCACCCCTCGACCTCTCCCCGCTCCGCCCGAGCACACCCTTCCCCACTCAACTCCACGCCGCCGAGTCCAGCCCACGACCCCGATGCTGCTCCGCCCAGCAGCCGAACCGCTCCCCTCCACGGCAGCGGCCAGGCGAGACCCCTCCACTCCGCCTTGCCAACGACCCCGCTCAGCCGATGAGCCACCCTCCGTCGACCAGTACGGCCAGACTTTAGCAGCCCTGGAGCAACAATAACGGATACGACACGGACACAGCTCGTGTCAAGGACTTTCGGACACGTGAGAATTAGTCTTCACGGAGCCCTGTTCAGGTAACGTTTTCTCTCACCTCATAATTCTGTTTTCGATTCCGTCTGTTGCATCGCGTAGACTGTGTAACCCTCTCGATGCCCGTGTAACCCGCTCGGTGCATCGCGTCCTGTGGTGATCGTAAACCGCGATCCAAAAACAGGAAAAATAATGCCCTATTTCACCCTGGAACTGAGAGCGCCCCGCCAAATGGGACGACTTGGTCGCATGCAATCTTTACCGAAACGTGTGCGTCATCGATACGGACGTGTAGGATTTCACAGAAGTTGATTTGTATGTGCGTGCACACCGGAATCAACGCGTATCCACCGACAACGCCCCGTATTCGTCCTTTCTGGAATACGCTGTAACTTTGTGTACACACGTCGGATCGAAACGAAACTTACGCCATCGGACTCGTAGCAATACGCTGGTCCTGTGACCCAAGTTTAGTTCGAATCTGAGAACGTTGACAAAATCGCGTATCGTGGGCCCTACCGGCTCCACTTGACGGGCGATTTTGTGATCGGCTCATCGAAATCCAATTCTGGAAGTTCTGTTGGGTTCGTATCATTGTTCCTGACTTGTTGACACTGAGTTTAAGAAATTTGGAGACCTTTGACCCTGACACGCTTTTTGGTGCAAAGTGGCCCACATGTGGACCCCACTTTGGCCCAAAAATGTCATTTTTGCCCCTGTGTCCAAATTGGACTTAAGGACAGGCATTTCTAACTATTTGATATCTTCTGAGACTGGTTCATGATTTATATTTCTTATATCTGTGGATCATATTTTATCTTGTATGGATGAGATTAGTTGTGCCATGTTGTCGTAGACTTTGTTTTACAGCTTAAGTATGCCCCGATGGATCCATTAAATTGGGTTTGTCCATCGGTGTGTGCTGCTAGCCATTATCACGCGTCCAGTCCCTCGATATTTTAGGACTGGGGCGTGACATGATTTTTGTGGTGGCCCATGCAGGTCGGGTGCCAACTCTATACTCACAATTAATTACTTGATCTCATCCATTATTTGAACCATTTTTGAACTCTATATCGAACTCGAATTAATTACTTGATCTGCATCCTGTGTTGATTCCTCTGAGCATTCTTACAGTTTATCTTTTGGTTGCAGAATAATGGATCCAAGAGACGGAGACGAGATTCCCTTGGATACGCCACATGATGCTGTGGTTACTTATGAAGACGGAGTGACACCAGGGAATTGAGGACAATCTTCGCAAGGCGAACAAGCCGGCCAGCCTAATCCAAGGTTTCGGCGTGATGATATCCCACCTCCACCACAGTTCACTCCACAGATGCCAGTTTTCCCGCCAGGACAAGCCATGGACGGGCAACATATGTTCCAGATGATGTATGCCATGATGCAAGCCCAGCAGCAGATTCAGCAAGAGGCACATCGTCACGAGGCAGAGTATCTGAGAACCAGCCTGGTATCCACGTTGGAGCAGGCAAATCCACCAGCGAGGCGATCAGCGACGGGATCTATCATCGATTTTCGTCATCTCAAGCCTCGTACATTCTCTGGTAAAGAGGGGCCAACAGAAGTTCACGAATGGCTCACGAACATACAGTACCAGTTGGAAGCAGCTAAACTTCCGAGAGAGAAATAGATGACTGCAGTCAGGATGCAGTTAACTAAAAATGCATATCACTGGTGGTTAGCAGAAGAGAGGAGGCTCGGACAGGACCGAGTCACTTGGGAAGAGTTCTCCAGACTCTTCCAAGAGATGTATATTCCAGCAGTAGCACGGTCGAAGCTCAGACAAGTTCAACCGCCTTATCCAAGGCAATATGTCAGTGGAAGAATACAACACATAATTTATTCGTCTGAGTCGCTTCGCCCCAACCTTGATCCGGACAGAAGAAGAGAAGGCAGAGAAGTTCTTTGACGGACTGAAGTTCGAGCTTCAGAGGTTGATTGGATCGGTTGTACCTACATCATATACCGACGTCCTTGCAGCAGCACGACGCATGGAGCGTGTTACTAGAAGGGAGTCAAATCTGAAGAGGCCAATCACATCAGCACCAACCAGGACATCACAGGGGGATTCTTCAAAACGATCCCAGAGGAGTATGCCAGAGAGAGCAGCACATAGGGACAGACCTCTTCCTACTTATCACCACTACGGCAAGGTAGGACACATTGAGAGAGAGTGCAGGCGTAAGTTGGGACTATGTCTGAGCTGCGGATCCAACCAGCATCTATCCAGGGACTGTTCGGAACGCAGAGACGGAGCACCGAGACTAGCTTTACCTGCACTACGACCAGCTTATCCAGCAGTAGGAGCACCGTAGATAGGAGTTGGAGGAGTCAGACCCCCAGCCCCAGGAGAAAATCAGCAGAGACCACCACTGGCACCACAGGCAGCTTTATTTCAGCAGGCTTAGCAGCAGAGGGGTCCAACTCAGGGACGAGGATAGGCATTCACATTGGCTGTTGAGGAGGAAGCTACTACAGGCGAGGTTATGGCAGGTACTATTTTAGTAGCTTCATTACCAGCTGTAGCTTTATTTGATTCTGGAGCATCGCATTCATTTATAGCAGCTAGCTTTGTAGCCAACCATAGAGTAGCTACCGCACCCCTTCCGAAGATAAAGAGAATTCTTACGGGAGGTAGAATTATTCTGGTTAGTGACGTCTGTAGATCATGTTCTGTAGTAGTCTGTGGAAGAGAGATGCAAGCTCAATTTCTGATCTTTTCCATGCCGGATTATGATGTTGTACTTGGTATGGGCTGGTTAGTTAGTACCATGCGACTCTTGATTGCCGACTTGGGCGGGTTATATTTAGACCGTCTGGACATCCAAAATTTGAGTTTCTTCGAGGAGCTGTAGAGCAAGGAGTTCAGCCTACTCTTAGGGTACTATCTGTAGAAGGGGATACAGGTTACCCAAGAGTCATATCAGAGTTTGTGGATGTATTTCCTGATGATCTTCCAGGTTTACCGCCTGATCGGGAAATAGAATTCATAATAGACTTAACTCCAGGAGCAGAGCCTATCACTTTATCAGTATATCGGCTAGCACCTAAGGAGTTGGTGGAGTTGAAGGAACAAGTTGATGATCTTTTGGAGAAGGGTTTCATTCGGCCCAGTATTTTACCTTGGGGAGCACCTATACTATTTGTACCGAAGAAGGATGGAACAGTACGGTTGTGCATTGACTACAGGGCACTAAATACTGTGACCATCAAGAATAGGTATCCCTTACCACGCATTGATGATCTATTCGATCAATTGAGTGGTGCTAGGGTATTCTCGAAGATTGACCTTAGATCCGGCTATCATCAGATTAAAGTAAGGAAGGAGGATATACCGAAGACAGCTTTCAGGACCAAGTATGGACATTATGAGTTCTTAGTGATGCCGTTTGGTTTAACCAACGCGCCAGCAGTGTTTATGAGTTTGATGAACAGAGTCTTTCATCAGTACTTGGACAAATTTGTGGTTGTGTTCATTGATGACATTCTAGTATATTCCAAGAGCCATGAAGAGCACGAGGGGCATCTCAGAATTATGCTAGAGACCTTGAGACAGGAGAAGTTATATGCCAAACTCAGTAAATGTGAGTTTTGTATGAATAAAGTGCCTTTCTTGGGACATATCATTTCAGGAGAAGGACTTTCAGTTGATCCGAAGAAAGTTGCTATAATAGAAACTTGGCCTACACCCACATTAGTTGCAGAAGTGAGGAGTTTTCTCGGACTTGCGGGATATTACCGAAGGTTTGTAGAAAATTTCTCAAGGATTACGGAGCCTATGACGAAGTTGACACGTAAGGACCAGGAGTTTATATGGACAGAAGACTGCCAGAAGGCCTTTGAAGAAATGAAGAGAAGATTAACAACAACACCTGTCTTGACTCTTCCTTCAGGGTCAGGAGATTTTGTTGTTTACAGTGATGCATCAGGTAGTGGACTAGGATGTGTTTTGATGCAACATGGCAAAGTCATTGTTTATGCATTAAGACAGTTGAAGGTCCATGAGAAGAACTACCCAACACACGATCTTGAGCTAGCAGCAATTATATTTGCACTGAAGATTTGGAGGCACTATCTTTATGGGGAGAAGGTAGACATCTTTACAGATCACAAGAGTTTGAAGTATGTATATACTCAGAAGGAGCTTAACATGAGACAAAGACGTTGGCTTGAATTTATGGTAGATTTTGACATAGATCTGCAGTATCATCCGGGAAAGGCGAATGTCGTGGCAGACGCACTCAGCAGGAAGCCTACGGCTTATTTCTTGACGATGTAGCCCGAGTTATTGAGAGATCTACATGAGCTTCAGATAGAGGTTGTTTTACCAGGACAGAGTGGATTGCTGGCTAATCTTGAAGTTAAGTCATCACTTGTGGAAAGAATTAAAGAGGCATTGCCCACCGATGCTAGATTTCGAAGACTCAAAGAGAGAACAGTAGCAGGCATGCAGACAGGACTTCGCATACATGAAGACGGGACATTAAGGTTTGGGAATCGCCTGTATATTCCAAACGGAGAATTGAGACAGGAGTTAATGACCGAAGCACATAGCTCTATGTACTCTGTTCACCCAGGAGGAACCAAGATGTACCGAGACATGAGACAGTATTATTGGTGGTATGGAATGAAAAGGGAGATTGCAAGATTTGTGGCTAAATATTTAGTATACCAGCAAGTAAAGGCCGAGCATCAGAGGACTGCAGGTATGTTACAGCCGCTTCCTATACTAGAATGGAAGTGGGAACATATCACGATGGATTTTGTTATAGGATTTTCAAGGAACCCCAGCGGAAGAGATGCAGTATGGGTTATTGTGGATCGACTCACTAAATCGGCACACTTCTTGCCATTTAGAGTTGGACAGTCCACAGAGGTACTAGCCGACATGTATATACGACAAATCGTAAGATTACATGGAGTGCCGGTTAGTATCGTATCGGATCGAGATTCGAGATTTACATCTCATTTCTGGCGAAGCATGCAAGAGAGTCTTGGCACCAGACTCAAATTTAGCACAGCTTACCATCCACAGACAGATGGTCAATCGGAGCGCACGATTCAGATCTTGGAGGATATGTTGCGATCGTGTATGCTAGACTTTGGAGGATCTTGGGAAGATCATTTGCACTTAGTGGAGTTCTCCTACAACAACAGTTATCAGGCCAGCATTCAGATGGCACCATTCGAGGCCTTGTATGGTAAAAAGTGCAGATCGCCAGTATGTTGGAGTGACGTTGGTGAACGTCAAATACTGGGTCCAGAATTGGTAATGCAGACAGTGGAAAAGGTAAAACAGATTTAGAATCATCTTTGAGCAGCCCAGGACAGACAGAAGCATTGGGCTGACACGCACAGGCGTCCCCTAGAGTTCAAAGAAGGAGAGCACGTATTCTTGAGGATTTCGCCCACTCGAGGTACCATCCGATTTGGGAGCAGAGGCAAGTTGAGCCCAAGGTATATTGGTGAGGTGGCTTATCGTCTTGCATTACCACCATCCTTAGAGGGAGTGCATGACGTATTCCACGTCTCATAGCTGAGAAGGTACGTGACCGACCCAAGTCACGTAGTCGATCATTCAGAGATCGCAGTGGGCCCTAGCTTGAGATATGAAGAACAACCAGTGGGCATCCTCGACGCCAGTGAGAAGACATTGCGAGGATAGACAATCAGACTGGTCCGTGTAGCTTGGAAACATCATTCTCCTGGCGAATCGATTTGGGAACGAGAGGATAGTATGCGCCAGCGTTATCCTCACTTATTCGTGGAGGCAGTTATCACCTAAGCAATCTTATAATTTCCTCCGTTATCACCTAGAGATAAGATACAAGCTCAGTTAATAGACTATCACGCAACTAAAAGAAGATGTGACACACACATAGCATATGTTTAAACCTCCGTTATATCTCACATAGACGCTAAGTTAGAGGGTTGACCAAGGTTGACTAAGGGTATGTTACATCTAATACAATTAATCATCTGTACAATATCATCAAACAAAACCTCAATCTTACTATATTGATCATGATGTTCAGTAGTTCAAACCATGATCAATCCTCAGTTTTACCTCGGTGTTCACAGATGTTAACATGCACATTGACATATATCATCCTCAAGTAAATTATCAATTATTTATCAAACCCTCAAATATATACAATAACTATAATTTCATAATGAAACTTCTCCTCAATTAAATTCATTATTATTATTCATCCCTTAATAAAAGACCAATATTTAAGGATCATGACATATACTAAATCAACCGATCAACAATGCATATATCATTATGTATAACCCTAAAAATCTCATATGGCATTTAAAACCACAACCTCATTATATATCATATTTCCAACCATCAAATGTATATATTTCATATCCTCAACCCATGGACATCAATTCATATATAAACATGTATTAAACCTAAAATCTCACATGCATATATAACACTAAAATCTCAATACATATAAGTAACCCTAACTAATTCTGTTTCATTCACAACCTAAACTCAATGTAAAACCATGAACCCTAACTAAGTTATAATCAATCAAATAATTTAAATTACTACACTATAAGGAGAGGGGGAGAAGCTCACCTTGGCAACGTGGTGGTGGCTGGTCGGTTGTGTTGGCGATAACGGTGGTGAGTCTCACCAGAGGGGAAGGTCGTGGAGGTATGGGTGTTGATGGTGATGATGATGAGGATGATGAGGATGATGCTGATGATAATGAGGATAATGAGGATCGGCAGAGGGTGGCCGAAGAATAACCGTGATGGTGGAATCAATAAGTAGAAAGAGAAGTCGGGGATGGTGGTGGAGCTGTGGTGCTCGGGGTCGAGTGAGGGCAGCGTCCGCTGGAGGTGGCCGGGGCAGCGGGTGAAGGAAGCTCGGTCGTGGAGGAGCTCGATGGGCGGTAGCAGTGAAGGCTGAGGGGGGCTTGGCTGTTGATGTTGGTCGAGGGAGGCAGTCATGGTGGTGCTGGTGATGACAGCAGTTGGAGAAGGAAGAGGCAAGCAGGTGGATGTCGAGGTTGGTGGTGCAGTTGCTCGCCGGGGATGTCATGGCAGCGGGAGTTCTTCGAGGGGAAGGCTGTCGGTTCTGGTGGTAGCCAGAGTAGGAGATGGCAGCGGGATGGAGAAGAGTAGACATCGACGGTGGTAGCAGTAGTAAGGTTGATGGCAGCGGGAGGGTGGCCGGCTGTTGGCTCCGGCGGGGGAGGTCAGGAAAGAGAAGGAGAAGTGGAGAAGAAGAAGAAGAAGAAGAATAAGAAGAAAGGAATTATAGATGTGGAGTTCGGCTGATGTGTAGGGAAGAGGGAGGAGAGAGAGAGAGAGGAGTGTGGTTTCCTATGTTTGGGGATTAGGGCCAGTTGTGTTGTGAGGTGTGAAGAGACATTAAATAGGGATGTGTGATGGGGAGTGTGTGGTGATGATGAGTCCCCATTTTGAATGGGTGGCTCAGATTCATCATGGAGAAATTGTGTTCACACAAAGGGAAGAGAGGAGTGAGGTTGGACCGGTCAAGGGAGAGGGAAGCTTCTTCATTTGGTCTTGACCAATGAGGTGATGACACATATTAATACTATTTGTAAATTAGCCCCTTAACTTTGGGTTTGCATAAACACATAAAATAATAGAAAAATTATGTGAAAAGTGGTGTTTGGTGTTTTGTAGGGTGAGAGGATATTGTGTGTTTTGTATGGGCTCAATGAAAGAGGGTTTGGATTAAATTGGGATTAAGTTGGGATTAGCCAAAGTAGGTATCCCCAATTTAATTAAAATAAAATGTAATATGCTCTTAAATTAAATGGGGGCACGTGGGATCTTAATTTGGAGTGACACAAAGATCATAAAAGCTGTAGGCTTGGTGTTAGTCTTGGACCCTTTAATTGGTCCGTCTAAACGGGTTGAGTTTGTATCTCAAAATGGATGGCAATGATAAAGGTATGCGACACCGGATTAAAGAATGGGTTTCGGGTACGGGAAGTTGTGCAATTAAATTAGAGCACAAGGGATTGTGATTTTGAGTGACGAAAAAGTCTAGCGCCTAAGTTGGCGTTTCAAGTCAAGAGTGCAACAATTAGTTGGAAATTATGGGCTAATATTGGGCTCCGAATATTGCAACAATGGTAGGGTGCACCAAGGGTTTAATTAAAGAATCAAACATCTGCAATCTTAATTCTAAACCTTAATTACTTGATGCTAAACCAAAATTTTCTAACCCCAAATCAGTCTATCTATAAAAATAAATGAGCGGGTTTACAAATGGCAAGTTCCTCAAAAGATATTATGTCTAAGACGGACTCGTACCTCATTTATCTCTAGCCGGACAATCAAAATATAGGATATTTATATTTTTCTTTGCTCATCCCCTGCGAGTGCCTATGTACAACACCTACCCTTCTCTATATAATATTACAAAAGCCTTTATCTGTATTCAGGAGTCCTGAATACGCAATATATAGTGGATCCTCAAAAGCTCTCTACGGGTGCAACTCTCAGGTCTATTTATACCCTCAGGTAGACCCCTCAAAAGTTAGTTTATTTTGGACATCAGTTCACGTCCATACTCCCTCTTAACTATGGTCCTAACATTATTTTTCAGTAGAGTTTGCCATATCTACATTACCTCTGAACAAACCTCCTGGTTTTGACCATCGACTGTCACATCCATCATACTGCCAAGCCCCGATCTCCTGCAGGAATCAACCATCCCCGCTAGGCACGAATTACCGCAATAATGCTCCCGCAGAACGATCATTTCTATCGGGACATGATGCTGTGCGAGCCTGGGGTTGCGACAGCACAAGAAAACATCATTAAAGTTGTGGCTATCTTCGAATCGATCGAGTAAGCAGCAGAGGAACAATGTTGCAAACAATAATCCATCTGAGTATACGGGATAAATCATAAGGCACGAGGTTCTCTGAATACAATGACATCATTCCATACATTATGTTCCTCTATACAAAAATAGCTCAAAGCAAACTCGATACGGCTCAAGGCATCGACATAAGATTTTTGGGTCCTGGGGATGAGGCACGACTATCGCTTCCTCGGACGATCTAACAACTGCGAACAAGCAAACTTTTGGTGGGTCAGCACTTTGGAGAGAGTACTGGTGAGTCTAAATCAACAAGCATAAGCAATATTTTCTTAAACCAACACTAAGTAAGCATGTGGCAAAATATTATATTACTAGTGATCTTTATAGTTTTACCTAGATTCGTTTTATACAGTAAAAGAACATAGTCATATTACTTCTTTTTGAAAATATTTTTAAAATCAGAGTTCATGTTCGATATACAAGCAAGCAGGCAAGACAAGCAGTTCATATACAATATGCAAGATTTATTTACTTTCTCTAGTGTACAGCGTATCTCGTGAGTCATATTTATTTATTTAAAGACTCTAGCATATGCATCTAGTGGACTATCTTCTTAGCATCTATCTCTAGCATCTCTATCTTTTATCATTAGATAATCTTATCGTGTGAACGAGATAGAAGTATATACGAAAATAAGACTTCTTTATGAAAGCATTTAATATAAGAGAGTATGTTCGATATCACACATATCACTTATTCAGTAATTCTTACCCTTTTTGCCGAACGGTTATCCCTGTAGCAGACATACAAGTTAGCAATAATTTGCATAAATATATATTTATAAGGTTCTCTTTTCCCTGTCCATCTCTGCATCAAATAGTTAGGTATGCAAAAAGGCTAACCTAGCATGCGCCCTAACTATATGATGGTCCATGGGTTGCCCTATGCTCTATAGACGTGAATATCCCCCTGATCACGAGAACTTCATTGCCTCAGGGTGCTCCTCTAATCCCCCTAGGGCGAACGATCCCCAGTGCCCCGAGAACCATTTATGGGATTTTCCCCTTGTGCACAAGTTGTCTAAAGATCGATGCATGAAATACAGCTCTATCATATAAACTCTACCTATGCAACAGTTCTATAAACAAGCATTTTGTCAATCGCTTCTCTCTTTTTTCTCTGTCTTTGTCTCTATCTCCGTCTCCATCTCCATCTCTGTCTCAGTCTCAGTATGGACAGGCCGCCATCTCTATGATACCGTTCAAGCATTTCAATAACTTCTATGGAAATATATATAAAAAATCTCTATTTAAGCAAGCAAGCATGGAAATAGTTTACTATCTCTTTTAACTAAGCATGCAGTTCTACTCTTTTTTCTTTAACGTATGATAGAAATATATGAATATTCTTTTACTCTTGTTTATTAGCATGACAATAGTTTATTCGATAGTGGTGTCTATGTAACTAAGCATCAATATTTTTATCTTTTCTTAACATGGCAATGGTTCTATCTCTATCTCTTTTAGACAAGCATACAAGTTCTCTAGTTAGGCAAGCATGTTCGTTTCAATGATAAGCTATACGAGTTCTCTTATTAAGCATACAGAGGCAGGTTCTATCATTTTCTTATGAAACTATCTTCTTAGAACAAGCATTCAAAAACTCAGATTCATTATTAAGGTGTGCAAGAATCAGAGAATAAAGTTCTGCCCACTCACCTATATCAATCGTCTTATATTTTGATCAAGAACTCTCCGAGAAGACTTCCACTCGAGTCAGCAAAGTGATATCTCTTGTACATAGTGCCAACGCGGAGTGAGATACTACATACTTATCCACCAAGAAAGAGTTTTGTCCTCGAAACTCAAGGAGAAACTTTTAATATCTAGAGCAGCGATAGTCCTCATCCATCACCATCCTTAATCGAAAACTCTAGCAATCAAAAATATTTGTCACGCCCTAGTCCCAAAATATCGAGGGACTAGACACGTAGCAATGGCCAACAGCACACACTGATGGACAAACCCAATTTAATGGATCCATCAGGGCGTACTTAAGCTGTAAAACAAAGTCTACGACAACATGGCACAACTAATCTTATCCATACAAGATAAAATATGATCCACAGATATAAGAAATATAAATCATCAACCAGTCTCTACAAAGTGCTTCGGGGAATAACCCGATAAAATTTGATACACTGGTTCAACAGACCAAAGTATAAATGACTGAAATAAAGTAAATACTGAGCATGAAACATAGATGCTCAGGAAAAGTCTTCAGCTAACACCTCGTCCTCGGGTGTCGGTACAGCTCCTGTATCTGCTCCTGCTGCGGTCCCGTATACCTTGGGATAGATCTCGTCTGCAAATCCTGGGGACATAATCCGGATCCAGGTCCTCAGGGGACATAACAAGGTACAAAATAATACAAGCCAAAATAAATGCAGTGCAGATAGTAAATGGAATAAATAGGGTAAGTATGTAACCATCTATGTGAAATGCAAGTAAGAGCATCACTAGTACTCAGGCTGAGCCACTACAAGCTCTGTGTCGGGGAGCCGATAGCAGTAATAACACGTAATGTGTCTAGCTCTGCTCGAGAGTCTACGACCTCACAATAGTAGTAGATATATATAAGACAGCCTGTAGCATGTGTGTCTCTTCCCACCCAATGTAACCACACGTCTCATGTCCACGATCCATCATGTCCATGTCACGCACAATCATATCTAATGCAGCAAGTCATATAATGTCTAGGAATATAATGTCTATGTCATAAAACCTGTATCCTATACAGAATCACTATGAATATCTCAAAAAGATCCTGTCTCATGAATAGTGTCAATTGTCCTGGGTTATAGTGTACTTGATAAGACAAGTACGAGAATGTAAAGGGTCACGAATGTCCATCCCTAAATGATAATACACAACTCTGCGTACAGTGTTGGCACCCGCCTGATAATCGAATGCTAAGTAAGTCACACGGTCCTAGGTTAAGCATGCAGTCCTAGGTTAAGCATGCACAGCAATATAAATAAATCAAGGAAAATATGTAACAATACTGTAAAGTTGGCAAGGTACACTTGCCTGGGGTTTGAATACCGACAGCTGTCCCTGTATCAGTGGATCCTGTAGGTACTCCTCCAAAAGCTGTAATAAACATCACCAACAGTCTCAGAAGATATCAAATAGCTAGAAAAGCCCGTCCTTACGTCCAATTTGGACACATGGGCAAAAATAATAGTTTTTGGTCAAAGCGGGGTCCACATGTGGGCCGCTTTGCTCTGAAAAATGTGTCAGGGTCAAAGGTCTCCAAATTAGTCAAACTTAGTGTCAACAAGTCTAGAACGATGATACGAACCCAACGGAACTTCCAGAATTAGATTCCGATGAGCCGATCACAAAATCGCCCGTCAAGTGGAGCCGGTAGGGCCCACGATACGCGATTTTGTCAACGTTCTCAGAATCGAACCAAACTTGGGTCACAAAACCAGCGTATTGCTACGAGTCCGATGGCGCAAGTTTCGTCTCGATCCGATGTGTGTACACAAAGTTACAACGCATTCCAGAATGGGCGGATACGGGGCGTTGTCGGCGGATACGCGTTGATTCCGGTGTGCACGCACATCCAAATCGACTTCTGCGAAATCCCACATGTCCGTATCAATGGTGCGCATATTTCGGTAAAGACCGCGTGTGACCAAGTTGTCCCATTTGGCGGGGCACACTCAGTTCTGGGGTGAAATAAGGCGTTGGTTTTCCTATTTTTGGATCGCGGTTCGCGATCGCCACAGGACGCGATGCACCGAGCGGATTGCACGGGCATAGAGAGGGTTACACAGTCTACGTGTCACAACTGACGGAACAGAAATCGGGACAACGAGGAGAGATAGCGGGTTACCTGAACAGGGCTCCGTGATACCGAGTTGCGCGTGTCCGCGTGTTGATTCGACACCGTTTTCGTGTCCTGGACGTGTCCGGGTTCTGCGTCCAGAGACTCGCCGGGCTCGGGTGGCTGGCCGAGGTACTGGTCGGAGTCGGCAGGGGTGCGGGGCGGCAGCGGCGAGGTCAGGCGGCCGGCAGCGGCGGGGCAGCGGCTGCTTGGTGTTCTGGACGGGGGAGGAGATCGGGGAAAGGTCGGGGCTGCTCGGCGGGGCTCTCGGCGGAGGAGTTCTGGTCGGCTGAGCCTAGGGCGGAGGGAGGAGGTTCTGGAGGAGGTGGCTGCGGGTCAGGGGAGGCCGGCGAGGGGCTGAGGAGGGCGGCCTGGCGGCGGGTGGTTGAGGCGGAGGAGTTGAGGACAGGCGCTCGGGGAAGACGAGGGTGCGGGGTGTGTTGGGGTGATCGACGACGTCGTCAGCTAGGGTTCAGGCAAGGGAGATCCGGAGGAAGATGACAGCGCGGACGAGCTTGGGTTTCCGAAGGCTGGGCACGATTTACGAGGGGATTTAAAGGGGGCCGGAACAGTAACTCAGGGGGAATCCGATTTGGGTTTGGTTTGGGTTTCGGATCGGGTTCGATTCGGGTCCGACCCGACCCGACCCGCTACGCTGGGTTGATTCGATTTATTTTGGTTCAAGTGAACCGGGTTCAGTCAGGTTTAAATCGGTTTAATTCTACATCGATTTTTAGGCCTTTAAAATTGTTTTCGGAGTCCAATAAATTCACATAAAATTACCCTATGTCCAGTTTTCCATTTTATACCATAAAATATTATTTTCATAATATTTTAATATTAATTTATATCATTTAAAAATTATTTAATCATAAAATACCTTAGTTTTAATTTCAAAAAAATTACAGAAAAATTGGGGAAAATATATTTTAAAATATTCTGAAAAATCAGGGTGTTTACAATATTACTCTAGCAAACAGAAATTAGAAGCCATAACTCTCAAGCGATAAATCAAATCCAAAAAACTTTTGTGCACATCTTTCAGAATATCTATGGACTTATTGTATCGAACGCTCTATTCAATAACGATATCAATGTATAAGAGATTTTTATCTAAGAACAGCAACAAAATGGACATAAGGCCAGAGGATCGAGTTGCTCTGATACTACTATGTCATACCCCGATCTCCTGTAGGAATCGACCATCCCCGCTAGGCATGAATCATTGCGCCAGCGTACCCACAGAGCGATCGTTTCTATCAGAACATGATACCGTATGAGCCTGGGGTTGTGCCCGTATAAGGCAACATTGTTAAAGTTGTGGCTATCTTTGAATCGATCGAGTAAGCAGTGGAGGAACAATGTTAAAAATAATAATCCATCTGAGTATAAGAGGCAAATCATAAGGCACGAGGTTCTCTGAATACAATGGCATCGTTCCATACATTATGTCCCTCTATACAAAAGTAGCTCAAAGCAAACTCGATATGGCTCAAGGCATCGACACAAGATTTTTGGGTCCTGGAGATGAGGTATGGCTATTGCTTCCTCGGATGATCCAGCACCTGCGAACAAGCAAACTGTTGGTGGGTCAGCACTTTGGAGAAAGTACTGGTGAGTCTAAATCAACGAACAGAAGTAACATTTTCTGAAACCAACACTAAGTAAGCATGTGGCAAATATTACATTACTAGTGATCTTTCTAGTTTTACCTAGATTTGTTTTATGCAGTACAAGAACAGAGTCATATTACTTCTTTTCGAAAATATCTTTAAAATCAGAGTTCATATTCGATATACAAGCAAGCAGGCAAGACAAGCAGTTCATATATGATATGCAATATTTATTTACTCTCTCTAGTGTGCAGCATATCTAGTTAGTCATATTCATTTCTTTAAAGATTCTAGCATATGCATCTAGTAGACTATCTTCTTAGCATCTATCTCTAACATCTCTATCTTTTATCATTAGAATATCTTATCATATGAACGAGATAAAAGCATATATGAAAATAAGACTTCTCTATGAAAGCATTCAATATAAGAGAGCATGTTCGATATCACGCATATCACTTATTCTGTAATTCTTACCCTTTTTACATAAACATATATATATAAGGTTCTCTTTTCCCTGTCCGTCTCTGCATCAAACAATTAGGTATGCAAGAAGGCCAACTTGGCATGTGCCCTAACTATATGATGGTCCATGGGTAGCCCTATGCTCTATAGACGTGAATACCCCCTAATCATGAGAACTTTATTGCCTCATGGTGCTCCTCTAATCCCCCCCCAGGGCGAACGATCTCCAGTTCCCGAGAACCGTTCGTAGAATTTTTGTGTGTGCACAAGTTGTCTAAAGACCGATGCATGAAATATCGCTCTATCATATAAACTAACTCTTACTATACAACAGTTCTATAAATAAGCATCTTGTCAATCACTTCTCTCTTCTATCTCAGTCTCTATCTATGTCTTCTCTCAGTCTCAGTCTCAGTCTCAATGCGGACATGTCGCCATCTCTATGATACCGTTCAAGCATTTCAATAATTTCTATGAAAATACATATAATAATCTCTATTTAAGCAAGCAGGCATAAAAATAGTTCACTATATCTTTTAACTAAGCATACAATTCTACTCTTTCTTTCTTTAGCATACGATGGAAATATATGAATATTCTTTTACTCTTGTTTATTAGCATGGTAATAGTTCATTCAATAGCGGTATCCGTGTAACTAAGCATACAATATTTTTATCTTTTTTTAGCATGTCAATGGTTCTATCTCTGTCTCTTTTAGACAAGCAAACAAGATCTCTAGTTAGGCAAGCATGTTCGTTTCAATGATAAGCTATACGAGTTATCTTATTAAGCATGCAGAGGCAGGTTCTATCATTCTTCTTATGAAACTATCATCTTAGAATAAGCATTCAAAAACTCAGATTCATTATTAAGGCATGCAAGAATCAGAGAATAAAGTTTTGCCCACTCACTTAGATCAATCGCCTTGTGTTTCGATAAGAAACTCTCCGAGAAGACTTCCACTCGAGTTAGCAAAGTGATATCTCTTGTATATAGTGTCAACGCAGAGTGGGGCACTACACATACCTCTGATATCGATCATCATCCAAACTTATCATCCGTACTTAACTATAGGTACACCAGTGATGATAAGTCTACAAAACCTATCACGTTCATATCACCTCTGATAGGATTTTATTTCAAACTTATTACTTGCACTCAAGTGCGCAAGAAGTAATAGGTCCACCAAAGATCCTCCAGTGGGATGTCCTTAGCAACTATAGTATCGTACTACGTCCATTATAATACCCAAGTTCATAACACATAAACATGATAAATACAGGAAGAAGTTCTGGAAAAGAAAAAACTTTTTTATTAATATTCAAGATCATAAGTACATATGATGGAAATCCATTTATGAAGGTTTTTATTAATATTCAAAATCATGAGTACATATGATGGAAGTTTATTTTTAAGGGTTTCCATAAGGTCTCTCTGATAAGAACCTTTTCCATTAATGGCGTCCCTCCATGATGTTTCTGCAACTGACACAAGTGAAGCCGATGACAGAACTCAATGCACTCTGGGTCATCCCGCCACAGTGCCAATCTTAATATATGAAAAAAAAATTCATACCGATGGATAGCAAATGAGAGAAGGATCCGACGCTCTTCGGCTACCCACGAAGACTGGACGCAAGGAATGACAATCAATCCAAATCCAATAATCAACATCGTAGGCTCCCGACCGGTAGCAGGCCGCATAAAGGGAAGAGAAGCAGCTGGCATGCTGCATAAACAAGGACGATCCCACTTGTAATGACAGGCATTCAACCTTGTCTCTTGGATCAGTTCTTGGTGAACCATCGCATAAAGTTGGCATTTTTCACGAACAACGGGCATTATGATATTCTTTCATGCTCCATCATAGGTAGCACGAGCGAGGACAAAAGCTGCACACAAAAAATGTACATCATCAGCAAACAAAGGATTATGCCTGGTCTGGACGACTTATCATCCATGCGATAGAATTGCCGTATGTTCTAGCCAATTCCCTGCCTATACGACAGGGTGGTGATAAACGCATGTTTGGGATGAGCCCTCATCTATGCGGCTTACTTACGTGAAAAGCCCATGCATATTCTCTCATTCATGCATCAGTGATAAGGTCGATGCATGCAACAAGGTGTCATGCCCCAGTCCCAAAATACATAGGACTAGGACACGTAAGCATGCCAGCCGCATGTATATGGCAACTCCAATATATGGAAACCATAACCCATGCGTACGCTGTATCATGAACAATAATTCACAAGTGGTAAAACTATCACAAGTCACAGGGTATAATCTAAATCTTATCTACGAAAATCAAATATAAATAAATAACCAATATCTATGAAACTAGATCTCAATATAAAGTATCTAAAGATGATAGTTGGATGGAAACAAATCCACTGTCGAACTAGAATATATAAGTGCAACACAACAAACACAATATAAGAATATCAACTAACAATCACTGCTCGAAGAGAAGACCTCCTCAAAATATACGTAATAAGTCCGGATCTGCGCTCCTGTGAATAATCATGAACATCTACACCTGGAAAGGGACCAGGTCCTCAGAGGGACATAACAAGATACATTGAAGTATGCCATAAAGTAAATACTGAATAAATAAAAGGGGTACGCTAACCATCTAAGTAAATACAATTTGAGGACAACTTTGAGTGTATAGGAAAGTGTAGGCTAGACATATGCTAACGTAATTCACCAATCGTGACAACTAGCTAGTATATGCCACATATGCTCCCATAACAAGGGCGCTATGTAATGTAATAACGTCCATACCGCTCTATAGAACGGGGAATCTGCATAATATAACGTCCATACCACTCCGTAGAACAGGTAATCTGAATAGTATAACATCTATACTGCTCCGTAGAACGGGGAATCTGCATAATATAACGTCCATACCGTTCTGTAGAACGAGAAATCTGAATAAAGGGAGTGGGTGTCCCATACGCCTACTAGTCGTCCTCCTCGCCCAATGATCTATGCATGTTGTATCCACAACACGCTTTAGCTACTACGCCGAGGCATCATAACTCTGGCTCATAGTCTATCGTTAGAATAATAGCCCAACCTTACAACCAAACAAGGACAATGATTGGTCCATCGTACCACGATAGTCTATGCTCTGACTACTAATAACCGCTAAGTCTTTTAACATGCATCACTATTAGCAGTTACACCCTAACCATCGTACAACCTACACGTACATGTGGCCAGCAGGATACGCAGGTCCGTGCCCTACATGAGACTCACAACACGTGTAAGAAATGTGTCACGGTCTGGGGAGTCATATCGATAACTCCACAACTTTAGGTGGGTCTACTAGACACTAGGTCAGACACAAGTCTTAACGTCAACGCCTTCGTTGATTGCACCCGAGTCTCTCTCGGACGTACATAATTATATAATCTAAAACAATAAACATGCAACTAAAATAATAACAAAATTTAAATAGTACAACAAGGCAAGGTATACTTGTCTGACGAGAAAGCTGCAAAGTACCAATAACCTGCTCCTGAAGTCGCACAGATAAATCCAATATCCTATATACATATAATATAATACAATACAACATCAGTCATTACACTAGCACACACATAACCATAAATACACTAGACTCGGGGGTATGCTTGGGGTATCACTTGTCAACTAATACGGTCATTTGTGCGACTAATTATGCGGGTGTCCTATATTAAATGTTGTATCAAAATCAGACAGTCAAAATAACATGTGTCTAGGCCAGTACGTAAATGTACACAAGACAGTCATCTAACATGTTCTTAGGGTCAACATGGTCAAGGTAAACATGGGATAATCCACAGTGTCCAAAGGTCGTATAATATAAATACATATATATTCATAAGCATATAATTACTTAAATAATACATCCATTTATATGTATATATATATCACTTAATTTCTAATACACGTATGTGTATACGTACAAGTCACTGGGTTTACCTACTCAGGGTCCGATATCAACTAACAATCATAAAGCAATACTCATGTCCTAATAGCATATACACAAGCACACATAAAAATGAGAAGATGGACAGGTTCAAACCTCGGGGTACGCGTACGGGAATAACGGTGACGACGATGAGGTTGACAACGATGACGATGATGCAGTTGACGATGATGATGATGATGATGATGACGATGATGACGATGATTGGGGTTATGATAAGATAATAACTACGATGATGGTGATGATTACGACTACGGTGACGATGATGCTCATGGTAAAGATGATGGCGATGATCATGATGATGATTACATGATGGTGATTACGAGGATGATAATGTGGGTGATGGTGGTGACAAGGATGATGATGTGGACGATGGTGATGACGAGGATGATGATAGGGATAATGGTGATTAGGGTTTGAAGATGAGGATGATATGGTCATGGTGGTGATGATGATGATGATGATGCTGGTGATGAGCTGCTGACCGAAGTTCGGCCAGGGGGAGGGGAGGTCTGGCCAGGGGAGGTCGAACAGGAAGGAGGACAGGGACACAAGAAGGAGGAGCTTGTGTTACTGGTGGTGGTCGTGCTGGGAGCAGTGGTTGGCCGGGGTGACAATGGTGGTGGTGGTTATAATGATGATGGTGATGATTGAAGGGAAGGAGGGTGGTCCGACATTGAGGAAGGTGGACAGGGACTGGTAGGGAGGGAGATGGCAGCAGGGTGGCGTCGTGGTCGAGTCCGATGAGGAGGGAGGGGCCAGGCGAGGTGTTCAGTCGAGCGCGGCGGGGTCAAGAGGGAGGTTCAGAGGTCGGGGACGAGTCCGGTGAGTCGGCGGGTTTTCGTCGACGAGGAGACGGGGATGGGTGCAGTCAGGGACCGGAGGAGAGGCTCGTGCTGGTGGTGGCTTTGCTGTACAGAGGTGGTGGCGGTGGTGACTGAGGCGGAGGGAAAGATCGTCGGGAAGAGGGAGGTGATGGTGTCTGGGGGGGGGGGGCACTGCTGATAGCTAGTTTTAGGTTTTGGAAAAGAAAAGAAAAGGGGAAAGAGATTATATAATGTATGGAAAATAGGGTTGGCTTGAGGTTGACCTAAAAAATTTGACTTTGGTTAACATCCTCTTGGGTTGGGCCTTGGGCTTACATGGGGATGTTTGGGAGGGCTATAATTTGCATTATTTAAATGCAAGGACTAGGTTTAAAATAAGGAGGCGATGTGGGCGTTGCACATTCCAAAAATTTTGGGAAAATTCCTATGAAGGGAAATTAGATTTCTTTATGTATTGTGTCCAACTGTGTGGACACCTCAACGCACTTTTGCATAAAGGTGCCTAACAATTAGAAAATTGCACAAAGATGTAAATTGGGTTTAAATTAATTAAAATTAAAGCACAAGGTGTTCTGGAATTAATTAGAAGTACATGGGGATAAAATTAGGTGGGACACAAGTATCATGGACATAGGAGGCTTAGAGTAGAATTTTATCATAAATTAGGTTGTACGAAACGGGCAAGATTGTGTCTCCAATTTTGATTGGAACGCACAAGAATACAAAGTCAAAATTATTTGGAATTAGGAAATAATGTCTGCGATGATTATTGCGCGACCAAAATGTAGCATAAGAGAGTATAATTATAAATTATACCAAGGTCAGGATAGATGGCTGGCACGTCTAGGGCAAGGGTGTAAAGTTTGTAGGAAGGCAATGGCTAGTGTAGTGCTCTAATTATTGAAGCAACGATAAGGTGCACTAGAAGTTATAAATATTGTATAATTAAATAAAATACCGTGTCCTATTTCCAATTGGATACAAACTAGCCCTAGTTTTTCTATCTACGCCAAGTGGGCCCAATTTTGGGTGAGGGGGTTTACAATCTATCCAACTTAAAAATAATTTTGTCCTCGAAATTAAACTAAGGTATAATTGGTTTAAATCCTTCACATACATAAGGCAAGTCAATTGCAATCTCTTTGCGATAATTAAAATTATAATCAAATATATCACAATCACTTCAAAATTAAGATAATCACTGTTCAAGCCAACATTTAACCTATCGTAATCTCTTTTCACTTTTTTTCAAGTCATCAACATCCAAATTTAAATTGAATCCATATAACATCTTTAATATTTAATTAACCCACATCAATTTTTATTTCATGATCTCCAACTATCATAATCTCCTTTAGAAAATAATTCTAATCAAATATTACTTCTATTTTCAACTTATGAATCCCGTACTCTTCAAATTTTACTTTCAATTTACATCCTCAATATTACAAATAGGTAATCCAACAATAAAAAATTCTTTTAATTCAATCATCAAATTTGGAATTCAATCCGACTATGTTCATATTTAGAGTTCTATTTATTTTCCTCAAGATTTAAATCGATAATTCAACCTTCAATACTCAAAATTTAAATTTTGCTCAAATTGTAATTATTTGGTCCTCACTATCAAGATTTCAAAATTCATTAAAACCTCATCATCTTAGTCATTCTTAAAAATTCCTAAAATTAAAATGACTTAAATCTCTCAATTTAATCTTACTTGATCGCTTGATCACAATGAAAGAATCACCCCAAGTTGACAATGCGACTTCTATCCAACTTAGAATTCACCCACCTATCACATAAGGCTATATATTTAAGAAATTTTCCTCAAATTATTTAATCATGTTTTTCAATCCTCAAAAAAGAAATTTTAACACCAATTATATCACATATGATATGCCCTTAATTACAAAAGATAGTCACCAAATAATATGGTTGGCCTATGGGGTATATCTAGTACTATTAATATATCAACTTATGCCAAGCACGAGGTTTCGTCTTTCCAAAATAAGGGAAGACAGAAAACAATAATAAAGAGTTCAAGGGGGAGGTAATAGAATAGAAGTATGGGGATCAAGGCGTTTAAAAAAAAATTCAAATGGGAATTGTCAAGGCAGTTATGGATTGAAATCCTATTTTGATAATTCCTATTCACATGCTCGTATCAGTACAGTTATGTAACTGATATAATCCACTCAGACATATCTAGAGAAAAAGTATATGCGTCTACTAGTCAACTATATATCTCAATCCACGTAAAGTAGTCATGCGAAGAGCGAACCAAGCGCACTAAGGTTAGCTAGACCTTAATATACTGATTCTAAAATATATTAGTGTATGCATCCGATAATACATATATCATGATCAAGCTCGATAAAACAGTAAGCTTATAAAACTAGGCTATAATAGCAGCATAAGTTGAGGTAGTCCAAAAAATATAAGCATGCTAGATTATGATGAGAGAAGTTACAAAAAATTCAAGTTCACAAGGAGATAAGACTCTACAATCTCTACAGTAGTCGTACTAACTCCTTGTCTAAGTCGTTAGTCGACCAGATAGGATATGGACCTCTAAGTTCTATAGTCTGAATAAACACTATTGTCTTATGCTAGCATGCAGTTAATGTCATTCAGTTATACTTCAATAATGAGTCAAGAGGACTATGTGTTACTAGGTTGTGAGGCATACTACCAGATAATAAACTAATACTGTGATAGTCTTAAGAGAAAATCTATAAAATAACCTTGTTCTTATAAATAAAGTATAAACTCTTATTGGGGTATATGCGAAAAAGATCTTGGTACTTATTAGGGTATCCTATTACATTATGTAGGTAATGGTTATCTTAACTCTTAATCATAGAGGTTATAGAACAAGTGTTAATACTAAGAATGGAGAAGTTACTGACTCTCTGTGAAATATGATGTAACTTATATCGAGGTGGGGGTACAATTTACGTTATTTGAAACTAAAGGATAATCAGATCATAATCTAAAGGAACAACTCAAACTATAAAGTTCTAACTACCAGGCACATAATTCAAAGTTCAGGATTACAATTAAAATCCTAGCAAACTATATATCCTTAACATAAGATAAAATTACTTGGCCTAAAATCAGAAAGGTTAGGTGGCACGAAAAGATGAAGAATAGAAGAACATAATTAGTTGGCGTACAAATATAGCGAGCGCTAAGTTTTCAGAGGAACAAGATTTGAATTAAAAAATAGAAGTACTCTAGATAATATCATGGTTTTCCTAAAGGAAGGTGGTATGCTAATATCTGTGTTCGAGGTATGATCAAGGAAAATGTTAGATTCATTCCTCTTGGCTTCCTAAGGTACTGTTTGCTAATATCAAGAAAAGAATCTAAATTTATAGTTCTATAATACTATCTCACTATAAAAGTTAAGTTTGGTCCTATTATTCAACCTTGGATTTCTACTGGTTCCTCAATGCTAGGGTCAAACAATATGGTCAGATTTATAACTAATCCTAGTATTGCCTACACTACTCTTAAGTCCTTCATCATTATATTAGGGAATAATGATAAACCAATCTATAAATGAGGGATGCTAGGATTCACTAGATATTCTAAACTTAGTGATGTGTCAATACTCTAGTTGTGTTCTTCTTAGGAATGTTACCCTAATTATCATCCTATCAACAGGGATTCCTATATTCTAGTAGGGGCTATACTCAAGGAACTATTAGGGAAGCACATGAATCAAGCATGATGAAATTATTTAAATAGAACAGACTGTAAGAAAGATAAGTCATAGTCAATTGTAGATGAGATCCTATACTCTAATCCTAGGTGCAGGCTTGCTCGGTACAATAACGTAACCGAGATAATATGCTCTCGACCTGCATGGGCCACCACTAAAAATATGTTACATCCCAGTCCCAAAATATGTAGGACTAGGACATGTAAGCATCCCAGCCGCATATATATGGCAACTTTAATATATGGAAACCATAACCCATGTGTACGCTGTATCATGAACAATAATTCACAAGTGGTAAAACTATCATAAGTCACAGGGTATAATCTAAATCTCTTCAACAAAAATTAAATATAAATAAATAACCAATATATATGAAACTAGATCTCAATATAAAGTATCTAAAGATGATAGTTGGATGGAAATAAATCCACTGTCGAACTAGAATATATAAGTGCAACACAACAAACACAATATAAGAATATCAACTAACAATCACTGCTCGAAGAGAAGATCTCCTCGAAATATACGTAATAAGTCTAGATCTGCGCTCCTGCGAATACTCATGAACATCTACACCTGAAAAGGGACCAGGTCCTCAGAGGAACATAATAAGATACATAGAAGCATGCCATAAAGTAAATACTAAATAAATAAAAGGGATGCGCTAACCATCTAAGTGAATGCAATTTGAGGACAACTTTGAGTGTGTGGGAAAGTGTAGGCTAGACATATGCTGAAGTAATTTACCAATCGTGACAACTAGCTAGTATATGCCACATATGCCCCCATAACAAGGACGCTATATAATGTAATAACGCCCATACCGCTCCGTAGAACGGAGAATCTGCATAATATAACGTCCATACTGCTCCATAGAACGGGAAATCTAAATAGTATAACGTCCATACTGCTCCGTAGAACGGGAAATCTGTATAATATAAAGTCCATACCATTCCGTAGAACGGGGAATCTGAATAAAGGGAGTGGGTGTCCCATACGCCTACTAGTCGTCCTTCCCGCCCAATGATCTATGCATATTGTATCCACAACACGCTTTAGCTACTACGCCGAGGCGTCGTAACTCTGGCTCATAGTATATCGTTAGAATAATAGCCCAACCTTACAAGAAAACAAGGATAATGATTGGTCCATCGTACCACGATAGTCTATGCTCCGACTACTAATAACCGCTAAGTCTTCTAACATGCATCACTATTAGCAGTTATACCCTAACCGTCGCACGACCTACACGTACAGGTGGCCAGCCGGATACGCAGGTCCGTGCCCTACATGAGACTCACAACACATGTAAGAAATGTGTTACGGCCTGGGGAGTCATACCAATAACTCCATAACTTTCGGTGAGTCTACTAGACACTAGGTCAGACACAAGTCCTAACATCAACGCCTTCGTTGACTGCACCCAAGTCTCTCTCGGATGCGCATAATTATATAATCTAAAACAATAAACATGAAACTAAATAAAAATAGAATTTAAACAGTACAACAAGGCCAGGTATACTTGCCTGGCGAGAAAGCTGTGAAGTACCAATAACCTGCTCCTGAAGTTGTGTAGATAAATCCAATATCCTATATACATATAATATAATACAATACAACATCAGTCATTACACTAGTACACACATAACCATAAATACACTGGACTCGGGGGTATGCTAGGGGTATCACTGGTCAACTAATACGGTCATTTGCGTGACTAATTACGCTGATGTCCTATATTAAATGTTGTATCAAAATTAGACTGTCAAAATAACATGTGTCTAGGCCAGTACGTAAATGTATATAAGGCAGTCATCTAACATGTTCTTAGGGTCAACATGGTCAAGGTAAACACGGGATAATCCACAGTGTCCTAAGGTTGTACAATATAAATACATATATATTCATAAGCATATAATTACTTATATAATACATCCATTTATATGTATATATATATATATCACTTAATTTCTAATACGCGTATGTGTATGCGTACAAGTCACTGGGTTCACCTACTCTGGGTTCCATATCAACTAACAGTCATAAAGCAATACTCATGTCCTAATAGCATATACACAAGCACATATAAAAAGAAGAAGATGGCAGGTTCGAACCTCGGGGTACGCGCACGGGAATGACAGTAACGACGATGAGGTTGACGATGATGACGATGATGCGGTTGACGATGATGATGATGATGATGATTGGGGTTATGATGAGATGATAACTACGATGATGGCGATAATTACGACTACGGTGACAATGATGATGCTCATGGTGAAGATGATGGCGATGATCATGATGATGATTACATGATGGTGATGATGAGAATGATGATGTGGGTGATGGTGGTGACAAGGATGATGATATGGACGATGGTGATGACGAGGACGATGTTGGGGATAATGGTAATTAGGGTTTGGAGATGAGGATGATATGGTCATGGTGGTGATGATGATGATGATAATGGGTATTGATGATGATGATGCTGGTGATGGGCTGCTGACCAGAGTCCTGCCAGGGGGAGAGGAGGTCCGGCTAGGGGAGGTCGAACAAGGAGGAGGATACGGACACAGGAAGGAGGAGCTCGTATTTCTGGTGGTGGTCGTGCTGGGAGCAGTGGTTGGCCGGGGTGACAATGGTGGTTGTGGTTATGATGATGATGGTGATGATTGAAGGGGAGGAGGGTGGTCCGGCATCTAGGAAGGTGGACAGGGACTGGTGGGGAGGGAGATGGTAGTAGGGTGGCATCGTGGTCGAGTTCGATGAGGAGGGAGAGGCCAGGCGAGGTGTTCAGTCGAGCACGGCGGGGTCGAGAGGGAGGTTTAGAGGTCGGGGACGAGTCCGATGAGCCAACGGTTTCTCGTCCACGAGGAGACGGGGATGGGTGCATTCAGGGACCGGAATAGAGGCTCGTGCTGGTGGTGGCTATGTTGCACGGAGGTGGTGGCGGTGGTGACTGAGGCGGCGGGAAAGATCGTCGGGACGAGGGAGGTGATGGTGTCGGGTGTGTGTGGGGGGGGGGGGGGGCTGCTGATAGCTAGTTTTAGGTTTTAGAAAAAAATAAAAAAGGGGAAAGAGATTATATAATGTATGGAAAATAGGGCTGGCTTGAGGTTGACCTAGAAAATTTGACTTTGGTCAACATCCTCTTGGGTTGGGCCTTGGGCTTACATAGGGATATTTGGGAGGGCTATAATTTGCATTATTTAAATGCAAAGACTAGGTTTAAAATAAGGGGACGATGTACGTGTTGCACATTCCAAAAATTATAAAAAAATTTCTATGAAGGAAAATAGGTTTCTGCATGTATTGTGTCCAATAGTGTGGACACCTCAACGCACTTTTGCATAAAAGTGCCTAACAATTAGAAAATTACACAAAGATGGAAATTGGGTTTAAATTAATTAAAATTAATGCGCAAGGTGTTCTAAAATTAATTAAAAGTACATGGGGATAAAATTAGGTGGGACACACGTATCATGGACATAGGGGACTCAGAATAGAATTTTATCATAAATTAGGTTGTACAAAACGGGTTAAGATTTTGTCTCCAATTTTGATTGGAACGTACAAGGATACAAAGTCAGAATTATTTAGAATTAGGAAATAACGTCCGCGATGATTATTGTGCGACCAAAATGTAGCACAAGAGAGTATAATTATAAATTATACCAAGGTCAGGATAGATGGCTAGCACATTTAGGGTAAGGGTATAAAGTTTGTAGGAAGGCAATGGCTAGTGTAGTGCTCTAATTATCGAAGCAACGATAAGGAGCACTAGGCGTTATAAATATTGTATAATTAAATAAAATGCCGTGTCCTATTTCCAATTGGATAGAAACTAGCCCTAGTTTCTCTATCTACGCCAAGGGGGCCCAATTTTGGGTGAGGGGGTTTACACAAGGTGATAGTCAGTGTATGTTCAGGATGAGCCTTCATCTATGTGATTGACCTACGAGAAAAGACCGTGCATGTTCTCGATAATCTCTCATCCATGCGACATGGCCCCGTAAAAAGTTCGTGCGTGTTCTAGATAATTTTTCATCCACATAGCGATACTATATACTTGTGTCTCTGTGTCCTTGGCATTATGACAAAGAAACATTGGCACTCCCCTACCTCTATGAAGAGTGCCAGCATCAGGAGGCCACATATTAATTCTGTCTCTAACAAACTCCTCGAAAAAAGGAACAATAACCTTTGGCATTTTCATAAAAGAGGAGGAAGTAGAGAGACAAAGTTCTCTCTCCTCTCTAAGTAGCCTATTTATAGGCTCCAAGGACGCTCGGAGAGATCGAGACGATGAACCAAGAAGTTATAAGGATGAACTTGATGCCTCAATTTGCATGATCCACTTTAAGCTCCTTGGAAACTGATGCCTCAAATCCCGCATCAAAAGACGACTTAGAATCCAAAGAGATTGGTTGAAAGATCGAGCCAAATCTTGGCATTTAATGTAGACTTAACAGCCTGGAAGATTCGTCCATGCATCAACAGAAACATGCGTCAAACAGACTGACTTGGCCAAAGGATATTTATGCGACAGACAGTCCATGGGTTCAAAATATCTTTTTTTATGCTTCTTATTCAAAGTATTCCAAACTCATTCGAGTTTGAAAACTTTTAAGGGGGTCTTATAGAAGCCTAAAAAATCTCCTATGCGCCATAGTCCCCATGCGTCAAAGTTCAAGAGACGCATGACTTGTTGGACACATAATATCACTTCAGTAAAATCAGAGCATTTATGACTCTGACAATAATAATGCTCTGAATGCCTCAATTTTGATATTAACAATTAGCGTCAGTGTCCATGTCACCGCAATAATTACTTTTGTCACTATACAACTATATAATGCTATGTGTATGTAAGACAAAGCTCCCTATGCATCTCTGGTCCTATGTGTCCTAGACTCTATGCGTCCCATGCGTCTCTGGTCCATGCATCCCAAACACCATGTGTCCCAAGAAAAAGTACCCTCAGAAGCTAACTTGGTGAAGGCAGGCCTGCATAGAGCCCATGCGCCCACAAATTGAAGACAAGCCACATGCCCTGTAAAAGCATCCATGCGTCCCGAACAACCATGGAGTTAGGGGTCGCATAAGATCCCATGTCACAATAATTATTGCTTGTCATAAAGTTTTGACATGGCATTTACTGTACTGAACGCTTCGAGAATCGTGAAAGAGGTGGCACACAAAGAGAAATAAATTTATGTTAGCAGATTAATATCTTTGACAGGCGTGCAGAACCACGTGTTCACTCGTATGCGGCTATGCCTCTATACGTTCTCACCCACATTCGGCCAAAGTGTCCATCAGATCTAGGCCATACGGGAGCACACATGCGACCATGACTCTATGTGTCCTCGTCCTCATGCGGCCAAAGTATCCATGAGACCTAGGTCGGACGAGAGCACGTATGCGGGCATGATGCTATGCAATCCTCAACTTGCAGGATCTTGCCATTACAACCAAAAATATCTTCACAAAATTAGTGCTGACGATGTGTCCAGTTGACCAAGTCACACATACAATGGGTTAAAAATAACTCTGAGATCTTATTAACAATATATTCCAACCGAGGCTATGTGACAGCCTATCCGTAGTATATGGCCACAGTTACAACAGTATTCTGTTGAAGGATCCCCCATACGGCTACCAAACAGAGGCACATAGTATATGCAGTACATATAGCCCGTCAGCATGATGGCTATAAATAGTAGGGTTGCATACCCACACGATACACATACATGAAGGAGATACTTCCAGAAAGCATTCTCATTCCTTCGTCGGATCATCAACGGAGTAAATGAGCCACTACAGTGCTCGATCTCTATCGTCACACTCCCAGAATAAAAAATATTATACTTAGATCTTCTGTTAGGATTTTTTTGTACTCTTTTATTTGTTACACAACAAATTTTGTTTTCAACTTTAAATCAATGGCAAATAGTGACATGGATCTCTAACATGGCAGATCCAACGATCACGATTGATTCATCCCTTATATATATATATATATATATATATATATATATATATATATATATATATATATATATATATATATATATATATATATATATATATATATATATCCTTTGACTTTCTCTCTCCTCTATCTTTTCTTTCTTCTCCCTCCCTCTCTTTCTTTATTTTTTCTTTATTTTTTCTCTATTTTCTGCGTGAGCTTGGAGCTTGTTCTTAAGGCCTAAGAGTGTGGTTTCTGGACCCCTCTTGGTGGTAAAGTAGAAGGTTTAGGCTGGGAGCTCGATTTTAGTCAAGTACACATTGCCAGTCTATAAACCTGAGATTTAGAATTTTTTTCTATTGTCATTCATTCTTGGATATTATTAGATAGAAATATTTTTTACATAATTTTTTACTAGTTTAGTTCTTGGCGTTGTATATTTTGATATGTTTTATTTTAGTTTATGGCCATATATATTCCTAGATCTAACCGTGAGATATATGGTACGATCATGGTATCATATATGATACCCATAATTTTCTTATGTAACTTAGTACTATATGCTACATGAGACCCTTACCTATCTTGTATCCTAGTAGTTTTGAGTTTGTAAACCCCCTCTACCAAATTTTAGGTCGACTTAGCTTAGATCGAGAGACTAGGGTTAGTTTGAAGCCAATTGGAATTTAAATCATAGTATTTTAGATTATTGTGCAATATTTGTAATACTTTGTGCACCTTACCGTTGCTTCGATATTTGGAGTGCTATACTAGCATTTGCTTTCCAACAAATTTTATACACTTTTCCTAGACGTGCCAGCCTTCCTTTCTGACCCTTGTGTAACTCATAAATACCCTCCCTTGTGCTTCATTTTAGTCGCATAATATTCGTTACAAACGTCCATGTTAAATTTAAATAAATCTAACTTTGTATCTTTGTGCGTTCCAATCGAAATTGGAGACACAATCTTGACCCATTTTGTGCAACCAAAATTATGATAATATTCTATTCTGAGTCTTCTACATTCATGATACTTGTGTCCCACCTAATTTTTATCCCATATACTTTCAATTAATTTTAGAACACCATTTACATCAATTTTAGTTAAATTAATGTAAGGACCAAACTTGACCCAAAACTAGAACCAACACCAAACCAAACCCTCATTTACACCCTCAAGACTCATACTAAATATTATACATCCTTTTTAGCCACTATATCACACCAAATATGGTATTTTTTCTTATTCAATCCAAAAACCTACTTTCTGTACAATTTTCCAATTGTTGGAGACTTTATTGCAAAAGTGGAAATGATGTGTCACCATCCTATTGGTCAAGACCAATGAAGAATCACCCCCTCCCTCATTGACCGGTCCACTCTCCCCCCTTTCCCCCTTTTTGATTTGACATGTTCCTTCATGATTAATCTAGGCAACTCATTTTAAATGGAGCCATCCTCACCCCACAACACCCTCACCATTATATATATATATATTTATCCTAACTCTTTTTCCCAAAGCAACCCTATCCCAAAGCTTGGCCGGCCCTAATCCCTAGTTTATCAACATCATCTTCTCCCCATGCAAACTCTCCTCCTCCATTATATTTTTCATCATCCCCACCATCCATTAAACCCACATAACCCAAACCCTAAAACTAACCCAACTCCTGTTCATCCTCTTCCTCCTTCAACCCCCCCGCCGACCGGAACCCAGCCTCCACTGGAGCAGCCGAGTCTGGCCACCCCCTTCTCCACCGGTCCCTGACTGCACCCGTCCTCGTTCTCTCCTCGTCTGATCCATCCCGTCGGACCCGCCTGTACCTCGACTGACCACGGCAACCCCGCAGCCAAGCCTCGCCTCGCTGACTTCCTCCGTCGAGTCCTTCAACCCGATGCTGAACTGACTTAGTCCCCGTTTTTCTCAACTAAATGGATTAGTCCACTTTCATCCACGGATAACTTCCCACTCGCACACGGAATTTTGAATCCTCCTTTTACAACTTCACTTTCGGACGAACCCGCCTGAACTCCTTCACCCTCATCATTGTCGGCTGACTCCGGCCTTCCCTCGGCTTTCTCCTCCGTCCACGAGCAGTGATCCCCGTCGGCCTCCTCGACCACAGCCTTCCACCGACTTCCTCGACACCATCAGCAGCCGAGCCCGCTGAGTCTTCTCCACACGAATCTGAGCAGCCCTCCCTCGACGACTGAACCGCCGGCCACATTCCGCCGGGCCTGTCGACCCCGCCAAGCAGTGCATCAGCTTCTCCACGACTTCCCGACCTCCTCGCCTGAACAGCCCGTCGACCTCCTCCTGATCATCACCATTATCATCATCATCATCACCTTAATCATCACCATTATCATCATCATCATTACCTTAATTATCATCATCATCATCATCATCATCATCATCATCTCACCATCGTCATCGTCGTTATCGTTGCTACCGTCATCATCGTCGATCTCGTGCACGTGCATAGGTTCGAACTGCCCTCTCGTAACTTTATGTGTAACATGTGAGATTGGTATATATATGTATATACTCTATAGTAATTATATGCTAGTAATAGTTATGACTAATGTATATATATACTATATGACCCTAGTATTATTTTGGATGTTCTATAATTTCTTTGACCATATGACCCTGAGACTTGTGAGTTGACTGCTGTATATACACTAACATACTGGCGAGGCCTATATTAGTGTTTGACTGATTGAGTCTGCGCAGCATTTGCAGACGTGACACCCTTGCAGCTAGATGTACACTTGACCCTGCTAGTTGACCAGTACCACCCCTGACTTGCGTAGTTTCTGAGTTTAGTGTAATCGTGTTTGTGCGTGTGCTAGTGTAATGACTGATGCTATATTGTATTGTATTATATATATATAGGACCATTAGATCATCCCACGAGACTTCGAGAGCAGGTTATTGGCACTCGTAGCTTGAGGACCCAAGCAAGTATACCTTGTCTTATTGTACTGTTTAAATTCAGACATTATCTAGTTGTATGTTTTATTATTTTAACATTATATTAACTGTGCACGTCCGAGATAGACTCGGGTGCAGTCAACGAAGGCGTTGACGTTAGGACTTGTGTCTGACCTAGTATCTAGTGGACCCACCTAAAGTTGTAGAGTTATCGGTATGACTCTCCAGGCCTTGACACGTATCATTGCACGTCAAAGAGTGAGTTCATATAAGGACGTGTGTGTCATACTCGACTGGCCATCGGTGTGAGCTGCATGTGTGATGGTATTTAGCTTAGTTGTTTATGTCTTTAGCGACTTGCATTATATTACGAGATCTCCACGTCGTGTTTGTGACTTGTACATTGGCATTGGGCGGGGAGGACGACTAGTAGGCGTATGGGACACCAACCTCCTTTATACAGATACCGTATTCTTCGGAGTGATACGAACGTATATATTTATGCAGATACCATGTTCTTTAGAGTGTTGGACGTTACTGGTGGTTTTGTAGATATCACACTCTAGAGAACGTTGGATGTTATTTATACAGATACCACGCTCCTCGGAGGTGGACGTTATTATATTGCAGAGTGCCCTTGTTATAGGGGCATATGTGGCATATACTAGCCAATCACAGCGATTGGTGAATTACGTCAGCATATGTCTAGCCTACACTTCCCATACGTACTAAGTTGTCCTCAAATTGCATTTCACTTAGCTGGTTAGTTCACCCTCGAGTTTTTACAATATTTACTTTATGACATATATTTTTGTATCTTGTTACGTTCCTCTGAGGACCTGGTTCCCTTCCAGGTTATTTGTACAGTTTACAGGATGTTTGATATAGTGGAGTGTGGACATCATTGCAGGTATCTTTATATTTTTAGCTATTACAGTCATGTACTACTTTTCATTTTTGATTCTGCTTTTATAGCCTAGTATTTATAGACCTATGTTGTTCTTTTGGTCTATTCGAACGGATGTATTATTGGGCTGCAGACTGATAATGCGTATCATTTTTTCTTGAGATCTATTTACCATGGATTAAGATTTAGTTTACTTGTTACATGTTAGAATTAGATTATTTAATTGGATCACTTGACCGTGGACAGCGTAAGTGCATTTCGTCGGGTCCATTAAATTAGAAAGTCCTACGGAGTCGTACCAGCTGGCCATTGCCACGTGTCTGATCCCATACGTTTTGGGACTGGGGCGTGACAGAGTTTGGTAGAATTTGGACACGTTTTGGTTTTTAAAAATATATATTTTTATAGTATTTCTAGGAATTGATCTATCGAATCTTAAAATTTATGAAATATAATCTCCCATCTTGTAGGAAATTTTATTTTATTTAATTTTGACCTTTAAAAATTCTGAGTTAAAATCAGGTTTTTATAGCCGAAACAAGTTTTAAAAAATTCCTCTCCTGGCTGTTGTGTCAATTCGGATCATCCGTCGGTAATACAAAAATTTAAATTTTTACCCAAAAACTTACTGTTTTATATCGGATCATCTGTCGATAATATGGGAAAATTCGTTGGTAATCCGAATTAGGCTATCTTTGCTGAACTTGACTGTTTTTGTCCATTTTTGTCCGTTTTTGATATTTTCTTTGACTAAAATAATTTTTTAGCATGATTATGTGACCTTGTATAGTTAGAGAATGATTGTATACCCTATATATTTAACATGAGCACATATTATTTATTGTCACCATGTTATTACCTTGTCTTATTCCTTTAGCGGCTCGTAGTAGAGCACTTCTGTCCATGTATTATTTTATTGTCCTAATTTTTTTAGTGGCTCGTTGTAGCGCACTCCTGACCATGATTCCTTTATTGTCCTTGATAGTGACTCATAGTAGTACACTCATATTTTCTAACTCATGTACCTTCCTGATAGTGGTTTATTATAGTGCAGTCATGACCATAATTCTTTTATTGTCCTTTATGTTGGCTCGTAGTAGCGCACTCTTGTTTTATGACTTATATATTTTGTTGTTATGGCTTATCTTGTGCTTGTGGTTTTAATTGTCAAATTATTGTCCACTCTTGCATATCCCTGAGGGGAGTATCATGTTTAGGATGGATTCTGCGAAATGCCACACCCGAAATCCTAAATAAAAATGTTAAGGATTAAAATAACTTGCATGAATAATTAGATCATTGGGAGGAGAGATTTTCTGGTTGCATGCAGTCCCGTTATTCTGATACCACTTTATTGGTGGATTTGGAGCTCTCCGTCGGGAGGGGGACTCTTTCATCTTACCATTGAGTGATGCATACTTTCATATAATGTCACCCACTGTCACATACTTTCACTTATTATCAACTAAAGAACTAGTCATTGACATTATATTTATATTTATATTGCCTTTATATTTATATTGTCTTTACATTTATATTGCCTCACTATCATTTATTTTCTCACTATCGAATGAAGCACTATTCATTGACATTGTCTTTACATTTACATTTATATTTACATTGACCTGACCTGCGTTCTGAATAACTTGGATAGACTGTAGTGCTTGTGACCGATAGAAAAACCTTAAATTGTATTCATTAGTAATTAGGATTATAATAATCCTACTTAGCTAATGATAACAAGCCGTAAAAAATGCTTGGCCGTGCTTCTTTGGTTGTGCACTATTTAATTTATGCTCGAGTATTGTCTTTTCTTTTCTCGTATTGTCATATGTGTCGGTAAGTGGCCAGAGGCTAAGTTTTGCTTGAAAAAAGATCCATAATCCTGGTCCTTGTTTGATTTAAGGGTTATGGCTCCGATTTTGAAAAGTTTCTAAGCTCTCTTATCGCTTGCCGGCTTATCTTTTTTATAGCCATTATATTCAGTAATTATTCTAATTGTTCTATCCTTGTTCTTATACATGTTTACTGTTTATGCTATGTTCATGATCATGTACATGTTCTTAGTTATTGTTCCATGATCCTATATATGTTGTTAGCCATTGTTCCTGCACATGTTCTTAGTTATTGTTTATGTATAGTACATGATCACATGTCCACCTTTATTTTACTTGTTCCCTATTTACTTTATGTCACTAGTTGTTTACTTTATGTCCCATGTTATTTTCTTATTGTCTTGTCTATTCTCGAGATAAGTGCATTGGTAGTGCATAAGTCTCGATCCACATTTATTATTTTTGTCTCTATCCATTATTGTGTTAGTTATTGCTGGTTTTAGTTTATAGTTTTGGTTTCCTTTGAAGTACTTGCTATTGGGGGATGATCCCACTAGTTTTGTATGGCCAGATCTCATAGTAGAACCAGAGGATTTGTAAACACCCAGAATTTTCAGAATTTAAAAAAGAATTTTTGGAATTTTTCTGGATTTTTTGTGATTTTTCAGTAAATAAAATAAAATTTTCTGGTATTAAATAATTTTTGGGATTTTATTAAATATAAAAATATTATGAAAAAAATATTTTTGGGTGTAAAAATAGAATAATAGACTTACAATAGTTTTTCTAAAATTTATTGGACCCCAGAACTATTTTTAAAGACCTAAAAACTAAGTTTTTGTTTAAACCAAAATAAACCAACCTGAACCGGGTTGAACCAACCGGTTTAACCCTGAATCGGACCCATCCTGAACCAACCGGATCAACCCTAACAGGTAGGATCCATACCCGACCCGTACCTGAGACCTGTACCCGACCCGTACCTTAGCGGGTCGGATTCGGACCCGAATCCAGAACCCGACCCGCCAACCTGACCCGAACCCGCATATACAGTAATCCTAAATTCTGTAACCGTACCCCGATGGTTCAGCGACCGCCGCCGACCAATCCGCCTATGCCCCTATGGCGGTTATGCCTCCCCCGCTCCCCGCGACTCTCCTCATCCCGACCGTCCACCTCCCCTACCCGCCGGTCGTCGCCCCTATAAAACCCCCACCGCCTCTACTGTCATCATCGATCCACCACCGCCACTACTCCTCTCCGGCGACCCGATGACGCCGCCATCCTCCGGTGCCACCCCGCAGGCCGACCGACCCGACCCCGACGAGCGCTGCCGACGCCTTCGACGCCTTCTCTGCTGACCCGAGCCGCAGCCACGCCAAGCACAGCTGTGCCCCGCTGCCGTGCGTCATCGCGCCGTCCTGTCTGAAATAGTGTACCTCAGTGAGGTACATGCCTTGTCGCTCTCATAACTTTCTGTACATAGATCCATATATCGTTCTGTCTACTATGACGCATAGACTGCGTGACCCACTCGAAACTCGTACAAATAGTCTGGGGTATCGCGTCCTGTGGCGATCGTAAACCGCGACGCAAAATCAGGAAAATAAACCCCAAATTCTGAAAATTCAGAATTTATTCCGAATTCCCCAGTTCGCGACTATTTTGCGACCAACCTGCTTAATATTTTCAAAATTGGCTTGAACAATTAATTAGACTATATGACCAAGTTTTAAACCCTATTTTTAGATTAATTTATCGTGCTATAATTTGTATTTAATTTGAGGGTAAAAATGACCGAAATATTGGTTATTTAAATACCCTAATTTTCCAGGAACTGGGTGCGCCCCGCTAAACGGGACGACTTGGTCATATGCGGACTTCACCGAAAGGTGCACGTCGTTAATATAGACGTGTGGTATTTCACGGAAGTTGATTTGGATGTGCGTGCACACCGGAATCAATGCGTATCCGTCGACAACACCCCGTATCGGCCCTATTCTGGAACTTGTTGTAACTTCGTGTATGCTCGTCATTTTAAAACAAAACTTGTGCCATCAGACTCGTAGCATTTTTCTGGTCCTGTGACCTAAGTTTGGTTCAATTCTGAGAACGTTGACAAAATCCTGTATCGTGGGCCCCACGGCTCCACTTGACGGGCGATTTTGTGATCGGCTCATCGGAATCCAGTTCTGGGTATTACATTGGGTTCGTATCATCGTTCTAGACTTGTAAACACTAAGTTTGACAAATTTGGAGAACAATGTCTTTGACACATTTTTCGGTACGAATCGGGCCACATGTGGACCCCGTTTTGACCATAAACTGTCACTTTTGCCCCTGTGTCCAAATTGGACTCATGGACAGGCAATTCTAGCTATTTGATATCTTCTGAACCTGATGATAGTATTCATTTTAGCAACCGGAGGAGTACTTGCAAATCTCGCGAATACTGGAGCAGCAGTTGGATACCAAACCCCAAGCAAGTGTACCTTGCCATACTTGCAGTAAATTATTTTTTTATTATTCTCTTGATCTATTTTTGAGTTATATCTATTCAACCTAGGACCGTATGATATTACTTAATATCCGAATAACATTCGGGTGTCAACACTGTATGCGAAGTTGTGTAACGTCACCTAGAGATGGATATCGAAATCCTACACATTCTCGTACTTGCATTATCAAGTACGTCATACTACAGGACATCTGACACTATTCATAAGACAAAATCTTCCTGAGATATTCATGGTGATTCTGTATAAGTTACATAATTTGTGACATAGATATTGCATGTGCTTAGGTATTATTATGACTTGCTGCATTAGATATGATCTTGCGTGACATGGACATGAGATATCGTGAACATGAGATATGTGAACATGAGACATGTGATTACATTAGGTGGAAAGAGATTTACATATATATATATATATATATATATATATATATATATATATATATATATATATATATATATATATATATATATATATATATATATATATATATATATATATATATATATATTACATTACTGGAGGTGCCTTAGACTCTGACACAGAGCTTTGGCACATTACTGGCCCTTCGAGAGAATACTGCTATGGGTTTCCCCGACACAGAGCCTATAGTAGTCTCAGCCTGAGTATGATTAATGCTCTCATATTGCATATCACTTAGCTGGTTATCTAGTTTACCCTGTTGATTCATTTATTCTTGCACTGTATTTATTTTGGCTTGAGTTATTCTTGTACCTTGCTATGTCCCCTGAGGACCTGGATCCGAATTATGTTCCCAGGTTTAGCAGAAGAGATCTACCCTGAGGTGTACGGGATAGGAGCAGTCTTTAGAGAAGTACCAGAACCCGAGGACGAGGTGATCGCTGAGGATTTCTTCTGAGTATCTCCTTATTCTATACTCAGTCTTGGCTGTTATTAGACTCTTTTATTTCTCGTTTAAATTATATTAGACTTATTATCGGGTTGTTATCCGATTTACTTTATTGAGACTTGATGATGATTATATTTTATTTTGCTGATATTGATGTATTCATTTCTGTGGATAAGATTAGATTGTGACATATTATTTAGACCTTATTGTTGTATTATAGCTTAAGTACACCCTGATGGTTCCATTAAATTGGGCTTGTCTATTGGTGTGTGTTGTTGGCCATTGTCACATGTCTAGTCCCTCGATATTTTAGGACTGGAATGTGGCATAGTTTTTGTGGTGGCCCATGCAGGTTAACGACTAAATTGCTTCAGTTTCAACTGAGGGACCGAACAAGCCTGCAATAAGGATAAGATAAGTTATAGGATCTCATCCACTTGATTGAATCGTTCTTGATATCTATATCGGATTCGAATTAAAATTCTTGACATGCATCATGTCTTGATTTCTCTGTGCGTTCTTATAGTTTTCTTTCAATGTAGAGTAATGGATCCGAGAACCGATAACGAGAATCCCTTAGGTACACTATACGATGCTGTAGTCACCTATGATGAGGAAGTAACACCAGAAGACAGAGGATAATCAGCTCAAAGCAATCAAGCAGGCCAGCATAGTTCAAGGTTCCGACGTGATGATATCCTACCTCTGCCGCAGTTCGTTCCACCAATGCATATTTTCCTACCAGGACAAGTCATGGATGGGCAACAGATGTAAACCCCCTCGACCAAATCAGAGCTATTTGGATTTAAATTAAGAAACTAGGATTTAATTGGATGTAATTAGATTTAATGTGCAGCAATATTGTAACTTAATACGCCTTACGGTTGCCTTGACGTTTGGAGAACTATACTAGTAGGTACCCCCAAACCAATTAAGTACTCATCTCCTAGACACGCCAGACTACCCACCTGCACTTTGTGCAACTATTAGATTCCCACTTTGGTGCTTAAATCTAGTTGCACAACAGTCATTGAAAATGCCCAAGTATTATTTCATTAAACCAAACCTTCTCCTAAATGCTTGATGCAATTGTTTGTAACCTAAATTTAATTGAGACCCAGATCACCCCAAAACAAGTCATAACCAAGCCCTGTATACCTATCATGAGGACCAGACCCCACCCCAAGGAGCCCAGGCAAGCCCAAGGCCCGAGGCCAGGCCATAAACCCCTCCTATATAAATACCTCTCCCTACTACTATTGAAACCCTAACACCTTCACCCTCTTCTCTTAACCCTAGCCGAATCCCTACCCTTGCCGAGACCCATCCCCGCCAGACTGAACCACCCCTGACTCGCCAACCACCCACACTAACCGCCTCCACTCGCACCATCACCATCCCCGACCATCACAGTCCCTGTTAAACCCTACTGTCGATCCCGACTGCTCCCCACCACCCTCCAACGCCGGCAACCACCCCCGAGAAGCCGACCCCGACCACCCCGTGACCTGACCATCGTGCCCGATGCCGTCTCAGCCTACTGCCGTCGAGACAGGCCGCTGTATCCGCGATTGTAGCCATCGTAGTCGACTGAACGTCGGCAGACCGTTCCGTCCACACGTCGACCGAAGTTTATCCCCACTCCAGAGAAGATAGTCGATCAGCGAGCGGACCCCTCACTCGGTCGATCAGGTACTCGTTCATTGAATCCTTCTCTCGTGTGTCCTATTACTTCTCCTTCGTATCGTCGTGTCGAATATGAAAATGTATTAATAGCTTCTAAACCTAGTTAGTATTTTATGCATGGAAGTAATTTTTAATTAGATATTAATTAATAAATAATTATTCTAAATTAATGACCAGTTATCAGGGACAGGTAATTCACTTGAAAAACCTAGATATAAACCTAGTACGTGAACATGGAAAATAGAGGCATGTGTCCGCACAGAACAGAAATCACGATCAACCAGTGAGTAGATAATTATTGCCTCGAGACACATGTTAACCGAAGACAGAACACATGTACACCCTAGCTATGTGCACACGTGATGCTGTACTCAAGCAACAGTGAACTCGCGACAGTATTCAAGTATAGCGTCTTAATCGTATGTAGTTAATGCGTAGTGTCTGATGTCTGTATTATTGTGTTATATTGTATGTCTAGGGTTTTCGGATCAGCCAGGAGACGCTACAGAAGCAGGCTTTTGGCATTCACCCCTTGAAGACTCAGGCAAGATGCCTTGCCATATTTACTGTCTAATTTAAATTATGCATAAGTTGTATTATTCTTGTTGCTTCTTTTATACCACTGTGCGCGTCCGAGATTGACTCGGATGCTGTCGACGGATACGTCGATGATTTAGTATCTTTGGCCTAGTCACTAGTAGACTCACCCCAGTAAGGAGGATGCACTGATATCTTCTGAGACCTGACACTTTTACACGTATTCATAGTGACAAATCTCATGTTGGGATGCGAGTTCGCGTGTTCGACTAGCTATCGCCGCGTGTGACATGCATCACGGTTAGTAAGCAATTCAGGACTATTTCAGTGTAGAGACTTGGCATTTAGATGAGGAGGTATATGCGTCAATTATTTGACTTGTATATTTATATTGGGCGGGGAGGACGACCAGTAGTCATATGGGATACCCCACTGCTTTACACTGATACCGCACTCGACGGAGTGATACGGACGTATATATATATTACTGATACCACGTTCTGTAGAGTGTTGGATGTTACTTGGTGATATTACAGATACCATACTCTATAGAACATCGGATGTTATTGTATTCCTGCGCCCGTGTTATAGGGGGCATGTGTGGCATATACTAGCCGGTTGCCACGACTGGTGAATTACGTCAGCATATGTCTGGCCTACACCTTCCCATATACTCACAGTTGTCCTCACTTTGCATTCACTTAGATGGTTAGCACACCCTTTATTGTATTTATTTTATTTAGTATTTATATATGGCATGTTTCTATGTATCTTGTTACGTCCCTCTGAGGACTTGGTACCTTTCCAGATTTGGACGAGGCTTACTACCCCACAGTATACGGACCAGGACAGGAGACGAGGTTTTCTACAGCTGAGGAGTTAGAGGTGCAGCCGTTAGAGTTTTCGTGATTAGTTGGTAGGCCTTTCACCTAGATTGGGTACATCATTATCTAGTCAGCCAATGCCCTAGACCTTACCTTTTATCTATCATTTTTGTACTTTATTTCGTCATAGTAGTGGGTTTGTTCCTACCTGAGATTATTGGTTGTACTATGATATCTTGAGACTGGAGTTTATCTTCCAGCAGTTTATTTAGTACTTCTTGCTCTCTATCTTGTGGATGAGATTAGATTACCTGTTATTGACTGATATTGTACATGTTAGTATTGTAGGACAGCGTAGCACTCTTCATGGATCCATTAAATTGGGATATCCTCGGAGACGTGTCAGCTGGCTATTGCCACGTGGCCTGGTCTCATACATTTTGGGACTGGGGCATGATAACAGATGTTTCAAATATTTTATGCAATGATGCAAGCCCAACAACAGGTTCAACAAGAGGCTCAGCATCATGAGGCGGAGAACTTGAGGAACAGCTTAGTAATTGTACTAGAATAGGCAAACCCACCAGCACGACGGCCAATGATGGCTCTATCACCGATTTTTGCCAACTGAAGCCCCATACCTTTTCTGACAAGGAGGAGCCCACTGAAGTTCATGAGTGGCTCACAAACACACAACACCAGTTGGAAGCAACTGAGCTTCCAAGAGAGCGTTGGATGATTCCTGTTCGGATGTAATTGACGGGCAATGCACATTACTGGTGGCTATCTGAGGAGAGACGGCTCGGACCAGACTGAGTCACTTGGGAGGAGTTATCCATACTTTTTCAGGAGATGTACATTCCAGCTATTGCTCGATCAGAACTTTGGGACAAGTTCAATTGCCTCACTCAAGACAGTATGACAGTGGAAGAGTACAACGCAAAATTCATTCGTCTGAGTCGCTTCGCTCTTACCTTGATCCCGACAGAAGAAGAGAAGGCTAAGAAGTTCTTCGACGGACTAAACTTTGAGCTACAGAGAATGATCGGATCTGTTGCACCTACTTCATACACGGACGTCCTTACTGTAGCTCGATGTATGGAGCACTTCACCAGAAGAGAGTCCAACCTGAAGCGGCCTTTCACATCAGTACCAGCCAGAGCACCGCATGGAGAAGCTGCAAAGAAACCTCACCTTCATCAAGCACCACAGGGAGTTGTATCCAAACCCCCAGCCCTTCCTACTTGTCACTACTGTGGCAAGGTAGGCCATATTGAGAATGAGTGTAGACATAAATTTGGATTATGTTTAGCTTGCGGATCCAGACAACATTCAGTGAGGGAATGCCTGAGCGTAGAGAAGGAGCACCAATATTAAACCAACAAGCTCTACCAGCACCAGGAGGATATCAACCGAGGCCACCCTTGGCACCTCGAGCAGCACTCTTCCAGCAGGTCCAGCAACAGCAGAGGGAACCACCACAAGGACGTGGACAAGCTTTTGCTATGACCTTGGAGGACGTGCATACTCGTGGAGTAGCAAATGCGCATAAGTTTTTCATAGTTATCTGTTTTGAGTAATGCCTTAGCACGTGCCTGTTAGTTCACTTTCTAAGCCTCAAAACTAGTATTTTGAACTTATTAAATTGAAAACCTAGTTTTTCTAAAGACTGTAGTTTTCTTTGCTCTAACCAGATTTCCTTCACTCTTGAATTATCAAACTTATATTTTCTAGGGAAATACTATATTCCTTTCCTAGGTATTTTTTAACCCTCATCCTTCGATTCTTCTTGATCATGATTCTTGATTATATCGTGCTTCGAACCTGTTTTATAAACCATGTCATCTCTGTTGACCGATTATGTTATTATTTGATTGTGAGGACGCAATCCTCTTAAGGGGGGTAGATTATAAATACCCAGAATTTTCAGAATTTAAAAATAAATTTTCAGAATTGTTCTGGAATTTTTTATGATTTTTCAGTAATTAAAATAAATGTTTTCTGGTGTTAAATAATTTTTAGGATTTTATTAAATAAAAAATATTATGAAAATAATATTTTTGGGTGTAAAATAGAATAATAGACTTACAATAATTTTTCTAGAATTTATTAGACCCCAGAACTATTTTTAAAGACCTAAAAACTAAGTTTTTGTTTAAACCAAAATAAACCAACCTGAACCGGGTTGAACCAACCGCTTTAACCCTGAACTGGACCCATCCTGAACCAAACCGGATTAACCCTAATGGGTCGGATCCATACCCGACCCGTACCCAAGACCCGTACCCGACCCGTACCTTGGCGGGTCGGATCCGGACCCGAATCCAGAACCCGATCCGAACCCGCGTATACAGTAATCATAAATTCTGTAACCGTACCCCGACGGTTCAGCGACCCTCCGCCGGCCGATCCGCCTTCGTCCCTGCGACGGTTACGCATCCCCCGCTCCCCGTGACTCTCCTCCTCCCGACCGTCCACCTTCCATACCCGTCGACCGTCACCCCTATAAAACCCCTACCGCCTCCACTGTCATCATCGATCCACCACTGCCACTACTCCCCTCCGGCGACCCGACGATGTCATCATCCTCCGGCGCTACCCCGCAGGCCGACCGACCCGACCCCGATGAGCCCTGCCGACGCCTCCGCCGCCTTCTCCGCCGACCCGAGCCACAGCCACGCCGAGCACAGCCATGCCCCGCCGTCGTACGTCATCGCGCTGTCCTGTCTAAAACAGTGTACCTCAGTGAGGTACATGCCTTGTCGCTCTTATAACTTCCTGTACGTAGATCCATATATCGTTCTGTCTACTGTGACGCGTAGACTGCGTGACCCGCTCGAAACCAGTAAAAATAGTCTGGGGTATCGCGTCCTGTGGCGATCGCAAACCGTGACGTAAAATCAGGAAAATAAACCCCCAATTCTGAAATTTTAGAATTTGTCCCGAACTTCCCAGTTTGTGACCGTTTTGCGACCAACATGCTTAATGTTTTCAAAATTGGCTTGAATAATTAATTAGACTATATGACCAAGTTTTAAACCCTATTTTTAGATTATTTTATCTTGCTGTAATTTGTATTTAATTTGAGGGTGAAAATGACCAAAATATTGGTTATTTAAATATCCTGATTTTCCCGGAACTGGGTGCGCCCCGCTAAACGGGATGACTTTGTCATGTACGGACTTCACCCAAAGGTGCACGCCATTAATACGGACGTGTGGGATTTCGCAAAAGTTGATTTGGATGTGCGTGCACATCGGAATCAACGCGTATCCGTCGACAATACCCCATATCGGCCCTGTTCTAGAACTCGTTGTAACTTTGTGTACGCTCGTTGTTTTGAAACGAAATTTGCGCCATCGGACTCATAGCATTTTTCTGGTCCTATGACCCAAGTTTGGTTCGATTCTGAGAACGTTGACAAAATCCCGTATCGTGGGCCCCACGGCTCCACTTGACGGATAATTTTGTGATCGGCTTATCGAAATCTAGTTCTGGATATTTCGTTGGGTTTGTATCATCATTCTGGACTTGTAGACACTAAGTTTGACGAATTTGGAGAACACTGTCTCTGACACATTTTTTGGTGTGAAGTGGGCCACATGTGGACCCTACTTTGACCAGAAACTGTCACTTTTGCCCCTGTGTCCAAATTGGACTCATGGACAGAAAATTCTAGCTATTGGATATCTTTTGAACCTGATGGTAGTATTTATTTCAGCAACCAGAGGAGTACCTGTAAATCCCGCGAGCAGCAGTTGGATACCAAACCCCAGACAAGTGTACCTTGCCATACTTGCAATAAATTATTTTTTTATTATTCTCTTGATCTATTTTTGAGTTATATCTATTCAACTTAGGACCGTGTGATATTACTTAATGTTCGAATAATATTTGGGTGTCGACACCGTACGCGGAGTTGTGTAACGTCACCTAGAGATGGATATCGAAATCCTACACATTCTCGTGCTTGCATTATCAAGTACGTCATACCACAGGACACTTGACACTATTCATGAGACATATTCTTCCTGAGATATTTATGGTAATTCTGTATAGGTTACATGATTCATAACATAGATATTGCATGTGCTTAGGTATCATTATGACTTGCTGCATTAGATATGATCTTGCGTGACATGGACATGAGACATCGTGAACATGAGACATATGATTACATTGGGTGGGAAAAGATTTACCATACAAAAGGCTGATTATATATATATATTATATTATTGGAGGTGCCTTAGACTCTGACACAGAGCTTTGGCACATTACTGGCCCTTCGAGAGAATACTGCTATGGGTTTCCCCGACACAGAGCCTATAGTAGTCTCAGCCTGAGTATGATTAATGCTCTCATATTGCATATCACTTAGCTGGTTATATAGTTTACCCTGTTGATTCATTTATTCTTGTACTGTATTTATTTTGGCTTGAGTTATTCTTGTACCTTGCTATGTCCCCTGAGGACCTGGATCCGGATTATGTCCCCAGGTTTAGCAGAGGAGATCTACCCTGAGGTATACGGGACATGAGCAGTCTTTGGAGTAGTACCAGAACCCAAGGACGAGGTGATCGTTGAGGATTTCTTCTGAGTATTTGCTTATTCTATACTCAGTCTTGGCTGTTATTAGACTCTTTTATTTCTCGTTTAAATTGTATCAGACTTATTATCGGGTTGTTCCCCGATTTACTTTATTGAGACTTGATGATGATTATATTTCATTTTGCTGATATTGATGTATTCATTTCTGTGGATGAGATTAGATTATGACATGTTATTTAGAGCTTATTGTTATATTACAGCTTAAGTACACCCTGATGGGTCCATTAAATTGGGCTTGCCCATCGGTGTGTGCTGCTGGACATTGCCACGTGTATAGTCCCTCGATATTTTGGGACTGGGGCGTGACAGGATTCTTTCCTATCTTCTACTGGATGGAGACCACCCAGAGCACCAGAAACCTGAGTGGGTTCCTATTTCATTCACCCACTAGTATATGTACTTTATTTATTTATGTCATTTAGCCCCCGAGCACGTGTTTAGCTCGTATTTTGGAATTGACATCCAACCTACGGGCATGAAATGATTAACATTATTCTAGACTATAGCTAGAGTTGACCATATATGACTATTACTCTTGCTAGTTCATCATTTTGTTCAACTAGCTTCTTGATCATCTATGTATACATAGTTTGTGATACTTTACTATTTTATATCTGATGATCATATTTCTTATATCTTATTAATTTGCATATGATTGAGACACCTAGGATCGTTTGATGTAGGATTGACTGTTGGCTTGTAGTATTAATCCCCTATGTCTTTCACAACCGTAACCGTATCTCGGGGTACTAGTGTGTAATACCCTGTTCTGCTCAAGCGGACTGCCGATTCAAATGGCAAAAGTAAAATATCTTGACCCGCTTTGCTTCAACGAGAATACTCATTTGAGGCAAGGATTTTTAGACTTGGTTCTTCAGGAGTTCGGCTTAGGCTTTCAGAGGCTCGCCCAGAGTATCGCTCAACCAAGGCAAAACCTCGCTAAGGTGGGTGGCTACGGTGAACTTGTCTTTGCTTAGCCAGCACACTTAATATATGGAATGATACATGCTAGTCGCTAGGTGAATCACCCCCTACATGCTAATAAGGATACAACGCACCTAGCTAAGAGAATAATCCCAACTGGTATTGCTTATATTAGAATATGGAAATAAAATATTGCTTGTATTTAGATCTTCGCATGATATCTTTGCTTTGTGCAACCAAGACCTCGCTTGCCTCGGATAGAAATGATATAAATATGCTCTTCGTAGTGCACTGTTCATATGTTTACACTGCATGACCCTAGATAACATCGCTCGAAAAATTCCTTTACGGTTTTACTCCTCGGCTTACCTTCGGGCCCGAGCTAACATGAATGCTTAACTTCTCTTTTGAGTGCAATACTTGCCTGCTTAAATGTTAACTTGTAATATTGTCTTACCTCAATACTTGCAACAATGAAACTTTTGCCATAACTAAGCAACACTATCTTGTATCGTGCATGCATTGAGTCAGCCAGAAGACTATCGAATAGTCCTTCTGTGCAATTGAATCTGCAAGTATCCAGGACCGTTAGGTTGCTAAAGCAGTCCCCGTACTAGGGGAGTGTATCAAGACAAGTTGTTTATTGATCAAGAATCCTGTCAAGTTATATCTGAATGATAATCATACCAAGCCTACCCTTGAACGAGAATCCTGCCAAGTACTTAAAGAATCATAGCTCATGGAGAAAATGCTCGTTTAGAACAAGAATCATGGATTATCATGTCAGGTTATGGAAACGGAATGACCCAGACTTGTATGTCACGGACAACTTGTTAACAAGTGACATTCTCGGATCTCTGTTCCTACGGACGGTCACTGGGGCACTAGGACCAATCCGATCCGGACGAAACCCTATTTAGTCTGCCTGTTTTGGGCAGAATGGCGTGTAGCGCCTGTGAATTATCCTTTATGCCATTCTTGATCATAGACTAAAGTAGTCACCTATTTCGGAAGGAATGACCTGTAGCCCTCCTGATCCTTGAGTTGCGCGTCATTCTCTTTCATGTACTACACCCGTCCTTTATGGCTATGCCAGCGACTCCTATTCATATAGATAAGTCATCCTCGCTTAGCGGCTATCCGCGTGTGAGTTATTGTATCACGTCAAGAATATTGGAAATACCTGAACGATCATGGATATAAGATACTTGTACATGGATTGAACACTTTAACATCTTATGCAACGTACCTGATATTTTGTGTAACTCGTACACCCATATCGTAATCACGCTCACAATATAGTGTTTGTATATGCTATTACCCCTAAATGTTTATACATGCTCGTACTTAAATTAACTTGATTGCCTTGGACAGGGAAGGACAAATGGTAAGTTGGTAAGTCTCATCGTATTTTCTCTTATATCGTACAGCGCACTGCCACACGAGTTAGGCTATTCAATCCTTGCCATGAAACTGATCCTAAGGCAACTAAAAAGACAACATAATAGTTGGTGCACAAAACCTTTATTACGTGTTTAGATTTGTCGAATGGGCGAGTAGCCTCCCCACCACTACATTCGTGTACTGATAATCCCCAGGTTGCTTGCAGGGTGCGGAAGAATCTCGTTCGGTGTGGATGCCTCCTTCGTGCGTGCTAAGGTGTGGAGATTACTCTGGAGCCTTGGAGCGCTGCATCCGAAACTGAAGTACATATACAAGATATAATTTTGGAACATTACCTGTGTAATCATTCCACAAATGTAGCCACTTGGCACGTCTTTACTGTTTCAGAGAGAGAGGCTTGAGCGACTTATAATCTCGGCTATGTGCCGCCTGTAACACTTATTTCAATATTAATAAAGAATTTTTTTACTTTTACTTATGTTATACAATGTTTTCGCTATCGATGACTCAGTGAACTTGTTACCAAATCGCCTATGCGTTTATAATTTTACTACACTCGGACAATCTGTACGACTCTGTGGCTTAGACCTCTTACCGCCAGCTAATAAACCACGGCCTTGCACGGGCGTAGCTTACGCTCGTGCAGCATCACGCCCAGATGGGCTGAATCGATCGTCCCGCGGGAGCGCTAGCACGGTAATTCTCGCCTAGCGGGACGGCAGATTAGCTTACGGGAGATCGGGGCATGACATAGTGTACTCTGGTATGTGTAGCTAGCTTTGTCTACCTCCGCTCTCCAATATTCTAGTTCTGGGACATGACCGATATTTTACATAATAAGTTTATATATATTGTGATTCTATGTGTGTATTTGCTGATTAGTATTGATATCGAGAAACACCAAGAGATAATTTGTTGTAATGGGATAATAAGTTAATTTATGAATAATACCGTGTATGTGGGGATAAAGAAAGCTATAAATAATTATGTGTAGTGGCATTGTATTTCAGAAAAGAAATGTTGCATAAATTTTAATGAATGAGATCAAGATAATTCTTAAGTTGATTCATGTGTATTAGCTTGTTTATGTTTCAGACTTTGAGAAAGTAAGTATTATATTTGTGGTTGGCAGGGCCACCATATTATAGATAGCCCAAAATGGACGTCGAGTCAATGCGAAGAGAGGTATGGTACTGAAAATGGCTTAATTTTTGAGTGGTATATGCTTTGACCCTCGTAGTAATAATATGAGATTCAGACCATGTTTGTATTGATAACGATAAATCTACCCGTGAGGGATGGGGTAGAATCGAGATAGTTGGGATTTATGATTTTATGTATTTTGATTTTGATGTCCCATGAGGTATTAGGTTCAAATAATCAGGAGCAGGCTCTTGTCGAATTGATGTTATGTTGGATAAAAATTAATAAAGTATAAAATAGACGATTTAGCTAAGAACAACGAAATGAGTTATACATTTAGGTGGTGACTTAAATCAATTGTATGAATGTTTAAACTATGAACAAATGACCAGATATAACTATTGGAGACTTATTAGAAAAAATGATACATATCAAATATTGAATGATGATTGAATCAATGGGATCGAATTTATATATTGGATATCATAATTTGGTTACGAAACTCAGATTTCTTTAAAATAGTTGTTTATGTGCCTAGTTCAAAGGGCATCATTAGTGAAGTAAAAAACTAAGCTTAATGTAATAGATAGTTTTGTAATGCACATATGCTTGAAGGATTGAGGTGTATCGAGAAGTGACAAACATAGACTTTGGATTTTGTAGCTATAAGGATACTGATTAGTGTAGCATATAAACTCGTTGGAGTATATTTGAGTTATGTGATTCTTATTATATAAATTAGGATGGTATGATTGTTGATGTTGGATGATCTGTATTAATTCATTATGTGATCGGGGTATGGTAAATGTGGATATTTGTGAATCTGATTTAATGAATGCATAATTTTTCTTATGAAACTCTAGTGGATGTGATGCGAGTAAATTTGATGGTTAATGTGAATTATAAGTTAATCCTTACAGTGTCAGAGTAGATATTGTAAAAGTAAGACTTAATTGAATATATTGTGGGAATATCCCTATCTTATGGATTTGTTAGTAGGTCAGCTATACTATAAATATTCGACAACAATTGACATATTTAGGGATACTTTAACAAAATGGCATGAAAAAGAGAAAGAATTACCTTACCAGATTGTTCATGGGATGCTTGGCCGATATAGACTACGATTGGTATCGCAGTTTACCTGATAACTGTATATCCTCGTTTGATGACATAAACTATCTTTTCCTCTCACGATTCTATGAGGGAGGCATGTATATGATGATGTCTTCACTCATCGATATCAAACAGAAGGAGAAAGAATTCGCTCGTGAATTCGTTGAGCATTTCAGATAGGAAACTATGAAGTTACCCCTGGTATACCAGACTCCATATTCATTAATATTTGCAAAAAGAACCTACTACCTATAGTAGGGCTCTGGACGGTTCCAACTTAATTTCAAGACTGGACGACGTTAATCATCGAGGCCGAAGCTGCTGAAGGTAACACAAAGATGGCACATAATTTGGGGTTACAAATGACCAATATTGAAGGAAAGTGTCCCTTCAATAGTACGAATAATTGCAACAGCAAAATAGATAAGGCATTGGCAATAAACCTGTCAAAGCGACCCACATATCCTCCAGCACAAAAGCCTCCAGAGTCTTCCAAGCCTAAGGAATAATATTTCTTTGACGATAGCAATATCCATAATATTTTTGAATGCTTGATAAAAAGCGATAAGCTGCAGTTGCCTGACATCAAGCGACAAATGAGGCTGGTAAAATAGATAACCCAAAATATTGCTTGTACCATCGATATATACATCACCCTACCAAGGCTTGTTATGTCTTGAAAAGTAAGATACAGTAGTTGATAGATGCTAAAGCTATCACCCTTCATAACAAAGAGAAGACAATCACTGCCAATATGGTGACTCTTTAATTCGACAACTTTTCAGCACAAGCAGTCCCAAACGACATCGTCCTAATACCTCGAGCTACGATAGAAGTGGTAAATCTTCTGACTCCTAGAAGTCAAATAGAATAATTTGTGCATATTACCACAGATCATGGCGAGATTATGTGGATTCATCCCGACCTGCTGCCAGATTGGAACCAGGGAGCAGTATCTTCTAATTTAAAATTCAAGAAGGGTAAGAAGTATAAATTATGCAATATGATTTCTTCGGATCCTCATTCAAATGGAGATCAGGACCATCATCAGGAAGATGTATCTCTCGAGATTATATTTTAAAATCTGAATATTGCCCTACCAAATTTTACTATCAAGCTTCGCTTGACGCACCGGTAATAATCTATGATTGGCAGCGTTCCATTGTATAGGACACAACAAATCTTCAGTACTTATGAAGGTGTTCCTACACAAATTCCTCCTCCTTCTTTTGCAACCATTAGAGCATCAACCTTAGCTCAGATGCTTGAGAAGGATCATCCCCAATTTATTGATACAGTCAGCAATCTGTACGCTTAATGCAAAATATGGGGTATGATTTCCAGAAAGCTAAAAGTTTGAAATTTGGCAAGGGATAACTTATTCCTCTACAACTCCAAGGACAGTCCAATAAATCCTATAGTGGATTGGGCTAGTCTCTAGACTAGCCCACAGACTTGCTCCAAGAAGAGGCATGATAAAAAGAAACTCAAGTCATGTAACATGGTACTTCTTTCTCCAATGCTCGAAGAAGAAGCCATGACTTGTACCAGGTCCGGCAAAGATTATCATAAAACTTATAAATCTATCCCGGAAGATATTTCTGACACACTTCCTATTTTGCCAACTCCGGCCGCTCCGGTCACAACTAAACCTGGTCCTTCGAAGCCTACTACAAAAGATAAAGGAAGCAAAATGAAGTACATTTCGACAAATTATTGAAGAAGAATGTACCTTAAGGACTTGAAAAGCCCTACAATTTTGACATATTGGCACAACTGGCTAATACCCTAGCCCGACTCTCCATATTTTAGTTGCTTCATTTGTCGAAGGAGACTCGTGAAGCTTTGAGCAAAGCTCTGATACATGCAGACTCATGCTTAGCTCAACTCAAGAACTGATGAAGAGCCAATAACGTGTCCTCAATGCAACAGCGTGATCGAGAAGATTCCTAATATTATATTCATGCAAGATGATATGCTACTCAAAGATAATCAGCATGACAGACAATCAGCATGACAAACCTCTGTATTATAATGGTTACATCGAATCTATTAAGGTGAACTGGATTCACATCGACCCTGGTTCTTCCCTAAGCATTATTCCTAAAAGTTTACTGAGATGATTGAAGATACCGATGCACAACCTGTCTACTACTAGTACTACTATTCTAGGCTTTAATGCTAGAAGAAGTAAACCACTGGAAAAGATACGCCTAAAAATTCAGATAGACAATCTACGTACTGAATTCACATGTTATGTGATTGATTTTGACGTATCCTATAACGTTTTGCTAGGACGAACATGGATACACGATCACAAAATTGTACCCTCTACCATATATCAATGCTTCAAATATGTGGACAGTAGAGGATAGGTCAAGACAGAGGTAGCTGACCTGAACCCTTTCAAAGGTGTCGAAGCCTATTTTTTTGACTTCGTACTCTATACACTGGAGTATATGAAAGAAGAAGTTAGTAAAGCTATTGATGAAGCTGGAAATACTCCAAAAGAAGAGTCTTTGATAATCCAAGTTAAAGGACGTACTACTCGTCCAACTCCTTCAAAGCCTCTCGGCATCGACCTGCACAAGTTATCTCCATTGGTCATCAACCTTCAATGCAATGAATAGCCAACACTAAAGAATGAGCCCCTTGTTATCGACTTTGTCATAATAAGCAATCAACATTAGTGAATAAACCCCTAGTCATCAATATTGCCAAGTCTCCTATCAAGGCTGAATATTTTGCCGACTATGTGGAAGATGAAGAAATCTTGTATTTCATGAATAAAAAGGATACTACTTTTCACTACATTAATGTTGAACCCTTTGCGGAAAAATTCTTAGAGGATCTTCATCTTTACGAACCTCTTTCCATACCCATGGAATCTCTATTCCAATATAGTTCATTATACGAACCATATGAGGAGGCATACTTCATAGTTCCGGCGAGATAGGACAAGCAACGTCAGATAATTTTTGGCAAAGCTAGAAACAAAAGAGTCGTGCAGGCTAATAATTCTGACGATGTTACAGCCAACCAGCCAAAAACATTATGCAAGGGATGGGCTATAACTTAAAATCTGGTTTGGAACTAAATTATGGAAAATATAGATGGACTCCTATATGTCACCTCTCTCTAAAAGATAAGCAGAAAATATACTACCAACGGACTGGTCGTGGGATATGTTACACCACCAACAAGTCCTGAAAGTTCAGAATTGGAAGAAAAGATGCATTCTTATTCCTCTGACTCATCATTGTAGGATTCTGACGAAACCCTGGGTGACATATTCAAACAGGCTTTCTCTGTAAATATGGCATCAACTATCCCAGATGATAAAGACATTGGAGATTTAATAATGATGCTTACCAACGGCAAATTCCTCAAGATGTATTATGTCTAAGCACGATATATTCTTCTCCATCTCCAGCAGATTAAAATAAGATGTACAGTAAATATATTTTATTTAATCGCCAGCAACTCATAGCCTACACGGTCTGTCAAAATATTACCTATATTTATTTTTGAATAAGACTTGGATAATGGGTCCTCAAAGTTCCCCAGCAGGACAATTCTCTGTCATGACCCACACCCGAAGTAGGGGCACGAGTACGTGGGCTTGTCCAGCCTATGCCGCAGCATCGGCGGTAGAACGCTGTCTAGGTCAACAATATTATCTAAATATCTCACACAATATATATAATATACTTGTCAAGATATCTTAACTCCCAAATGGAGGACAATATGATAATTTGATAATGGTAATCAATACTCAATCATAATATACAACTAGAGTAAGATATGGCATGATATGGATTAGAAGGAATAAAATATAAAGTCACAATACATCACAAGTCCGATAATCTAATCATAACTCAATGATCTCAAATATAATATATGCCAAAAGTGTCTAACTAACATGTACAATATTACAATAAAAATATCTAAGTCTCCTCGACTGCTAGTACAATCTTAATAGGCTCTACAGGTGCTATCTCAACCAGCTCGCCATCTTGTGGTCCGTAATGTGTAGGACACCAATCCTCTAATGAATCATCTAAAAAATATATCCAGTCAGGATTAGAGCAAAGTATAACCCAATAGCAGTTTTAATATTTGACAGAAATTATAGAATATCAATAGCAATAAAAATAAATGGTGGAAGTAACTGAACTAGCAAATATCATAAGAAGGAGTATCATGGTAAATAATGGCAATAAATTGAGAATAATATGGTGAGGAACATCAATGTAATGAACTAAAATAAAGAAAACATAATAATAAATGTGACTTAAAATATTAGTAAGATAATGTGATCAGCTTGGACCTAACATGGACTATATATAAAAGGGAAGCTAGTGTGATCACACGTGAGTTCCATGATCTGCTAACTATCACAGGCTATACTAAATTACGGGCTATAAGGTATGATGACGTCCACTATATTTTCCCAACCTCTGACTAGTACACGGATCCAGATCACGACACGTTATAACGCATATATCACATACATTATCAATAATATTATGCACTATGATCATAGTCTATATAATCACTAAGATATCATGGTAATCACTGAGTAATCATAAAGTACCACATGGCGATCACTGAGTAATCACATCAATAATATCTCATAACAAAGATCCACGTATACCAATCCGTATAACTATTATGTCAAGAATCAAATATTTTAATACTAAATACATGAAATATAAAGACTATCAAATAAGAAAACTATCAGAGAATGTACTCGCCTGTGGTCCAGAAAAAAATGGTATAACTCAGTGTCCGAGCTGGTGTCACACAACCCTATATAGACAATATCATGTTACTTGGGTGGAATGAATGAGAAATGAGTTAAAATGCACTAGTATGATATTCTAGGCCATTTTTAGGTTACACTAGCTAAACTAGGTCAACCTTATTCAAACTAATCACACTTAAGTTATACACAAGTTTCTAGTTCCACACTAAGGTAATTAGTCCATATTGGTCACTAACTAGCTAATACTAGCATATTTTAGCTAGATTAGCTAATAACACTAAGTATCAACTAGATATACTATAGACCTATAGGTAGTAACATACATACCTTACCTATCTAGCATCAATATCCTAATCTTGGTATCTTGCCTATAATTTCCTTAAATATAACTTACCAACCCAAACATTATTCTATCTTAGCTAACCCAAGATACTAGTCAATACCTTAATACTAAACTCAAGGTACTCACTAACTAGTGCCTACTTGCCTATCAATATCTTGACATTGTAATTGACTAGGCACTAAATACCACAATACTTGATAACTATCTAACATACCCCATTACCTGATACTCTAGTATCAGGTAATCCTCCAACTTGGAGCATACAACCCATCTTAATATATATCACCTACTCATAGGCATCATTGATACCTACTGATACTTGATACTACCCAAGCCCTTCACCCGTTCTGCAGTCCAGAGGTGCCTTGATTGCATCATGCTGCCAAGCAACAACCTCTCCTCACTGATACTGCCAAGCATTCCTCCGAATACTCACTTAAACAAATCTTGCTCCAACTGCTCGAGCAGTTGCTCCCCAAAGACCACTCAAGCACTCCCCAATCCAATCATCCACACTATGGCACATTAAGCAAACACATAGTTAAAACTGCTTACCCGACCCTTACACTCCAATTGCATCATTGTATTTCACTAATACCACAATATTTGAATGATACTCCCACTATGTTGTAATTCAGTACAAATTTGTACTGCAACACGCACTCAAGTCCACTGCAACATTTGTAAACCCCATCACCAAAAATAGATATTTTGTGTGTATTTTATATTATTATATTTATTATAGATATTAAAATTTCTTTAGAGTATTCTCTTAGTTAATTAGAAAATAAATTTCTTGATATATTTACTTATATAAATATTTATTTAGAATTATTTTAGGTTTTTGGAGATTTTTCTAGAATTTTTGGTAATTAAAACTTAGGAAACATAAATTTCTAGGACTTCTATGATTTACTATACGACCATACTTGCACGTTGTTCCTACCAATATTTATTTTAGTTTTAAATATTTAATTATATTTTTCTGTAATTTATTTAGAATTTTAAGAAATTTATTTTGATTTTTAAAATTATTTAGGAGTTATTTGGATATATATAGACTTAATATTAGATAGATGCTAAATTAGTGTTAATAGATATTAATAAGATTTTATAAATTATTTGTATTATCTTTAATTATATTTAATATTAAAAATTATTGAGATAAATTCAAACTCTATTTTAAATTAATTCAAATCCTGAACCTACTAGGAAAGCAACTTCATGCATATCCTATCCTTATTTAAATTCATCATAATCCTATCCAAAATAACCAATCCTAGTCGTATTTAATTAAGTAGTATCCACCATTTTAAATACCTTATCCTTCATATTTTTTTTCCCCAAAACTCTCTCTTTTTCGTCCAAAAAGAGTTAAAATTTGTCATAAATTCAGCCTCATTTTCTAGTAGTTATGACGAATTTAAAAGACGATATCTCCTAGCTCCGGACTCCAAACGCGCTCCAGTTTTTTTGTTAGAAATATATCAAGGTTAGTTTTATGAATATATAAATTATTTTAATAATTTATGAACCTATTTTTCCAAAAAATTCTAAAAGTGTCAGCTGTCCAAAATCAGACGTGTTTTGGTATTTTTGAGATTACGAGAGATCCCGAACTCGGAATTATGAACCATTTGAAGTTTCGAAAAGTTGACATGATGAAATTACATAAAATTATTTTTCCAAAATTTAATATGTAAGTTTAATCTACTGTAAAATTTGTACAACATAGACGTAAATAACATCTATTCGCCCTTGTGGCTATAACTCTTTACCGACTTGTGATTTTATAAAACCGTCGATTCTGGCATTCATGTAGCGCTAAAATCTATAGGATTTATTACATAAATCTAGGATTTGAGTCGGTTGACTTTTTGGTCAATGGATTGCCTCGATTTGTATGCCACGGATCACAAATCCGTAAAGTTGATTTTCTTTGGACCAAAATTAGAGCTTAACAATAAAATCAGATTATAATAAGATTAAAATACTAATTTAAGTTATTTTATTTAGAGTTAAAATAGATTAAAATAGCGAAAACTATTCACCCACTTTTGTAACCTAACTTGTTTAATTTATGTGACGGGTAGATCGAGTAGCCTACCCTTGCCCATACGTCGTAAAGTTGTCCTCATTTGCATTCATATAGATTTTCTTGTACAGCGTACTTATTTATTTTCAAATAATATACATGTTTACTATATTCAAATTAGAGTGCTGTTCTGTATCTTGTTACGTCCCTCTGAGGACCTGGTCCCCTTCCAGGTGTATCTGTTCTTGAATATTTGCAGGAGCACAGATTTGGATGGTTATATATATTTCGTGGATGTCTTCTCTTCGAGCCCGTGGTCGTTAGCTGGTATTCTTATATTATGTTTATTGTGTTGTACCTTTACCTTCGGGTTGGTAGTGGATTTGTTTCCATCCAACCATCATCCTTCGAAACCTATATTGAGATCTAGTTTCATAGATAATGGGTTATTTATTTATATTAATTTTTGTTGATGAGATTTAGATTATATCCTGTGACTTGTGACATATGTTATATCACTTGTGGATTTGATATTCATATTACAGCGTACGTATGGGTTTGGTTTCCATATATTGAAGTTGCTATATCCATGCGGCTGCCATGCTTACGTGTCCTAGTCCTACGTATTTTTGGGACTGGGGCATGACAATATTATACAGTATCTTCCACTCTAACACATGCCCATGTGCATAATTGTGCACTCACCCATACTCACAGTCATACTCAACATCTGTCCACCCCTCTATAGCACTGCACATACACTTACAAACAACCTTGTGTGGACTTCACCATAGTTCCCCTCACTCATAGACACTGGTGTGTGCATATGAGCATACACCACATAATCATAGTAACCCGAGCACCCACATATTTACTGTCACAGTGGATACACACAATGAACACAACTTCATCTATATATACATATATACACTATATAGATATAACATATATATACATACATATAAAGATATCACTCAATTAAGCTCATAACCCACACTAAAGCATTGTATCAAACACTTGGTATATGTATACAAGACACTCTATAATACGTACCCAAAAAAAGTATTAAAACTCTAAATTCATCATAATTACTATTCATACATATCATAATCATCATAATACAACTGAAGTAACTTGCTACAAAGAAATTTGAAGAGTAATTACATAAATTACCCAAAATAAATCTCGTACCATACCGTATCACAAAATACCATGATTACGCTCTACTCGTGTCCAATTATGGGACATGTATCTAGTCTCATATCATCAATCTAAGTCTAATTAGATCTAATTGGTCTCATGCCACACACTTGAGGTATCAATCTCAAAATTCTCCTAAAATGAGCATAAATCTCCATATAGAAATAATAATAGGGGTCCTATGAACCTAGTTCTTGTTTCTATGGGTAGCCCTAAGCCAATAAAGATTTTTAATGGTTAAATGCATGAATTCGATTCTAAATTATTGGAAAAAATTAGAATTTACCTATGGAAAATAGATTATCAATAAAATGCTCATAGGACACAGTTAGGTCACAAGCTCCTTATCAATTCCTCCTTCTTCAAATGCTCATTGCAATCCAAGCTCCAATGCTCCTTAGATGATATAATTGAAGGAAATGAGAGTGAATTAGGATAAATTTGGTGGAGGGATGAAGTGATTTAGGAAAGAACATAATGGGGATCTCTATTAAAATAAATTAATGAGAGGAGAGAGAAAGAGAGAGATAGCTCCCTCTAATGGCCGCCCCCTTCCCCCTTCTCCATACAATATGTAATGTCTAAGTTACCCCCCACTAATTAGTTATGAGGTTTTAATTAAGGAGGGCTATATTAGAAATCTTCTAATTCTACATGAAACTAGTCTAATCTCCTTAATTAATTAAAGAGAATGAGTCTAATGGGCCTAACCCATAGTTGGGGCTCAATGTGTCATGACAAGTCTCCATTAGGGTCCACTATGACAAGTCCAAATAAATAGGCTACCCCACTAACTAATAAATAAATAGCATAACACATAATAAATAATTAGTAGTACAATATATAAATATTTAATTATTAAATATAAAATATGATGAATGACAAGAATACCCACATCTAGAAATGTGTTAGTGACATGCTCAAATCCAACGGAACACTCTCGTTGAGATCATCTAAACGATTCTCTCTAATAAAAATATTCCATTCTTAAAGCCCAGTTATTTTAAGGATATCCTATTCTTAATCCCCAGTTGGGTTGGAAATAATCTCACATATTTATTTATCAGTCAATAAGTGTAATATGATTCCTGTCCATATTACCTCTGAATCATATTTCATTTATTATCCCCTAAAAAGAAGATAATAGTTCACCCTTGAACTACTCTTTCTTCTCTTTTATGGTGGAGTAAACTAGTGAACTATCATGTTTATATCACCTCTGATAGTACTGTATCCCATAAAATTTATTATTTGTACTCAACATGAGTATGTCTTGAGTGATAAATCTACCAAATTCTCCCACAGAGCTATTCTGCCATATCCATAATACCTCTGAGCAGATATATTCGGTAGAATCCTATTTGAAAACATATCACGTCCACATTACCTCTAATCTCATTTTCACTCTAACATATTATTTATATCTAATAGTAGATATGCAATAAATAATGGGTCCACAACAAACAAGCATTATTCAAAGCTAAAAGTTTCAATATATTTTCATTGAGAAACTTACAAGAAAATAAAACAAGGAAGAACATAAAATATATCTTACTCAGGGGGAGTAGAAAGATCAAGAAGGAACTGGGTTAGTCGAGCTAGTTGCTAGTCCATTTTCAATGTCGCTCTTCTACGTGCTTCGAGCTTTCTGGAGCCATCTATAGCAAAAGGAGCCATAGAAGCATATGACTCTATCATCTTATTTCGAGCATGGTCAATCTCGTTCTTGTTGTGCTCAAGTTCCAAAAGTTGTTCTCTTGCTAAATTACAATGAACTAGCTCTTCCCGACGTTGCTTCACAGTCACCTTCAACTCCTCTCTCGCTTGCTGGAGCTGGGCTTCGAGTTCTTAAATATGAGTTTTTGAGCTGTATCGCCCTATCATTATGTTCATCATGGGCTGTCATGACCCGCACTCGGAATAGGGGCACGAGTGCGTGGGTACGTCCAGCCTACGCCACAGCATCGGCGGTAGAACGCTATCTAGGTCTCAATAATAGACTAACTAATATAACTCACAACCTGTCAATGATATCAACTCTATAAGGAGGACAATAAAATAATATCTCACAATAACTCATAATGTATACTCAATCACCATAACTATAAGAGTATAAAGGCACGATAAAAGATAAGAAGAATGACATAGTCAAACACAATGTCTCAAAATAAAGATAAATCACAGTCTAGCTGTCCAACATAAAGTTACCACAAGTCTCAACATAACTAAGAATAAGTCTAAACATAAACTAAAATAACCTCAAATAAGTCTTAATGCATAAGATAAATACTGTCTAAATAGCTGCATGTAGTGTCTCCTCTAAGATCTCTGGTGTGTAGTCTTCTCTATACCTGGTCCATAATGTGTCGGACACCAGTCCTCTAAGTCATAGTCTGGAAAAATATTTCCAGTCAGGATGGAGCAAAGTACATCTCTAACAGCAGTTCTACATCAATAATATAAACTATGTAGCAGTAAATAGATAAAAATATACAAGATACATATACATGTACAAGAGATACACAATAAAGGAAATACTGGAAATAAATATGAGAATGAATAATATGTCAATGAACAAGAATACTATGACTAAGTGTGTGAGAGTACTAGCTTTAACATGTGGTCGCTTGGGAACTTGTACAGGAATAATGGCCTGGTTAGTCATACATGCGGTGTATGACCAACACTAACATGTGAATAAGACTTGTACATGAAGGGTATGATCACATATCTACACTAAAATACTCTCCACCCCCGACTGGTATAGTAGATCCAACCATGGTACACTATGGCATGAGATTCTCTAGGAAGGTAGTAAGTCTCCCCTAGAATCAGTGTCTTGTATATGCACAAGATAACCAATAGAATAAGACTTGTACAAGATACACCATATACAAGGAATAGCATCTCATGACGAGATCCAGATATACCAATCCGTGTAACCATCGTGTCAAGGAATATGGATATTTACACTAGATACAATGAACATAGAGGATATCATAAATAAGAAACTATCAGAGAATTACTCGCCTGGGGTCCTTAGCTGTCAATACCAATGTCCTGCTCCTGAAGTCTCGTAGGACGATCCAATGGTCCCATATACATATAATATCATACAATATAGCATCAGTCGTTACACTAGCATACGCACAAACACAATACACTGAACTCAGCAGCTACACTAGGGTGACACTGGTCAACAGGGGTCAAGTGTGCGTCTAGTTGCACGGGTGTCACGTCTGCAATTGCTGTGCAAAATAGACAGTCAGAATAATACGGGTCTCGCCAGTATGTCAGTGTACATATGGCAGTCAACTCACAATACTCAGGGTTACAGGGTCATGCGTAACTACGGAATATCCGCAGCTATACTAGGGGTCATACAACATGTACCTACTGTAGTCATAATTAACCTTATCATTTAATTACTTATAATATTTATATACATACCATATATTTATATATGTATATAACAACCAATAATTATATGTATACCAAAAGAATACATATACTGAATATATATATACGTATACCAAGTGAATATATACTATATATATATATATATATATATATATATATATATATATATATATATATATATATATATATATATATGTATGTACCAATTGAATACATAAACTATATATGTATATATATATATACCAATACATACATATACATACATATATATATATATATATATATATATATATATATATATATATATATATATATATATATATATATATATATATAAATACGTACATACTAAACATATACTAATAAATAGTATACACATACCAATTATATACATACACACACAATCACATAAAATGAAGGAGAAGGGACAGGTTCGAACCTGTGCACAAGATCGACAATGACGATGACGCTGGCGACGATGATGATGACGATAATGACGACGATGTCAACGGCAATAATGACGACGATGCCGACGATGTTGATGACGACGATGAAGGATGCCGGAGTGGAGCTCAGGCAGGAGGGGGAGGAGGTGGAAGAGAACGACGAGGGGGAGGAGAGGTGAACGGTGGTGGTGGTGTAGAGTGGTGGTTAGCCGGAGTGATAATGGTGGTAGTGATTATGATGATGATAGTGGTGATTGAAGAGGAGGAGGCATTCAGGAGAAAGGAGTCGAGAAGGTCGGCTGTCTGCCGGGAATGACGAGGTGATGGGGATGAAGTCCGGCGGGTGGCGGACTGCGGGTCAGGCGGGGGAGGTGATGGCAGCGGGGTTGAGAGGGAACGGCTGCTTCGGTCTCCGGCAGGGTCGGGATCGGCTTCAGCCAGGTCGGGTCGAGGCTCCGGTTATCGATGGCGGAGGAAGGAGATTAGATCAACGAAGAGGGCGGGTCTGGAGGAGAACGGCGGCGGCTTCAGCGGGTTCTGGTCGACGACAGCGGGGTTGAGCTCCGGTCTTCAGGCGAGCGGCGGGTGGTCCAGGGTGTTGGTGGAGGAGGAGATAGGTTAAGGGAGCAGTCGGTCAGCGGGATGCACGGCGAGGCAGGTCAGCGGGAAAAACGGCTGTTGGGGGCATGGTACAGGCGGACGTGGGTGCTGCTCCGATGAGACTCCGGTGGCGGGTGGCGGCAGAAACAGAGAGGGGGAGATGATGATGAATAGGAAGATGCTAAGGGTGATAATCGGCTTTGTATGGTTTGGTTGAAGGAAAAAAGAGAAAAGGAAAAATAATATTTATATATATGTGTATAATATTGGGTTGACCTAGAATTAGGGCTTGGTCAAACCCTTGGGAAAAAGGGCTTGTCATGGAGTTATTTCAAGGGCTAGGATTCAATGGATTCAAAATGAATGGCTATAATTGCATTTGGTTCAAAGTTTAGAGGGCCATGGGTTAAGGAGGTTGATGTTGAATTACACACTCCCAAAAATTATGAAAAAATTCACATGAAGAAGAAATGGATTTCTTCACGTGTTGTGTCCAATGGGGTGGACACCTTAATGCACTTTTGCATAAAAATGCCCAATGATTGGAAAATTACACAAAGTTGGGTTTATGGTTTAATTAATTAAAAATTAATACAATTGGTGTTCTAAAATTAATTAGAAGTATATGGGACTAAAATTAAGTGGGACACAAGTATCATAAATGAAGAAGACTCGGAATAGAATATTATCCTAATTTGGGTTGCTCAAAATGGGTCGAAATTGTGTCTCCAATTTCGATTGGAACGCACAAAGGTACAAAGTTGAATTTATCGAATTAAAAATAAATGTTTGCGACAAAAATTGTGCGAATAAAATGTAGCACAAGAGAGCATAATTATAAGTTACACAAGGGTCAAAAAAGAAGGCAGGCATGTCTAGGACAAAGGTATAAAATTTATTGGAAGGCAAAAGCTAGGGTAGCGCTCCAAATATTGAAGCAACGGTAAGGCGCAATAATTAAATAAAATTACGACTATTAATATAAATAAATGTCATGCAATTGTTATAAATAAATACACACAATACTTATAATATATAAAAAGACAAAAATATCCCTATTTCAGAATGTGGTGGTGAAATGGGTAGAACGATGAAGAGACGGAGAAGAAGTTACTTCTTTCATAGAAGCATTTATTTGGACAGTCTTCTTAGTATGGATCTTCATATACTCCTGAAATGTGGTCTAAAGTTCCATGAATTAAGCAGTAATGGACTCATATTCAGTCTGAATTATAGTCGAGATGCCCCCACAGTTAAGCTGCAGATATTTATTAATAGGGTGCTCAAGGCCTATCAAGATTTTTTCAAGAGCAGCAGCCCTAGCTTCAATTTTACATTTTTTGATAAGTTGAATCATGGACAAGCTAGCATCTTTTACGTCCTCAAAGGATAAACCTTTCTTGAGCACCAGATTTATCAAATCCTTCATTGTTGCGTAGAAAGCTGAGGTATAAGCTTCTACTAAAGCATTAAAATGAGTGCATGAACTTGGAGTCACGAAAAGTTTAGCTAATCCTCGACCATGATGCATGAAGGCAATTGTCGTGACAGTTGTAGCCTCGACACTGGGAACAAAATGGGAAAAACTTGCTGCTCGTTCTCTCGGACTAATGGTGGAAGCCATTTCAGTAGCACTGGTCAATTCTACCACTAGAGCAGTTGAAGCTACTATTAGCATTGATGCGATATCCGCAGTCAGAACTGTAATATCAGCAACAGAAGTAGTTTCAGCCTGCGAAATAACTGTCTCTTCAGCCCTCTCCGGAGCAACTCCTACCACAATCTCATCACCTATAAAGAAAAATTGAGCAAATAATATGATCAATAAACAATATATTATAGGTAAGATATATGCACGTCAAGCTAAGTAAAGAAGTGACACATTAGCCTATGCTAGCCGGAGTTATCATTGCATGAATTAGTGACAATAAAGCATGCAATGCAAGAACTTGTGGTATAGAAAAAATAGAGAGACAAGTACCAGCACTAGGTGGTATATATTCATCTTCAGGATTCTACCCCTCTAAAGAATCCCTCAGGCCTGTCAACGAAGCCTCTACCTCAGACAAATCACCATGAATAAACAAATCATCATAATCACTCATAGTCATGCTCACTTTTGAAACTACAGTTTCAATATCAATCTGCTCTGTAGCATCTTCAAGCCCAGCTGTAACTATAGCAGATTGAGGCAGAGCCTGAATATCCTGTCTAGGCATATCTTTGGGGGCTGTAGTGGCAAGGTCATCTTATGACTCGATCTACTCACCAACTTCAACCCGAGAAGGTAAAATTATTTCTATACCAGAATCAGGACTTCCCTGAGCAGGTTGATCCTTTGAATCCATTGAGGGAGCGACCTGATTTGTCGGATCCATTGGCGAAGAAGGAATAATTACAATCGTACAGATAAATTGAGCCGCAGCATCAAGGATACGATCTACAAAATCAACTATTACTGCAGCATGAGCGACACTTATTCCTATAAAAATAACAGGGGAAGGGATAAAAGTGCTAATTCTTTGTACTACTGGAGAGGATACGGACAGTCCAGAGCGCTCCGATAAACTAATCAGTTCATCAATCAAATTCCTTCTTGAAGGAGCATAAATCTTCGATTTTGGTTTCCTAGACTTTACGATAGCCCTCTTCTTGGCGGGCCGGTCCTCAATAGGGGACAAAATATTATGTTTTCGGGATTTTTGTACCACTATGGCAGGGGTGGGTGCATCTGGTTGTACATGTGGAAGAGCTTTCAATATCTTATCCAGTGGTGCATCCTCCTTCTTTTCGACTAGAGAAGGTCTTATTGACTCCGGATTGACTTCTTCCGTCGAGTTTCGAAAATTAACATGTATATCAAAGTCCCCGTAAAATTGGTTTATATAACAATAAAATTGGACAAAGGAATGCAATAAGCGTAAAGGAGGTTTGGGTGCAGGTAGATTAAAAGTGGCTCACGTGCAACCAATGTTAAAATATCTCCATCTCCTGGCGCCATCGATTAAACCTCTAGAATGGGCTAAGTATGGAGTAGCTTTTCCCACGGGCAATTGATCATAGCCAAATTATCTTGCAAAGCGGCTAGGTAGATATGGTTCAAAGGTACAACCGTTGCCATTTCTGTATGCCAAGTGAGAGGGCCGGATAAACATTAGCCATAAAAGACCCCTGATGGCAGCCTCGATATGGTGGTCCCCTTATCAATAAAACTCAAACCATGGTGTTTAGTTGCCACATCGAGAACAGCACAGTAAAAGCTCTAATTGTTTCCTATATTTAAAGCTCGCTTGGTCTGAAAATGTGTAGTATAGGTCCACTTAGAAATCCTATATCTACAAAGGAATAGGCGTTCTGTCCTGTCAGTCCGAGTCAAGCTGGGAGCCATTAAACTCTGATTGTGCAAAATAACCTAACCCATCGGATAGGTAAACAGAAGCTCTTTTCGAGGGAATTCCTCTTGTTGAGGATCTACTACCAAATTATGTGCAAGTTCCTGTAAACCAGCGTTCAAACAGCACACTATAGCAGGTAGCAATGCCAGTCGGTGCTTGAAAACCAGATGCACTAATGGGAATAAAATATTCCTATGGAGATGGTCCACTGAGCCTAAACTTTCAGAGACTAACCCATCTTCGGAGCCATAAAGAAAGATATCCGGCCAACAAAGCTTTAGATAAAATCTCTGTACGAGTAAGTCTGAGATAGCTCATAGCCAGTGTGCCTGCTGCAAAATCTTCTACACGATCCTCGAAGGACATATCTTCAGCATTATGAGTTTCTATGAGTTCTTCAACTCTGGTAGAACTCAAAGGTCGAAGCAGTCGAATCTCCGTACATTCTTTCTTGCTTCTATCGTTAAAGAGGTATTGGAACCACTTCCTGATAAAGACAGTGCCATAATCAGTATTGTAATAATGATTATAGGCTAAGTAGTATCACATCAGCTATTGATATACTTCAACTAGACGTAGCTAAGTATGTGCTAAATCCGCCAATTCCGTATTGGTAGGTATGTACTCCTCATAAGGAACCTCCCCGTTGGCAGTGCTGATATATATTTTACTCATGTAAGGCGAATCCCAACTCGCCACAAGAAATGAAAACAGTTCCAGTACTAGAGTTATATCGCTCTAGCAAAGCCAAGAACATATTGGCATTGGGCGCAATGCCATAGCAAGTCACTAACAAGGCATTGTATAAGCCCGAAGAAATAAGATTATCGGTATATTGATCCGATATCTATGTCATCACTCGATGCCAATAGATAGTTTCATTTGTCAGCCATCCTGGCAGTCTTACATTCTTTTGTGGATAAATGCCTTCAGCATTAGTGTAAATTTTGGCGAACAGAGGAGACTGGATAGGTTGAATCAACGAAGAATCTTTACTTAGTACGTTCTCAGGATGAATTCCTCGCATTTGGACTAAATATCCATCAACGAAACTGAAGAAACGACCATGTTTGTAGTTGATTTTCTCCAGCTTAGATCCATTAGTAATGGGAGTCAAATCCTACTCCATCTTTCGTAGATAAGTAGCGTGGGTCAAAGCAGACAGCAAAAAACTTCTAGACATCTCTAGGAGATACATGACCCTACCATAAACAGTGAACAACCATTTCTCTCTCTTATTCTTAGGCTGAGAAGATTGATGTATGGCATCACTAAATAATAAAGTCGGCTTAGAATATGTCTCATTCGCAAAGGAAGTGAGAGGTTCGCCACTTATTAGAGACGTCAACATTCTTTTTCCTTGTCCGGATATCAATAATTGACGTGTATTAGATATCTTCTTATCAGATTAGGAAACTCAGTGTGAGACTCATCTCACTGTTCAAGTATTTGTACCCGGTATATGCGTATTATACATGTATAGCTTGCTTATTGTTTAATTCCTTACATCTTATTTTATGCCATTCATGAATTATTTAGGTTATTTTTCCATAGTTGCATGCTTTGGACCGTCAGTCCCTTGGTTTTCTAGGTGGGTGGCTGTGATAAATCCGGTTGAGAGGCATAGATTATGATCCAATGGCCTATAATCAACCCATTGGCTATATAAGCAATCCCATTCTCTTTCCTTCACTTTTATTTTCTTTTATTTCTCTTTTCTTCTTTATTTCTTTCCCAGCAGAGAGAAGCAGCCGAGCTTGGCCTTGGCCATGGGTGACCTTGGTAGTATTGGTATTAGGCTAGAAATTGACCGTAGGCAAGTACATCATACCAACCGAAGGAACAACCATGGATCTTGCTTTGATTCTTAGTATAACTTATTTTTTATCATTTGATCGATTTTATTTTTGGTAACACTTAGAACTTGCCTCATTGATGATTTTATTTTTTCAAAATTGGATTGCTCTTGGAGCCCGAGAATAGCAAGTCAGAGAATGCAAAGTTGGCCTGAGTATGTATACAAAAAGTACACAGTGAACCCTTGTCGCATAAGCGAAGTTCCAGTGAGCGCACTTGTGTGTGTTTCATAAATTTTTTAGAAAGTGCGCCATGATATGTTAAGTATTCTGGACGCACTTCTCTACTCCTACGTATATTTTGTACTAAGATAATTCTTTAAAAGTATGCAAATCCTACTTGGCACACTTTTGAATAGGTCTGCAAGTCATCAAAAATGTACGCCACTACTTAAAAGCCAAGTTGGCGCACTTTGCAGATATTGCAGAGTTTGCACACTTTGGTAAAATTTCCTTACCGGCATACTTTATCCCTTCTGGAGAATGGTACACTTTGTTATATAGTGCACTATGTTATATTCTCCAGAGACAGTACAATTTGTAGCCTCTCGTATTACTTAATGACTAAGCAAAGACTTCTGGCCATTCTCGAAAATTATGTTTTCGACTGCAAGGTCATCTCGAATGTTGTGCTATATCTTGGAACTTGTATTTATCTTTTAGTAGACCATCATGCGCTTGTTTGTGTATCAATCTCACTACTGGCATACTTGATAAAAGTGTATCAATCTCACTACCGCCAATGATAGATTTATGCGTCAAGCTCCTGGCTCACGCACTTCTATCATTGTGCACCAAGATCCTAGAAGTGCACTTAAGTATGATTGTGCACCATCTTGCTCGAAGCACTTTTGTATCAAAGTGTGCCAAAACTGCCTGAACTAGTGATTTGTGCACCAAAACTGTCTTTGGCCATTTGTGCGCCAATACCTGTTTTGGCCATTTGTGCGCCAATACCCGTTTTGGCCATTTGTGCGGGCCAATAGTAATTTTTGACCCATTATGCACGGATATTATTTTCTTGCCTGATTTTATACGCCAACCCTGAATTGTTAATTTATGCATCTGTATGCCAGTATTCTCTTTAACATACTTAACTCTTGATGATTCTCTAGTTCTCTTTAATTGCGCTATTTTAGTTAATCATGTTTATTCTTGAGAATGATATTTTTGATATTGATCTTAATTTTTTGACATAATCTAGTGATTATACTTTATTAATAATAATCCTGATGATCCTGATACAGTACTGATACTCCTGATCCTGATAAATCCTTATAAGTGGCTCGACGTAGCGCACTTTTGACTTGAGAATTCATGTAACTGTCCTGATTAAGGCTATTAGTAGCACATGTACTGCATGACATATATCCCCGTGGTCAATTTTGATTATACTCGTCAAGTTACTATCCTGTCATGCATCATGTCTAAGGCAGATTCTTGAGCACCACGGTCGAAAATCCTTGATAATTGTCTAGGCTAATAACTAGAATAATAATCTAGAAAGCATCTAAAGAGATTTTCTGGCTACATACAATCCCGGTATCCCAGCAACACCTGATGGATTTGGAGCTCTCCGTCATGAGGGGCACATTTTTAGTATACTGTCGAGTATTGTACTACTAGAAATAATAAAAAAATGATTGTACCTGATAAATATATACTATGTACCTGTTCGTCTAGATAAATCGGATAGTCTTCAGGGCATGTGGTTGTAAGGAATCTCAAACTGCATGTGTTAGTAACTAGGACTATGATAACCCTAGTTAGCTAATGATAGCAAGTCGTAGGACATGATTGGCCGTGATCGCTTAATTTCTAGTCTAGTCTAGTCCTGTCATAATTTTATTAATAGTTGATCAAAAAATGGTAACCTGAGTACTGATTCCAGATGCCCTTGTTTAATTACTTCTGAATTATCATTTTACCCGTTGCACTTATTTAACTGATCCTTATGCTATTTTTTACTGATTTGTCTGCATGCTAGTTTTAGTTCATAAGTTTGGCTCATTTGTGGTGCTTGCTATTTTGGAGTCTGACCCCACTGGTTTTGTATGGCCAGATTTTGGAGCAGGACCGCAGGATCTTTCATATTTTCTATCTCAAGATGGTGAATACCAGGAGCACCCGAGGACATGAGTGGGTTTCTTCTTCCTTATTCACTTGATCTTGTATATTTTTTATTAAAGCTTTTAGCCACCGAGCACGTATTTAGCTCATATTTTAGGACTTGACATTCTAGCCTGCGGGCCTACATATAAAAAATATTCTAGACTATAGCTAGAGTTGATCATTTAATATTGTACTCTTGCTAGTTCTTTATTTTGGTACTAGCTTCATGATCATCTGGATATGTATAGTTTGGAAAGCCTTACTATTATATGTTGGTGATCATACATCTTGTAAACTTGTTTCTTGCTTGAGATTAAGACACCTAGGATTCTTAACCCAGGATTATCTAATGGATTGTAGAGTAAACCCTTACATGTCTAGACAACCATGACCGTATATCGGGGTGTAGAGTACTTTGATATACGTAGCTGACTTTGTCTGCCCCCGCTCTCCAGTATTCTGTTTTGGGATATGACACTCAGTGTGCGATAATTCTTCTAAATAATTGGTATGCAAAAGTCCAGCAGTGGACCCCATCAGTTCAGCCAGAGGATCCATACCCAAGTCAACTACAAAAGCCACAAACAATGAGTCAACAAATCTCATTAAGAGTACTTAAAAATGACCCTATTATGAGTCTTTTAAGATTATAAAGGAGGCATATTTTTTCCTAAATTTTTAGGAACTATGCACATTTTACAAATACTTCAGGAGATAAGCACATTTTATGCGCTAGTCTGCCCAAACAGACGGAGAATGCGTCAATCCGTCAAAACAGACATAAAGTACGCCGACTCGCCAATAATTGGAAAAGTGTGCCAAAATTGTTGTTTTCATTCTGAATGAGGGAAAGTGCGCCAAAATGGTTATTTTTACTCTAAATGAGGGAAAATACGCCAAGATGGTTGTTTCCGCTCTGACCGAGAAAAAATGCACAAAAGTGACTATTTCTTCTTTGAACAAGAGAAAAGTGCACATGTACACGTGTCTCTGTATTCTATGTCTTCATTCTTTTTCTTTCTTTTATATTTCTGCTATTGTTAAAATCTTACATTGTACATGTAAAAAAAAAAAGGAAGAAGAAGAAGAAGACAGTCGCCATGCCTATCAGAGGAGAATGGGCTACATCTCTTGACGTGACTCTCGATGACGGCATATTAAGCCGTTCTCTAGCTGACTGCACAGCCGTTAAACTCACCATTGTTGCTCGAGAAGAGGAGGCCAATCTCTTTCCCTTGCTGCCTATCTTGGTCGCCTGAGTTTGCTTAGGGGACATTGCTAAAAGCTTCGAAGGAAGAAGAAAGCTAAGATTTTCTTGAGGAAGAAGAAGACGAAGAGATTTAAGAGCAGTGGACAAGTTCTCTCTCTCCTTAAACCCGCCTATTTATAGATTTGGGGGTACTCTTTGGTTGCTAAGACTTTTTAGGATTTTTGCAGCAAATCATGACTACAACCACGTCAACAATCCGTTAGGATTTTGTCCAGAGTGCACGCACAAACATCTCAAAAACTTTTACGCTTCTAATTTAAAGTATTTTGAATTCATCTGAATGAATTCAAAAACTTTGAAGGGGGTCTTATAGAAGCATAACAAGTGCGCCTTAGATAGATGGCACAGTTTTCTATAAATAAATCCAACAGTAGAAGAATAGAGCACTTTCTACTTATTTTAGAAGAAAGACATGCACTTTCTTAATACTTAACACTTTGGTGCACTTTCTATTAATTTTAAAGGATGATGTACTATTCAGATGACAGAAAAGTGGCACACTTTCTTAGAGTTACGAAAGCTGGCGCATAAACAATCTTTCCTCTCTCAGCATTTAATACAACAGACTGACAGCTGACAGATGCAAAAATTGAAGAGTCAGAAGTCATCATTATAACTGTGCTGCGGCACGCAGGCCCAGGTTGTCGTTTATCGATCCAGCCACCGTGCTAACTTCAAAAGTGCGCTGCTGTGCCAACTTCTTCAAAAGTGCGCCGATGTGCCAATTTCTTCAAAAGTGCACCGTAGTGCTAACTTCTTCAAAAATGCGTCGTTGTGCTAACTTCTTCAAAAGTGCACTATTGTGCCAATTTTTTCAAAAGTGCGCCGTTATGCCAACTTCTTCAAAAGTGCATCATTATGCCAACTTCTTCAAAAGTGCATCGTATCATGCCCCGATCTCCCACTGGAATCCGCCATCCCCGCTGGGTACGAATTATCGCGCCAGCGCTCCCGCGAGACGATCATTTCCATCGAGGCACGATGTCTCGCAAGCCTGGAGTTGTGCCCACACGAGGTAAATACCGAAACGTCCGTTGATAACTAGTTCGCAGAGTCGCCATAGTAGAAACATAGAATAAACACAAGTATTGAATCCAAATCAAGCTCTGTATTGATATAAAGTAAATATTACCAGCGGCGCTAGACCGAGATTACAAGTCGCCCATGCTCTCTCTCTCTCTCAAATACAATGAATATGCCCTTAGGCTTAGAACTGATTCAAATGATCTGGATGATGATGTTCCCATACATTATGCCTCATATATGTGAGCTCCAAGTCCGTACGCCATGCTCCAAGATGCCAAGTGCGGTCCGATGCCTCATTGCGTTAAGCAATCTCCAAATCCGTACGAGTTCCCCCTGCACCCTGTATGCAGACTGGTTGGGTGTTAGTACATGAATGCACTGGTGGGGAGGCCTCTCGCCCACGCCATAAAATAAGCATGTTCATTAGTTATGTACACCGACTAATTTTGTTGTCTTTCTAATCTTTTGTCTAGGATCAGTTACATGGCAATATAATGAAAGTAATATCCGTGTCTACTTAAGAGTGTCATAATAATGAACAACTGAGTTTATCTTACCATTTTTTACCATTTGGCCTTTCCTGTCATATGCAGCAATATAGACAATGATCTACTGAATAACAAAGAACATTTATGAAGTTCAAGTGTTATGTTGTGTCTCTAACTCAAACCCATTCTACTCGAACTATATTTGTTACCATGCATCCAATCTAATTATGCATAATGTCGTGCAAATGTACTCCTTTCCATTACTCCTTTTCTGAATGTGGGTAGCCGCTATACAAACATGACTTATCTATATGAAGGTAACTGGCTCTGTTAGCCATAGTGGACAAGATCTACAATTGACGACCATCTTCCCAGCTCGGTTGTTAGCCTTGCTAGGCCTCTCGAACCGTCTGACGAGTCAACGACCATCCAGGTCGGTAGCAAGCCTTGCTGGATATCCCGTTATTGCTCGCTAGTCATCATCTAGAGTATTACTAGGACTACACTGTCACTGTCCTCCTGGACCGACACGATTTGGAGTTCTCAGCAATCGTGTCGAGGACTCATCTCTACCTGGTGCGTAACCAGTTATTCGTGACCATGCAACTACTCCCCTACTTCCAATCATAGCTGAGGACTACACTCGGATCAATCTTTGCCGAGGACTACACTCGGATCTTTCTTCTTTATGCAGCTCCCTGATTATAGACTGCCTCGGTGATCTGGATATCCCAAGTACTTTTATTTCTTTTCTTCTCCGGGCTCGGAACGAGTACTTGATAGTCTTCCTTGTCTATGTATGCAACATAATTTTACTCTAACTCGTGTCATGTTCCGTGCGGTGCGATGCCTACTTTTATGGAATATATGTAAGAAGCTACTATATTTTAACTCAATAAGCCCGACTACGCAAATAGTAAGTAAGATCTCCATCTTCTATACAATGATAAGGTGGGGTTATCCCCTTAGCTATGTGCGTTCATCTCTTTTATTAGCATACAAAGGTTATCGCCTAAAAACTAGCATATATCATTCATTTTCTTAGTGTGCAGCTAAGTAGAGACAGGTTCACCGGGGCCACCCACCTTAGCGATGAATCACATCGGTCGAACGAGACTCCGATCGTGCCTCTGAAAGTCTAAGTCTGACTCCATTTAAAGATTAAAGTCCGAATATCTTGGCATCGAACGAGCCATCTCATTGAGCAAGGCGGGTCGGTTTGCTACAATTGTGCCGTTTGAATCGGCCCTCCGGGTTGAGCGGAGCGGGTCGTTACATTATACACCACTCAAAACAAGTCTCGTCCTCGAGACTTCCTGAGCGAAACTCATATTATCGTACAACTTCTAAACTAAACTCTATATATCTTGTCTAACTTCCAAGGACTATTTCAATAATACATTCATTTATTTCTTCACCATGTGTCACACACATGTTTAGCTAATTTTTATCGAACGACTCTATCGTTCAATATTATCGAACTATACTCAACTTAATCGTTGCACACCCAACTCAGAATCTACTGTGCCTGGTGCTTGGCTGTACTACTCAAACATGGGGTATTCTATAACTCAATGCACACTAGGAAACTCTGACTTTGGGTAGACCTGCCCAAATTATTATATTCTATCCATACAATCCTAACACATCCGACCGGTTACTTGATGATGCCTATCAAAACCCATAATTATGCCTAAACCCAGAAGCATCAAAATACGGGTAATTTTCTAATCTTATTTGCATTAATCTCTCTCTTAGTCACTGTCCAATCTTGCTAAGTAAATCTACTGTCGGCCAAGGTCGTCACATTAAATTGCCTAAGTTTTCTGACTCAGTCTTTATTGCGCCTTAGCACAGAGCTAAATTGCCCACATGGGGTACGTTCTAATCCTTTGCATCTTTGGTCCAATTGAACTTAACTTCCTATTCGTTTTACTCATTCTATTTTGCCTGAGTGCTTAATCATTTTTATCGAATGATTATTTCGTTCAACTATTGTATTCCCAAACTCAGTCTCTTACCGCGCCTTAGCACAGAACTATCTCGATCACATAGAGAATGTTATAATTTTTTCTTTATGAAAGTTTAGGTTGAGGCTAACTTATTTTAGTTGCCATACTCACCCATACGAATTCGAATATTTTTATTTGCAGCCGTATTCAAGTTATGCATGTCGCTAAGTCTGAATCATACCTATATTCAGGGCGTCCCCCAAATATGTGTATTTCAACCAATCTTAGTGACAGCTAAGTCGGACAAGCTACTCGTAAAAATCTTTCGAATCGCCAATCGTTTCGCTACACGAATAATCAAACTCTGGTTCGTTTTAGTTATTATCTACTCCAATCTCACCCAAATTCAAGTTTTTGCATCGCCAGCAACGCATCTCTTCCAAGCAACGATTTAACTCATTGTGCCAACTTATCTCAAATATCACCAATTTAAAATTATAAGAGTTTCGTTCGATAATTCTCTAATACCGTCTTATTCCTCACCGTCGCATAATCAATCCAACCAAATCAATTATCACCCAAGTCCTATCTCCCATTGCGTTCATTCTAATGCCAATGTCACTAGTATACACTCCCAGTCTCAAGTCCTAGCTCTAAGTCTCGTTGCCCCATTTCTATCATTTTCCCGAACGATTACTTTAAAGTCAGCCACTCCAGTTTAACTCAAGGCATAGGGTCGTCTGCCTAGCCACTAGGTCAGCTCACAAGGTCATAGGTACAGTTCAAGTTTGTGACTCATCGTGCAATTGTGTTACACAACGCTCACCCCAAATACCCTAAGGTCAAACCATTGTTCTTTTATACGAGTATTCTACCCAAGCTTGTTTCACTCAAATTTCTAAACAACATTGAGCACAGATTATTCTATCACACCAACACGATCGTTCAACCGAACCCATTATATGCCCATGTTGTATATCTAATATATTAATTTGCATAGTCTATCTCTTCCATTATATTTGATAGAATCCACCTATCCATCCTTTTCTAAGCCTGGACCACTAAGTCACGATCCCATTCTAAATCATTGATGTATATCATAAACTCTAGGTCGTCCAACACGAACTACGTATATGTTCACTAAATCATCGAGCGTCTTGCTTCATGTTCTAGACTAACTCATCCCCAAAATACCTTCGATTCACTTGTATTCTGAAAATTTTCTTATCGTGTCGAACTACAAGTCAAAATGATCCTTCAATTGTCATGTTCTAGTCTCCCGCAAGTTCAATTATCCCCGTCGGACGTGAGATCACCACGCCAACGCTCCCATGGGATAATTATCCTAATCCGGACGTGACGCATGTGCGAGTAAGAAGTTGCACTCGCATAAGACAAGAAGGGCAAACATTATGGTTATCATCGAATGAACAGATACCTTATCGCCACTCTTTGTTTTATCCCAAGTTGTATATTGATCCCTCAAGTCATGTTCTTTCTAACAACCGTTCTTACCGTAATCAAAATTCGTCTAGTCAAACAGTCCAACTTTAATGTTATAGTTTTGATCATTTTATATCTATTTCTAGCATTCCTTAAACAACTAAGTTCAAATACCAAAACCAAGTCTATTCACTTTCGATACGTTCTATTTTATCGAGTTCGTTCATAACATTATCGAACATGTTCCTACGAGTTCGATCATCCCCGCCGGACGTAAAATTACCATGCCAGCGCTTCTGCAGAATATTTGATCTCGTCTAGGCATGTTGTCGAGTGTTACCCTTCGAACTCGATTCTAGATCGTCCATTCAAATTCAAGATTAAATCCGTTATTGTCTGTCTCAATCTTTAGATCATAATTTTACTAACTTGCATTAATTTATCTTCCAACCATTGTTATGATCTAAAGTCTCTCCAAATTCAAAATCATCGTATTCGTATTCAAACCGAACTCTATCGAGCGATATCCTACTCAAATTTAAATAATTTTTATGCGCGCTATCATTCGTTCATACCATTATTTTCTATTGTATTAACTCCGATCGCATCTCTGATTATTCTATCTCAACTCAAGTTTTAATTCGTTTGTTTCAATTCAAAGTCGCTCGTACAATCCTCTAAGTTTTTTCGACCATGATATCAATTTCAATTTTTCCTGAATTCCTATTCGATGTAAGCCTTATCCCTTGTTCAACTTTTTCTAACTCGTTCGAACCAAATCTTGCATGCTTACTTCGAGTTCGCTTACTTGCTAGGCATTGTTTATTTATACTAAGGCTTTATCCAATCTCGTCGCTTGCCGCTAGACTCGCTTAATACTCTAAAATTCAAGATTTGTTCGAATATTTCTAAGCCGACCAATACACCACTCAGGGTTCGAGCTATACTCTATGAATCTTTATAACTCATTATATCCTTAATTTGCATATTCGAACCTGGAACTATCGTATATACTGTCACTACCACATTTTTAGGAAAGGGATATTTTAGTCTTTTCCTATTTAATTAAATATTGTGCATGGTAAATAATTATTGTTGTATTATTTAATTGTTGTTAGATGTTATTTAATTATTTTGGACTTGTATTAGTGGACCCAACTAGTTTAGTTTGGACCCATGGACCAACATGAATTAATTAGTTAGACTTGGCCCATTTAGAAAGCCCATTGTTAAAGGAGATGGATTAAATTAATTAAATCATTAGACTAGAAGCTTCCTTCCTTAATTATTTCTTCATGAGAGGTCCCAAGGGGTACATTGGACATTTCATAATTGCTTGAGGAAGGGGTAGGGGCCGGCCTATTAAAAGAGGGGGGGAAATTCTCTCTCCTCTCATTTCATTCCAAATCTAGATCTAGAATTTTCCTACTACCAATTTCCCTTTATTCCCATTTCAATTCCCTACCAAAATCATTCCAATTCCTTTCCAATTCACCATTAGAGAGTTGAGAAGCAAGGATCTAGAAGGAGGAAGCAAGGATCTACAAAGAGGAGCAAGGATCTACAATTTGGAGGCAATTTCATCTCATCTGGAGGTTTCATTGGGAATCCATCTCCCAATAGATATAACTCAGTTTTTTCCATTAAAATAGATTCTAAATCTAAGATTTAATCATGTAAAATCAACCCATATATATGTACTACCCATAGGACTTGGTTTTGTGTTCATAGGAGACCCATGGAGAAAGTTATGGTACTTTTTGTGTCAATTTTGGAGAAATTCCGAATTGACATTTTGTTGTGTGTGTCAATTGATCCTATAGATCAATTAGGCATGTGTTTATGTGTTTGGGGCTAGTGTCGTGTCCATAATTGGGTACGTGTAGGTTGTATCCCAACAATTTGGTGATACGTGTTATTTTGGGGGGTTTTCCTCCGACACGGGACTTTGTACATGTCGTATTTTAACACGGACACATAGATCTATATTTGATACATTGATTTGTTCATAAATAATATTTGTGACTTGCTTGTGTCCTTCGGGGTACAATTGGTTGTGTGTTGGACTCATGTCGCATGCGTATCCTACATCTAGTAGGATACGGTGTGATACTCTCCATTTGTGGTGTGTTTATGTGTAGATCTAATTATTGGTGCTTTAATTCTTGAATTATAATTAGTAAATATATATATATGTTATATATTTATTATAGTGTATTTATTATGGTATTTATTGTAGCGTAGATCTATGTATTATATGTGTACTAATATAATATATAAATATATATGTAGCTTTCTTTTACATGCATTTATATATGTTACAAATTATGTTAGTAGTATAAATTATATGAAAATGTTTTATAAAAGATATATATGTGTTTAAATGAGTAATTATATTATTTATAATTATTATATGATTATTTATATATAAATGAATGTATTTTTATGTGTGCATTTAATCATGTTAAAATATGTACATTAATACATGGAATGTGTTTTATAGCTATTAGTATTTATTTATTTATTTATTTGTGTAGGATTATGTATATATAGAAGTATATATTTATTTAATTGTTTTATATATATATATATATTGATTTATATATTTATATATTAATATATATATATATATATATATATATATATATATATATATATATATATATATATATATATATATATATATATATTATTGTCTTTAGCGACAGCGGCATTTAATGACAGATACTGTCATTAAAGCAGCAGCCGCTGTAGCATTAATAGGGCATTTAATGACAGTTCCGTCATTAAATGCATTGGGCAGGAATATTACGACAGCAGCAGCGACGGTCATTCTGTGACAGTTGAACTGTCACCAATAAGTGACAGCAGTGCGTTTATACAGCAGTTTTGGCGACGGCGTTTGCAGTGACAGTTGGAACTATCACTAAAGGGGCTGTTTATTGAAAATCAATGTTTTTCCACACAGTTTTCAGTGACAGTTAGGCAGTTTAATTTATATTTTATATATTATATTTATATATATCTATATATATGTATATATATATGTATTTATTATGAGATATAATACTAGTATTGTTATATTCTTAATTATATAATATTAGTTTATATATATTATAAGGGTATATACTATATCTATGTATCTTGAGCATTACTTTGTGTGGATACCAAGTTGGTTCAAAACCATGGTTCCTAATTGTTTGTAATTAATATTCTATACTATTATACTTTATTGTTGATATATGTGTATTGTAAGGTTTACCTTGGGAATTACGTATCCGAAGATACGGTATCCTAATATTTAAGATGTGGTTTCTATGACTTAGATTTTAGTATTTTGACCCGAGATTTTGTGTTAGACTTGTGCAACCTAGAAATAGATAGTTGACCTTGGGTTGACCATAGTTGACCATAGTTGACTCATAGTTGACCATAGTTAACTTTTGACTTAGAATTGACTTATTGGCCTAGAAGTTGACTAGTTTAACTTATTCTCTTTTCGGGACCTTGTATTGATGTTGTATTCCATACCTAGGTCTTCGAGGCACCGAGTCAGACATCTGTGAGACTATTCATTGGACTTCAGGCGAGTACATTCTCTGATAGTTTCTCATTTATGATATCCTCTATGTTCATTGTATCTAGTATATATATTTATGTTCTCTTGACACTATGGTTACACGGATTGGTATATTCGGATCTCGTCATGAGATGTTATTCCTTGGTATATGTGTATATGGTGCAAGTATTGTTTCATTGGTTATCTTGTACATGTACAGACACCGATTCTCGGGAAGACTAGCTATCTTCTTGGGGAATCTCCTGCCATAGCATACCGTGGTTGGATCTATTATACCAGTCGGGGGTGGGGAGTATTAGTATAGATATGTGATCAATATCCCTATTGAATAAAGTACTGATTACTGAATAGTGTTGATCGTACACCGCACGTATGATTAGCCAGGCCGCATTGCATCTTGCCCAAGCCGATCACATGTTAAGCTAGTACTCACACACTTAGACATTAGTATTCTTGTTTCATTGGCATATTGTTCATTATTGTATTTATTTCCAGTATTTTTAGTATTTTCTTATTGTATATATATCTCTTACCTTTTGAGCATCCTGTTTATCCATAGCTATTTACTGTTACATAATTTTTATCATTAATTAGAACTGTTGTTAGAGATGTACTCTGCTCCTTTCCTGATTGGATATATTTTTCTAGATGATACTGAGGAGTGGTACCCTACCTATTATGGACCCCAGGATGTTGTGGGTTTAGATTCTGAGACCCTGGCTCAAGAGGGACTCATCCCAACTGAGACAGTTGACCCTGGAGTTGTAGCCTCGTAGTATTCTTTTGTACTGAATTTGTCTCCAGATTATTCCTGTATTCCTTCAGACTCATTAATGTATTATTTTAGACTCATGAGTTGTATTGTAACTATTCTCTTCTTTATCTGATTTGTGCTCATTTCTATCATTAGTTCTGTGATTGAGTATACTATCATTATTGGTGGTTCATTATATTGTTAGATAGATTATCTAGATAGTGTTCTACAGCCGATTCTGCGGCGTAGGCTGGGCGTTGTTTTCGACTAGTACCCTTACACCGGGTGCGGGTCGTGACATATACCACTCAGGAATCGAGTCATCCTATTAACTCCTGAATCACGTTCACATCCTTCACTCGTATTCCCAATTTGTTCCTTAGAACTCCAGCACGGTCCCTATGTGCTGCCTTAATGATCTTAGCCTCGTATGTACCCCTATCGATAGTCCTCCATACAACTATGTTTTGAATCATAACTTATCACTATGAATAATCGTCCAATCTATATATGAAAATCTAACACAATTCACATTATTTGCCTTAGCGGTACTCCGATAACGTCTCTATCGATTCCCATTCTAAATTTAATTTTATTCTTATCCGAACGATACCTAATTCTCGATATAACTCGCTAGCACCAAGGGTCTTGGCGCATGATACTCAACACAACTTGGCCAAAAAGGCTGTGTGCATAGGCAATTGTCCGAACGATTTCTATCTCGCACCTTACCCGCTTGGTGTTCTCATATAGGCATCTGGGTTCACATATAACTTGTAAATTCTAACATAAGTTGATTCCCATGAAATCTGACACAGGTTGGTACAAAGGCCCTCGTATCATAATCCCGTTCAAGCCAATCATATTACTCACATGCACTTTTCAAAAATATTTAGACTTATTGTATGGAACATTATCAAAGCATTGAGAGAGAGCATCTATCACTTTTTTAATATACAAGTTTAAAACTAAGAGAATCGATACAAATTTCAAGGATATAAAGCCGTGCTTTGATACCAAAATGTTACACCCAGATCTCCTGCTGGAATCGGCCATCCCTGCTGGGCGCGAATCACCGCGCCAGCGCTCCCGCGGGATAATCGTTTCTATCGGGGCACAATATCGTACGATCTTGGAGTTGCGCCCGCACAAGGCAAATACCAAAATGGCCATTGATAACTAGTTCACAGAATCGCCATAGCAGAAACATAGAATAAACACAAGTATTGAATCCAAATCAAGCTCTGTATTAATATGAAGTAAATATTACAAGTGGCGCTAGGCCGAGATTACAAGTCGCTCATGCTCTCTCTCTCAAATATAATGAACATGCCCTTAGGCTTAGAACTGATTCAAATGATCTGGATGATGATGTTCTCATACATTATATCTCATATATATGAGCTCCAGGTCCGCGTGCCATGCTCTAATATGCCAAGTGTGGTCCGGTACCTCATTGCGTTAAGCGATCTTCGAATCTGTACGAGTTCCCCCTACACCCTGCATGTAGACTGGTTGGGTGTCAGTACATGAATGCACTGGTAAGGAGGCCTCTCGGCCATGCCATAAAATAAGCACGTTTATTAGTTATGTGCACTGACTGATTTTGTTGTCTTTCTAATCTTTTGCCTAGGATTAGTTACATGGCAATATAATGAATATAATATCCGTGTCTGCTCAAGAGTCATAATAATGAACAACTGAGTTCGTCCTACCATTTCTTACAATTTGGCCTTCCCTATCATATATAGCAATATAAACAATGATCTACAGAATAACAAAGAATATTTATGAAGTCCAAGTGTTATGTCGTGTCTCTGCTCAAACCTATTCTACTCGAACTATGTTTGTTACTGTACATCCATTCTAGTTATACATAATGTCGTATAAATATACTCTTTCCCGTTACTCCTTTTCTGAATGCGGGTAGCCGCTATACAAATATGACCTATCTATATGAAGGTCACTGGCTATGTTAGCCATAGTGGACAAGATCTGTGATGGACGGTCGTCTTTCCATCTCAGTTGCTAGCCTAGCTGGGCCTTTCGAATCGTTTGACGAGTCGGCGACCATCCAGGTCGGTAGCAAGCCTTGCTGGATGTCCCATTATCGCCCGCTAGTCATCAGCTAGCGTATTACCAGGACTACACTGGCACTGTCCTCTCGGGATGACACAATTCAGATGCTTCAGCAATCGTGTCGAGGACTCATCTTTACCTGGTACGCAACCAGTTATCCGTGACCATGCAACTACTCCCCTACTTCTAATCCTAGCTGAGGACTACACTCGAATCAATCTTTGCCGAGGACTATACTCGAATCTTTCTTCTTTACGCAGCTCCCTGATTAGAGACTGCCTCTGTGATCTGGATATCCCGAGTACTTTTATTTTTTTCCTTCTCCTAACTCGGAATGACTACTTGATAGTCTTCTTTGTCTATGTATGCAGCACAATTTTACTCTAACTCATGTCATATTCTGTGTGGTACGATGTCTCTGTATGAAAAACTACTTTTGTGGCATATATGTAAGAAGCTACTATATTTTAATTCAGTAAGCCCGTCTACACAAATAGTAAGTAAGACCTCCATGTTCTATACAATGATAAGGTGGAGTTATCCCCTTAGTTATGTGCGTTCATCTCTTTTATTAGCATATAAAGGTTATCGCCTGAAAACTAGCATGTATCATTCATTTTCTTAGTGTGTTAAGTAGAGACAGATTTACCGGGGCCACCCACCTTAGCGATGAATCGCATCGGTCTAGCGAGACTCTGAGCGCGTCTCTGAAAGTCTAAGTCTGACTCCATTTGAAGATCCAAGTCTGAATACCTTGGCATCGAACAAGCCATCTCATTGAGCAAGGCAGGTCGGTTCGCTATACTTGTGCCGTTTGAATCGGCCCTCCGGATTGAGCGGAGCGGGTCGTTACACAGCGTAGTGCCAATACCTTAAAAAATGCACCGTAGTGCCAACTGCTTCAAAAATGCACTATGGTACCAATCTTACTAAAAATGCCCCAGTCTCCAGACGACTTCTAAAGTGCGCATATTATCCTAACTGACAGTGAGCCATTATGAGTGTATGTTTTACATGTCGTACTTCTCATGAAAAGTGTATAAATAACTGTCCCTACAACCTATGCTTTCCTCGTATAGGAAGATACGTGTCAAGCATGTAGTAATTTATGCACCTACTCATTCAGAACGTAGGGTGTTAGTCCACCAAAAGTGCACTCACAATGGTAAAATAGTGGTGACTGTCCAAAGTGCCTGCACACTCTCATAACCATTCCTATACTCTATAAATACATGTTATGTACAACCATTAGGATACCTACCTATACCTAGATAGAGAGGAGCATACACAGACAGATAGAGAGAAAGGGGCTAGAATTTTCAAGTCTTTAAAATTCAAGAACAGAGAGAGAAATAGAAGCTTCTCGTACCATTGTTGCCAAAGCTTTCTTATTATTCAACTCTTCAAGTTGTTCATATTATTCCCTACATTTTTTCTTTATCATGTGCATTTCTTTGTCTGTGTGTGTATTTATTCGTCGTTGAGTGGCCAAGGAGTAAAATGATCGTGTGTAGATCAGATCTCTACAGCTATACTTTCCAAGAATCAATTATACTTAAATTCATATTTTGGATCTTTTTGTACTTTTTTTTCTTTTTAATAGTTTGTAACACAAAATTTTTGTATAAACTTTTTCTCGCAAACAGCCACATGTCAAGCCGACCGGGTTATGCGCCTACGTTCAGATCTGAGTTATGCGTTGCAGTTATTACAAAATGTTATGCGACAGGCAATGTCTTATAAGTATAGGCTAAAAATAATAACTTTTTATATTCAAGCGCATATAGATGTTATAGTATGAATGACTATAAATAGTTGGGACATGTGTTTCCTAAACGATTGATGGCTGAGTACTTTTGAGCCTATTTGCTATACTTTTTGCCATTGAGCTGAGAGTTAACAAAATTTCTAATTTTTGCCTTAGGATAGTCAACGGAGTAAAGAATTGATCTCCATCGACACACTCCCCTTTGTATATAGATTTTTAGTAAAGGATTATTTGCGGTATTTACTTTATAAATTATAATATAAAGTAGTAAAAAAAATTTTATTGGCTATAATGTCTCTGCTTAAGACATTCATTACCCTTCAAAAAATACATAAGTGTCTCAAGTGGAGGTCACTAGAGACACCATCTTGAACTATTTTGGTAGACCTTCCTTTCAGCGATGGGTAGCGAGCCCCCTAAATATTTTCTAATATTCTCATATTGCGCTACTCCCTTCAGTCCGGATAGTTAGTCCTACTGAAGGTACCACAATACCTCGTGCTAGTATGTTAGCCACGACTATACATGTTCCTCCTAGGCTAACATGATCTCGATGTCCCGACGATAGTTTGAACTCAAACCTTGTGCACAAATTGTCTATGACCATGCAAATGCGTATACAGTTAAACTATAAAATATATGCATGGTACAAAAACTAAAATAACTATATGACACATCTCTTCTTCAATAACACATTACTTGAGCTATCACTCGCACCTCCATCCTTACTATATTCCTCGAGCCTTTTCTCATACTTTTATTCTTTCCATTCTAGGGACTTCTACCTTGGTGACCCAATGGTCCCAAGCCTTTATGTGTTTTCATTCCTTTGAAACCACAATACTATACTCCATAAGATACATCACCACAACACTATATTCCATATTTAAAATATAATAATATAATTATGCTCCATATGATAACATACTAAAAAGTACGAAAATCTACACCTATAACAACAAGTTAATAATCCATGTTCTATAACAGCAAGTTAAAATAGTCTATGTGATATGTATCTACACAACAATTTAACAACAATCTATGAATCTTTTTTATCTTGGTTCTTTTTATTAGCATCACTATTTCATAGCACAAAAATAAATACTAGCACAATCATTTTATTAAGTGTGAAGGTAGATGAAAGGATCATCAAAACCACCCATTATAAAGAAATGTCTATCTCCTCGATCGAGAAGATCTCATAATAAATCCTCTGCACGAACCTAATTCAAAATGGCCCTTCGAGCTAGCAAACCATTTCAATGCACCATGTGGAGTAGGGCATTAAAGGAAAGACAATTCATCAAATGGTCGGTGGATTCGATCTTACTTTCTTTTACCGTCATACTTAAATTAAAAGAATTAATTTTAATATTTGTTACTATATTCCATAAGATTGTTAATATTAAAGTAAAATAATGTAGATAAAAGAGTATAGTTTTATTATTGCTAACTTGCTATATAGAAATATGAACTATTGTTCTATTATTACAAAGGGTTTGGGACCGTTGAGTAGACAAGTATGGAATCCTTGGATTTGGGAAGCCGTATGGATATGGTTCTGTACCATGGAATAGTCATGGTAATTTGAGACCAATGGGTTGCCAATCAAAATAATACTAAGTAAAAATTAAGATATCGCGAGAATGAACTATTTTACAAGTAAATAATTATAATACATAGTTATTTAAGTTTATGTTATCATACATGTTATATTTGAATAGTTAAGTTGCACATGCATGCATAATCATGGACAACTTGATAACAAAGTTTGGCTTTCATCGAACGGTATTCGGGATACCAAGATCGTGTTGGCCTAGAAGAAAATTATGTAGAATGTACCTTACTCACAAGGGGACTATTTGGTTTCCCATAAAACTAGCTAAAGTGGGCATATTTAAACTACTTGTAGGTACCCTAGAGGGGGGGTGAATAGGGTCAAGGTAATAAATCAAGCACAACAAAGATTGCTAATATAAAATTTAAAAATAAGTGTGAAAGAAATAAAGCAATAAAAATACAAACACCCGATGTATCCTGGTATCCTCCGTGAGGTACTCCAGTCTCAGAACTCTCTCCAGCTTTAATCTACTATAATAAAAATAGTTACACCATGAGTTGTGATTCAAAGGCTCGCGACTTCTTACACAAGTTCTTTGATCTGAAGGCTCTCTGACTTCATACAAGCTTTGATCTGAAGGCTCTCTGACTTCATACAAGCTTTGATCTGAAGGATTGCATAGTTTAACCTATTACAAGATAGGTTTTGATCTTCTCACAACAAAGATGAAGATCTACACTTTACAACTCAAGAATAGTCTAACACAATTTATGAATTTTAGGCTCAAAGCATCCACCTTGAATGAAGAGGTTCAAGGCTATTTATAACCAATACAAGAGAAAAAGCAAAATGGTAACTTTCAGTGTGCAGACAGTATACCATCGGTAAATATTCTACAATAGTAATGGCTAAAAAAGAGTCGTTTGATGCATTAATGGTGCTAGAATATGACGTTTGGAATGACAGTTGTGATTAAACGGTATATTATCTGTATGAACCAGTATACCGTTGGTATGCCGGTTGGCTCGACATAGAGCATATGCTATATAAAATTGATATACCGTCGATAAAGACCAGTATACCGTCGGAATACTGTTCAGCGGACCAAAAATGATCCATGATTATTTTCTACACGAACTTTCGATTTTGCCATTCATTTCTTGTGTTTAAAAATATTTCTAAGATATATTACAAACTTTAGATAGACTATGAAAGGTGCATGCTTCTTCAGATCCTTGAAATGATTATGGCTTGGCTTCTTCACTTATAAGATGGTAACTTTTTCTATTGACACCAGTATTCCAAAGATAAGTATATTAGAAAATTTGTATTCCCTTCGGAGGCTTTGCCCCCGAACCCTGAGTGGAAACCCCTGAGGGCGTGGTCCCAAAGATGTCGTGGGTGGTTGAGAAATCTTGTAGGATAACGTTGTCTTTGGCCCATCATGATTTTATCTGTTAATATATCCATGTTTGATCATGCTTAATGTTTTTTTATAAAATATGTTTGGCGAACAAAGAATATATATAGTAGCAAATATAATAATATTTCATGCACATTAGAACAATGCTAACTTTAAGTAAATACTATAGTGATTGCATAATTATTAGTGATATCATAATGCTAAACTTAAGAGATAACCACAATAAAAAATATAGTTAGAATATTGGACTAATACTACTCTGCTTTAGCTTCATCCAATTCCAATGTTTGGTTAAGGGAATGAAACTTGGAACTACAGGTTGACAGCCTGCAGTTCCTATCCCCCACCATTTCTTCTCTTTCTACTTCCAATTTTTATTAAGTGGTCCGCGGAACTGATTTCTCCTCCCCTCACTGCTAGCCCCTTATAGTGGTCCCGGATGATCGAAGCTATAGATGAGCGGTTCTGCTCAGGTACTGATGGTGAAGAACTGACCAAGTTTGAGCTGTTCAGCGGTAGCACACCAGGTGCCTAGTCGGAACCATGGGGCAAAGCTGGTCAGCTCTGACGGTACTCAGAGCTGCAATCGCCTAGTTTGACGAAGATCTGAAGACGAGATGCGCAGCAGACCAACTGGCTGCAGATCCAATAGTTAGTGAACAGATCCATGAAGGAGATTACCAAGGATGCCGGATGGTGGCTCCGTTCGAAGGATTTGGGGGCGATGGAAGATCCTGACTGTTGACGGTTAGAGTCTATCGAGGAGATGGTTAATGGCGTCTCCGATGAGGAAACGTGACTGTAAAAGCATGAAAAATACGCCGGATAGCTCTACGCAGCATGGTGATGCAGGGCAGCATAAACAGAAGACCTCAGAGCCATCAAGCGTGCAACGGAGCTTTTCCGCTGAGAACAGCGTAAAATATAAGCACAAGGACTGTCCGTGTAAAAGCAGTATGACCAGGCTGCTTCAGCGTAGACAGGGTGCTTCATCACCTCTATGGCGTAAAACTCATCTGCTTTCAATGCAGCATTTAAGCGTACGAGGAATGCTTCGTATTCCCCGAAATGAACCTGTCAAATCACGCAGTAAACCTGACGACTGACTTCTGACAGAAAGCACTGCACAACTACCCAGACGACGGCTGGAATAATGGCAGACCCCTCGGGATGCGCTTCTGCAATTAATGCGCAGGATGATGGCGGATCTCTGCATTTAATGCAGGAGATTTGATTAATATTACCGAACCGTCGTTTACTGACGTCTCCTCGGCGTAAACTGCTCTTACGCATACGAGGGAATATGCTGCCTTATTTTATACAGGCAGATGTGAGCTTCTTACGCTCCGCGGAAGACAAGCCGACTGCCACGTCAAAAGCTGCTCTTCGTACAGGGCTCGAGGCACGTCTCTGCACTTAATGCTCAGAATGATGACAGACCTTCAGAACACGCCTCTGCAATTAATACGCGGGATGATGGCGGATCTCTGCATTTAATGCAGGAGATTTGATTATATCCCCAAGAGCCGTAATTCGGGCTAAAGGATCGCTCAGGCTTCTACGCCTCCTCGGCTTCTGTGCCCTCGGCTTCTATGCCTACTTGGCTTCTACGCCATGGTGACAAATATTGGCTTCTACGCCAACCTCTTCTACACAAGGGATACCTACCTACGTGGCTTCTACGCCGTGATCTTCGCAGTAGTTATACGCGTTTGTCCCTTAGTTGGACACGCGTCATACGCTCATACAAAAGATTATCTATACGCAGGCAGTGGTTATTTTAACCATCGTGTAAAAGGGTGCTGTACTTTCCACTACTTGGTTTCTACACCGACTCAGTGGTCACTGTCACCAAAACTCTATAAATAGAGACCTCTATTGACAGAGGTCCAGGGTCGAGAAAATCGAACAAGGTCGAGAAAATCGAACCAAAGGTCGAGAAAAATAGGTCAAAAGATCTAGAGAGAGAAGTCGAAGAGTCAACGAGAGAGAAGAATCCGAAGCTCAGGCAAAGAGGAGTGATCGACGACTTTGGCATCGTGCATCCGCCCTCTTCAGCAACCTTCGAAGCTGCTTCCCGTCTTCCATGGCACTTCTTCACCATCGTGTGGTCCAAGGGCTAAAGTGATCGACTGCAGATCAGACACCTATAGCAATATTTACCCAGATTTAAAAATTGTACTCGACGTCCTCGTATAGGATTAATTGTACAAGCTTGTTTGTAAACCAAAGAAACGGGTTTCGTATAAACCTTGTCTTATATACATTCTTCTTTCGTTTATCACCATAAACAAGATGGCGACTCTGCTGGGGACATTCTTCTCCTCTGACGAGAAGGCGATTGCTCAACACGATGCGGTATCCATGGGATCCGTAAAGAAGATACTGGTCGTCCAGTTCGACCAGTCTGCCTACGAAGACATGCTTCGGACAGGGGGTAGCTCTCACTCTCTCTCTGTATGAGACAACAGGAAGCTACGCAAGGTCTGGATGCCTAAGACATCCACTACCGTTCCTGTCGACTCTCCAATCTCTCCGACCGATGAGGTTGTAGCATTGCTCCCTCCGCGCCCTGCACGTAAAATTCAGTCTCCCGTCTCTGGCGGAATAGACAAAACTTCTGGCAAGGCCTTAGTGCCAACCCAGAAGTATCACCCGCGCCCTGCACGTAAAATTCAGTCTTCCGTCTTCGGCGGAATAGACAAAACTTCTGGCAAGGCCTTAGTGCCAACCCAGAAGTATAACCCGTGCCCTGCACGTAATATTCAGTCTCCCGTCTCTGGCGAAATAGACGAAACTTATGACAATGCCTTAGCGCCAAATCAGAAGATCCAAACACGCTCCGTATGTAAAAATGCATCTGTCCTCCGCGGAGAAGCAGATGATCCCTGCAATCCACGCAAGGGAAAGCAAGCGGCGGACTGCTCAAATTTCCGGCCTTTACGCCAGCAAAGGAACAATCTGCCCGCCCTCCGGATTACGCGAGGTGCTGATGGCCGACTGAGGACCTCCTCAGTTTTATGCCAGCCAGAATTATGCCAGAAGAACTCCTCCAGCATAAAGCATACTCGGTTTGCGGAAGAACAAGCTCCTCGGGGATTATCCGCTAACCAGATGGCCAACCTGTTGTACACGGGTGGCACAGGAAAAATCATGGTTCCCAACCTTTGCACGCCCACTGATATAAACAGAAGGGACAAGCCATCTTCTTTCTCTGTAAATCCTCCCGACCTGCGTGAATATCTTATCCAGAAATACAAGGATAGGGGATCTTCCAGTATGTCTATTACGCCTCCAAGCGAGCACTATTGTAATAGTCATAGGATTGTCATTGATTATTGCTGTTCCAAAGCAAAACGGTCAGTTTTTGACCGGTTGAGCTACTCTCCATCTTTCCAGGAAGAAGAGCCTACACACGCATCAGTAAACATGGCTTCACACATACCTGGAGGACGATCGAGCCTAACGCATCATCCCTCTAGAACTCCGAGCCGAAGGGGATTAAACCAGCTCCTCAGGAACACTGAAGTTGGGGTGTTCTGAAATACCCGTTCGAGGTTACGACAACCGACTTCGTACTCTTCTGATTCTGACGCTGGGGGTCGCCAGTCCCCCGAATCAGATGCTGAGAGTATAGAGTCTACTTCTATAAAGACCTATACTAATCCTTCAATGACACCCAGGGAGATGGGAGTCTATGCCATTGGAGATAAACGCGAGGAAGCTTCTCCATCAGGAAGCGCTGAGCAACGCATTATTATACTGGAGACATCCCTGAAGGAGATGCAATCCATGATGGAGAACATGCACCAGATGATGCTGACTCAACATACAGCTGCCATGGCTCAAGCATCGGTCCCTCCAACTCAGATACGTGTGGGGGTGGACTTACCACCATCCAACCCGATCCAAGAGCCTGTTCTGGACCAAGAGTCAGCAGTTCCTCCACTTTCTCACTCGAAGAATGTATTACCTCCTGTCGGAGTCGCGACACAACCGATTCCCCACCACTCCGTGGTCCCGCTACCGGCTGAAAACCCGATGCAGGAAGTACGGGAGTTGAAAGCCCAATTCGATGCCTTGAAGCACAAAGACCAGCTCAAGAAATTGGGAATCAACCAGCCTTGCCCGACTTTCTGGGAAGAAGTCCCTTTCCCTCCGAGATACAAACCACAGACCATGGCCTTGTTCGAGGGAAAAATATCACCAAGTGAGTACATGAACTACTTTAGTATGATGACGGTGCTATTACAAGGGAATGACGCCCTCCTCACCCGGGTGTTCAAGGGCTGTCTCTCGGGAGTAGCTTATCAGTGGTACCGTAGCCTGGCGAACAACTGCATCTCGTCCTTCGAAGACTTCAAGGCTTTATTCTTAACACGATTCTACGACGGAGGGATGGACATGTCTATGTCCTCTCTCATCGAAGTAAAGCAGAAGGAAAGAGAGGATGTTCGCACTTTCGTCGAACATTTTCGCCAAGCCACTTTACAAATGCCTCCCGGAGTTCCAGACTCGGCGTTGGTGGACATTTGTAGGAAGAACCTTCTTCCCGTAATCTCGGTGTTCACAGGACCATATCAGTTCCATGATTGGCCCTCATTCATCATCTCAGCGGTAGCCGTCGAAGACAACATCCGGAAGGCGCGTGACAATGGCATCATGATCTCTGCCTCCGATAGAGGCAAGAGGTCATCTCCCAATAACGACCATCCTCGTGGTTCCAAAGGGAAGGAAACCCTGACAATCAATACGTCCAGGCAAAAGACTGCGGCTACCGCACAGACGAGACCTGGGACTTCCAGGCCCATTGAAGTCTACTCTTTCAACGACGACGATATTCTGAGCATATTCGAGTGTCTCGTCAAGAGCGGCAAGATTACCCTTCCCGAGGAGAAGCGGCCCAGTGAAGTCGGCAGTATTAACAACCCTAAGTACTGCATCTTCCAGAGATACGTACACCACCCTACAAAGGCGTGTTATGTACTGAAGAGGAAGATACAGGAGTTGATCGATGCTAAGGCCATCACTCTGCGCAATAGCGAGAAGACGGTCACGGCCAACATGATCTCCCTATAATTTGGCAGTCTGCCTCCCCAAAAAGTCCCGGACGGTGTGGCACCTATTTCCTGGACAACGATGAACATCATCAATCTCCCTCCGGCTAGGGGTCAAAATCATGACCTGGTGCCCCTAACCACCCGGCGCGGCAAGATTATGTGGGTTCATCCAGATTTGGTGTCAGAGCTCGAGGAAGAGACTAATGCTACTAAGGCTAAGTCTAGGAAGAACTCCAAGTGCAAACCATGCCATATGGTTGCCACTTCTTCGACATCAGACGAAGACGAGGTATTGGCCGCAACCCGTTCAGGGAAAGCTTACCTCAAGGACTACGGAGCGAGTCAGAAAGATGCACCGGCAGACGCTGCAGCTGCCAAGCCTTCAGAACCGGAGCCCGCCATACCAGGAACCGGTCTTTCAAGACCAACTTCGGCGGATAAAGGGAAGCAAAAAGAAGTGCGCTTCGATAAACCTGTGAAAAACATTCAAAACAAAGGTTTAGAGAAGCCCTACAACTTTGATATCCTGGCCCAACTAGCCAATACATCAGCCAGGTTGTCCATCTTCGAGCTACTCAGGCTCTCTCAAGACACTCGTCAAGCCCTGAGTGAAGCATTGGTGCAGGCGGATGCATACTTGACCCAGCTCAAGTCCCCTGACAAAGAACCCGTGGCATGTCCTCAATGCCACAGTGTGATGGAGGTGGTCCCTAATATCACTTTCACTCAAGATGACATGCTGTTAAAACATAACAGGCATGACAGACCCCTCTATTACACCGGATACGTCGGTTCCATGGAGGTCGACCGGATTCACATAGATCCGGGATCATCAATCAACATCATTCCTCATAGTCTGCTCAGACCACTGAGGATCCCTACCAGCGAATTGGCTTATATCACCACTACAATCGTGGGTTTTAACGCAAGGAGAAGCAAGCCATTGAGAAAGATTCGGCTGAGGATCCAGATCGGTAACCTCAGATCGGTGGCTACATGCTATGTCATCGATTCAGAGGTATCCTACAACATCCTGTTGGGAAGACCATGGATCCACGACCACAACATCGTTCCTTCGACTCTACATCAATGTTTCAAATATGTAGATACTCAAGGAATAGTACAAACGGAGGTTGCTGACCTGAACCCGTTTAAAGGGGTAGAATCCTACCACTCTGATGTCGTATTGTACTCTCAAGACTACATGGAAGAGGCATCAGGCGAAGCAGAGAAGGAATCCCACCGGGAGCCTGAAGAACCCTCTATCGAACAACCACTGTCAATCAGAGTGAAAGGGCAAACTACTCGTCCAAAAGCCATGGAGCCTATGGCTATCCGCCTGAACAAAACTAGGTCAGGAAGGGGAGGTCGTCCTCTGGTGATCACTTTAAACCAGAAGCCTCCACCCTTGGTCATCAATCTTCGGTGCGACAGGCAGCCGACGGATGTAAATACAGCCAGGAATGCGGTTTTCGATGATAATAAAGGACCTCTTTTCCAGTATATCGACGCTCAAATTCCAAATCAGGAATCCTCTCCCCATGACGATATAGAACCTATAGCACAGAAATTCTTGGCAGTTATAGATTCCTATCATCCCTACATATGGGAAGTGGCGTCATCATCCAATGTCACCACGACTTATGGACCGTATGAGGACTCTATCTTCGTTGTTCGGCCTACTCGCAGCAGTCAGCGTTCAATAGTCTTCGACCGCAGGCGCGACAGACCAACTATACAAGAAGATTCCTTCAACGACGATGCTGGTGAAATACAAGTTCACAGGTACAGCCCGTAAGCTTTAAAGATCATAGAAAGTATGGGTTACGACTTGAAACTGGAACCAGGTCTCAACTACGGGAAAGGCAGACGGACACCGCTGCTCAGCAATCCCCACTATCAACAAACCCATTTTGGGTTAGGGTATGCCGCCTCCCTTGCAACTTTCGAGTCGAACGAGGATGTCTTTTCCTCTCTTCAAGACGGCTCATCGCCCCCCGACTCATCTGAGGCTCTCGAACAAACATTATCAGTGAATATGGTAGTGGCAGATTCCTTCGAAACAGACGAACCAAAATCTGAGCCGTTTGAGAATGACTCTTGGACTCAACAAATAGATACATAATGGGAATTCCGGTTCGAGCAGAAAGAACCTCCCACTGAAGAAGAAGTTATCCAGATCAATGTTGGGGATGAATTTTTGCCAAAGTCGATATTTATCAGTAATAATCTTTCCCTAGCTGAAAGGGAAGAAGTTATCCAGCTGATAAAAGAATATATCGACGTCTTTGCGTAGAATTATGAGGATATGCCCGGCCTTGATCCAAAGGTGGCTACTCATAAACTCAACATACTGACCGATTCGAAGCCTGTGAAGCAGCACCAATGCCGGTTCCGCCCGGATATGATGGACGCCATTGAAGCTGAAATCAAGAAGTTGATAGCCTGCGGTTTCATCCGGGAGGAACAACATCCCGACTGGGTCGCCAATGTTGTTCCGGTCATGAAGAAAAATGGAAAAGTATGCGTCTGCATCGATTACCGAGATCTGAACGCAGCATGCCCCAAGGATGAGTTTTCCCTTCCCATTACGGACATCATGGTTGACAACACATACGGTTTTGAACGCATGTCCTTCATGGACGGATTTTCAGGATATAATCAAATCAAGATGCATCCTGAAGACGAGAAGCATACTGCCTTTCGGACACCATTGGGGGTATATCGCTATACGGTCATGCCCTTCGGATTGAAGAACGCCGGGGCTACGTACCAACGGGCTATGAGTAACATATTCCGCGAGCATTTACGCAAGACAGTGGAGTGTTACGTGGACGACATAGCTGTCAAAAGTTGCCTCAAGGATAATCACATCCAAGACTTAAAGACAGTATTCGAGCTGATGCGCCAATATCAACTCAAAATGAATCCCACAAAGTCCTTTCTGGGTGTATCTAGTGGCAAATTCTTGGGATTTGTCATTATCGCCAAAGGCATTCGAGTGGACCCTGATAAAGTCAAGGCCATCTTAGAAATGCGACCGCCCCATAATCTGAGGGAACTCAGGAGATTTCAAGATCGTCTGGCTTATATCCGGAGATTCATATCCAACCTCTCCGGGAAATGCCAGCCCTTTTTTTGTCTCATGAAGAAAGGTATATCCTTCATATGGGACGAAGCCTGCCAACAAGCGTTTAACGATATCAAGCGCTACCTCACTCATCCGCCCATTCTGGTGCCTCCCGTCATAGGAAGACCATTCTTGCTGTATGTTTGAGCGATGGATCATTCTCTGGGAGCTCTTCTCGCATAGAAGAACGATGTGGGACATGAACAGGCTATCTACTACCTCAGCAGGATGATGGTCGGAGCCAAACACCGGTACAACCCGGTGGAGAAAGAATGCTTGGCCCTGATGTTCGCTATCCAGAAAATGCGATACTATGTCACGGGTCAGACGATTCACATCATCTCCAGGATCAATCCTCTTCGGGTACTGATGAACAAGCCAAGTGTTCTTAACTCCCGACTCGTGACTTGGGCGATGTTATTAACACCGTATGACATAGTGTACATCCCTTAGAAGTCCATAAAAGGCCAAGCATTGGCTGACTTCCTAGCCGCTCATCCGATCCCGGAGGCCTCCAAATTATATGAGGACATTCCCGACGAAGTTGCAGAATGTAATTCCGCAATAGAAAGCGACGCATGGCAACTATTCTTCGATGGCACCTCCAGAACTGGTCCAAGGGGAAACGTAGTTTCAGGAGTAGGAATTGTCCTGGTTACTCCTGACAAACTCGTCATCTACCGAGCATACTCTCTTAGTGAGCCCTGCTCCAACAATGTCGCAGAGTATAACGCTCTACTAATCGGGATCCAAGTCGCTAAATAGCTGGGGGTCGAATCTCTGGAAGCTTTCGGCGATTCCCTGCTGATTGTCAATCAAGTCAGAGGAATATATGAAGTCCGGAATCCAGACCTCATCCCCTATCATCGGGCAACGGTCGAGATAGCCATGACACTCAAAGGGTTCTTCTTAGAGCATGTACCTCGATCTCAGAATCTGGAAGCTGATGCCCTAGCCAGTCTAGCTGCAGATTTAGCTGCTCCTATAAGGAGGCAGAATTCGGTGATCCTCCTTAACAGGGATTTATTCTGTGTGAAAAATAACTTTCAAATAGAACGCAGCTACACTATGAACACCGATCCTCCCACAAGAGACTGGAGAAGTCCCTTTATAGATTTCGTGGCATACGAAATCTTACCGGAGAGCCCCAAAGAAGCAGTATCCGTCAAAAGACGATCCCTACGCTTCTACTTTGATGCATCCTCACAGTGTCTATATCGCCGGACCTACGATGGACTGCTACTGAGATACCTCGCTGACAGCGAGGTGCAGTAGATTATCCGTGAATCTCACGATGGCGTATGCGGAGCGCATCAATCCGGTCATAAGCTACAGGATCGTATCAGGAGAATGGGCTATTACTGGCCCACTATGATCGCAGACGCAATCAAGTATGCCAGACAATGCAGAGCCTGTCAGGTTCACACAGACTTCATACATCAACCGTCTGAATATCTATACCCTACGGTTATATCTTGGCCTTTCGAAGCATGGGGTATGGATATCATTGGTCCTATTCACCCGTCTTCTTCCAGAGGTCACCGGTTCATACTGTCCATCACGGATTACTTCTCCAAATGGGCAGAGGCGATCCCTCTTGCTGAGGTGAAGACATCTAATGTGATCAGCTTCATCAAGCATCACGTCATTTATCGCTTCGGGATCCCCCAAAAGATAATTTATGACAATGGGCCTCAGTTCATCAGCCATGCGTTTTACCGATTTTGCGATAAGAATCGGATACAAAATATGGCCTCTACGATATATTATCCAGCTGCTAATGGTTTGGCGGAAGCCTTCAACAAAACCATTATCAAGCTCTTGAAGAAGTTCGTCTCCTCAAACAAGAAAGATTGGAACAAGAAGCTAGGAGAATGTCTCTGGGCATACCGCACAACGGTACGAGCACCGACAAGTTGCACCCCATTCTCATTGGTCTACGGGAGTGAAGTAGTTCTTTCCATCGAAATTCAAATTCTGTCACTCAGGATAGCCGTGGCTAATGAGTTGACTCAAGAGAAGAACGACCTACTAAGGCTTCAAGAGCTGGAAGGATTAGACGAGAAACGCCTTTAAGCTCAGCAGCGCATCGCGTTCTACCAGACACGTATTTCTAGAGCTTTCAATCATAAAGTGAAGGAAAGAGTGTTTAAAGTTGGCGAGCTAGTTTTAGCTGTGAGAAGGCAAATGATCATTACTCACAAGTGTAAGGGCAAATTCCAGCCCAAATGGGAAGGTCCTTATGTGATCGAGACGACGTTCTCAAACGGCGCTTACAGGTTAGCCCAGCCTAATAGAGACCTACTAATGGCTCCTATCAACGGCAAATTCCTGAAAAGGTACTTTGCTTAATCTCCTCTGCTCAAGTGGAATATGGTGAAGACCTCATTCTGACAAAACTACTTCCAAAATAAAACTAGTTGGGTCATATTCTATCACGTCCATATAACCTCTGAATAGATGTGTTCGACTAATTTGGAACTGCAAGACCTATCACGTCCATATTACCTCTGATAGTATTTTGTGTACAAAACTTTAGTCAAAGCATATTCTATCATGTCCATATAACCTCTGAATAGATATGTTCTACTAAAGCATATTCTATCATGTCCGTATGACCTCTGAATAGATATGCCCTACTAAAGTTTACCGAGAGTATATCACGTCCATATTACCTCTGATATCACTATCGCCCAAACCTGTCATTTATATTCCAAAATGATGGGTCCACAAAGTCAGAAAAGAGTCTCTTTATTCATTCCCAGAAAGGAGCAAAAGTACATTGAAAAGCGTTCTGGGTTTTATCCCCAGCAAAAAGAAAGAAAGAGGGAGGTACATCATTTAGGGGGAGCGGTCAGGTCACGAATCTACTGCGCCAATACGGCTCTCCTCTCAGTCCTGGAACCCAAGACATCAGCGCGGGCCCACCCCAGCCGTGTCTCGTTGTCGCTCAGGAGGGACAGTTCGGCTCTAGCCCGAAGAAAACTAGCACGTACAGCCTCTGCGCGCGCCAAATTCTGTCGAGCTATACTCAGTCGACCATTCACCACATCTAGAGCTTCAGACGACTGAGAAGCCCACTCCTTGGCCTTAGCAAGTTTTGTCTCCAGGCTACGAAACCTCGCTACATTCCCTTCATGCTCGGCCTGGCACTTCGTTTGAAGAGAGACGGTCTCCTCCAAAACAACTTTCCTCTCCTCCATTTCCTGCTGATGTATCTGGATGGACTTATTTAGGCCCTCCATCTTTTCAGCAAGCTGTGCAGTCAAGGAGTCATATTTAGCCTGGACCAGTTCTTCAACGTTGTCTTGAGACAGCCGCAGATACTCGTTAATAGGCTGCTCCAAACCCTTGACTATCTCCTCCAGGGTATCAGCTATCCCAGTGTCGTCAAATTCCTTGACCGGCACTATCACAGCCTGAGAGGACCTCTTCAGAGCCTCGAAGCTCAAATTCTTCTCCAACACCATTGATATTAGCATTTTCAAGGTGGTATAGAAGTTACTGGTATACTGCTCAGTCAGCTGGGCTAGGCCCGAATAGACGCTGGGAGTGGCTGTGATATTGGCGAACCTCCTTCCAGGGACGACCGCGGTCGATGTGGCCACAGTCATCGTCTCAATAGGTGGCACGACAAAAGAAGATACGCCAACAACAGTCGAAGTCATCGGCATACTCGAAGGAGGCGATGTCGCAATGACAGGTTCATCCTCCCCTCGAGGTATTAGAATCTCGTCGGCAGGCGAGCCGGCACCCGAAGATGCTTCCTCTTCAAATCCAGGCATCCCCATGTCATCACCAGGACCTGACACAGAGCCGAAGGGCGCATATACATTGCCCTCCCCGGAGAGGTCTTCCCCTGAAAAGAAGACAAGGAAGTTAATATCAACATAAATGTTAAATTTCCTGAAGAAGAGGCATAAAAATGACCTTTACCCATGGCCGATGGCATGTATGTCGCATCTGCATCCAGTACAGCTAAATCATTTCTTAGTGATGCTAAGCAAGCTGTCATACCTGGAGAAGGGGGCCTGCTGACTGACGCTGGCAAATAGTCTTCCAAGTCCTCGTCAAATTCCAATCGAGACTCATCGGCTGGATTCTCGCTAGAGGCGCTGACAGGCACGGCAGGGGTCTCTCCCGAAGCTGATCCAGATAAAGGTATATGGAATCTTATTATACTCAGCCCCGGAGGCAACTTCGTTCCACTACCTGAAGCAGTAGCAGCGACAGCAGTCTCCAGCTGAGATTCTCCGGCACCGCCGGCCGAGACTGTAGAAGGTCCCTCTCTATATGGCGAGGAACCTCCAATCAAAGAATCATCCCCAACATTGGGAGAAGCAGGCTCACTTCCAAGAGCCTCAATACCAGGGATCCGGAGAGGACGAGTAACCGTCTTCTTCTTCCTCTTCCAAGGGGAAATCTCCTTCGGAGCAGGAGCCCTTCGCTTTCCAGATATTACCAAAGCCCCTGCAGGCGGAGGTACTTCACCCCTCGGCACCAATACAAGAGGCTCATCCGGAGTAACGGACCCTGCATCCTCGTCAGAAAAAATCGAGGGTACCTCAACTCTTCCCCCAGGCTTGGAAGAGGGCACCCTAAAACTTCCATGCATATCAAAATCGCGATGGAAGGTGTTGGTGGCCACATAGAACTGGGCATACGTGTGGAGGATGCGCAGCTCCGTGGAGAGTGTGATGACGGGCATAATAAAACTTGCCCCAGTGCAGCCCATGATAAAATATCGCCATCCCCTCGCTCCGTCAATGAGTCCACCTCTGGACCTGAAGCTGGTCACGGCGTTGCCCACGTGCAACTGATCATACCCAAACTGCCTGGTAAACCGACTAGGCAGGTAGGGTTTAAAGAGGCACTAGTCTTCACTTCTGTACAGCAAGTGGGAAGGTCTAATGCAGACCAACCAATTAAAAGCCTCGTGAGAAAGAAGGGTCTTCTCTCTACCTGAGTCCTCAAGCCTAATCCACGATTGATTGCGATGCACAGAGGGGACAGTGCAAAAGAGCTTTCAGCTATGGCCGCAATTCAGCACCCGCCGACAGTCTAAGATTGTGAGCACGTTCCAGGAGGATTTCTGGTAATTTAGCAAGAAACTACCCCCCAAGCTACTGCCAGAACCTGGAGACATCACTCGGGGGTTATGGAGGATCAGCCATCCCATCAAATACAGGTATAACAATTCCACCCGGGGAAAGCTTTCACGCCGAGCTTCATCGGCGAGCAGCGCCTCAGTCATTGCCCTCATGCCAGTTTGTATGCGGCACACCATGGCAGGGAGCAAACCCAGTCTCGCCCTGAACACCAGACGCACTGCGGGCCACAAGGTGTTGCGGTGAATACGATTCGCAGATGCGATGCCGGGTACCACCAATCGGCGCAGCCATATAGAGAGGAAGCCAGCCAGTTGAGCTTCCTTGGACAGAGGCCTGCGATAATGCCTCAGATAACTGTAGGCCTTAGTGCCTGCGGGGTATCTTTCTATCCCTTCGTCGAGGATCTGATCTGGAGCCCCAACGTCCTCCATAAGATCATCGACTACCTGAGCAGTAAGCACGCTCAGAGGATTCAAAGGATGATCCTTGCCTTCCAATACCTTCTTTGGCTGAGCAGTCCTGGCCCGATGAAAGAAGAGGTAGGACATCCATCTGTTGGTATGAGCCAAATCCGAAGGCTCACCATAAAAAGCGGTGCAAGCAAGGTAGTGGCTCATCAGCTCCTGGTACACTCCTACTACCCGAGGGTCTGAATCTTCCAGCTCCCGATTCGTGAGAACATACTCTTCATATGGAGTATCCCCCATCGGCAGTCTCGAGATCTCTGTCATCTCATGGAGGGCCAATCCCAACTCCCCCAGTAGAGTGGCGAAAGTCCCGGTGAGCGAAATATATCGCTCCATCAGTGCCAAAAACAGGTTAGGGTTAGGAGGTAACCCAACGCTGGTGTCACTCACAGCTGCAAACAGACCGATGCTCTCCAACTCGGTCTGAAAATGCTTTAGAGCCCAATCAACTAAGCGAGCCCATCGAAGATTCGTTGGGGTCATCCAACCATTGTACAGATGATTCACCTTAGGGTACACTCCTCCGCGCCCTATGAAATCATTACAGAAGGTCGGCAATTGCACCGGCTGAAGCACTAAGCTGTCTTCACTCGGGATACTGCCCGGGTACAATCCCCTGAATAGCGTTACAGGGCCGGAAGGGCGGCTGACAAATAGACCAGATCCTTTCTGGTAGAAGATCTTCCCCAGCCTGCCGTAAAGATCGGGAGTCAGCGTCCACGACATCTTCCTGGGATGTGTAGCATGGAAGAAGGCCGAGATGGAATAATCCCTCGGCATCTTGGGCAGATGAAAGACTAAGCTCTCGGCAGGGAAAACCCAAAGTTCTTTCTTGGGCTTCGTCTGGGGCTGCTTATCAATCATGTCACCGAAGAGAAACGCCAGCTTTATATACTGGTCCCCGTCTACGTACGACAGGGGCTCTCCATTAATCATGTTCAGCAGCGTTTGCTCGCCCTAACCCGATATCAAGAATTCCCTTCCTTCGGGATACTGGGGCCCGGAGATAGAAAATCTAACATGCGACAGATCCTTCAGATAGTTGGAGTGCAGCATCCCGGCGGCAAAACCCATTACATCGGCTAGCGGAGACTCATGCAAGTCAACTGCAAGGGTGCAAGAAAAATACGTCAGTTCCTATACTAGACATTACAATCTTACAACATATGCCAAGAGCCAACAGTCTGTGCTTTACGCCGAGACTATAAAAACTTGATCATGTACAGTCTGCGCTTTACGCCAGACTGGCAAAATTTGAGTTTACGCCAGGACTTTCATCCACGAGCGTACGACTCAAATTTCGTAGCATGCACCAAGTTCTCGACAGTCAAAGCTTTTACGCTCGACTGCGAAAACATAGAGTTTCTACGCTGACATATTAGAAATGTGGGCGTAAAAGATGAAACGTCCCCGTGCATCATCTTCCTCAAAGAGGCTATCAGCACAGAAGACGACCTAGCGCGGTCACGTACAACATGTGCCAAGAATTTTTCAGTCGTTCTTTTCGTCCCAAAAACTCTACCTATCAGGCCGGGTGCACTGCTCGTCGGCGGGACACTTCGTTCAGAATGGAGTTCGCCTTGCCCGACCGGAGACACTCCCGCTTGAGCGAAAGAACGAGAAGAAGAATCGACCTTCTTTCCCTTAGAGGAGGAGTTTGTTTCGAGGCCATCACTGGAAACTTTGAAGACTCGGGGAAGAAACGAAGGAGAACTCGAACAGTCGAAGCCTTTCTTTCGCAGGAGATGGATGAAAAGTTTTTCTCTTAGAAACTTGGGGTATATATAGAGTTCGGATGGACTCTTCGAAACCCGAACCAAATCTCCTAATTAATATTCGGTTATGATTGGGGACTACGTCAGCCTATTACTCAGAGAAGGCGAACAGTCAGCAAAATTCGAAAAGTTTTTGTGCAAAGCAGATTCGTAGTTTCTACGCTAAGGAGCTTTCTACGCTCGACAGCTACAGATCTACGATTTTACGCTCACAGGCTACAAGTCTATGGTTTTACACCCGGATGCCTTTGTGCTCGATAAGCTTTTATGCTCGAGAGGCTACAAACCTATAATTTTACGCTCGACAGCTACAAATCTATGATCTCACGCTCAGGTGGCATTTAGTTTACGCTCAGAAGCAACAGATCCACAATTTTACGCTCGGAAGATTTCCTTTTCACAGGCTACAAATCTACAGTTCGGCGCCAAGGAGCTTTCTACGCTCGACAGTTACAAATCTACGGTTTTACGTTCGGAGGCTACAAGTCTACGGTTTTACGCCCGGATGCCTTTGTGCTCGGTAAGCTTTTATGCTCGAGAGGCTACAAACCTACGACTTCACGCTCAGGAACTACAAATCTACGATTTCACGCTCGGTGGTGTTTAGTTTACGCTCATGAGGCTACGAACTTATGATCTTATATTATGACTCTTCGCACATCTGAAAGATACGCAGGCCAGAGTACGCGTACATCTGGACGATTCTCAAAGACGGTCAATTATGAGAGTTCACACAGAAGATACTCCTTCTTGACCAGAAGATACCCCAAGTACCCGAAGCATACAGAGTTCAAACATTGAAAATTACTCTTCTTCATGGACGATTCGAAGTTCATCCAGACTCCAGTCTGAATACTTCATCTACAAATCAAGATGGCAACTCAGTTTGACAGCCATTTCTCGCCCTGATTCCAAGGGACTTTCGAGAAATCATTCTTGAAGATGATGTCTGAACAGGAATTTTGTTTATCAGAAGTAACAGTTCAGAATTCTACGTGGTCCCTCATCCCTAGCAGCAGGACAGTTCGAACACTTGAATGCTGAGCGGCTTTCCGCGCATCCCTAGCTATGCGTAAAAGACAGGACAGGACCTAGCACTCTTTCTAAAACAGAGTCGACATAAAGAATCAGACGTGTCGAAGCTACACATATTCAGACTTCACAGCAACATATGGTAAATGATCATACGCACAGAAGAAGATGATTTTATTAAGATTAAAATCATGATTACATATGAGAGAAATCTATTCTACAAGGGTTTTTCTTTATTTTTCATGGTTACATATGAGGGAAATCCCGTCTACAAAGGATTTCCTCATCATTATCGGAAGGCCATCCCCAGAATCTGTTCTGCCAGGTTCTCGCATTGGTGGAGGTCTTCCTCTTCTTCCATGGCAGTTCGTCGACTTCCACAGTCGATGAACAAGAAGATGATCAAATGGCGGAAGAATACAGGACTGGGCATGCATAAATAATACAGATCCCATGCTTCGAACGCCATAACGGATCCAGTTGAGGTATCAAACCCAACTCGATCCTGGACAGAGCTAGTCTATCTGTTCTCGTCCACGGAGGTAACGGGAGAAGGCACCACTTGCAAGCAGCATGGTGAAATATGACCCTTCCTCTCTCCAGAAGAACCGCCATACAAAGTTGTTGATTATCCTGAGCAAAGGAGGCTATGATATCCTTCCATGATCCATCATTGCAGTGGACATTTGCTCGAAGACGGCATCTTTTTCGGCTCCTCACATACTGGAAGAACATGATCTCCTTCTTCCTCAGGTCAGTCCGACGAACTCCGGCGATCATCTCTGCATGGCAAGAGAACTGTGGGAAGAACAGGTGAACTCCTCGGCCTTTTTATAGGCGAAAAAGATCGCACCGGTCGCCAATAACTCCGCCATAAAGTCAGCCTTGAAAGAACGTGTCAGACTTGACCGTTTCTGGCTCCATACAGAAACGTTTCGAGTTACGAGGAACGGTTCATGCTTCATTCAAAGCATTTTAAATTATGAGGAATTTAAAAGCTTTGAAGGGGGTCTTGTAGAAGCATAAAAAATACGCCGGATAGCTCTACGCAGCATGGTGATGCAGGGCAGCGTAAACAGAAGACCTCAGAGCCATCAAGCGTGCAACGGAGCTTTTTTGCTGAGAACAGCGTGAAATATAAGCGCAAGGACCGTCCACGTAAAAACAGTATGACCAGGCTGCTTCAGCGTAGACAGGGTGCTTCATCGCCTCTATGGCGTAAAACTCATCCGCTTTCAATGCAGCATTTAAGCGTATGAGGAACGCTTCGTATTCCACGAAATGAACCTGTCAAATCACGCAGTGAACCTGACGACTGACTTCTGACAGAAAGCACTGCACGGCTACCCAGACGACGGCTGGAATAATGGCAGACCCCTCGGGACGTGCCCCTGCAATTAATGCGCAGGATGATGGCGGATCTCTGTATTTAATGCAGGAGATTTGATTAATATCACCGAACCATCGTTTACTGACGTCTCCCCGACGTAAACTGCTCTTACGCATACGAGGGAATACGCTGCATTGATTTACACAGGCAGATGTGAGCTTCTTACGCTCCGCGGAAGACAAGCTGACTGCCACGTCAAAAGCTGCTCTTCGTACAGGGCTCGAGGCACGTCTCTGCACTTAATGCTCAGAATGATGACAGACCTTCAGAACACGTCTCTGCAATTAATGCGCAAGATGATGGCGGATCTCTGCATTTAATACAGGAGATTTGATTATATCCCCAAGATCCGTAATTCCGGCTAAAGGATCGCTTAGGCTTCTACGTCTCCTCGGCTTCTGTGCCCTCGGCTTCTATGCCTACTTGGCTTCTACGCCATGGTGACAGACATTGGCTTCTACGCCAACCTCTTCTACACAAGGGATACCTACCTACGTTGCTTCTACGCCGTGATCTTTGCAGCAGTTATACGCGTTTGTCCCTTAGTTGGACATGCGTCACATGCTCATACAAAAGATCATCTATACGCAGGCAGTGGTTATTTTAACCATCGTATAAAAGGGTGCTGTACTTTCCACTACTCAGTTTCTACACCGACTCAGTGGTCACTGTCACCAAAACTCTATAAATAGAGACCTCTATTGACAGAGGTCCAGGGTCGAGAAAATTGAACAAGGTCGAGAAAATCGAACCAAAGGTCGAGAAAAATAGGTCGAAAGATCTAGAGAGAGAAGTCAAAGAGTCAACGAGAGAGAAGAATCCGGAGCTCAGGCAAAGAGGAGTGATCGACGACTTTGGCATCGTGCATCCGCCCTCTTCAGCAACCTTCGAAGCTGCTTCCCGTCTTTCACGGCACTTTTTCACCATCGTGTGGTCCAAGGGCTAAAGTGATCGACTGCAGATCAAACACCTATAGCAATATTTACCCAGATTTAAAAATTATATTCGACGTCCTCGTACAGGATTAATTGTACAAGCTTGTTTGTAAACCAAAGAAACGGATTTCGTATAAACCTTGTCTTATATACATTCTTCTTTCGTTTATCACCATAAACAGTGACGTCGAGCACCAGTCAAAGAAGAGAATAGCGAGAGTGTGGTGTAGGATTAATAATAATAATAATAATATAGGATTAAAGTTTAAAAATAATAATAAAACTTATTTTATACTATTTAATAATAATAGTAAAGTTTATTAATAATAATACTTATTTATATTATTTGATAATAATAATATGGGATTAAAAATTAATACTTAATTTATATTATTTAATAATAATAATAACACTTAAACTTAAATTTTTAAGCCATACAAAAAATAATGAATAATACTAATTCGAGGAACCTCACCCTATTTAAAAGTGAAAAACCATCTCACTTCTCAACTACCACTTTATTATAAACCAAACATATGAACTACGAAAAGTTACACTTTTAAACTCACTTCAACAACCATCCAAATGAAGAAACTCATAAAATATGTGACACATGACGTGCATAAGCAATGTGTACACAAACTCTCCCCTTTCAGATTTTCTATCACTCAACTTCGCTGAAACTTCAGTGTGGCTAGCTACCCTGACTGGAAAGACGCGTCATAATACCATGTATAGTACATAATAGTTTCTCACCAGTGACCATCATATAGTTATGTTGCATGCTAATGACAACTATTTTGTAGGCCGAACAAATTAATACAAGGACAAAGTTTTGATACATTTATATATTATGAACGCTAACACATATTTGTATGGACGAACTCGTAACACATTTACATATTATGAATGTAACACTTAATATACAGGAAGGGAAATATAGACTTGGGTAAGATTCAGTGTGTTAGTGACACATTTATACTTTACATATCTATTTATAAATTTGTTAAGCGGCCATAAAGAAAGTAGAAAGATCACATAGTAATTTTACATGTAAGTAGAAAGTTCACATAATAATTTTATATGTTCTTATATGATTACTTTGTTGGTTTAGATGAGTCGAGTTGAGATTGCTCACCAGTGCATTCCTTAATTTGATGATCCCCTACTCCACGGATGGAGTCATTTGAACATTCTGAGGTGTTAGAGCTTGTTTGGCAACTTGAAGTTGTTCTTCTGGAAGATATCTTTTATTTGTAAAGGACAAGATATATGAAACATTATAAATCTCTTGTGTTTGTGAGTTGTAATTCATGCAACATCATTCATTCTAAAAAGATCTATTATTTGTAGTTGAGTTATTCTTTTGGCCTAAGAGTCGTTATAATTAGCTGCAAGTTATCAATAAAGAGAATTGTTTACATATATCTTTTGTATATAATTTTTTTGCTTATTTCTACTATAATGACTTTATTTTCTAAGCGAATTTATTGATTGTAGGTGTTCTTGTCTTATACAAGCATAATTTAGACTTGTACGACATCATTCTCACTGGAAACTTTCGTTTCTACGAAATTGAAACATAATAGAATGGTATCAGAGTGCTATTAACTTTTTTGGACCCTCAATTGATTCTCTTCAACTCTAAGTTCTTTTCGTGATCAAAAGTATTTTGACCTCCTTGTTGTTCTACTGAAAGTTTTATAGAATAAGTCTATATATATTATGATTCTAATGTGGATAATTTGTTGATTAGTGATGGCTTCGAAGTGCAGCAGCAAATGATTTGAGATGACTGTAAGGCAGGATGTTTAAAAAATAATGATTTAAATATTAGATGATCAACATGATATAGTAGAGGTACTAAAGTAACTTAAGAGTATTGCTATTGCATTACAAGAATAAAGTGTGTCAAAACTTTAACTAATAAAATTGAGTTAAGTTATTCAAGTAAAATGATTATAATTTCATTTTAGGTGATTACCAAATTTCAAGGAAGTAGATGTTATATTTGTGCTCGTTAGGGTCACCATGGTAAGGATTGTCCAGAAGGGACTTTGACTCAGTGTCTGGAGAAATATTTTTTTTGTGCTAAATGGCTTAGTTCTCTGAGTGGTGTATTATTTATCCCTAGTGGTTTATGCTTGATTTATAATATTGATATCGATTAGCCTATTAGTAATTGATGGATAGTATGAGATCTCAGTTTAGAGTTATGTTTGGTTAGATACGATTTTGAATGTCCCTTATTGAATAAGTTTGGATAATTAAGAAATATTTTTTGGCATGTTAAGATAGTATTGGTAAGAATTCAAATTTATAAATGGATGGCTTCATTGGAAAATCAATATAGAATGCGTATTAAATTGTGGATTGAATCGATTGGATTGAATTCTAAGTTGTCTGCAAGAAATTTGTGGTATAATTGTAAGTTTATTTTGAGAATATACGAATAACTCAAGGATTTAGCAATTTTATTGATTTTTGACCTAAGATAGTCTAAGCTGATTTGATGTTAAGTGTGAAATAAGTTGCTCTTATATCTAATTTGGTAGATAACATTAGTTGATATAAGTTTGAATTTAGCGAATGGATGTTTTTTTAGTTACACATATAATTGATAGGACTAAGTTTGTGAGACTCGTCTCACAGTATCTGTGTATTGGTATGTGTATACGTATTTTATATTATATATATACTGTATTTTATTGGATCTAGTGGAATCTTAAGATTTTCACAAAATTGGAACTTTACTACCTGACCGACATACCGTTGGTAAACTCCGGCATACCGACGGTATACCATCGTCAGATTTTTTTTTTTACTTTTGAGATATTTTTGAGATATTTTTGTGAGATATTTTTGTGAATAATGTTCGATACTTTCTATTATCCAATGATTTTTTAGTTTTTTATTGAGTGGTCAAGATTGATTTAATCTCGTGACTTGGATCGCTGACGAGGCATATCAGACTGTCATGATTAAACCACCTCTTATATATATATATATATGAGTTGATTTTCTCTCACCTTTCTCTTTTCTTTCTTTTTTTACTTCTTTATTTTCTCTCCATTTTCTGCGAGAGATACGAGCTTGGTCTTGAGGCCTAAGAGTGTGATTCCTGAACCCCTCTTGGAGGTGGAGTTGAAGGTTTATGCTGGGAGCTTAACTAGAGGCAAGTACATCTTGCCAAACTTTTGAATAAACATATTTTATTTATGTTTTTGTTTTCCTTGACTTTGATTACTTAGAATTTTATGGTAATTGTTTTGTTAAATATGGCTCTCTAGTGTTTTCCAACCATATGTATGTTTCAGAATTGGTTTGAGCTTTGTTTTGACCTTTTTTGTAGAAATTTTGGTATTTACCTGATAGGAAACTCGGTGTCAAAAACGATAACCGAAGTGATTGCCATGCAACCTAGTCTATATGCTATATGAGACTTACCCTTAGTCCCGACATCTTGCTAGACCAGTTTCTCTTGAGTTTCGGAACGAGATTTCGGTTCCGAAATATCCTCTTAATTTGACTTTTCCTAGAATTGCCTATGTGTAAAACCCCTATTCCTAGAAATCGTATATACCCTTTTAATTATTAATTATTAATTTAATTGTAGTAATTAGTGGCTAATTAGGAGAAATAGATTTTTATTAATTTTTATTTTAGGTGTTAGTCCACTTAGGGGATTTATGGGACCATCAGGAATTTTTCTGAATTTATTTCATGTAGGGGACCCCTTGAGCAGTTGCTAGCTTAATATTATGTATTAGTGTAATTCTAGAATTTTTCTATGAGTATATACGTATATATAAATATATATATACATATATATTTTAAAAAAAAATATATAAAAGGAAAAGAAAAGAAAAAAATGGAAAAAAAATAATAAAATAAAAACAAACAATCCATTACTACCCACTCCAAACCATAATCCCCTTAGCATTATATGAACCACAGCCGCCCCCTTGAAGAAGCAACCAAACAGTGCACCAGCATACCCCCTTAGCCACCCGCGCCCAAGCAAGACCCCCCCCTCTGCGGCTAATAAACACCTCCTCATTCTCTCTCTTATATACTTATATATAAATCATTATTTCAATAAAACCCTAACCCTATAATCATCCAAACCTTTCCTCTTCCCATCTAGACCTAGAGAATGCCACCACCGCAGCCGGAGAACCCCGCAAGGCCGTCCAAACCGATCCCGATGACCGCGACCCCGGGCACTGCAGATTTTCGCAACGAGGTACCTGTGTTCCGGAGTTATTTTCTGTCGCCTCGCTCAACCAAATGCCACCCCGTCTTTACCGGTATGCTCACCCCTTAACCCTCTTCAATATCTGTGTGATAGTTGACCTCGAACAACATGTAACCATAGGCAAAAATAGCGCCAAAGTTGGCAGAAATAGACCAAATTCTGGGATCGCAGAAAACTGCGGTGACCACCCATGTTTCCAAGTTCGTATCTCCCACCACAGAGATCCAAATTTGATGATTCTTTTTGGTATGCGTAGACCACTTGACCTACTTTAATTTTTGTTAAATAACCCTAGATTATTAACTGTTGTAGATAGAATTAAATTTGTTGGAAAATCTTGCGAACACACTTTTTTAGATTTTCAAAAGTTATGAAACGGAGCGTGCCCCGCCAAACGGGACCTCTCCGCCATATACCAAGTATACCAAACGGTGTGCGTAGCGTAACTGGACATGTGAGAGTTCGCAGAAACTGATTCGGACGCGTGTGCGCGTCAGAATCAGCCCGTATCCGCGGACACATCCCGTGTCGTAACTTTTGCGAAAGTCGTACGCATTTTGTGCACGCTCGTCAGATTGCAACGAAACTTATGCCACTGTACTCGTGGTAACGCGCTGGTCCTGTGACCCAATTTTCATGTAATTTTGAGACGGTTGACCAAGTCGCCAATTGGCGGGCCACATGGTTGACTTTTTGGGCGAAATTGTGTTCGGTCCATCAGAATCCATATTTGTACATACCGTTGGGTTCGTATTAACATTTAGAGTTGTTTGACCTATAATTTGTCCCATTTATAGACTGTTACCCTTGTCACATTTTTTGGTGCAAAGTGGGCCACACGTGGACCCCACTTTTATCCGAAATTACCGTTTTGCTCTGTGTCTAAATTGGACGAAAGGGAAGTGCTTTTTAGCTATTTTGCTCATTCCGAAAACATTGGTGATGTCTATTTCAGCATCCGAAGACGTTTGTTCGGAGACCTTAGTTCCAGATTCCGTGTCCTTGATATTTAGGCGCGTACACTTTATAGATTTCTTGCCAGACAAGTATACCTTGCCATTGTACTGTATTTATATTCTATATGAGGCATGCATGTTTATTTCTGCTTATTTTAGTTTATTTGTTTTAACTGCTATATAAATTGTGCGTCCAAGAAAACTTGGGTGCAGCGACGGTGTCGTCGTACTATGTTTTATTTATGTATATGCATTGGATTTACTTTATGAGACTACCCCATCTTCATGAGGCATTTATGTTTCATTGGCCATGACACTATTCTTACACGAGTGTGAGTCACATGTAGGACACAGACTTGCGTACTCGGTTGGCCACTGGTACGTATAGGTCGTGCGACGGATAGAGATAACTGCCGATAGAAACTTTGCATGCTAGTAGACCTGGCAGTTATTAGAGGTTTATCCTGTCATGGACATGACATGCTTAGAGTATTGGGTGGGGAGAACAACAAGTAAGGCATTTTGACCTCCTTTGCACTTTTTCCTTGTAACCCGTACCCTCCGCCGGAGATGCACGGTCATGATGACCACTATATATTATATATTATCAGGCGGGCCTCCGGCATTCAAAAGATGATGTTCCTTTGTAGGCCCCTGTATCTCCAAGAGAACCATGCCAATCCTATTTTAGCCAGATAGCTTACTTGGTGGAAAGTTGTTCTCAAACTGCATTCACTTAGACGGTTAGGCGACCCCATTGGATGTTTATATTTCAGTACTTTATTGACATGTTTATATGTATCTTGTTACGTCCCTCTGAGGACCTGGTACCTTTCCAAATATAGATGAGCAGGAGTACCTGCAGGAGTATGGACCTGGGCCTGACGCTACCTATCAGACTGAGGAGGTCTTACCTTCGGATTATATGTGATCCATTGCAGCTATTTAGAGATTCTAGTTGCTATTCTTTTCGGGACATTATTCTGATATTAGAGTTTATTCTTTTCTCTCTTTAGTAGTTTTGGTTATAGTCGATTTACAGTGGATTTATTTCCACCCGACTATCACACTTTGAGATTTCTTATTTGAGACTGCTTCTTTGATATTCAGTTATTGATTTCTATTTATCTAATATTTGTGCTGTGGATGAGATATAAATTTGCGTGTGACTTGTTGTGACAGTATATTACTACCGTGGATTAGATATTCATGTACAGTATACGTGTGTATATGCTTTCCATATATTGGAGTTCGTATACATATGGCTGGCGTGTTACGTATTCCTAGTCCTACATATTTTGGGACTGGGGCATGACATATTTTTGGTGGTGGCCCATGCAGGTCGAGAATATATTGCCTCGGTTACGTAACTGTACTGAACAAGCCTGCGTATAGGAATAGAGTATAAGGATCTCATCCATGCTTGACTGAAACTCATCATTTCTATTTAATGCTTGCATCCTGTTTGATTCATGTACTTTTTCTAATCGTTTCGTACATCACCTGCAGAGAGATGGACATGCAAAATGGATGTACTGCCGCCGATGGTGACACAACTTCTGGAGTCAATGGTCAGACTCAAGGAGGAACCACAACGATTCCTAGGCTTCCGGGACTAGATAGACAGACTCACACTCCAATTCCATCTGATCTTTCCGCTTCACCTATTGAGAACCTTCCAGCTTTTCCAGTACTGCAAGATGGCCAAGCACAGATGTTCCAATTCTTTCAGATGATGATGTAGGAATAGAGACAGCAGGCAGCCGAGCAGAGGCAAGAATTTTTGGCAGCACTTGAGAGGATGGCTGCACAGGCTACTGTACCAGCCCAAGCACTAGCTCCAGTACCTCGAGCTAGGGTTGGTTCAGTAAAAGACTTTATTCAGATGGGTCTGAGGCCGTACAAGGGCACTGTGAGCCCGGAGGAGACTACCAAATGGATCACTCACACGCAGAAGCTACTGGAGGCATCGCAGTTACCTACGGACCTATGGATGACGGGTGTACGGACGCTTCTAGATGGTAATGCTCATCACTGGTGGGAATCCATGGAGCGCCAGTTGGGTACATACCAGACTTGGGAGCAGTTCTTGGAGTACTTCAAGAGAAAGTACTTCCCGGATACCGTCAGAGATACATTATACGATCAGTTTCTTCACTTGGAGCAGGGGAACCGAACAGTGGATGAATATGATGTCGAGTTTAGTCAACTCAGCAAATATGGCGCTGCTTTGATACCAGATGACTTGGCCAAGGCTAAGAGGTTTCATCGAGGACTGACCCAGGAGCTACAACATTATACAAGCTCTGTCACAACCCGCACCCAGAATTTGGGCATGAATCGTGGGTATATCCAGCCTACGCCGCAGCATCGGCGGTAGAACGCTGTCTAGGTCACAAACCTAATATATATGTCAATAGTCTCAACTCCGTACGGAGGACAATGATAAAAATCCACAGTTCTATAATATACTCAATCACAAGCTATAAGAAACAATGGCACGATGAGAATAGAAAAAGAGTTCTATTAAAACCAACCATAATAAGTCCAACTCAAATCCTGGGTCTAGCTGACCTCACAAAGTCACAAATAATGAAATACAACTCAGTCTCAGTCTAAAACAATAAATGCAGAAAAGTAATCTAAGTACAGGCAGGCAAGATCTCCTCTTGGATAGGCAACTCCTCTGGGATTTCTGGAGTGAAATCTCCCTCTAATCCTGGGCCATAATGAGTGGGGCAAAAGTTCTCCAGGTCCTCTAAAAAATGTTATCCAGTCAGGATTGGAGCGAAACACAAGCACTAACAGCAGTTTCATTAAATTGACAAAGACTATAAACAGTGTAAGAAATACAAGATGAAAGTATATGCTGAAAATGAGAAGTACAGGAGAAATAAAATAGGCAATAGAGCATCTAGCAATGAACAATAAACAGTGAATGCTAGAACAAGTGAATCTGAATAAAGTAGACATCTAGCTAAGTGTTTGAAATATTAGTTTATTATGTGATCGGCTTGGGACTAGATCAGGCTGGTTATATATGATTAGCTATGATTCTTGAAGGTCAGGCTAACCATATGGTTAGCTATGATGCATGGTAATGGTCAGGCTAATCATATATAACAGCTATGAAACATGATGATGGTCAGGCCACACCCGACGTGAGAAGTGGGGTGAGCTATGATGCATGGTAAGTTTGGATATGATCACATAATCTACTAATAGTTTCCCATCCCCAGCTAGCACGATGGATTCCAATCATGACTCCTCATGATGGGGATCTAGGGTGCTAACCCGTGTATCCATAGTGTCAGAATCAAGTATGTAATATACTACAATTTATAGAAGTAATCAACAATAAAAACTGTCAGAGAATGTACTCGCCTGTGGTCCTGAGCAAAATATGAGGATCGATGTCCAAAGTGGGATCACAATGACCTATATAAATGAAATATAAGTGTTAAATGGTGGTGTGGAAAGATAATTATAAATAATAACTAGGATGATGTTTCTAACCTATTTCTAGGCCTATACTAGGTCTACTAGTCAACCTTAGTCTTATTCCTATTCATTTGACCATACTAAGGATACCTAGTTTATACTAGTTGATAACTTAATACCTAATACTTATTTGATATCTAACCTTACCAACTATACATGATACCAATTGACCAATACCAAATACTAATGATAGACTCACTGATATTGTCACTGATACCATAAATCCCTACACTACCATACACATACAGCTACATTGGCACCCACAGAAATCACTGCTACTGCACACACACACAAACAGACTTAACTAGCTACTGAACTACACATAACTTACTGAATACACTGATACACAACACACAGTATACACTCATGTATTCACTGATACACACTGATTCTCACTGCTCACTGACACAGTTTCCTTACTGCACATAATACCCCAAACACACACTGATTTCTCTCTTAGGCACAGGTATTACACACACTGAACTCATGGACACCTACAGCTCACTCACACACAGTCATCTAATACCCCCCCTACTGTTTACTCACACTCTCAAATGCAACTGAAATCTGGGATACTCACCTAATTCACTTACAGGTACACAGGCATTAATATACATGCTTGTACACACAGGTAACTGAAATCTGAAATACCTAGGACACACACGCACAGTCATACACTCTCTTCCCCAAACATACATCACTAAAACTATCAGTATTCACACACTGACCTGGGAAATTTTCTGAGACACACACTGAATTTACCTACAGCTACACATACAGGTATTACTACACTGTGACACAGGTTTTCAGTCATCCCACACTACACTTATTGATACACTAATCGCTAGGTTCTAGGATACACACAGTTAACTGAAACACAAACACACTACACATACATGGCTTAATCTTGAGACAAACTTAGGGCTACTGTCAGGATCACTCACTGTAGTGAAACCCTCAAATCCCACTGATACATTAGACCTATACTGATACATATACACTGAGACACACTCAGCTAGCACACACAGGTACCTATACATACTGGTACTCATAGGCAGACACACTACACTCACTCACCGGCAACATAAGCTACACACACAGGCACCTAATAACCTAGACACTCTGATACAAGAACACAGGAACTAAAATGCATCACAACCTACCTATTAACACATACACATTAAAATCACACTAGCACATACATGGACACATATAACTCACTGATACACGTCCTAACTGCACTCAATATCAGGAACTGCACACTAGTCTCTCTTCTCACAGAATCACACATCAACACATAGGTAAAACCTTGCACCAATACACAGAATTTGAATACACTGTACAACTCACTGATTTGCTCTCTAACCCGACTGCTCACACCTACAGCACACACATGTACATTTCCTCTCAGAAATACACACAGAAACTGAACTCAGGGATACATTCTCCACTGAGTTTAAATACTTACAACCTACTGATACACTACTTGTGAAGTGAAACCCCCCCCAACTGAAAATCTAAGACCTACACACAGTCTCATCCACACACAGGTTTAGCCTGGGACTAACTGACACTAAGGTAATAAACTGAAACTCCTGATACTCACTGAACATAGGTATTCTCACACACACAGTTGTATTAAACCTAAGCCAATGCACACACAGGTATTTTCCAATACACAGATACAACCTACCCTACTGCTCAACACACAAGTTCACTCAGTCCTCACTGATCTGGATACACTAATTACACACTGATACAAGGCTCTAACACACCTACACACAAAACTCACACTGGCACTCTGTTTTCTTAAGTCCTCACATACACATGTATCCACTGATACATAATTCCTGACACTGATACTAAAACCAAATGCCATAACCATACACGAGCCCACAGTATCCACTGCACAGATCTGGACCAAACCCGACTGTGCACAGGGAAGATCCCCCACAGTCCAATACTTCACCAAATCACACAATATATTCAATACATGTGCAATATATGTGTGTATATATATATATATATATATATATTAAAACTTGCAATATCAGAAAGAAATAGATAGGTAATCCCTAAGGACATTTCTACAAACACCTAGGGGGCTGAAATCGGATCCACACAAGTACCCATGAATCCTCAACTCGAAAACCCAAAAAATCGAGATCAACCCTACATATATGAGATGAAACCTGCCTATATGTAAACTCCTAGGGTTAGGGTTCATGAAAATTGGGGGAAACCAATGTATGAACACAAAACCCTAACCAAAACCCTAAAACCAAAATCTACAGCAAGGGTGGGTTCCCTATGGGCATTAACATCAGAAAAAACAGGATTAAAGAATTAAAAATTCGAATTTACCTATAGGGAGATGGTTTCCCTATGAAGTTCTTCTTCCCCAAGGTTCCTCGACCCAAGCTCCTTGCTTCCCTTGCTTTGGAAGAGGAAGATAGAATCCTAGGGGTTAAATTCTGAATTTGGGATAAGGGGATGGCTCTCTTGATGGAGGCTAGGGTTTCTTCTTTTTACATGAAGAAAAGAGGGTTCCCTTTTATATTAAAACTAGGTTAGGGTTTCTAATGCACAGTTTTAGGTTAAACCCCCAGGTCAGGTCATGTAGAGCCCAAATAACTCAGGTTTAGTCAGTTTAGGGTTTGAGGTCCAAACCTAAAGTTTGAATTCTAGGGTTTCTCTAGAACTGGGTTTTCAAATTAGGTTCAGCCATTAGGGTTTGTCCTAATGGGTTATAGGGTTTGACCTAAAACCAAATATCACTAACACATATGAATAGTTTTAAAACTCGGCAGATAAATTAAACACATAATTATTCAAAAAATAGTGAAATTACAAAAATGCCCTTATTTGGAATTGTGGTAGTGACAAGTCTACCCTCCTAAAAGAAATTTTGTCCTCGAAATTGGACTGAACTAGAACAAGAATGAAATCAAAAAGGAAATATACCTCGAGTCTAGAAGAGATACGGGTATTGCTCGCATATTTCGTCCTCTCTCTCCCAGGTCGACTCCCCTGGAGAGTGATGTCTCCATGCAACACGAACCAAAGGAATAGTTTGGTTCCGCAACACCTTCTCTCTGCGGTCCAAGATCTCTACGGGCTGCTCAGGGTAGCTGAGCGTCGGACCAACCTCAATCTCCGAGTGATCGAGTACGTGACTAGGGTCTGCCACGTACCGTCTCAGTTATGACACGTGGAATACATCATGCACTCCTTCTAATGCAGGCGGCAAGTCTAGTCTATACGCCACTGCACCTATCTTCGCAAGAATACCGAAGGGTCCGATGTAGCGTGGGCTAAGCTTCCCGCCTCCACCAAAACAGATTGTGCCACGCGTCGGAGAAATCCGTAGGAATACTAGATCGCCAACCTGAAACTCAAGGGGTCTACGGTGGCTGTCGGCCCAATGCCGCTGTCTGTCCTGCGCCACTCGCAGTCTGTCTCTGATGAGTTTCACCTTTTCTGCTGCATCCACGACCATTTCTGGTCCTAGCAAGGCTCTCTCTCCAACGTCGTCCCAAGATAACGGTGTACGACACCTCCGTCCATAAAGAGCCTCAAATGGTGACATCTCGATGCTGGCCTGGTAGCTGTTGTTGTAAGCAAACTCTACCAGGTGCAGATAAATCTCCCAAGAACCTCCGAAATCTAGAACACAAGTGCGTAGCATATCCTCGAGAGTCTGAATAGTCCGTTCAGACTGCCCGTCTGTCTGGGGGTGATATGCGGTACTGAACTTGAGCTGAGTGTCCAAGCTAGCCTGCAGACTCCTCCAGAAGTGGAAAGTGAAACGACTATCCCGATCCGAGACGATGCTCACCGGAACTCCATGAAGCCTAACAATCTGTCGCATGTACATCTCTGCTAGCCTCTCTGTCGACGTGCCCACCTTGAATGGTAAGAAATGGGCTGATTTGGTCAACCTGTCCACGATGACCCAAATCGCGTCCTTCCCTCCTGGAGAACGTGGAAGCCCTGAAACAAAATCCATGGTCACGTGCTCCCATTTCCATTCTGGAATCAGTAAAGGTTGAAGCAAACCACCTGGTCTCTGCCGGTCTGCCTTTACCTGCTGGCACACTAGACACCGAGATACGAAACGTGCTACCTCGCGCTTCATTCCATACCACCATACGTGCTCCCTCAAGTCTCGATACATCTTGTTGGCACCAGGATGCATCGAGTACTGAGAGCGGTGTGCCTCTTGCAAAACCTCTTCGCGCAGCTCCCCGCTCGGCACACACATCCTCGTGCCGTGCCTTAAGGAACCATCCTCTGCGATAGTAAAGTCGTCCGACAATCCCGTCTGAACCTGTGCCCTGATACTTCTCAGAGCCTCATCATCATACTGCGCAGCTCTGATCCTGTCCATCAGTTCGGACTGTATCTGCAATCCCCACATCTGAATCTCAGTACCGGGAACTAACACCTCAATCTCCAAGCTTTTCAGATCAGCCAACAAATGTCTGTCGGTCGTCAAGTACATAGCCATCGAATACCTGCTCAAGGCATCGGCGACTACGTTGGCCTTCCCTGGGTGGTACTGCAATGAGATGTCGAAGTCCTTCATCAACTCCAACCACCTCCTCTGCCAAATGTTCAGCTCCTTCTGTGTGAACACGTACTTCAAGCTCTTGTGGTCGGTAAAGATCTCCACACGCTCTCCATACAGGTAATGTTTCCACAGCTTTAGAGCGAAGATAACTGCTGCTAACTCCAAATCGTGGGTGGGATAGTTCTTTTTATGAGGGCGTAACTGCCTGGAAGCATAGGCAATCACCTTCCCGTGCTGCTGAAGAACACATCCCAGACCCTTCCCTGAAGCGTCACTGTAGATGGTGAAACCACCTGTCCCTGCTGGCAACATCAAAATTGGAGCTGTCGTCAACCTCTTTTTCAGCTCATCAAATGCGGCCTGGCACTCCTCCGTCCAGACAAAATCCATATCCTTCCTCGTCAGTCTGGTCATCGGCGCTGCAATCTTGGAGAAGTCTTGTACAAACCTCCTGTAGTATCCTGCTAGCCCGAAAAAACTCCTGATCTCAGCTACCGAACTGGGGGTAGCCCACGACTCCACTGCCTCGATCTTCTGTGGGTTAACCGAGATCCCGTCACCCGATACCACATGCCCAAGAAATTCAACCTTGTCGAGGAAGAATTCACACTTAGAGAGTTTTCCGTACAGCTGCTCCCTCCTGAGAGTCTCTAAGACCAACCTCAGGTGCTCTTCGTGCTCCTCCGGGGTCTTGGAATACACAAGAATATCATCAATGAACACTACCACGAACTTGTCAAGGTACTGGTGGAACATCTTGTTCATCAGGTTCATGAATACTGCCGGTGCATTGGTTAAACCAAATGGCATCACCATGAACTCAAACTGGCCGTATCTGGTCCGAAAAGCTGTCTTCGGCGTGTCTTCTTTCTTTACCTTCACCTGGTGATAGCCTGACCTCAAATCAATCTTTGAAAACACCCTCGCCCCGCTCAACTGATCAAAAAGATCATCTATCCTCGGCAGCGGATACCTGTTCTTGATAGTGATATTGTTCAAAGCTCTATAATCAATGCACATGCGCACCGTGTCGTCCTTCTTCGGTACGAATAATACCGGAGCTCCCCATGGTGATGAACTGGATTTGATAAAACCTTTGTCCTGCAGCTCCTCAACTTGCTTCTTCAGTTCTGCCAGCTCGCTATTGTTGACTCTATAGACATGTTATGAAATAGGCTCCGCTCCTGGAACCAAGTCTATAGAGAATTCAACATCTTTGTCTGGCGGCAAGCCTGGCAACTCCTCTGGAAATACATCCAGGAACTCCGCTATCAGAGGATGTGGCAACTCCTCTTCTTCCGCCCTGTCTCCGCAAAATGTGCCCTTCCTCTGTTCCGCTGCTCCTCTGACGACCTCAAACTCTGGCTCTCCTGGTGGTCTAAATAATACTCTGCCTCTAAAACAATCTATGGTAGCATGATGCCTACTCAACCAGTCCATTCCGAGTACAATATCGTACCCCGGAAGTGGCATGACAAGTAAGCTCACGCTCAACTCTCGGCCTCCTACTGACACTCTCCGGTCCTTGCAGTGATCACGGACTAGGATAATACCTCCACCAGTCATGATCTTGCAAGTCCTAGCTAATGGTTCTGTGTCTAAATGATGTCGAAGTGCATAAGATACAGACACAAAACTATGGGAAGCGCCAGAGTCGAATAAGGTAAATGCGGGAATACAATCGAGAAGAACCGAACCTGTGATCAAGTCTCCTACTGGCTCGACCTCCTCGACTGCCATGGCGTATGCTTGCCCCTGGGGTGCACCTCTCTGCTGCTGATGCTGGGCGAACCTCTGATGTTGCGATGGAAGTGGTCCCCTCTGTTGTTGGCCTCCTGGTACGACAGGTACCCTGTTTGGTCCTCTCTGGGCGGCTGCTCCACCCTGACCTGGACGAATGGTAGGACAATCCTTCAGCTGGTGTGTTGTCGATCCGCAGTACAAACATGAGCCCAACCTCTTCCTGCAGATCTCTCTGGTGTGTCCTATCTTCCCGCAATACGCACACTGGAGGGCGGGCTGAGTCTGCCTCTGCTGCTGTTGCTGGACCTGCCCTCGGGCTGGTGCCTGGTGCTGCTGGTTCTGCTGCTGAAAGGGCCTCTGTTGCTGCTGATAGTGTGGACGCTTGCCTGATCCCGCACTACTGTTTGCTCCTCCGGAAATATTGCGTCCCCTCTTTGGCCTGAGGTCCAAGTCGTCCTCGGCTATCTGGGCATCCATCAATATGCCCTCGAAAGTAGCGGTGCGACGTCCCGACGTGCGAGACTTGATCTCCCTTGCTAGCCCCTTTCTGAACTTCTGGGCCCTGTCCCCCGGATCTCTAATCATCGACGGCGCGAAGCGGCTCCGCGGCATAATCATCGACGGACGAGCTCCCTTGGACTAAGTCATAAAACTGACTCTCCAAGGCTCCCAGGGCAACGTCAGGAAAGAATTTCTCCTTGAAGAGCTCCCTGAAAGCCTCCCAAGTGAGTCCCCTGTGCAAGAGTCTCGGCTCTGTGCGAAACCATGTCAGGGCAATATCGAACATCTGGCTGCCGGCGGCCTCGATCTGGAGGGCCTCCGGAAGCTGCACCAAGCGCAAGTTTCTCTCGATGTCCTCTAGCCAATCATCGGCGTAGAGTATCCCTTCTGTCCCCTTGAACTCCCGAGGCATCATCCTCTTGAAATCCACAATGGTGCCCGGCCTCTGTTGTTGCTGACCAGGATGCTGCTGCGGCTGAGTGACCCTCTCCACAGCCTGGAGAGCCACTTGGTGAGCATTCTCCATGTTTACCCTCATCATCTCTGTCTGGGTCTGGTGTGCCTCAGCCTGCTCCCTCTGGGCCTCTATCGACGTCCTCTGGGCATCGACCATGCCCTGAATCAAAGCGAACATCTGTGCCCCATCGACGGGCACACCTCCTGGATACTGAACTGGTGGTGGTGGTGGTGGCTCCGTCGTAGCTGTGGGGACCCTCTGAACAAGTGGTGGAGGACCCCCGAAAGCTGCAGACACTCCCACATATACTGGAGATGTAGGAGGTGCTGCGGATGTCTGTCCGGCAGGGCGAGAAGTGGCAGACCTCTCTGAAGCTGCTGCTCCGAGTCTCTGGGACCTGGTCTTCGGCGGCATCCTGAAGACAGATTGAAAGAATCAATTAAGGTAATAGACACGATATCATCAAGGAAGGACAGTAATTTCTAAAGGAAAATCATTAAGAGTAGTATCATAAGAATCAGAAATTCCTAATTGTGATTGAGCATATCCTCGACCTAATTCCTATTCCTAAAACAGGCTCATAGTAGTACAACTAAGTTGTCGCACTACCACGACATCGCATAACTTGCGAAGCTTGACCTGTATGGGCCACCACTAAAAACGTGTCACGAGCCGCACCCAGAATTTGGGCATGAGTCATGGGTACGTCTAGTCTACGCCACAGCATCGGCGGTAGAACGCTGTCTAGGTCACAAACCTAATATATATGTCAATAGTCTCAACTCCGTACGGAGGACAATGATAAAAATCCACAGTTCTATAATATACTTAATCACAAGCTATAAGAAACAATGGCACGATGAGAATAGAAAAAGAGTTCTATTAAAACCAACCACAATAAGTCCAACTCAAATCCTGGGTCTAGCTGACCTCACAAAGTCACAAATAATGAAATACAACTCAGTCTCAGTCTAAAATAATAAATGCAGAAAAGTAATCTAAGTACAGGCAGGCAAGATCTCCTCTTGGATAGGCAACTCCTCTGGGATTTCTGGAGTGAAATCTCCCTCTAATCCTGGGCCATAATGAGTGGGGCAAAAGTTCTCCAGGTCCTCTGAAAAATGTTATCCAGTCAGGATTGGAGCGAAGCACAAGCACTAACAGCAGTTTCATTAAATTGACAAAGACTATAAACAGTGTAAGAAATACAAGATGAAAGTATATGTTGAAAATGAGAAGTACAGGAGAAATAAAATAGGCAATAGAGCATCTAGCAATGAACAATAAACAGTGAATGCTAGAACAAGTGAATCTGAATAAAGTAGACATCTAGCTAAGTGTTTGAAATATTAGTTTATTATGTGATCGGCTTGGGACTAGATCAGGCTGGTTATATATGATTAGCTATGATTCTTGAAGGTCAGGCTAACCATATGGTTAGCTATGATGCATGGTAATGGTCAGGCTAATCATATATAACAGCTATGAAGCATGATGATGGTCAGGCCGCACCCGACGTGAGAAGTGGGGTGAGCTATGATGCATGATAAGTTTGGATATGATCACATAATCTACTAATAGTTCCCCATCCCTAGCTAGCACGATGGATTCCAATCACGACTCCTCATGATAGGGATCTAGGGTGCTAACCCGTGTATCCATAGTGTCGGAATCAAGTATGTAATACACTATAATTTATAGAAGTAATCAACAATGAAAACTGTCAGAGAATGTACTCGCCTGTGGTCCTGAGCAAAATGTGAGGATCGATGTCCAAAGTGGGATCACAATGACCTATATAAATGAAATATAAGTGTTAAATGGTGGTGTGGAAAGATAATTATAAATAATAACTAGGATGATGTTTCTAACCTATTTCTAGGTCTATACTAGGTCTACTAGTCAACCTTAGTCTTATTCCTATTCATTTGACCATACTAAGGATACCTAGTTTATACTAGTTGATAACTTAATACCTAATACTTATTTGATATCTAACCTTACCAACTATACATGATACCAATTGACCAATACCAAATACTAATGATAGACTCACTGATATTGTCACTGATACCATAAATCCCTACACTACCATACCCATACAGCTACATTGGCACCCACAGAAATCACTGCTACTGCACACACATACAAACAGATTTAACTAGCTACTGAACTACACATAACTTACTGAATACACTGATACACAACACACAGTATACACTCATGTATTCACTGATACACATTGGTTCTCACTGCTCACTGACACAGTTTCCTTACTGCACATAATACCCCAAACACACACTGATTTCTCTCTTAGGCACAGGTATTGCACACACTGAACTCATGGACACCTACAGCTCACTCACACACAGTCATCTAATACCCCCCTACTGTTTACTCATACTCTCAAATGCAACTGAAATCTGGGATACTCACCTAATTCACTTACAGGTACACAGGCATTAATATACATGCTTGTACACACAGGTAACTGAAATCTGAAATACCTAGGACACACACACACAGTCACACACTCTCTTCCCCAAACACACATCACTAAAACTATCAGTATTCACACACTGACCTGGGAATTTTTCTGAGACACACACTGAATTTACCTACAGCTACACATACAGGTATTACTACACTGTGACACAAGTTTTCAGTCATCCTACACTACACTTACTGATACACTAATCGCTAGGTTCTAGGATACACACAGTTAACTGAAACACAAACACACTACACATATATGGCTTAATCTTGAGACAAACTTAGGGCTACTGTCAGGATCACTCACTGTAGTGAAACCCCCAAATCCTACTGATACATTAGACCTATACTGATACATATACACTGAGACACACTCAGCTAGCACACACAGGTACCTATACATACTGGTACTCATAGGCAGACATACTACACTCACTCACAGGCAACATAAGCTACACACACAGGCACCTAATAACCTAGACACTCTGATACAAGAACACAGGAACTAAAATGCATCACAACCTACCTATTAACACATACACATTGAAATCACACTAGCACATACATGGACACATATAACTCACTGATACACGTCCTAACTGCACTCAATATCAGGAACTGCACACTAGTCTCTCTTCTCACAGAATCACACATCAACACATAGGTAAAACCTTGCACCAATACACAGAATTTGAATACACTGTACAACTCACTGATTTGCTCTCTAACCCGACTGCTCACACCCACAGCACACAAATGTGCATTTCCTCTCAGAAATACACACAGAAACTGAACTCAGGGATACATTCTCCACTGAGTTTAAATACTTACAACCTACTGATACACTACTTGTGAAGTGAAACCCCCCCAACTGAAACTCTAAGACCTACACACAGTCTCATCCACACACAGGTTTAGCCTGGGACTAACTGACACTAAGGTAATAAACTGAAACTCCTGATACTCACTGAACATAGGTATTCTCACACACACAGTTGCATTAAACCTAAGCCAATGCACACACAGGTATTTTCCAATACACAGATACAACCTACCCTACTGCTCAACACACAAGTTCACTCAGTCCTCACTGATCTGGATACACTAATTACACACTGATACAAGGCTCTAACACACCTACACACAAAACTCACACTGGCACTCTATTTTCTTAAGTCCTCACATACACATGTATCCACTGATACATAATTCCTGACACTGATACTAAAACCAAATGCCATAACCATACACGAGCCCACAGTATCCACTGCACAGATCTGGACCAAACCCGACTGTGCACAGGGAAGATCCCCCACAGTCTAATACTTCACCAAATCACACAATATATTCAATACATGTGCAATATATGTGTGTATATATATATATATATTAAAACTTGCAATATCAGAAAGAAATAGATAGGTAATCCCTAAGGGCATTTCTACAAACACCTAGGGGGCTGAAATCGGATCCACACAAGTACCCATGAATCCTCAACTCGAAAACCCAAAAAATTGAGATCAACCCTACATATATGAGATGAAACCTGCCTATATGTAAACCCCTAGGGTTAGGGTTCATAAAAATTGGGGGAAACCAATGTATGAACACAAAACCCTAACCAAAACCCTAAAACCGAAATCTACAGCAAGGGTGGGTTCCCTATGGGCATTAACATCAGAAAAAACAGGATTAAAGAATTAAAAATTCGAATTTACCTATAGGGAGATGGTTTCCCTATGAAGTTCTTCTTCCCCAAGGTTCCTCGACCCAAGCTCCTTGCTTCCCTTGCTTTGGAGGAGGAAGATGGAATCCTAGGGCTTAAATTCCGAATTTGGGGTGAGGGGGTGGCTCTCTTGATGGAGGCTAGGGTTTCTTCTTTCTACATGAAGAAAAGAGGGTTCCCTTTTATATTAAAACTAGGTTAGGATTTCTAATGCACAGTTTTAGGTTAAACCCCCAGGTCAGGTCATGTAGAGCCCAAATAACTCAGGTTTAGTCAGTTTAGGGTTTGAGGTCCAAACCTAAAGTTTGAATTCTAGAATTTCTCTAGAACTGGGTTTTCAAATTAGGTTCAGCCATTAGGGTTTGTCCTAATGGGTTCTAGGGTTTGACCTAAAACCAAATATCACTAACACATATGAATAGTTTTAAAACTCAGCAGATAAATTAAACACATAATTATTCAAAAAATAATGAAATTACACAAATGCCCTTATTTGGAATTGTGGTAGTGACAAGCTCGCAGTCCCGGATCTCTTATGCTGAACTACTGACAGAAGCCAGATTACAAGAAACCATTAGCAGAGGAAAGGGAGGTCAGTCGAGGACACAACAAGGATCAGCAAGGATACAGCAGGGACCGGCAAGGACACAACAGGGAGGACCTATCAGACGTCCCTTGGCACAGCAGCATCAGCAACACCGAGCAGCACCATACTAGAATCCGGAGAAGCCCTACTACAATTATTGTGGGAATCGCGGACATATATCGAGAGATTGTCGGACTCGCTTGGGTTAGTGTATGAGATGTGGCTCCGGACAGCACATGGCGAGAGACTGCCTAATGCAGGCATCGACACTCCCACCACCAGTTCAGAGGCTAGCGCTTCCAGCACCGAAGCCAGCCCAGCAGATGACTGGACCAGGAGCACCTCGACCACCGGCAGCAGGAGGATTTCAGAGAGGACCACCGCTACCGACCCTGGAGGATCAGTATATGAGGACCGAACATGGACAGCCGCAGAGGAATGGGCGAGCTTTTGCATTGGAGGTAGATGACATGGATCATGAGGTGGATGTCATAGCAGGTATTACTCTTGCTTTTACTTTTCCTGCTGTGACATTGTTTGATACGGGAGCCACCCACTCATTCATATCATCTAGTTTTATTGCCAAACACAATATTGCTTCTACACCTTTATCTAGTTATGTTAGAATTCTTACCGGAGGAGGAGTTGTACCAGTTAGCCGAATTTGTAGATTGGGTCCTATAGTGATACATGGCAGAGAGATGAACGCCCAACTCTTAGTCCTTCCTATGCCATCTTTTGATATTGTGCTTGGAATGGACTGGCTAAGCAAGTACCATGCTTTCTTCGATTGCTGTAGAGGAAGCATTCTTTTTAAGGTACCAGGCCAGCCTAAACTTGAGTTTGCACGAGGTTCTACAAAAATCCTTGATGGCATGCAGCTCGCAATGGACGATGTTGTCTATCATCCTATTATTTCAAAATTTCTAGACGTCTTTCCAGAGGAATTTCCAGGACTACCCCCAGACAGAGACGTAGAGTTTTTAATTGAACTAGCACCCGGAGCCGCACCTATAGCATCGCATATTTACAGACTGGCGAAGAAGGAAATGGATGAGCTGAAGGCACAGTTAAAAGAGCTAGAGAAGAAAGGTTTCATCCGACCAAGTGCATCACCCTGGGGAGCACCAGTGTTGTTTGTACCAAAGAAGGATGGGTCAGTGCGTATGTGCATTGACTACAGAGCCTTGAATGCAGTGACAGTGAAGAATAAATATCCATTGCAACGCATTGATGACTTATTTGATCAACTCAGTGGAGCCAAGGTATTCTCGAAGATAGATTTGAGATCGGGATATCACCAGGTGAAGGTACGGAAGCAGGACATTCCGAAGACCGCATTCAGAACAAGATATGGGCACTACGAGTTTTTGGTTATGCCGTTTGGATGACCAATGCTCCAGCAATCTTCATGGACTTGATGAATCGAGTCTTCCACCAGTACTTGGACCAGTTCGTGGTCGTCTTCATAGATGATATACTTGTCTATTCGAAGAGCCACGAGGAGCACAAGAAGCATCTACGAATTATTCTAGAGACTTTGAGGATAGAGCAGTTATATGCAAAACTCAGCAAATATAAGTTCTTCTTGGACAGAGTTTTATTTCTTGGGCATATTGTTACAGGAGATGGTATTTCTGTTAATCCAGAGAAGATCTCAGCAGTTGAGACATGGCATGTTCCTAAATCAGCAGCAGAGGTGAGGAGTTTCCTTGGACTTGCGGGATATTACCGACGGTTCGTGGAAAACTTATCAAGGATAGCGGCACCTATGACTCGTTTGACTTGTAAGGATCAAGAATTTATATGGACCGACGAGTGTCAAGCCGCATTTGAAGAGTTAAAGAAGCGACTGACTACAGCACCAGTATTGACGATTCCGTCAGGATTAGGAGGTTATGTGATCTACAGTGACGCATCAGGGAAAGGCTTGGGATGCATATTGATGCAGCATGGCAAGGTGATTGCATACGCATCTAGGCAGTTACGAGTACATGAGAAGAATTATCCGACTCATGACTTGGAACTTGCAGCCGTTGTATTTGCTCTGAAGCTATAAAGATATTACTTATATGGGAAACGAGTGGAGATATATACAGACCACAAAAGCCTCAAGTACGTCTTCACGCAGAAGGAGTTAAATATGAGGCAACATCTATGGCTCGAGTTGATGAAAGATTTCGAGATAAAGCTACATTACCATCCAGGCAAGGCTAACGTTGTAGCAGACGCGTTAAGCCGGAAACTAGCAGCTTACTTCTTGACAGCACAGAGGAAACTATTGGAGAACTTGCAAGTGCTTGGCATCGAAGTGATATTACCTGAAGCAGATAGGACGCTAGCCAACTTGCAAGTACAATCATCATTAGTAGAGAGGATTAAGGCAGCTTTGCCTACAGACGCCAGATTCAGGAGACTGAAGGAAAGGACAAAGGCCGGAGAGCAGACAGGATTGCGCATTCATGAGGATGGGACATTACGATGTGGTGATCATCTTTATGTTCCAAATGGAGAGATTCGACAGGAGCTGATGGCAGAGGCTCATAGTTTAATATATTCTATTCATCCTGGAGGCACCAAGATGTATCGTGACTTATGACAGCACTTTTGGTGGCATGGAATGAAGAGAGAGATAGCTCGCTTTGTAGCTAAATGTCTGGTATGTCAACAAGTGAAGGCGGAGCACCAGAGGATAACAGGCTTATTGCAACCACTTGCAATTCCAGAGTGGAAGTGGGAGCACATCACTATGGACTTCGTCACGAATTTTTCCAAGAGTCCGAGTGGAAGAGATGCAGTGTGGGTAATAGTGGACCGACTCACCAAGTCAACCCATTTCTTACCTTTTAGAGTGGGTCAGTCTAAAAAAGCTTTAGCTGACTTATATATGAGGCAGATCATGAGATTGCACGGCATACCAGTCAGCATTGTATCGGACAGAGATTCGTGCTTTATATCGCACTTTTGGAGGAGCATGCAAGAGAGTCTTGGAACTCGTCTGAAGTTCGGTACATCTTACCACCCGCAGACAGATGGGCAGTCAGAGCGTACTATTCAGACATTGGAGGATATATTGAGGGCTTGCATGTTAGACTTCGGAGGATCATGGGAGGATCACCTACATCTTGTAGAGTTTTCTTACAACAATAGCTATCAAGCGAGTATTCAGATGGCTCCGTTTGAAGCATTATATGGAAGAAAATATAGGTCTCCTGTGTGTTAGAGTGACGTGGGAGAACGTCAGATTCTGGGACCCGAGTTGGTGGTCAACACCGTAGAGACAGTCAAGAAGATTCAAGGATACTTGCGAGCAGCGCAAGACAGGCAGAAGCAGTGGGCAGACCTTTATCGTCATCCCTTGGAGTTCAAAGAGGGAGATCATGTCTTCTTGAGGATATCACCGACCAGAGGCACCATTCGATTCAGAGGGCGCGACAAGTTGAGTCCAAGGTATATTGGACCATTTGACGTGCTCGAGAGAGTTGGAGAAGTGGCATATCGACTTGCGCTACCACCTTCACTTGAGGGAGTACATGACGTATTCTATGTGTCGCAGCTCAGGCGATATGTGGCAGATAGCAGTCATGTTCTCGACCATTCAGAGATCACCATTGGCCCGAGCTTGTCATACCAAGAGCAACCCGTGGGAATCCCTGACTGTCGAGAGAAAGTATTGAGGAACCAGTCTATTCCCTTGGTTCGCGTAGCATGGAGGCATGGTGCGCCAGGAGAATCAACTTGGGAGTGCGAGGACGACATGCGCAAGCATTTTCCGAACCTATTCGCAGACCAAGGTATGAATTTGCTTTGTTAATTTATATCTTATACCATCCTTGCTATTCTACCGTGGCTTAATTTTAATTTCGAGGACGAAATTTTTATAAGTTGGATAGAATATAAAACTCCTATTCCTAGAAACCATATATACCCTTTTAATTATTAATTATTAATTTAATTGTAGTAATTAGTGGCTAATTAGGAGAAATAGATTTTTATTAATTTTTATTTTAGGTGTTGGTGCACTTAGGGGATTTATGGGACCATCAGGAATTTTTCTGAATTTATTTCATGTAGGGGACCCCTTGAGCAGTTGCTAGCTTAATGTTATATATTAGTGTAATTCTAGATTTTTCCTATGAGTATATACGTATATATAAATATATATACATATTGTTTCGGATAAAATAAACGAAAGATACAGAAGATGGGTTTATACGAAACCCTCTCTAAGGTTTACAAACAAGACAGTATAATTAATCCTACACGAGGATGTCGAGTATAATTTTTTAATCTGGGTAAATATTGCTATAAGAGTCTGATCTGCGGTCGATCACTTTGTCCCTTGGACCATACGATGACGAAGAGGCGCCATAGAAGAAGTAGAAGCTTCGAAGGTTGCTGAAGAGAGTGGATGCTCGATGCCGAAGTCGTCGATCACTACTATTTGCCTGAGCTCTGGATTCTTCTCTCAAAGACTTTTTGACTCTGATTCTCCAAGATTTTGACCTTAGAGTTCTCGACCTTAACTCTCCAGTTTTTTGACCAATTTTTTGACCTTGGTCCTCAAATTTTTTTGACCCCGACCTCTGTCAATAGAGGTCTCTATTTATAGAGTTTTGGTGACAGTGACCACTCAGTCGGCGTAGAAACCGAGAAGTGAAAAGTATAGCACTCTTTTACATGATGGTTATAATAACCGTTACCCGCGTATAGATGACCTTTTGAATGAGCGTGTGACGCGTAATGCGTATAACTGCTACGAAGATCACGGCATAAAAGCCACGTAGGTAGTTATCCTTTGCGTAGAAGAGGTTGGCGTAGAAGCCAATAGCTGTCACCATGGCGTAGAAGCCAAAGAGTTATCGAACCGGCATAGAAGCCGAGTAGGCGTAAAAGCCGAGTGGACGTAGAAGCCGAGTGATGATGTGGATGTCTTTAGCCGAATTCACGGCTTTTAGAGACATAATCAGATCTCTTGTATTAAATGCGAAGATCTGCCATCATCCTGCGTATTAAATACAGAGACGTCTCGAAGATTTTCCATCATTCCGCGCATTAAATGCAGAGACATGCCTCGAGCTCTGTACGAAGAGCAGCTTTTGACGTGGCATCTTGTTCGTCTTTTGTGGAGCGTAAGCAGCTCACATCTGCCTGTGTAAAACTAGGCAGCATATTCCCTCGTACGTGTAACAGCAGTTTATGCCGAGGAGATGTCACTAAACGACAGTCTGGTGGCATTAATCAAATCTCTTTGCATTAAAATGCAGAGATCTGTCATCATTCTGCGCATTAAACACAGAGGCGTGTTCCGAGGGTCTGTCACCATTCTGCTCATTAAATATAGAGATGTGCCTCAAGCCCTGTACGAAGAGCAGCTTTTGACGTGGCAGCCTGTTTATCTTCTGCGGAGCGTAAGAAGCTCACGTCTGCCTGTGTAAAACTACGCAGCGTATTTCTTTGACTGTGTAAAAGCAGTTTACGCCAAGGAGATATCACTAAACGACAGTCTGGGTTGTTATGCCGCGCCATCATTATAGCCGTCGTCTGGGTAATCGTGCAGTACTCTTTGTCAGGTGTCAGACATCAGATTCACTACATGATTTGACAGGTTCATTTCGGGGAATACGAAGTATTTCTCGTACACTTCAATGCTGCATTAAGAGCGGATGAGTTTTACGCCATAAAGGCGAGATAGCACCCTCTTTACGCTGAAGTAGCCCGGACATACTGCATTATGCGGATGGTCCTTGAGCTTATATTTCATGCTGTACTTAGCAGAAAAGGTCTGTTGCACGTTGATGGCTCTGAGGTCATCTTGTTACGCTATCCTGCATCAATATGCTGCGTATAGCTATCCAGCATATTTTTTATGCTTCTACAAGACCCCCTTCAAAGCTTTTAAATTTCTCATAATTTGAAACGCTTTGAATAAAGTATGAGACGTTCCTCGTAATTTGAAACGCTCTGAATGGAGCCTGAAACGGTCGAGTCTGACACGTTCTTTCAGGGCTAAGTTTATGGCGGAGTTATTGGGGATCGGTGTGATCTCTTTCGCCTATAAAAAGGCTGAGGAGTTAGCCTGTTCTTCCCACATTTCCTTTACCACACCGAGATGTTTGCCAGAGTTCGTCGGGTCGTCTTGAGGAAGAAGACCATGTTCTTTCAGCATGTCAGGGGCCGAAAAAGACGGCATCTTCGAGCAAGTGTCCACTGCAATGATGGATCATGGAAGGATATCATAGCCTCCTTTGCTCGGGATAATCAGCAACTTTGTATGGCGGTTCTTCCGGAGAGAGGAAGGGTCGTATTGGACCACACAGCTTGTAAGCTGTATCTTCTCCTGTTACCTTCGTGGACGAGAGCAGATAAACTAGCTCTGTCCAGGATTGAGTTGGGTGAAATATCTCAACTCAATCTGTCATGGCGCTGGGCACAGGAAAGCAGATTTACCCTACTTTTCTGTATTGGAGGATGGGTCTAGGCTTCGTTTTGTATCCTCCCGCCATTGATCATTCCATGTCAGTCAGTTTGCGGGAACCGACTGCTGGAGAAGATGGATAAAGAATTCTGCCTATGCGAGAACCTAGCAAAACAGATTTTGGGCGCGATCTTCAGACGACGATGGGAAAATCCTTTGTAGACGGGATTTCCCTCATATATAACCATGATAATGAAAAAAAACCCTTGTAGAATGGATTTTCCTCATATGTAATCATGTTTTAATAAAATCGTCTTCTTCTGTGCATATGATTATTCGCCATATACTTTGCTGTGAAGTCTGAATATGTGTAGCTTCGACACGTCTGGTAATTTTATGCTGACTCTGATAGAAAGAGTATTAGGTCCCGTCCTATCTTTTAAGCACAACTAAGGATGCGCAGAAATCCGCTTTAGCATTTAAGTCGAGCATTCGAACTGTCCTGCTGTTAGAAATATGGAGCAGCGTAGAATTCTGAACTGTTACTTCTGATAAACAGAGTTTTTGTTCAGACCATCATCTTCAAGAATGATTTCTCGAAAATTCCTTAGAACAGGACAAGAAATGGCTGTCAAACTGAGTCGCCATCTTGAATTGCAGATAAAATATTCAGACTGGATTCTGGATGAACTTCCAATCGACCCAAGAAGAAGAGTCATTTTCAATGTCGAACTCTGTATGCTCTGGGTACTTGGGATATTTTGGGGCCAAGAAAGAGTATCTTCTGTGTGAACTCTTGCAATTGACCGTCTTGAGAATTGTTCAGATACACGCATACTTTGACCTGCGTATTCTCAGATATGCGAGAAGTCATAGATCTGTAATGTGGATGAGCGTGAAATCATAAGTTCGTAGCCTCTGAGCATAAAAGCCACCGAGCGTGAAATCATAGATTTGTAACTCCTGAGCGTGAAGTCGTAGGTTTGTAGCCTCTCGAGCGTAAAAGCTACCGAGCATGAGAGCATCCGGGCGTAAAACCATAGACTTATAGCCTGAGCGTAAAACCGTAGATCTGTAGCTGCCGAGCGTAGAAAGCTCCTTGGCGTAGAAACTGTAGATCTGTAGCCTCTGAAAAGAAAATCTTCCGAGCGTAAAGTTGTGGATCTGTTGCCTCTGAGCGTAAAAGCCACCGAGCGTGAGATCATAGATTTGTAACTCCTGAGCGTGAAGTCGTAGGTTTGTAGCCTCTCGAGCGTAAAAGCTACCGAGCATGAGAGCATCCGGGCGTAAAACCATAGACTTATAGCCTGCGAGCGTAAAACCGTAGATATGTAGCTGCCGAGCGTAGAAAGCTCCTTGGCGTAGAAACTGTAGATCTGTAGCCTCTGAAAAGAAAATCTTCCGAGCGTGAAGTTGTGGATCTGTTGCCTCTGAGCGAAAAAGCCACCGAGCGTGAGATCATAGATTTGTAACTCCTGAGCGTGAAGTCGTAGGTTTGTAGCCTCTCGAGCGTAAAAGCTACCGAGCATGAGAGCATCCGGACGTAAAACCATAGACTTATAGCCTGCGAGCGTAAAACCGTAGATCTGTTGCTGCCGAGCGTAGAAAGCCGCATGGCGTAGAACCACGAATCTGTTTTGCACGAAAACTTTTTGAATTCGCTGACTGTCCGCCTTCCCTGAGTAATAGGCTGCCGTAGTACCCAATCATAACCGAACATTAAATATCGGATTTGGTGCGAGGTTCGAGAAGTCCATCCGAACTCTATATATATCCCAAGGTTTTCAGAGAGAAGACTCTTCACCGTCTTTTGCAAAAGAAAGCTTTCGACTGTTCGAGCTCTCTCCTTCGTCTCTTCTCCGAGCATTCAGAGCTTTCAATAATAGCCCCGAAACCGACCTCCTCTAAGGGAAAGAAGGCCGACTCTTCTTCTCGCTCTTCTGCCCAAGCGAGAGCGGCTTCCGTCGGACAAGGCGAGCTTCATTCTGAGCGAAGTATCCCGCCGACGAGCAGTGCACCCGGCCTTATAGGTAGAGTTTTTTGGGACGAAAAAGAACGACTAGAAATCCTTTGCACACGTTGTACGTGATCGCGCTAGGTCGTCTTCTGTGTTGATAGCCTCTTTGAGGAAGATGATGCACAGAGATGTTCTAATCTTTTATGCCCACATTTCTAATGTATCAGCGTAAAAACTCCATATTTTCACAGTTGAGCGTAAAAGCTTTGACTGTCGAAAATTTGGCGTATACTATAAAATTCGAGTTTTATGCTTCTGGATGAGAATTCCGGCGTAGAAAACTCGAATTTTGTCAGTCTGGCGTAAAACACAGACTGTGTACTGCCAACCTTGAATTCTATGCTTTAGGAAATGGATTCCAGCATAAATGATCAAGTTTTTTACAGTCTTGGTGTAAAGCACAGACTGTTGCATTTTGGCATATGTTGCAAGATTGTGAGGTCTAGTATAGAAACTGACGTATTTTTCTTGCACTTTGCAGTTAACTTGCATGTATCTCCTTTGGCCGACGTGATGGGTTCCGCTGCCGGGATGCTGCACTCCAACTACCTGGAGGATTTGTCCCATGTGACATTTCCTATCTCTGGACCCCAGTACCCTGAGGGAAGGGCAATCCTGATATTGGCTCAAGGTGAGCGAACGCTGTTGAACATGATCAACGGAGAGCCCCTGACGTATGTAGACGAGGAGAGCTATATAAAATCGGCTTTTCTTTTCGGGGACATGATTGACAAGCAGTCCCAGACGAACCCGAAGAAAGAACTTTGGGTCTTCCCCGCCGAGCGCTTGGTTATGTATCTGCCCAAGATGCTGAGGGACTACCCCATCTCGGCCTTTTTCCATGCCACACATCCTAAGAGGATGTCGTGGGTGCTGACTTCCGATCTTCACGGTCGACCGGGGAAGATATTTTACCAGAAGGGATCTGGCCAAGGGTCATTTGTCAGCCATCCTTCGGGCTCTGTGATGCCGTTCAGGGGGTTGTACCCGGGCAGTGTCCCGAGTGAAGATAGCTTGGTGGTCCAACCGGTCCAGTTACCGAATTTTTGCAATAATTTCATGGGGCACGGAGGAGTATACCCTAAGGGGAATCCTCGGTGCAATGGGTGGATCACTCCAACAAATCTTCGATGGGCTCGCTTAGTTGACTGGGCCCTGAAGCATTTTTAGAACAAGCTGGAGAGCATTGGCTTGTATGAAGCTGTGAATGCCACCAGTGTTGGGTTACCTCTCAACCCCAACCTGTTTCTGGCCTTGATGGAGCGATATATCTCGCTCACCAGGACTTTCGCCACTCCACTGGAGGAGTTGGGGTTGGCCCTCCACGAGATGGCAGAGATTTCGAGACTGCCAATGGGGGATACTCCTTATGAAGAGTATGTTCCCACGAACCGGGAGCTGGAAGATGCAGACTCTCGGGTAGTGGCAGTATACCAGGAGTTGATGTGTCACTACCTGGCGTGCACCACTTTTTATGGTGAGCCTTCAGATTTGGCTCACACCAACAAATGGACGTCCTACCTCTTCTTTCACCGGGCCAGGACTGCTCAGCCAGAGAAAGTCTTGGAAGGCAAGGATCAGTCTCTGAGTCTTTTGAGCGTGCTTACTGCTCAGGAAGTCGACGACCTCATGGAAGACGCTAGGGCTCCAGATCTGATTCTCGACGAAGGGATAGGAAAATATCCTGCAGGCACTAAGGCCTACAACTATTTGAGGCACTGCCACAGGCCTCTGTCCAAGGAAGCTCAACTGGCTGGCTTTCTCTCTATATGGCTGCGCCGACTGGTGGTACCCGGCATTGCATCTTCAGACCGCATCCACCGTAACACGCTATGGCCTGCAGTGCATCTGGTATTCGGGGCAAGACTGGGCTTGCTCCCTGCCATGGTATGCTGTATACAAGCTAGCCTGAGGGCCATGACTGATGGGTTACTTGTCGATGAAACTCGACGTGATAGCTTTCCCAGGGTAGAATTACCATACCTGTATTTGATGGGATGGTTAATTCTCCATAACCCTAGAGTGATGTCTTCCGGCTCTGGCAGTAGTTCGGGGGGTAGTTTCTTGCTGAATTACAAGAAATCCTCTTGGAACGTAGCCATAATTTTAGACTGTCGACGGGTGCTGAACATCAGTCACAGCTGGAAGCTCTTCTGCACTGTTCCCCCCGTATATGTCAATCAATCGGGGATCAAACTTCAGGATATAGGCGACAGGAAGACCGTCCTTTCTCCTGAGGATTTTAATTGGTTGGTCTGTATTAGACCTTCCAACTTACTGTACAGAAGCGAAGACCATTGCTTCTTTGAGCCTTACCTGCCTAGTCGGTTTGCCAGGCAGTTTGGGTATGACCAACTGCATGTGGGCAATGCCGTCACCAGCTTCAGGTCTAGGGGTGGACTCATTGATGGAGCGAGAGGATGGCGATACTTCATCATGGGTTGCACCGGAGCAATTTTCATCGTGCCTGTCATTTCGCTTTCCACGGAGCTACGTATCCTCCATATGTACGCACAGTTTTACGTGGCAACCAACACCTTCCATCACGATTTTGACATGCGTGGAAGTTTTAGGATGCCCGCTTCCAAGCCCGGGGAAAGAGTCGAAATCCCCTCGGTCTCTTCTGACGATGGTGACAATTCCGTCAATCCAGATGAGCCTCTGTTGGCGGTACCGAGGGGTGATATACCTCCGTCTGCAGGGCCTCTGGTAATCTCTGGTAAGCGAAGGGCTCCTATTTCGGAGGAGACTTCCTCTTGTAAGAGGAAGAAGAAGACGGTTACTCGCCCTCTCAGGATTCCTGGCAACGAGGCTCCTAGAAGTGAGCCTGCATTCCCCCCTATCGGGGACGATTCTTTGCTTAGAGGTTCCTCGCCTTTTAGATAGGGAACCTCTGCAGTTCCGGTAGGCAGTGCCGGAGAGTGTCTGCTTGAGGCTGCTGTCGCTGCTACCGCCTCAGGCAGTGGTACGAGATCTCCTTCGGGGCCGAGCCGAATGAGGATATCTCTATCCAGATCAGCATCGAGAGAAACCCCCGCCGTATCTGTCAGTGCACCCAGCGAGATTCCAGCTGATGAACCCTGGTTGGAACTTGATGAGGACCTGGAAGAATACTTGCCAGTGTCGGTCGACACACCACCTTCTCTAGGTATGACAGCTCGCTTAGCGTCGTTAAGACATGATTTAGCTGAACTGGCTGCCGATGCGACATATATACCATCAACCATGGGTAAATGTTGTCTTTACGCCTCTTTTAGAATGTTTAACATCGTTTTGTTATTAACTTTCTTTTGTCTTCTTTTCAGGGGAAGACATCTTCGGGGAGGGCAGTGTTGACGCACCTTTTGGCATTGTTTCTGGTCCTGGCGATGACATGGAGGTGCCCGGCTTCGAAGAGGAAGCATCTTCGGGCGCCGGCTCGCTCGAAACGGTTCCGGTGTCTCAAGAGGAGGATGAGCCTGTCATTGCGACAATGCCTCCTTTGAGTATGCCGGTCACTTCGTCCGTTGTTGGCGCATCTCCTTTTGTCGCACCACCTGTTGAGGCCACGACTGTGGCAATATCGTCTGCGGTCATTCCCGGAGGGAGGTTCGCCAATATCGTAGCCACTCCCAGCGTCCATTCGGACCTAGCCCTGCTGACTGAGCAGTATACCAGTATCTTCTACACCACCAAGAAAACGCTAATATCAATGGTGTTGGAGAAGAATCTAAGCTTTGAGGCTCTGAAGAGGTTCTCTCAGTCTGCGATAGCGCCGGTCAGGGAATTCGGCGATACTGGGGTAGCTGACACCCTGGAGCAGATAGTTGATGGTTTGGAGCAACCCATTAACGAATATCTGCGGCTATCTCGAGACAACGTTGAAGAACTGGTCCAGGCTAAATACGACTCATTGACTGCGCATCTTGCTGAAAAGATGGAAGGCCTGAATAAATTCATCCAGATACATCAGCAGGAGATGGATGAAGGAAAAGTCGTCTTGGAGGAGACCATCTCTCTTCAAACGAAGTGCCAGGCTGAGCATGAAGGGAATGTAGCGAGGGTCCGTAGACTAGAAACAAAACTTGCCAAGGCAAAGGAGTGGGATTCTCAATCGTCTGAAGCTCTAGATGTGGTGAATGGTCGACTGGGCATAGCTCAGCAGAATTTGGCGCATGCAGGGGCTACCCGTGCTGGTTTTCTTCGGGCTAGAGCCGAACTGTCCCTCCTGAGCAACGACAAGGCATGACTGGAGCGGGCCCGCACTGATGTTTTGGGTTCCAGGACTGAGAGGATGGCCGTACTGGCGCAGCAGATTCGTGACCTGACCGCTCACCCCTAAATGATGTACCTTCCTCTTCTTCTTCTTTTTGGCTGGGGATAGAACCCAGAATGCTTTTCAAGGCACTTTTGCTCTTTTTGGGAATAATAAAGAGGCTTTCATCTGACTTTGTGGACCCATCATTTTGGAATATAAATGACAGGTTTGGGTGAAAGTGATATCAGAGGTAATATGGACGTGATATACTCTCGGTAAGCTTTAACAGGACATATCTATTCAGAGGTTATATGGGCGTGATAGAATATGCTTTGACTAAAGTTTGTACACAAAACACTATCAGAGGTAATATGGACGTGATAGGTCTTAAAGTGCCTAATTAGTCGAATATATCTATTCAGAGGTTATATGGACATGATAGAATATGATCCAACTAGTATCGTTTTGGAAGTAGTATTGTCAGAATGAGATCTTCACCATACTCTGTTTGAGCAAAGGAGGTTAAGCGTAGTACCTTTTCAGGAATTTGCCATTGATAGGAGCCATCGACAAGTCTTCGTTAGGCTGGGCTAACCTATAAGCGCCGTTTGAGAACGTCGTCTCGATCACATAAGGGCCTTCCCATTTGGGTTAGAATTTGCCCTTACTCCTGTGAGTAAGAATCATTGGCCTTCTCACAGCTAAAACTAGCTTGCCAGTTTTGAATACTCTTTTCTTTACATTTTGATTAAAAACCCTGAAAATGCGTGCCTGGTAGAACGCGATACGTTTGTTGAGCTTGAAGGCATTTCTCGTCTAATCCTTCTAGCTCTTGAAGCCTTAATAGGTCATTCTTTTCTTGAGTCAACTCATTATCCATTGCTATCTTGAGTGACAGAATTTGGACTTCGATGGGGAGAACTGCTTCGCTCCCGTAAACCAATGAGAATGGGGTACAACCTGTCGGTGCTCGTACCGTTGTGCGGTATGCCCAGAGGCATTCTCCTAGCTTCTCATTCCAATCCCTCTTATTTGAAGAGATAAACTTCTTCAAGAGTTTGATAATGGTTTTGTTGAAGGCTTCCGCCAAACCATTAGCAGTAGGATAATATGCCGTAGAGGCCACATTATGTATTCAATTTTTATCGTAAAACCGATGAAATGCTTGGCTGATGAACTGAGGTCCATTGTCATGGATTATCCTTCGGGGTATCCCGAAGCGATAAATGACATGATGCTTGATGAAGCTGATCATATTAGATGCCTTCACCTCAGCAAGAGGGATCGCCTCTGCCCATTTGGAGAAATAATCCGTGATGGCCAGTATGAACCGGTGACCTCTGGAAGAAGACGGGTGAATAGGACCAATGATATCCATACCCCATGCTTCGAAAGGCCAGGATGCAACCGTAGGATACAGATGTTCAGAAGGTTGATGTATAAAGTCTGCATGAACCTGACAGGCTCTGCATTGTTTTGCATACCTTATTGCATCTGTGATCATAGTGGGCCAATAATAGCCCATTCTCCTGATGCGATCCTGTAGCTTAGGACCGGGTTGATGTGCTCCGCATATACCGTCATGAGCTTCACGGATAATCTGCTGTGCTTCGTCATCAGAGAGACATCACAATAGCAGTCCATCGTAGGTCCTACGATATAGGCACTGTGAAGACGCATCGAAGTAGAAGCGTAATAATCGTCTTTTGACGGATACTGCTTCTTTAGGGTCCACCGGCATTATTTTGTTTGCCACGAAATCTATAAAAGGACTTCTCCAGTCTCTCTTGGGAGGATCTGTGTTCACAGTGTAGCTGCGTTCTATGTGAAAGTTATTTTTCACACAGAATAAATCTTTGTTAAGAAGGATTACCGAATTCTGCCTTCTTATAGGAGTAGCTAAATCTGCAGCTAGACTAGCTAGGGCATCAGCTTTCAGATTCTGAGATCGAGGTACATGTTCTAGGAAGAACCCTTTGAATGTCATGGCTATCTCGATCGCCGCCCGTTGATAGGGGAAGAGGTCTGGATTTTGGACTTCATATATTCCTCTGACTTGATTGACGATCAGCAGAGAATCACCGAAAACTTCTAGAGATTCGACGCCCAATTCTTTAGCGACTTGGAGCCCGATCAGTAGAGCGTTATACTCTGCCACATTATTGGAGCAAGGCTCGCTGAAAGAATATGCTCGATAGATGACGAGTTTATCAGGAGTAACTAGGACAATTCCTACTCCTGAAACCACGTTTTCTCTGGGACCAGTTCTGGAGGCACCATCGAAGAATAGTTGCCATGCATCACTTTCCATTACGGAATTACATTCTGCAACTTCGTCGGGAATATCCTCGTATAGTTTGGAGGTCTCCGGGATCGGATGAGCAGCCAAGAAATCAGCCAATGCTTGGCCTTTGATGGACTTCTGGGGGACATATATCGTGTCATATGGTGTCAATAACATCGCCCAAGTCGCGAGTCAGGAATTGAGAACACTTGGCTTGTTCATCAACACCCGAAGAGGATTGATCCTGGAGATGATGTGAATAGTCTGGCCTGTGACATAGTGTCGCATTTTCTGGATAGCGAACATTAGGGCCAAGCATTCCTTTTCCACTAGGCTGTACCGGTGTTCAGCTTCGACCATCATCCTGGTTAGATAGTAGATAGCCTGTTCATGACCCGCATCGTTGTTTTGTATGAGGAGAGCTCCCAGAGAATGATCCATTGCTCGAACATACAGCAAAAACGGTCTTCCTATGACGGGAGGCACCAGAACTGGCGGATGAGTGAGATAGCGTTTGATATCGTTAAACGCTTGTTGGCAGGCTTCGTCCCATACGAAGGATACACCTTTCTTCATGAGATGAGAAAAGGGCTGACATTTCTCGGAGAGGTTGGATATGAATCTCCGGATATAAGCCAGACGACCTTGAAATCCCCTGAGTTCTCTCAGATTGTGGGGCGGTCGCATTTCTAAGATAGCCTTGACTTTATCAGGGTCCACTTGAATGCCTTTGGCGGTAATGACAAATCCCAGGAATTTGCCACTAGATACACCCAGAAAGGACTTCGTGGGATTCATTTTGAGTTGATGTTGGCGCATCAGCTCAAATACTGTCTTCAAGTCTTGGATGTGATTATCCTTGAGGCGGCTTTTGACAGCTACGTTGTCTACATAATACTCCACTATTTTACATAAATGCTCATGGAATATGTTACTCATGGCTCGCTGATAGGTAGCTCCGGCGTTCTTCAATCCGAAGGGCATGACCGTATAGCAATATACCCCCAGTGGTATCCGGAAGGCAGTATGCTTCTCATCTTCAGGATGCATCTTGATTTGGTTGTATCCTGAAAATCCGTCCATGAAGGACATGCGTTCAAAACTGCATGTATTGTCGACCATGATGTCTGTAATAGGAAGAGAAAACTCATCCTTGGGGCAGGCTGCATTCAGATCTCGATAATCGATGCAGACTCGTACTTTCCCATTTTTCTTCATGACCGGGACAATATTAGCGACCCAGTCGGGATACTGTTCTTCCCGGATAAAACCGCAGGCTATCAACTTCTTGATTTCAGCTTCAATGGCGTCCATCATATCCGGACGGAACCGACGTTGGTGTTGCTTTACAGGCTTCGAATCGGGCAGTATGTTGAGTTTATGAGTAGCCACCTTTGGATCGAGTCCTGGCATATCCTCATAATTCCAGGCAAAGACGTCGATATATTCTTTTATCAGCTGGATGATTTCTTCCCTTTCTGCTGGAGAAAGGTTATTGCTGATGAATATCGGCTTTGGCGAAGGTTCATCCCCAACGTCAATCTGGATGACATCATCTTCAGTGGAAGGTTCTCTCTGTTCGAACCAGAATTCCCATTGTGTGTCCATTTGTTGAGCCCAAGAGTCATTCTCAAACAGTTCAGATTCTTGTTCGTCTGCTTTGAAGGAATCTGCCACTATCGCATTCACTGATAATGTTTGTTCGAGAGCATCAGATGAGTCGGAGGACGGCGAGCCATTTTGAGAAGAGGAAAAAATATCCTCATTTGACTCAGAAGCTGCCAGAGAGGCGGTATACCCTAACCCGAAATGAGTTCATTGACAGTAGGGATCGCCGTGCAGCGGCATTCGTCTGCCTTTTCCGTAGTTGAGACCTGGTTCCAGCTTTAAGTCGTAACCTATACTTTGCATGATCTTCAAAGCTTGCGGGCTGTATCTGTGGACTTGCATTTTACCAGTATCATTATCGAAGGAATCTTCTTGTATACTCGGTTCATTGTGCATGCGGCCGAAGACTATTGAATGCTGACCACCGCGGGCAGGCGGGACAATGAAGATAGAATCCTCATGTGGTCCATATGTCGTGACGATATTGGATGATGACGCTACTTTCCACACATACGAATGATAAGAATCTATAGCTTCCAAGAATTTTTGCGCTATAGGTTCTATATCGTCATGGGGAAAGGATTCCTGATTTGGAATTTGAGCGTCAATATACTGGAAAAGAGGACCTTTATTATCATCTGAAACCGCATTCCTGGCTGCGTTTATATCAATCGGCTGTTTGCTGCGCCGAAGGTTGATGACCAAGGGTGGAGTCTTTTGGTTCAAAGTGATCACAAGAGGATCACCTCCTCTTCCTGACCTACCTCTGTTCAGGTGGATAGCCATAGGCTGTATGGCTTTCAGACGAGTAGTTCGCCCTTTTACCTTGATTGACAGAGGTTGCTTGGCAGATGGTTCTTCTGGCTCCCGGTGGGATTCCTTCTCTGCTTCGCCTGACTTCTCTTCTGTGTAGTCTTGAGAGTACAACACGGTGTCAGAGTAGTAGGATTCTACTCCTTTAAACGGATTCAGGTCAGCAACCTCCGTTTGTACTGTTCCTTGGACATCTACATATTTAAAGCATTGATGTAGAGTCGAAGGAAAGATGCTGTGGTCGTAGATCCAAGGTCTACCCAGCAGAATATTATAGGACACCTCTGAATCGATGACATAACATGTAGCCACTGATCTGAGGTCGCCAATCTGGATCCTCAGACGAATTTTCGCTAACGGCTTACTTTTCCTGGCGTTGAAACCCACGATTGTCGTGGTGGTGTAAGCCAATTCGCTGGTAGGAATCCTCAGCGGTTTGAGCAGACCATGAGGAATGATGCTGATTGATGATCCTGGATCTATGTGAATCCGATCAACCTCCATGGAACCGACGTACCCGGTGTAATAGAGGGGCCTGTTATGCCTGTTATGTTTTAACAGCATGTCTTCTTGAGTGAAAGTGATATTCGGGACCACCTCCATCACACTGTGACATTGAGGACACGCCATGGGTTCTTCGCCAGGGGAGTTGAACTGGGTCAAGTATGCATCCGCTTGCATTAACGCTTCACTCAGGGCCTGACGAGTGTCTTGAGAAAGCCTGAGTAGCTCGAAGATGGACAACCTGGCTGGTGTATTGGCCAATTGGGCCAGGATGTCGAAGTTGTATGGCTTTTCTAAACCTTTATTTTGAACATTTTTTAAAGGTTTATCGAAGCGCACTTCCTTTTGCTTCCCTTTGTCCGCCGAAGTTGGTCTTGAAGGACCGGCCTGTGGTATGGCGGATTCTGGTTCTGAAGGCTTGGCGGCTGAAGCATCTGCCGGTGCATCTTCCTGACTTGCTCCATAGTCGTTGAGGTAAGCTTTCCCTGAACGGGTTCCAGTAGCCAAAATCTCTTCTTCTGATGCCGAGGATGTCGCAACCATATGGCATGGTTTACTCTTCGAGTTCTTTTTAGACTTAGCCTTAGCAGCTTGAGTCTCTTCCTCGATTTCTGATACCAGATCTGGATGAACCCACATAATCTCGCCTCGCAGGGTGGTTAGGGGTACCAGGTCATGATTTTGACTTCTAGCTGGAGGGAGATTAACGATGTACATCGTTGTTCGGGAAATAAGTGTAACACCGTCCGGGACTTCTTGTGGAGGCAAATTGTCAAATTGCAGAAAGATCATGTTAGCTGTGACCTTCTTCTCACTGTTGTGCAGAGTGATGGCCTTAGCATCGATCAGCTCCTGGATCTTCCTCTTCAGCACGTAACACGCCTTTGTAGGGTGATGTACGTATCTATGGAAGATGCAGTACTTGGGGTTATTAGTACTGCCGACTTTATTAGGCCGCTTCTCCTCAGGAAGGGTAATCTTACCGCTTTTGACGATACACTCGAATATGCTCGGAATATCGTCGTCGTCGAAAGAGTATATTTCAATGGGTCTGGAAGTCCCAGATTTCGTCTGCGTGGTTGCCGCAGTCTTTTGCCTGGACGTATTAATTGCCAGAGCTTCTTTTCCTCTAGAACTACGAGGATGGTCGCTGTTGGGGGATGACCTCTTGCCTCTATCGGAGGTAGAGATCATGATGCCATTATCACGCGTCTTGAGACTGTTGTCCTCGGCGGCTACCACTGAGATGATAAACAAGGGCCAATCATGGAACTGATATGGTCCCGTGAATACCAAGATTACGGAAAGGAGGTTCTTTCTGCAAATGTCCACCAATGCCGAGTCTGGAACTCCGGGAGGCATTTGCAAAGTGGCATGACAAAAATGTTCGATGAAGGTGCGAACGTCTTCTTTTTCCTTCTGCTTCACTTCGATGAGAGAGGACATAGACATGTCCATCCCTCCCTCGTAGAATCGTGTGAAGAATAAAGCCTTGAAGTCTTCGAAGGACGTAATCCAGTTGTCCGCCAGGCTACGGTACCACTGATAAGCCACTCCCGAGAGACAGCCCTTGAACACCCGAGTGAGGAGGGCGTCGTTCCCTTGTAGTAACACCGTCATCATACTGAAGTAGTTCATGTACTGACTCAGTGACGTCTTTTCCTCGAACAAAGCCATAGTCTACGGCTTGTATCTCGGGGGGAAAGAGACCTCTTCCCATAAAGCTGGGTAAGGCTGATTGATTCCCAATTTCTTGAGCTGATTTTTGTGCTTCAAGGCATCAAATTAGGCTTTTAACTCCCGTACTGCCTGCATCAGATTTTCAGCCGGTAGCGGGACCATGGAGTGATGAGGAATCGATTGCATTGCGACTCCAATGGGAGGTAATACATTCTCCGAGTGAGGAAGCGGAGGAACTGCTGTCTCTTGGTCCAAAGGAGGCTCTTGGATCGGGTTGGATGGTGGTAAGTCCACCCCCACACGTATCTGAGTCGGAGGGACCGACGCTTGAGCGATAGCAGCTGTGTGTTGAGTCAACATCATCTGGTGTATGTTCTCCATCATGGATTGTATCTCCTTCAGAGATATCTTTAGTACAGTAATGCGTTGCTCAGCGCTCCCCGACGGAGAAGCTTCCTCGCGTTCATCTCCAATGGCATAGACTCCCATCTCCCTGGGTGTCATTGAAGGATCAGTATAGGTCTCTGTAGAAGTTGACTCTATACTTTCAGCATCTGGCTCGGGAGAATGGCGACCCCCAGCATCGAAATCAGAAGAGTATGAAGTCAGTTGTCGTGACCTCGAACGGGTGTTTTGGAATACCCCAGCTTCAGTATTTCTAAGGAGCTGGTTGAAACTCCTTCGGCTCGGAGTTCTAGAGGGATGACGTCTTGAGCTCGATCTTCCTCTAGGTATGTGTGAAGCCATGTTCACTGATGCATGTGTGGGCTCTTCTTCCTGGAAAGACGGAGAGTAGTTCAACTGGTCAAAAACCGACCATTTTGTTTCTGAATAGCAATAATTAACTACAATCCTATGACTATTACAATAGTGCTCGCTAGGAGGCATAATAGACATGCTGGAAGATCCCCTATCTTTGCGCTTCTGGATCAGATACTCGTACAGGTCAGGAGGATTTACAGAAGAAGAAGAAGACTTGTTCCTCCTGTTCACCTCAGAGGGCACGTGGATGTTGGGAACCATAGTTTTTCCTGTGCCACCCGTATATAACAGGTTGGCCATCTGGGTAGCGGATAATCCCCGAGGAGCTTGTTCTTCGGCAAACCGAGCCTGTTTTACGCTGAGAGAGTTCTTCTGGCGTAATTCTGGCTGGCGTAAAGCTGAGGAGGCCCTCAGTCGTCCATCAGGTTCTCGCGTAATCCGGAGGGCGGGCAGATTGTTTCCTTGCTGGCGTAAAGGCCGGGAATTTGAGCAGTCCGCCGCTTGCTTTCCCTTGCGTAGATTACAGGGATCATCTGCTCTTCCGCGGAGGGCAGATACATTTTTACACGCGGAGCGCGTTTGGACCTTCTAATTTGGCGCTAAGGCATTATCAGAAGTTTTGTCTGCCCTGACAGTGACAGGGGAGTGATTTTTGCGCGTAGAGCGCGTTGTATACTTCTGGGTTGGCACTAAGGCATTGCCAAAAGTTTTGTCGGTCCTGTCAGCGACAAGCGACTGAGTTTTATGCGCAAGGCGCGAGATATACTTCTGGGTTGGCACTAAGGCATTGCCAGAAGTTTTGTCTATTCCGCCAGTGGTGGGAAACTGAATTTTATGCGCAAGGCACGGAGGGAGCGATGCTACAACCTCTTTGGTCGGAGTGGTCGAAGAGTCGGCAGGAATGGTAAGGGATGTCTAGGGCATCCAGACCTTATGCAGCTTCCTGTTGTCTTGAACAGAGAGAGAGTGAGAGCTACCCTCTGCTCGAAGCATATCTTCGTAGGCAGACTAGTCAAACTGGACGACCAGGGTCTTCTTCACGGATCCCACGGATACCGCGTTGTGTTGAGCAATTGCTTCCTCATCAGAAGAAAAAGATGTCTCCAGCAGAGTCGCCATTCTTGTTTAGGATAAAATAAACGAAAGATACAGAAGACGGGTTTATACGAAACCCTCTCTTAGGTTTACAAACAAGACAGTACAATTAATCCTACACGAGGATGTCGAGTACAATTTTTTAATCTGGATAAATATTGTTATAGGAGTCTGATCTGCGGTCGATCACTTTGTCCCTTGGACCACACGATGACGAAGAGGCGCCGTAGAAAAAGTAGAAGCTTCGAAGGTTGCTGAAGAGAGTGGATGCTCGATGCCGAAGTCGTCGATTACTACTCTTTGCCTGAGCTCTGGATTCTTCTCTCAAAGACTCTTTGACTCTGATTCTCCAAGATTTTGACCTTGGAGTTCTCGACCTTAACTCTCCAGTTTTTTGACCAAGTTTTCGACCTTGGTCCTCAAATTTTTTTGACCCCGACCTCTGTCAATAGAGGTCTCTATTTATAGAGTTTTGGTGACAATGACCATTCAGTCGGCGTAGAAACCGAGAAGTGGAAAGTACAGTACCCTTTTACACGATGGTTATAATAACCGTTACCCATGTATAGATGACCTTTTGAATAAGCGTGTGACGCATAATGCGTATAACTGCTGCGAAGATCACGACATAAAAGCCACGTAGGTAGTTATCCTTTGCGTAGAAGAGGTTGGCGTAGAAGCCAATAGCTGTCACCATGGCGTAGAAGCCAAAGAGTTATCGAACCGGCATAGAAGCCGAGTAGGCGTAGAAGCCAAGTGGACGTAGAAGTCGAGTGATGATGTGGACGTCTTTAGCCGAATTCACGACTTTTGGAGACATAATCAGATCTCTTGTATTAAATGCGGAGATCTGCCATCATCCTGCATATTAAATGCAGAGATGTCTCAAAGATTTGCCATCATTTTGCGCATTAAATACAGAGACGTGCCTCGAGCTCTGTACGAAGAGCAGCTTTTGACGTGGCATCATGTTCGTCTTCTGTGGAGCGTAAGCGGCTCACATCTGCCTGTGTAAAACTAGGCAGCGTATTCCCTCGTACGCGTAACAGCAGTTTATGTCGAGGAGATGTCACTAAATGACAGTCTGGTGGCATTAATCAAATCTCTTTGCATTAAAATGCAGAGATCGGTCATCATCCTGCGCATTAAATACAGAGGCGTATTCCGAGGGTCTGTCACCATTCTGCTCATTAAATGTAGAGACGTGCCTCGAGCTCTGTACGAAGAGCAGCTTTTGACGTGGCAGCCTGTTTGTCTTCTGTGGAGCGTAAGAAGCTCACGTCTGCCTGTGTAAAACTAGGTAGCATATTTCTTTGACTGTGTAAAAGCAGTTTATGCCAAGAAGATATCACTAAATGACAGTCTGGGTTGTTGTGTCGTCCCATCATTATAGTCATCGTCTGGGTAATCGTGCAGTACTCTTTGTCAGGTGTCAGACGTCAGGTTCACTACATGATTTGACAGGTTCATTTTAGGGAATACGAAGCGTTCCTCGTACACTTCAATGCTGTATTAAGAGCGGATGAGTTTTACGCCATAAAGGCGAGATATCACCCTCTTTACGCTAAAGTAGCCCGGACATACTGCATTACGCGGATGGTCCTTGAGCTTATATTTCACGCTGTACTTAGCGGAAAAGGTCTGTTGCACGTTGATGGCTCTGAGGTCATCTTGTTACGCTGCCCTGCATCAATATGCTGCGTATAGCTATCCAGCGTATTTTTCATGCTTCTACACATCTATATTTTAAAGAAAAAAATATAAAAGAAAAAGAAAAGAAAAGAAAAGAAATAAAAAAAATAATCCATTACTACCCACTCCAAACCATAATCCCCTTAGCATTATATAAACCACAGCTGCCCCCTTGAAGCAGCAACCAATCAGTGCACCAGCATCCCTCCTTAGCCACCCGTGCCCAAGCAAGACAACCCCCCCCCCCCCCCCCGCGTGGATAATAAACACCCCCTCATTCTCTCTCTTATATACTTATATATAAATTATTATTTCAATAAAACCCTAACCCTATAATCATCCAAACCCTTTCTCTTCCCATCTAGACCTAGAGAGCGCCACCACCGCAGCTGGAGAACCCCGCCAGGCCGTCCAAACCGATCCCGACGACCGCGACCCCGCGTACTGCAGATTTCTGCAGAGAGGTACCTGTATTCCGGAGTTGTTTTTTGTCGCCTCGCTCAACCAAACGCCACCCCATCTTCACCGGTATGCTCACCCCTTAACCCTCTTTAATATCTGTGTGATAGTAAATCTCGAACAACGCGTAACTATAGGCACTGAGACGGTTGACCAAGTCGCCAATTGGCGGGCCCCACGGTTGACTTTTTGGGCGAAATTGTGTTCGGCCCATCAGAATCCACATTTGGACTTACCGTTGGGTTCGTATTGACATTTAGAGTTGTTTGATCTATAATTTGTCCCATTTAGAGACTGTTACCCTTGGCACATTTTTTGGCGCAAAGTGGGCCATACGTGGACCCCACTTTTATTTGAAATTACCGTTTTGTCCCTGTATCCAAATTGGACGAAATGGAAGTGATTTTTAACTATTTTGCTCATTCCGAAAACGTTGGTGATGTCTATTTCAGCATTCGAAGACGTTTGTTCAGAGACCTTAGTTCCAGATTCTGTGTCCTTGATATTTGGGCGCGTACACTTTGCAGATTTTTTGCCAGGCAAGTATACCTTGCCATTGTACTGTATTTACATTCCATATGAGGCATGCATGTTTATTTCTGCTTATTTTAGTTCATTTATTTTAACTGCTATATAAATTGCGCATCCAAGGAAACTTGGGTGCAGCGACGGTGTCATCGTACTATATTTTTATTTATGTATATGCATTGGACCTACTTTATGAGACTACCCCATCTTCATAAGGCATTTATGTTTCATTGGACATAACACTATTCTTACACGAGTGTGAGTCACATATAGGACACGGACTTGCATACTCGGCTGGCCACTGGTACGTATAGGTCGTGCGACGGATAGGGATAACTGCCGATAGAAACTTTGCATGCTAGTAGACCTGGCAGTTATTAGAGGTTTATCGTGTCATGGACATGACATGCTTAGAGCGCTCCCTAGATTAGCAGCTAGCTCGGAGCTAGCTACACTCATTGGGTGGGGAGAACAACAAGGCATTTTGGACTCATTTGCACTTTTTCCCTTGTAACCCGTACCCTCCGTCGAAGATGCGCGGTCATGATGACCACTATATATTATATATTATCAGGCGGGCCTTCGGCGTTCAAAAGATGACGTGCCTTTGTAGGCCCCTGGATCTCTAAGAGAACCATACCAATCCCATTTTAGCCAGATAGCTCACTTGGTGGAAAGTTATTCTCAAACTGCATTCACTTAGACGGTTAGGCGACCCCATTGGATGTTTACATTTTAGTACTTTATTGGCATATTTATATGTATCTTGTTACGTCCCTCTGAGGACCTGGTACCTTTCTAGATATAGATGAGCAGGAGTACCCGCAGGAGTATGGACCTGTGCCTGACGCTACCTATCAGACTGAGGAGGTCTTACCTTCGGATTATATGTGATCCATTGCAGCTGTTTAGAGATTCTAGTTGCTATTCTTTTCGGGACATTATTCTAATATTAGAGTTTATTCTTTTCTCTCTTTAGTAGTTTTGGTTATAGTCGATTTACAGTGGATTTGTTTCCACCCGACTATCACACTTTGAGATTTCTTATTTGAGACTGCTTCTTTGGTATTCAGTTATTGATTTCCATTTACCTAATATTTGTGCTGTGGATGAGATATAGATTTGTGTGTGACTTGTTGTGACAGTATATTACCACTGTGGATTGGATATTCATGTACAGCGTACGTGTGTATATGCTTTCCATATATTGGAGTTCATATATATACGGCTGGCGTGTTACGTATTCCTAGTCCTACATATTTTGGGACTGGGGCGTGACACTATGGGAACCGACATACCGACGTTATACTCATATATACCAACGATATACCAATTTTGACCTGAGTTGGAATCGTAGAAACCTGTTGTGACATAAACCGGTATATCGACGGTATACTGGTCTATACCGATGGTATACCGATTTATTGGAATCGTTTAGCTGTTATCTTTTTCTATCTCTAGACCAGCATATCGACGGTGTACTGTGTATTGCATAAAAATTGGGTCACTGGACCAGCGCATTACAACGAGTCTAGTGGTACAAGTTTTGTCGCAATCTGGCGAGCGTGCACAAAATGCGCGCGACTTTCGCAAAAGTTGCGACACGGGATGTGTCCGCGGATACGGGCTGATTTCGACGCGCACACGCGTCCGAATTCATTTTCGCAAACTCTCACATTTCCGGTTACGCTACATGCACTATTCGGTACACTTGGTACACAACGGAACAGTCCGTTTGGCGGGGCGCGCTCCATTTCACAACTTTTAGAAATCTGGAAAAGTGTGTTCGCGGGGTTCTCCAACGAATTTAATTCTGTCTACAGTAGTTAATAATCTAGGGTTACTTAATAGAAATTAAACTAGGTCAAGTGGTCTACGCTTACAAAAAAGAATCATCAAATTTGGATCTCTGTGGTGGGAGATACGAACTTGGAAACATGGGTGGTCACCGCAGTTTTCTGCGATCCCAGAATTTGGCCTATTTCTGCCAACTTTGGCGTTGCCCTGACTTATTTTTTTTGGCTTTCTAGTTTGGTCTTAGACGACATACCAACGGTATACTATAATATACAGATGGTATACCAATTTTGTGCTCTCTTACATATATTTTTTTCTATTATACTTTTTACTGCTTTTTGCTTCGCGCCCGTGCACGTATTGCCTGTATATATTTTCCTGTGATTCATTCTATCTTATCTGTTTACTGTACCGTACATGTCCCGCCTTGACATCATATATAGTTTTGGGGCCACCTACCTATTATACACTTGTCGTATATAGTTTTGGGGACACCTACCCATTATACATCTATCTAGACCTGTCCTGATATAGTTTGGGATACCTACCCATTATACACTTGTCCTGTACATTTCTGATAGTGACCCATCTTGGTGCACTCCTGTCATGCCCCAATCTCCCGCTAGCTCAATTGTCCCCACTGAACGTGAATCAACATGTTGTAGCGCTCCCGCAGGACAATCGTTCTCATCAGAACGTGATGTCGTATGAGCTTGGAGTTACAATCGCACAAGGCGATATTGTCAAACATCAAAGTTATTATCGAACAACCAAGTTGTAGTAAAAGTCAAGTATTATGTGCCAAGCACACATCAGAGTATACGCAGCGAAGCTCTCGATAGGGTCCAAATAAAATGCCATAAAGGATAATGCCACAAATGAGAATGCCACACTCTTGCTCTTTCTCTTGCCCACAAAGGTACTTACCATTCATACATTATGTCCCGTATATTCAAGCAGTGCCACTACACCTGCGTACCTGAAATAATACCACAAACGTGGGTCAGTACACAACCGTACTGGTGAGCGGGGTAACCCACTCATCTAAACCGACACTAAGTAGAATAGTGAATGCAAACAGTTATATGGTGATCTTTCTACTTGAATTATAAATTTATTTCATGGCAGAGGTATGATATATTAAGAAAAACTATAAAGCAGGTTAAGCATGCAAGCATTCAACTCAAGAAAATGTACAAGTAGATATATCCAACTTAAAAAGAAAACTAGCATGCAAACCGTCCTACTCAAACCCAAGCAACGCGAGAACCTATCGAACCATCACCCAAGCCTCAATATCCATCCTCAAACGATGCCACAATCTAAGCCTTATTATTTTTATCATCAAAAATGCACACTCTTGTCGAGGCAAGGTGGCCGCCGCCTATGCGAAAAGCACAAACCAAACCAAAGCAACTCTTATCTATATGAAGTCACTAGCTGTAAAACCCCTAATTTTAAAAATCGTATTAATTATTTAATTAATTTATAGTAATTATTAGCTAACTAGGTGTTTGTGCAATGGAGGATTTATGGAGCTATTATTAATTTACCTTAATTATTTTCATGTAGGTGACCTTGTGGACAATTGATAGATTTATTATATACACTAAATAAATTTCTTAAATTTTATACATACATATATATATATATATATATATATATATATATATATATATATATATATATATATATATAAAGTTTATTAAAAGAATTAGATTAGAAAAGAAAAAGAAAGAAAATAAGAAATAAAAAAGAATTAGAGAAGAAAAGAAAAAAGAATAAGAAAGAATAAAAGAAAAAGATTAATAACTATAAAACCTATTAGCTATTAAACCCTAACCCATTAGACCCGCTACCCGCTATTAAGGAAATCAGCAGCAGCAGCAGCAGCCAATTTTTTTCCCCGCGCGCGCGCTGTAGCGAACCTCGCTCCCTATATATATATATATATATATATATATATATATATATATATATATATATATATACATCATCTCACAAACCGTAAACCCTAATGCCGAATATTTATCTCCACCACGACCTAGCCAACGCCGCCGACACCAGAGCCACCGCCGCGCCGCCGGAGCCCAGCGCCGTCAGCAGCCGCGACCACCACGCCAGCACGCCGCGACAGCAAGTACACGGCATCGAAGCTGTGTTTACGTCTCATTTTCCGTGCCATCGCTCGACCAAACTCGACTCCGTCTTCACCGGTATGTTCATGACCTATCCCTCTTTCATATTTGTGTATTAGTTTACTTCGAACAGCGCATAGACCTAGGCAAAAATTCAGGCAAAGTTGACAAAAAATGATAACTTTTATATCGCATAAAACTACGGTAACCACCCATGTTTAAGGACTCGCATCTCCCACCACAGAGATACGAATTTAGTTTTTCTTCTTGCTATGCAAAGACCACCTAACCAAGATTAATTCTTGTCAAATATAATATTTTATTTGTTGTTGTATGGTGAATTTAATCGGATTGAAAATCCTGAAAAACCTGTTTTTCTAACCTTCAAAATTTATGATACAGAGTGCGCCCCGCCAAACGGGACTGCCCCATCGCGTACCAATTATACCGAAAGGCACGTATAGTATGTCCAGACTTATGGGCTTTCACGGAAACTGATTCGGACGCGTGTGCGAGTCAGAATCAGCCCGTATCCACGAAAATCTCCCATATCGCAACTTTTGCAAAAGCTTACACCATTTGTTGTACGCTCATCAGAATATGAAAAAACTTGTGCCAATGGACTCGTGGCATCACACTGGTCCTGTGACCCAATTTTCACTCAATTCTGAGATAGTTGACCAAATCACCTATTTGCGGGCTCCACTGTTGACTTTTTGGGCAAATTTGTGTTCGGCTCTCCGGAATCCAAAATTGGACGTACCGTTGAGTTCATATTGACATTTAGAATTTGTTTGACCTATAATTTTATCTCATTTAGAGACATTTACCTTTGACACGCTTTTTGGTGCAAAGTGGCCCACATGTGGACCCGCTTTGACCCAAAATTATCATTTTGTCCTTGTGTCCAAATTGGACGAAAGGGTAGTATTTTTTAGCTATCTCGCTTATTCTGGGAACGTTAGTGATATTTATTTTAGCATCCGAAGACGTTCATTCTGAGGTCGTAGTTTCTGACTCTTGGTGTTTGACATCTGGATGTTATATTTTGCAGCTCTCTTGCCAGGCAAGTATACCTTGCCAAATTATTTACAGTACTTTGTATGCTTATTATATTTCTGTATGTTCATTGCATGTGTAGTTTCTTTCAGTCATTACTATATATTAGATATGTTGACACACACTTGACACCTAGTATCATGAGAGGACAATCATTAGGCGTATGGGCTTTAACCACTCTGTTAAACCGTAGTATCTAGCACGCACTATAATAGTCGTGTCTGATGGTCTCTACCCCACGGTATGTCTATTGATGGTGTCACGATGGTCGCTACCTACGCGGTATGACGGCTAATGATGTTCCTGACGTGTGTGTGAGTTGTGAGATTAGATAGAGTAGCCTACCCTTGCCCATACGTCAAAATATTGTCCTCATTTTCCATTCATATAGATTGTCTTGTATAGCGTACTTATTTATTTTCAAACATTATGCATGTTTACTGTATTCAAATTGGCATGCTTCTATGTATCTTGTTATGTCCCTCTGAGGACCTGGTCCCTTGCCAGGTATAGACGTCCAGGAGTATCCGTAGGAGTACGGACCCGGACCTGACGTATTACTTTCTGCCGAGGAGACCTTACCCACTGAGCATCACTGATTATCTCTAGCGATGGATACTTTAGCTGACACTCTTCATCACCTTATTTTATATTGATAATTTTACTCTTCTCTCTTATTTTAGTTTTGATATAGTCATTGGTAGTGGATTTGTCTCCACCCGACTATCATTGTCGGATTATTCAGACTCTTTATTCTAGTTTAGTTATATTCTTTTCTGTGACTTGTTGTGTGGATGAGATTAGTATTTCTGTGACTTATGATAACATAGATACCACATATGAGTATTATTCATATTACAGCGTACGTGTGTGTTATGGTATCCATATATTGGAGTTGCCATATACATACGGCTGGCATGCTTAGGTGTCCTAGTCCTACATATTTTGGGACTGGGGTATGATATATTTTTGTGGTGGCCCATGCAGGTCGAGAGCATATTATCTCGATTATGTTACTATACCGAGCAAGCATGCACCTAGGATTAGAGTATAGGATCTCATCTACAATTGACTATGAATTATCTTCTTTCCTATTATTTTTATCACATCATGCTTGAATCATCTGCTCCCCTAATAGTTCCTTGAGTATAGCCTCCTCCTAGAATATAGAAATCCCTGTTATTAGGATGATAATTAGGGTAACTTTTCTACTAAGAATAAAACTAGAATATTGGCACATCACTAATTTTAGAATACCCAATGAACCCTAGCATCCCTTATCTATAGATTGGTTTACCATTATCCCTTGATATAATTAGGTATGACTTGAGAGTGGTGTAGACACTACTAGAGTTAGTTAAAAATTTGACCATATTGTTTGACCCTAGTATTGAGGACCCAATAGAAATCCAAGATTTAATATTAGGACTGAACCTAACTTTTATAGTGAGATGGTATTATAGAACTATACATTTAGATTTTTGTCTTGATATTAGCAGAGACAGTACCCTAGGAAGCCAAGAGGAATAAAATAACACTTACCTATATCATACCTAGAACACAAAGATTAGCAAACCACCTTCCCCTTAGAAAACCATGATATTATCTAGAGTCTTTCTATTTAAATTCAAATTTTGTTCCTCTGAAAACTTAGCGCTCGCTATTTGTGCGACAACTAGTTATGTTCTCCCTTTCTTTCAACTCGTGCCACCTAACCCTTCCATTCTTAATATTAACCATTTTATTCTATGAGCACTAAGACTAAGACTTAAGATGACCATGACCTATATAATATAACAGGATACCCTAATAAGTACCAATATCTTTTCTCATCTGCCCTAACAGGAGTTTCTATTGTATCCTTAAGACAGTATAATATTGGTTAATTATTTTAAGTTGGGTAGTATGCCTCACAACCTAGTATCACATAGTCCTTTTGACTGATTAATGAAGTATAACTGAATATGTAAACCCCCTTGACCAAAAATTTATTTTTTATTAATTTAGATAAAGAGATTAGGGTTATTTTGGTCCTAATTAGAAATTATTATACAGAGTATTAAATATTTGTGCAATGCTTTTATTACTTAGGACACCTTACCGTTGTCCCGATATTTAGGACACTACACTAGCTGTTACCCTGAAACAAACTCCATACACTTTGCCTAGACATACCAACCTACCATAATAACACTTGTGCAACCCCCAGATGCTGATTTTTTTGTCTGAGTTTAGTCGCACAAAAGTCGTTACAAACGTACGTACGTAAATTAAATTAATTGTATATTTACGTTCGTTGTCCGTCCCAATCGAAATTGAGACCCAACCTCAACCCGTCTTGACCAAGCCCAGTTATAATATTATAATACTCTAAGCCTACCACACACAGGATGCTTGTACCACCCTATTTGGACCCCGATATTTATTAAATTAATTTAGGGACACCCGGTGCATTAACTATAATTTAATTAATGTAGTGACCCAACCTCCCTCAAATTAGACCCAACTCCAACCCAAACCCACACACACACCCACAAGCCTCATATAAAACACCATACACCATTCTAGCCCAATACAAAATACCAAACATGGTGTTTTGTCACATCAAATATCCAATTCCAGATCTTGTGCAATTTTTAAATTGTTCAGGGGCCTTTGTGCAAATTTACAGTGAGGTGCCCCCCTCTCATTGGTCCAACCACATGAAGAATGAGACCCCCTTCCCTTGACCAGTCCATCATAATTTTCCTCCCATTTTGGTCATGCCCCAGTCCCAAAAGTACGTAGGACTAGGAACACGTAAGCATGCCAGTTACATGGATATGGCAACTCCAATATATGGAAACCAAAATCCACACGTACGCTGTAATATGAATATCAATCCACAAGTGGTATAAACATATGTCACAAGTCATAGGGTACAATCTAAATCTCATCCACAAAAAATTAATATAAATGAATAACCAGCATCTATATAACTAGATCTCAACATAAGTATCTAAGAATGATAGTTGGATGGAAACAAATCCACTACCAACTCGAATGTAAGAGCAAATACAAAATAAGTATAACACAACAACACCATATAAGAATATCGGCTAGCAATCACGGGCTCGAAGAGAGGACATCCACGAAACATATGTAACCATCCAAATCTATGCTCCTGTAAATACTCAAGAACAGATACACCTGGCAGGGGACCAGGTCCTCAGAGGGACGTAACAAGATACAGAAAAGCGAGCCAATTTGAATACAGTAAACATGCATATTATTTAAAAATAAATAAGTACGCTGTATAAGACAATCTATATGAATGCAAATGAGGACAACTTTTCGATGTATGGGCAAGGGTAGGCTACTCGATCTAAGCCTCACAACTCACGCACCCGTCAATGGACATCAGAAATCGATATACCTCTGGGGTAGCGACCAGCTTGACTCTACAGAAATTGACATACCTCTGGGGTAGCGACCAGCACGACACACGCCCATAGTGCGAACTATATACTACGGTTTACCAAAGTGGTTAAAAGCCCATACGCCTAATGATTGTCCTCTCATGATACTAAGTGCCATGTGTGTGTCAACATATATAATACATAGTAATGACTGAAAGAAAACTACATATACAAGAAATATACAAAATATAATAAATATACAGAAATGTAAATAGCATGTAAAAGTATTGTAATAATTTGGCAAGGTATCTTGCCTGGTAAGAAAGCTGCAAGGTGTACTGTCCAGAAGTCAAACGCACAGGATTAAAAGCTATGGCCGCAGAACAAATATCTCTGGATGCTGAAATAAATATCACCAACATTCCCAGAATAAGAAAAATATCTAAAAAGCACTTCCCTTTCGTCCAATTTGGACACAGGGGCAAAACGGTAATTTCGGGTAAAAGTGGGTTCCACGTGTGGCCCACTTTGCACCGAAAAGTGTGCCAAGGATAACAGTCTCTAAATAAGACAAACTATAGGTCAAACAACTCTAAATGTCAATACGAACCCAACAGTATGTCCAAATGTGGATTTTACTGAGCCGAACATAATTTCGTCCAAAAAGTCAACTGTGGGGCCCGCCAATTGGCGACTTGGTCAACCGTCTCAGAATTGCGTGAAAATTGGGTCACAAGGCCAGCGCGTTACCACGAGTCCATTAGCGCAAGTTTTGTCGTAATTTGACAAGCGTGCACAAAATATGCACGACTTCCACAAAAGTTGCGATACGGGATGTGTCCGCGGATACGGCCTGATTTCGGCGATCACACGCGTCCGAATCAATTTTCACGAATTATTACGTGTCCGGTTACGCTGCGTGCACCATTCGGTATACTTGGTACATGGCGGGGTGGTCCCGTTTGGCGGGGCGCGCTCCGTTTCACAACTTTTAGAAATCTGGAAAAGTGGATTCACGGAGTTTTATGACGAATTTAATTCTGTCCACAATAGTTAATAATCTAGGGTTATTTAACAGAAATTAAACTAGGTCAAGTGGTCTACACATACCAAAAAGAATCATCGAATTCAGATCTCTGTGGTGGGAGATACGAACTCGGCAACATGGGTGGTCACCGCAGTTTTCTGCGATCCCAGAATTCGGTCTGCTTGTGCCAACTTGGGCACTGTTTTCGCCTAGAGTTTTGTGTTGTTCGTGGTCTTCTATCATACAGATATGGAAGGGGGTTAAGGGGTGAGCATACCGGTGAAGACGGAACGGTGTTTGGTTGAGCGAGTCGACGGAAAACAACTCCGGAACGCAGGTACCTCGTGTGGGAATCTGCAGTGCGCGGGGTTGCGGTCGTCGGGATTTGTTTGGACGGCCTGGCGGGGTTCTCTGGCTGCAGTGGCGGCTCTCTCTAGGTCTAGATGAGAAGAGGAGGGTCTGGAGGTTTTAGGTTAGGGTTTTATGAAATAATATATATATATATATATATATATATATATATATATATATATATATATATATATGAATTCGAAAGGGAGAGAGAATGGGTTGGCGGGTCCGTGAGGGGGTCGGGTCTGGTGGAAATTGCAAGGGGGGCGCTGGCTTGTGGGCATTGGGTTTGGATGGTTGCTTGCTAACTTTTGCTTTTGTTGGAATGGTATAGTTAGTATTATTAGTTTATTAGTTTATTATTATTAGTTAATTAATACTTTCTTTTCTTTTTTTTTCTTCTTTTTAAATATATATATACATATATATATACTGGTTTATATATATATATATATATATATATATATATATATATATATATATACTCATAAGAATATTTATAGATTAAATAATGCACATCATTAGGCTAGCAACTGCTCAAGGGATCTCCTACATGAAATAAATTTCGAAAAATTCCTAATGGTCCCATAAATCCTCTAAGTGTCCGAACACCTAAAATAAAAATTATTAAAAATCTATTTCTCCTATTTAGCCACTGATTACTACAATTAAATTAATAATTAATAAATAAAAATGGTATATACGATTTCTAGGAATAGGGGTTTTACATTCTACCCAACTTATAAAAATTTCGTCCTCGAAATTAAAACTAAGCCGTGGTAGAAAGTCAAGGGTGGTATAAGAGTTGCATTGTTTAAAATACAAGGCTAAGTTTAAAGGGTGGGCAATGTTGCGCGTTGCACATCTCAAAAAATTATGGAAAAAAATCTGCATGAGCAAAAAAATAGGTTTCTCCATGTGTCATGTCCAATAGTGTGGACACATAAATTCTCTTTTGCATAAGAGCGCCCAATAATTGGAAAATTGCACAAAGATGAGAATTGGATGATGGGCACGTCTATGATACGGGTGTAGAATTTGTAGGAAGGCAGTGACTAGTGAAGTGCTCCAATTATCGAAGCAATGGTAAGGTGCGCTAAGTGATATAATTATGGCAAAATTAAATAAAAATATCGTGTTTTATCTCTAACTGGACTCAATCTAACCTTAGTCTCACTATTATAGCCAGTAGGTTATTTGGCAGAGCTTAATTCTTTTATCGAGCTTGCTCAATGGCATATGTAATTATTGGGTGCACACAATGATACAATTCCTAGATTCAAAATCGGTGTATTAAGGTCTAGCTAACCTTAGTGCGCTTGTTTGCTCTTCGTAAGTGACTAGCTTTACATGATGAAGATATGATGGTAGTAGACGATATACTTGCCCCTAGACATGTCTGACAGCATCGTATCGGTTACATAACTGTACTGATACGAGCATGTAAATAGAAGAATTACCAAGAAATAAGAATTTAAGTCCGACAACTGTCCTGACAACTCTCATTTCGAATTCTTAATCTCTTTGAACT